>JAPDVU010000011.1:51970944-52570944 GCA_026230045.1 Corynorhinus townsendii | reverse complement strand
CCGGACTTCTGGCCAAAGGCTCGCCCAGGCCCACCTTTAAGCCTTCTCTGGGCGCTACCCCACCCCACCCCTCCACCCCGGCCACCTGGCCCATGCCTGCCGTCTCGCCCCCATTATGCCAATCACGATAACTTACCAACTCCTCACCACACATACCCAGAAGCCCCAGGGGCCCCTTGGGGAGGGGAGCAGTTTGGCCTTCCCTCAACCCACCCAGGGTCCCCCCGCTCTGCTTTGACAATCAGTGATCCCAATCAGTGTCCCCTTCGCCCTACACAGGATCAGCCCCCCTGTCCCTGGTCTCATGCCTGCACTGCTCCTCGGGCCAAATAAATACTCAGCAACGTGGTGGCCTGGCTGGGTGCTCCTTGTTGGGGTGGACAGGGGCCAGGCCGGGGCCCAGGAGGGAACCTCACCTCCAGGGGTGGGATCACACAAGGGCAGGGGGAGGGCTGTCCATCCTCCCACCCACCCGCTCATCCATCCATCCATCCATCCATCCATCCATCCATTCCTTCATTTATCTGTTCTCTCGCCCCGGTGCTGTGAGGAATCGATGAGAATGTACTTCCTTATTCAGGAATGTATCGTGACTTGTCTAAGGTCACACGGCGGGGTGAGGAGAGGAGGCAGAGCGCCCGGGCCCTCTGGGCGCTGCACCCCATGCTGGGTGTTGGAGCTGCCCTGGAGACGTGTCTCCTTCCACGCTCTGACCTTGTGCAGCTCACAGGCAGGTTCTCACCTGGCCACGGCCTCTCGGCCAGCACGTAACAGACAACATGGGAACCCAGAGCCACATCGCCAAGCATCCTGCGGTCTGGTCCCTAGAATGTAAAGTGGTGACTCCGTTGATTGCCCATCGTCCCATGCACCAGAGGGTCGCCGGTGAGACTCCTGGTCAGGGCACGTGCCAGGGTGGTGGGCTCAATCCCCAGGAGACGGCGTGCAGCAGGCAGTCCACCAGTGTCTCCCTCTCGCCCTCGCCCTCGCCCTCTCTCTCTCTGAAATCAATAAAAACACATTTAACAAAATAAAGTCGTGTGAGTCCCAGGGGGGACGGCTGTGGACGTTCTGCTGGGAAGGCAGAAGAGCACAGAGGATGATCCCCGGCTGGGGCCGAAAGCATGAGCTGGATTTTTCCAGGGGGGGCGAGGAGGAGGGAGGACGTCAGCAAAGAATGCAGCCCTGGAGGCAGCGGACGTGGGTGCTTCCCGTGATGTGCTGTTACCAACTTTCTGAAGCCCCGGGGTGTCCTTCACCCATTCCCGTGGTGTAAATGCTCCTGCTGTGGCTGACTTCACGCCCCCAATGTGAGGTCATTGGATACAGAGCTGAGATTTCTGCCGGCACGCCAGGCAACGTGTAATGTTTCCCATGGTCAGGACCAGGACCCCAAAATTTAAGGCAAAGCCAAACAAATAGAACCCCCAAAAACAAAATGCTCAGTAGTCAAGATAGAGAGTATTTGGACACAATGTTTAAAAACGTAATGCAAAAAAGAAAGACACAATGGGTGAAATATAAACACTTTAGCCCGGCCCTGGTGGCTCAGTGGCTGAGTGTCAACCTATGAACCCAGAGGTCAAAGTTGGCTTCCCAATCAGGGCACAGGCCCAGGTTGGGTGCTGGATCCCTAGTAGGGGGCCTGCAGGAGGCAGCCAATCCATGATTCTTTTTTTTTCTTTTAATATAATTTAAAATATATATATACTTATTGACTTCAGAGGGGAAGGGAGAGGTAGAGAGAGATGGAAATATCAATGATAAGAGAGGGTCATTGATTGGCTGCCTCCTGCATGCCCCCTACTGGGGATCAAGCCCACAACCCAGGCAAGTGCCCTTGACTGAAATCAAACCTGGAACCCTTCCGTCTGCAGGCTGACACTCTATCCATTGAGCCAAACCAGCTAGGGCCAATCCATGATTCTTATCATTGATGTTTCCATCTCTTTCTCACTCCACTTCCTCTCTAAAGATATATATATATTAAAAAAAAAAACCCTTTAAAGACAGGATCTGACCTTACACTTGGACCACTGTGCCTCACACTAACCCTGGCCCTGATTTTAATAAAACTTTATTTACAAAGATAGCTTATGGTTGCAATTTACCAATTTGGTTTTTTCAGTGATTTCATGAAAATGGTGCCCTGACCAGTGTGGCTCAGTTGGTTGGGGTGTTGTCCTCTGCACCAGGTTTGATTCCTGGTCAGGGCACATAGCCAGGTTTTGGGTTGATCCCCTTATGGGAGGTAACCTATTAATGTATCTCTCTCTCTCTCTCTTTTCCTCTCTCTGAAATAATAATAATAATAAAAGTATTTCCTTCATACATGTACAATAGATGTAAATAACCTTAAGACCCTAATAGTAAAAACACAGTAAAACTAAAGGCCCAGTGCACGAAATCCACGCACTGGTAGGGTCCCTAGTGGTTGCCGCCTGCAGCCCCAGCCTCCCTCCCTTCCCCCAGTTGGCCCCGCCCCCTAATGAAACTCCCGGATGTGCTCCTGGTGGAGGGGACAACTTGCATACTACACTTTTATTATATAGGATAAGATGTGATGAGTTTTGAGTGTTCCCTTTATTTTAATATAATGTATTTAATTGAAATTGAACTTTTAGTAATTCAGTGAAAACAATTTTAGTAATCACGAAGTGTGATACTCAGGTCACAGAATTCCTGAAAATGTACAACCAGGCCCTAACTAGTTTGGCTCAGTGGACAGAGCGTCCTGTGGACTCAACGGTCCCAGGTTCGAGCCCAGTCAAGGGCATGTACCTTGGTTGCGGTCACATCCCCAGTGGGGGGTGTGCAGGAGGCAGTTGATCGATGTTTCTCTCTCACGGATGTTTCTAACTCTCTATCCCTCTCCCTTCCTCTCTGTAAAAAATCAATACAATATATTTAAAACAAAGAGAAAAGAAAATGTACAACCAGGGCCGGTGCTGGCTGGCCGTCACCTGAGTTGTGCTTCCTGCCAGGTGAGAAGCCGGTGTGGTAGTCAGGGTGTGAGGGGGAAAGGGGACACACACCTGTGTAGTTTAAGGCCCAGGCCACCTCAGTTTAGTTTGAATTAATCAAGATTCCGTTCAGTTCTTTCAAATTTTGAATCAGCTCGGGCTTCATCCAGACCAGAAGTTTGGACTTCCCCAGGCTCCGCCCCAGCCTCGTCCAGCACCGTCGTCATGACAACCGCGTCCTCATGCCCTCCTTTCAGGCTTGAAATGGGAGAGAGGAGCCACGCTCCTATTGGTGCAAAGTTTGAAGTGGGCGGTTCCACTCGCTCGCATTGGTGAATTCATAGGGGCGGTGCCAAACTTGCATATTCCCATTGGTTGATTGATCCAAAGGGGCGGGGCCATGGGCAGCAGTTGTGGGACAGAAGGGGGACCGCGGGACTGCACCTAGTAAGGAGGGAGGAGAAGTCCTGGGATATTTGAAAGGATAAAGGTGAGGGGGGTCTCACCTGGAGGAAAGGGCGAGAAATCAGGGGCGGTGAGAAGGGGACGGGTGGGCGACACAGAGACGATGTTTGGGGGTTCCCTGGATGTCTGTCCCGCAGGGCGATGACCACCCCGGCGGGCTCCGGCACGGGCTTCGGCTCCGTGTCCTGGTGGGGCCTGTCCCCGGCGCTGGACCTGCAGGCTGAGAGTGAGTCCCCCTCCTCCGCCCCCTGCCACCCCGACCCCAGGACCACTTCTGCCACCGCGGCCGCCGTCCCAGATCGTGCAGTAACGTCCTCCGAGGTTCCAACGGCGGGGGGCGCCCCCGAGTGGGCAGCCACAGGTGGCCTCTCTCTGAGGACTACGAGTCCCAGAATGCTTAGAAGCACAGCTCCTTTTAGAACCTAAGCTGGAGTTGCGCAAGTTCTGCTGGGAGGTGTAGTCGTCGTGCTAAGGGAGGCTGCAAACGGCGCTCTTCAGGCCACCAACCCTCGCCCATTGTCGCCTCACTAGGTCCTCCTGTGGACCCGGACCCGCAGGCCAATCCAGAGCACGGGACCCCCGAGCTAGATGTGCTGCTGCTGGGTTCGGTGGATGGGCGCCACCTGCTTCAAACCCTGGCCCGGGCGGCGCGCTGGACACGCAGGAGGTTTCACGTGAGTTGGGATTCTGGGGTAAGAAAGGAGGAGGATGAAGATAAGAGTCCCGCCCGGTCGGTGTGGCTCCATCCAGTCCAGTAGCTGAGCATCTATCCGGGGAGGTCACGGTTTGATTCCCGGTCAAGGGCACACGCCCGGGTTGTGGGCTCATTCCTCAGTGTGGGGCATGCAGGTGGCAGCTGATCAATGCTTCTCTCTCATCATATTGATGTTTCTCTCTCTCTCTCTCTCCCCCTCTCCCTGCCTCTCTGAAATTAATTAATTTTTTTAAATTAAGAGTTCAGAATCCCCTATCAACAAGTGAATCTAAAAATCAAATGAATAAAAAACCTGACGAACAGAACAAACTGGTGAACGTAATAGAATCAGGGGCATGGAAAGGGAGCAGGCTGACAATTCTCGGGGGGAAGGGGATGTTTGGGGTGCAGGAAGGGGTTGGACAAAGAGCTTACACCTATGGACGAGGTCAGTGGTGGGGGGAGGCCTGGAGTGGGGTGGGAACTGGGTGGACGGGAGCTATGGGGGGGGGGGAGGAACATCTGTAATAATCTGAACAATAAAGATTTAAAAAAAGAGAGAGAGAGTTCAGATTCCCAAGTCCCTGTGGGAGAGGGAAGCTGGGGGCCTGGACCCCTAGGTCTGAGGGAGGTGGAGGCTGGAGCCCCAGTGCATGCATCCTGAGGAAAGAAATGTTTGTGACTGGGGATTCTGGGTTTAAGTGGGAGAAAGAGGCCTAAGGACGGGGTCTCCTGGGTCGTGCTGGGGAGGAGGGTCCTGAGAGCCCAGACCCTGGTGTTTGAAGTGGGGGAGGGGCGGTGGTGTACAGGCCTCCTGGATCCTGTAGAAGGAGGGGGCCCTGGTCTCCCACTCCCCCAAGTCTCCTAGGAGTCAGAGATACAGATCTGAAAACTGCTCTGCCCTGCCCGTCTTCCCAGTTCTACGTGCTGGAGAATAATCTGGAAGCTGTGGCCCGACACATGCTGTTCTTCAGCCTGGCGCTGGAGGACCCTGAGAAGATGGGACTGCAAGGTCAGTAGCAGGAACCAGGGTGGAAGGGCCCCTGGTCCCTTCCTCATCCCTGCAGGGAGTCTGGCTTCCCAGTGGTGTAATTTAAAACTATAGACATGATTCCCGATTGCATCATTTGCTCACTTATTGGAAAGAATTCCAGCCCTAACTGGCTTGGCTCAGTGGATAGAGCGTCGGCCTGCGGACTCAGGACTTGGGGGTCCCAGGACTTGGGGGTCTCATCGATGGGAGAGAAACATCAATCAGCTGCCTCTCACATACCCCCCACTGGGGATGTGCCCGCAACCAAGGTACATGCCCTTGACCGGAATCGAACCTGGGACCTTTCAATCCGCAGGCCGACGCTCTATCCACTGAACCAAACCGGTTAAGGCTAATCTTTACTTTTTTAAGGCAAAGGGAATGTAAACATGACATTTGGGATTGGGGTTACCGGGAGGGGCAGAGGGCTAGGCGAGGGTACCTAGGGGAGTGTAAGTCCTTTGCCTTGTAACTATGGGGCGGGTGGGGAGTTTGCTGGGTTTGTGGTGCTTGTCGGACTCCTGATAAGATTCTGTAAACAAAGGGTGTGCCATACAGAAGGCGTCATTCTATAAACAGGTTAGGAGCCGCTGCTCTCATTTCTGGGCTCACTCCCCCGCTCCCCACAGAGAGGAGCGAGGCCTTCCTGGAGGTGTGGGGGAACGCGCTGCTGCGCCCCCCGGTGGCAGCCTTCGTGCGCGCCCAGGCCGAGCGCCTGGCGCACCTGGTTCCGGAGCCCGACCGCCTGGCTGAGCAGCTGCCCTGGCTGAGCCTGCGCGCCCTGAAGGTGCCTCTGCCCGCGCCCACCCCTCACCACCTGGGCGCTGGGCGGCCGCGGCAGAATGGAGCTGGGGTCCCGGGAGTCTGAACCCCAGCTCCCCAGCTCCCACGGTGGGCTTTGGTCTGGGGGGGGGGGGGTGAGGAGGGCTTCTACTTTCTGAGCCTTCGTTTCTTTTGTTTTTCCTTTTCGTTGACCCTCACCTGAGGATATGTTTTCCCACTGATTTTTATTTTTATTATATTTAAAATATATATAATTTAATTGATTTCAGAGAGGAAGGTAGAGGGAGAGAGAGCTAAAACATCAATAATGAGAGAGAACCCTGCACCTCCCGCTCCTCCCCACTGGGGGTCGAGCCCGCAACCCGGGAAGGTGCCCTTGACCAGGAATCAAACCGTGACCTCCTGGTTCACAGGTCCACGCTCAACCACTGGGTTCCATTGATTTTTAGAGTGGAAGGGAGGGGAGGGGGGAGGGGGACAGAGAGAAACATGGATGTGAGGGAGACACATCCATTGGTTGCCTCCCGCACACGCCCGGGGATCAGACCCGCAACCCACGTAGGTGCCCTTGACTGGGAATCGAACCCGCGACCCTTCCGTGTGCGGGCCGACGCTCTAGCCACTGAGCACCACCCGCCAGGGCGGAGAAAAGGCAGAATCGTGCCCACACCCTGGGGCGGAAGGGAGGGTCAGCCGGGGAAGGCGGCTCTCCCTGCAGCCCCCAAATCGCTCTCCCACCCCCACCCCCCACCCTCCGGGCCCGGATGCGCAGTTCCGTGAGCGCGACGCCCTGGAGGCCGTGTTCCGCTTCTGGGCCGGCGGGGAGAAGGGGCCCGAGGCCTTCCCCATGGGCCGCCTCTGGGACCTGCGGCTGCGCCACTACCTGGGCTCGCGCTACGACGCCCGGCGCGGAGTCAGCGACTGGGACCTGCACATGAAGCTGCACGACCGCGGGGTGAGGGGCCGGGACCGGTCCTGGGGGCGGCGGAGCAGGGGCTGGGGCCCCCTACAGGACTCACCGAGTCCCCTCTCCTGCCCCCCGCCCCCCGCAGGCCCGCGTCATCCACACCAGCGAGTTCAGGCGCTGGAGGGACACGGGCGTCGCCTTTGAGCTCAGAGACCCCAGCGCCTACCAGGTGCCCAACCGGACTCTGGCGTCCGGCCGCCTTCTGAGCCACGTGCGTGTCCACTCCCCGCCCTGGCCTGCTCTTTCGAGGGGTGGGGTGGGGGGAACCCAGGAGCTCAGGTCCCCAACATCGACCCCGCCCACCTCCTCGCTCCCTGCTTTCCCAGCGCGGGGAGCGCGTGGCCGCGCGAGGGTACTGGGGGGACATCGCCACGGGGCCCTTCATAGCCTTCGGCATCGAAACGGACGACCCGAGCCTCCTGCGGACCAACAACGGGCAGCCGGTCAAGGTGTGCGGCACCAGGATGGGTTCCCAAGCCCCGCCCCCTGCATGATAGCCCCGCCCATAGCGTCCTGGGCTCCGCCTCCACGGCCTACGCTCCACCCTCTCTATTTCCTAAACCCAGTCCCCGGAATCCGAGCTCTCTGCTCAGATGCTAGCTTTGGGGTCTCGGGGGTGGGAGGGGTGATGTACTCTAAGCCCCTGCCTCCGAGATGCTAACCCAGAGTCTGGCCACGCCCCTTTTCCCCACAGACTGCGGGAGACATCACGCAGCACAATGTGACGGAGCTGTTCCGCACACTGGCCGCCTGGGGGCCCCCGAGCGCCGCCCAGGGAGACCCCCAGCAGGTGCCAGGCAACGCGAATGGAACCCGGGAGCCTGGTAGGCCAGGGACTCAGCTCTCCCTTGAGATGGGCCGCGGGCTCGGGTGACAAAGTGGACACGTCATCTTCTGGGGCGAGTGGGACCCAGACCCCGCCCCGGGCTTCGGGCTCCAGGGATTTCGAGAACCAGCGCACCGATCCGGTTCCCGGTGCCTGGCCCAGGGGGCGGTCTCTCCCTCTCTCTCCTCGTTCTAGATCTCTCCCGGTCCTTAGCACTCCCGATTCCAATGCCAGAATTCTGACCCTACCTGCAGAGCCTAAGGCTAAGAGGCTAAGAACATTCTAACACGGGGCTGGGTCCCAGGTCACTTTTGGAGAGACACCCCTCTTCCCACATCTGACCATGCCTCCTTCTAACCATCCCCAACCGAGCCCTGCCCCGTGTCTGGATTCGCTGTCCGGCCACGGACCACTGTCTTTCCCTCTGTCAAGTCTCAGTTGCCCTGGTCTGTAAAATGGGCTTCTGCCTACCAGGCCGAGTGTCTCAGAAACTTCCCAGGAATCCACCGAAGAGAACAGCTGAGAAAGGGCTTCCAGAGGGCCAGGCGGTGTCATCCGAAAGCTTTGTGTGTCCTCCCACTAACGTGCTGCTCTCCCCGCAGCCCCTGGCCCGGCGTCCTTTAGCGTCCACTTCCTGCCCCTCGGCTCAGCCCAGACCCTCCACCACAAGAGCTGCTACAAGGGTCGGTTCCCGCTCCTCTACGTGGCCTGTGGGTAAGAGGGCCTGGGGGTCCCCGGCTTCCCTCTCCAGCCCCGCCTCCCTCAGGCCCAGGAGTCCAGGCCCCCAGCCCCTCCCTCAGACCCAGGAGTCCAGGCCCCCAGCCTCCTCCCTCAGACCCAGGAGCCCAGGCCCCCTGCCCAGCCTCAGTGTCCCAGTCCCCAGCCCTCCTCCCTCAGACCCAGGAGTCCAGGCCCCCAGCCCCTCCCTCAGACCCAGGAGTCCAGGCCCCCAGCCTCCTCCCTCAGACCCAGGAGCCCAGGCCCCCTGCCCAGCCTCAGTGTCCCAGTCCCCAGCCCTCCTCCCTCAGGACCTCAGCCCTCCTGTTTTGTCTCTGCTCCAGGATGGTGCATCTTCTCAGCCCCGAGCTCGGGGCCTGTGTGGCCCCTGGGGGACGCCTGGTTGTGGAGTTAGCCCGGTGAGTCCGTGGAGCACAGGGCAGGGCACCAGGCTGGGGATCGAGAGCCGGGTCCACTACCACGCGGCTTGTCCATCTCAGGTACCTGGTGGACGTGCGGCCGGAGCAGCTGCAGGGATTCTCCGACCGGGTCGGGGAACTGGCTCAGGCAGCTGGATTCGCCCCACAGCCTGGGGCCGAGCCCTCCGAGACCTTCGCGCGCTTCTGCAAGTCCCGGGACTCAGCTCCGGGAGGCCTGGCGGTAGAATCCGGGACTCCGCCCCCTGATGCCCTGGCTCCGCCTCCTGATGTCCTGGCTCCGCCCCCCGAGGCAACAAACCAGCCCTCGGAGGGCCTGACCCAGCCCCGCCAGGGTCAAAGCCCCTCTGATCCCCTCAAACTGCCCTCAGAGTCTCAGGCTTCTTCACTCGAGGCTTCGGCTCCGCCCACAGGGAGTCAGACGCCCCCAAACCAGAGAGTCTGAGGGGACCCTCAGAGACCACCTCCCCACCTCTGACTTCTAAAGTCAGGTGCTGGAGTTGGACCCGCCTCTGGAACTCCCAGCTGCACCCTCCACATGCTCGCTCAGCCCCCAGAGGCATTGCTCGAATTTCAGATTCCATTTCTGAGATCCTATATTCTATCCCTAGAATTCTAGACGGTTCTCTCAGAGTTCCACACTCCACTCCCGACCCTCGAAACGCAGCCCAGAGACCCAGCCCTGGGCCTCGGGTGCTCTGCGGGGTCCCCAGGTGTCCCAGGCATAAGCGGGTGTTAGAGCTGTCTCCTCTCCCGCGCCTGCTCAGCACCCACTGATTCAAATAAAGAGAGCCGAGTCTGCTCTGTGTGTCCCTGTGTCTGTCCTCCGTCCTGCTCCAGGGCTGGGAGTGGAGAGGGGCCAGGAGAGGGCAGGAGAGGACAGCCAGACCAGATTCCTGGTTTTCCAAGTGGAGTGGGAGTGGCCTTCCCAGTGCTGTGCCCCAGTGCCCCGCACCACACACGTGGATCCTCAAATAAGTCAACAAAATGAATCGCCTGGCAACCGGCTTCGGGCACCGACACCATCAGATGATGGAAGGACAGACAAGGCTCCTGCCCTCATGGAGGTGGCAGTTGAGGGAGGGGCTGGGGGCCCAGACTCCTGGGTCTGAGGGAGGAGGGGCTGGGGGCCTGGACTCCTGGGTCTGAGGGAGGAGGCTGGAGACCTGGGCTCCTGGTTCTGAGGGAGGAGGCTGGAGACCTGGGCTCCTGGGTCTGAGGGAGGAGGCTGGAGACCTGGACTCCTGGGTCTGATGGAGGAGGGGCTGGGGACCTGGGCTCCTGGGTCTGAGGGAGGAGGGAGTTGGAGGCTTGGACTCCTAGTCAGTGTGAAGGGGACGGATCCCCAGGCATCTCTGTGTAGGGATGATCCAGCTGGAACACCGCCCGCCCCACCCCTCACGCGCCCCGTTATCTCGCATCCTGGGCAGGGGGAGGGGGAGCCGTATATTTAGTCTCTGCCCTCGTCCTTTATCAGTGTCGTCAGTGAGGCTTGAGCAGCCCGGACGAGACTGAAGTCCCTGGGGCCTTCAAGGTCACGCCGGACGTCCCCTCACTGACTCTCCAAGGGCCGCTTATCCCTTCTCTGCCCCCTCCTGCTCCCGGCCGGAGTCTCAGCATGGCGGACGAGTGAGTGCAGCCGGTCTCCTGAGCCCGAGGCAGGGGGAGGTGGGGGGGGATCTCCTGCAGGGGTGAGGCCTGCAAGGCTGGACCCCTGGCCTGAGAAGGGAGGGGGGTTAGGACTCCTGGGGGTCGGAATGCGGTAAGAGTTTGGGAATCAGACTCCTTGGACCCGAGACGGGGAAGCTGGTGGCAGGACCTCTTGGTCAGAGGGGCTTCTGTGGCCCTTTGGAGACGGACGGGACAGACCACAGGCCCAACATGAACCCCCTTTCCTGCTTTCTCTCCCCCCAGGAGCGGCGATGCGGTGAGAGCGGGCAGGGCTGGACTTCCAGGCGGGGCGGGGCGGGGCGGGGCGGGAGGCTGCAGCCCTAGCGGAGGGCAGGGAGAGGGGCTGAGGGTCCGGGTGGTGACCCGGCTCCGCCCCCTGACCCCAGGCTGGGGAACCCCAACCCGCTCCCACGCGACGCCGCTCTTCCGCCAACTACCGCGCCTACGCCACCGAGCCGCACGCCAAGGTGAGCCGGGCCCGCGAGGTGGGCGGGGCCTGGATTCAGAGTTTTAGAAGGTTATCCCGCACCTTGGGGAAAAGGGGCGGGGCCATGGCCTTAATGGAGGCGGGGTTTGGGCCTTGGGCGGAGCCCAGGCGGATGACGGGATTTGAGGGGTGGAGTTTCACTCCGGACCGGGTTCGGATTGGTGAGCGCTGCCTATGGGCGGAGTTCCGTTGCTTGTGGGAACCGCGATGGCTTAGGAGGTGGTGGGCGGTGCCTAGCTAGAGTCAGAGGTCCAGATTGGTGGATTGGGCTGTGGGGCGTGGCTTCTACTCCGAATGCTGGAATTGGAGGCGGGCTCAAATCTGGACCGTGCTTGAGGGGGCGGGTTCTTAAGCCCCTCCCACTGCCTACCTTTGCGTCCCCCTCCCTCCTTCTTCCTCTCTCCATCTCATCCCCTCAGAAAAAGTCTAAGATCTCCGCCTCGAGAAAACTGCAGCTGAAGGTGAGAACCGGCCTGGAGAGTCCTTGGGGGGCGGAGCTTGAGGCTTCAAATGTGTGAGGGGGTAGGGCTTGGAGAGTTGGGTTTGGGGGCGTGGCTTTGCGGCGGGGAGACCCTCTCTGGAACAGAGGACCTTGGGATGATGGACCTTGAGGGGGCGGGACTCCCAAAGACCCTAGTCCAGAGCTGGGATTAGAGGGCCCGGGTGGAGGCAGCCTTCCAGGGGCTCTTCATCCCGCTCCCCCGACGTGGGTTGAGGTCCAGCCTCCCCTCGCAGACCCTGATGCTGCAGATAGCGAAGCAGGAGCTGGAGCGTGAGGCTGAGGAGCGGCGCGGGGAGAAGGGGCGCGCTCTGAGCACGCGGTGCCAGCCCCTGGAGTTGGCAGGGCTGAGCTTCGAGGAGCTGCAGGTACAGGCTCTAAGCAGGGTCCCCGGTCCAGCCCGAGGCCCTGGGCTCCTCTGTCCAGTCTTGCATCTTGGGGCTCGGGTACAGTCACTATCCTTCCCCTTCTGCTCAGCACCTCGGGGCCCAATCTCCCAATTTTTACCCTCAGGATTTCAGACATAGGTATGGCCTGCAAGCTGCCTACAGTCTCAAAACCCAGAGGTCGCTTCCTCTGTCCCTAATTCTGTAGATTCTCAGGGTTACTGGCTCTGGAGTTCGGCTTTGTTCGAAGTTTCCCAGAGACCGGCTTCTGTCTGCTTCACAACCCTCCTCCCTCAGACCCATGGGTCCGGGTCCCCAGCCTTCCCCTACCACACAGGCCACCTTTCTTTACCAGGACTTGTGCCGACAGCTCCATGCGCGTGTGGACAAAGTTGACGAGGAGAGATACGATGTGGAGGCTAAAGTCACCAAGAACATCACGGAGGTGGGGGGCATGGGCACTGGGGGTGCCGTCAGGGTGTGAGGCAGTGCCTGGGGCTGTGGTCTCAGCCTGGCCCCTCGTGGTGGAGGAGATCAGGGGACCCAGGTCAGCTCCGTGTGTCTGGCAGGGAGCAGGCAGTAGCCTGGCTACCATATGGCCAGACAAGGCCATTCCAGGCAGGGGGAGTGGGACAGCAGAAAATATGTGACATGTGTGACTGGAGCGCCAAGTGTTGGTGAAGGAGCTGAGGCGTGGACAGGGGACCGTGAGATGCGGGTAGCTGGGCGGGGCTGTGTCCCTGGTTCTCAGGGAGACATGCCTGGGGCGGATCTGGGAGGGTTTCCAGGTCAGGATGAGGAGCAGGGATTTGACCCCAGAGTCAGTGGGAGCCTGGGCTAGGAAAAGTCTGGGTGGGGCCTGGGCAGGGATAGGAGGGCAGGGGAGTGTGGAGAAGTGGGGGGAGGGGGAAGTGGAGGGAGAGGTCTCCACTCCCCTTGTCCCCCACCCCCACCCCCAGATCGCAGATCTGACCCAGAAGATCTTTGACCTCCGGGGCAAGTTCAAGCGGCCCACCCTGCGGCGGGTGCGGATCTCTGCGGACGCCATGATGCAGGCGCTGCTGGGGACCAGGGCTAAGGAGTCCTTGGACCTGCGGGCCCACCTCAAGCAGGTGAAGAAGGAGGACACGGAGAAGGTGAGTGTGGCTGGGCCCGGAAAGGGGGCCTAGCGGAGAGGGTGTGGGGCCTCAGAGCAAGGACTTTTGGAATTTGGGGGAGAAGAATCTGGTGAGGAATCTTCAATAGGGAGTACAGGAGGGACACAGGAAGTACAACAGGAAGACAGGAAGTAGAAGGGGGAGACTAGAAGTGCATTAGGAGAAGGGAAGTAGCATGGAATCAGAATGAGAATGGGGGTTACAGGAAGTGCTTGAGAGAAAAGAGACAGGAAGTGCAGGAGGGAGGCAGGAAGAGCAGAAGGGAGACAGGAAGTGCGAGAGGGAGACAGGAAGAGCAGGAGGGAGACAGGAAGTGCAGGAGGGAGACAGGAAGTGCAGGAGGGAGACAGGAAGTGCAGGAGGGAGACAGGAAGAGCAGGAGGGAGAGAGGAAGTGCAGGAGGGAGACAGGAAGTGTGGGAGGGAGACTGGAAGTGCATGGATCAAAGTGGATGGGATGTGGAGGGGCAGGGAGTGCTCCAGAACCACAACCTTGGTCAGACGTCTGGAGTGGCCCAGCGGGCTGGAGGGCAGTTGGAGGATATTTGAGGGAAGACATTCTAACCTCTGACCCCGTTTCCCCAGGAAAACCGGGAGGTGGGAGACTGGCGCAAGAACATCGATCTGCTGAGTGGCATGGAGGGCCGCAAGAAGAAGTTTGAGGGCTGAGCTGCCCGCCCACAGCCCTGAGGAATAAAGCTTGTGCCTGAGCTGGGAGAGGCTGTGTGTGTCTGCTACGTGGGGGCGAGGGTGTGGGAGTCGGGAGAACGGAGGGCCAGGCCCCAGAAGCCACAGGTACATCAGGAGCAGAGCTGGGTCTCCAACAGGAGGTGTTCTGGGCTCCTCTGCTCTGCATGGAGGGCACAGCTGAGACCCAGGCCCACAGAGAGACACACGGAGAATGAAAGGGAGGGGGGACGCCAGATTCATGGGAAGAAGTGCAAAGAACCGGAAACTGGAGGGCGACACACAGGCAGGGAGACGAGAGAGCTGAGACAGAAATGAGGGCCCCCCGGAGGGGTAACTGCAGGGACACAGGGCCAAAGAGAGACAGACATGGGGTTACAGACAGACACCCGGGAGACCCAGAGACATGGGCACCAAGAGGCAGACACGCAGGCACCCACAGATTCAGCGACAGGAACGCAGAGACCTTCGGCTGGTGTGCTCAGTGGTCAGAGCTCCAGCCCGAGCACTTCTGGCTCTTGGGTTTGATTCCTGGCCGAGGGCACGGGCCGGTCTGCAGCTTCCACCCCAGCCCAGTTGGGGTGCGTGTGGAAGGCAAGCAGTCCATGTGTCTCTCTCATCAATGTTTCTCTCTGTTCCTCCTCTCTCCCACTCTCTAAAACGTCATTGGAAAAATATCCTCAGATGAGGATGAACAAACAAACAAGCAATAGAACGCTCGGAGGGACATGCGAGTGAAGAACAGAGAGAGAGGCCAAAGCGAAACGCGGAGAAATGCATAGAGAGGGAGACAGGGGCCGATGAGAGACACCCACAGGCCCGGGGCGGTGAGGGGTGAGGTGCTCGCTCACCAGGGCTGGCTCCCCTGGAGGTCAAGGTCGTGGCTTGGCAGGGAGGAGGGACAGAGATCCCAAAAAAGGTCCCTGTCAGATGGAGGTGGGGGGGGGGGATAAGGTCAAGTGGGCCTGACACCCCTCCCTCTGCCCTCCCCCCACGCACACCTGCTTGCCTGCTTTAGCGCCTGTTGTCACCAGGGTGGAATCCCGGGGGCAGACAAAGGGTGGGGGCGGGGAGGGGGAGACGAAGATGGATGGAGAGACACACAGTGGAGAGCCACAGAGACAAAGGAGAGACAGACAGACAGACAGAACGTGGGACAGCCGCCTGGGAAAGGGAGCCGGCTGCACACCCGCCATCCATAGGCATGCGCGCCCTGGCCCGTGTGGCTCAGTGGATAGAGGGTCGGCCTGAGGCCCGAGGGGTCCCGGGTTCGATTCCCGTCAAGGGCACATGCCCGGGTTTCGGGCTCGATCCCCAGTGTGGGATGTGCCAGGAGGCAGCCGATCCAGGATTCCCTCTCATCATTGACGTTTCTCTCTCTCTCCCTCTCCCTTCCTCTCTGAAATCAATAAAAGTGTATTTCTTGAAAAAAATGCATTCTCCAAGGGCCCCCCGTGTGCTAAGCAGAGAGGGCCACCCTGTGTGGTGCTGCAGGGCGGTGGGGAGCAAGGGGGTCGCCTGGCCCAGCCCTGAGCTCCCGGGAGGCGCTGATGGGGGGAGAAGGGTCCCAGCAGGCAGCAGAGGCCTGGATCACTGACCTGGAGGGGGGCGGGGCAGCCTCTGCAGGGGGCGCTGGGGGTGGAGAAGGGGGGCGAGGACTAGTGTTTGGGGAAAGGAATTCTCCCCTCCCTCCCCCTGGGGGCGGGGCTGAGTGCACTATAAAGGGGGTGCTGCAGCTGCCCCTCACGTTCATGCCTCTGCAGACCCAGGCGTAGGTAAGGCTTCCTGTGATCTGGGTGGGAGAGGCGGGTGTGGAGGGGAGGTATGAGGCGGAGGAGCTTGGAGATGAGCATTTGGGGGACACAGAATCCGGGGGCACCTGGATTGGGGTCTCCCAGAAAACAACCTCAGGCCCTCGGAAGTCTGAGTCAGGGAATCTCAGAACTTGGGGGTGTCTGGGCTTGGATGGCATCCAAGAGTCGGAATGTCAGGATTGGGGGGTCGGAACGGGGGTTCTAGGAGTTGGGGGTCCAAGGTCTGCTCTTGTGCTTGGAGGGCGCAGAGCTTCTCGTGTCATCATCGGGGGCATCGGGAATTGGGGATCTGAGTTTGGGCACGGGTTTTGGGGTGTCACGATCGTGAGGTGTCAGAGCTCAGGAGGTGTCAGAATCCGGGGTCTCCGGAGTCTCCGAATGCAGGCCCGGGCCTGGTGAGCCATAAACTGGGCGTGTCAGGATCTGTGGGCCCTGGGGTTTAGGCACCTGGGGCCTGGAGGGGATGCCAGAAATTGGGAGGGGGGTCTATTTAGGGGTGAGGGTGAGGCCTGCGGATAGATGCCGGTCTTGGGGCGTCCCGCCTCCTCCCAGGCTGTGGGTGAAGGTGAAGGAGGCAGGTGGGAAGACCCCAGCCAGATGGGAGGGGTGGGATCAGGGATGGGAGAGGGGAGCGGGTGTGACTAATTCTCCCCAAAGCCCCCCTCACACACACTCCAGACCCTTTTTAGGAGATGTCCTCTGTCTTCCTGTCTAGGGCATCCCCCCCGAAATAGCCCCTGGGGGTGGGGCAGCTATTGTCTTCAGGCCACCCGCCCTCCCAAATGCCTCTCCTAATCCCACTCAGATCAGGTTCCCAGGGCTCTGTCATAAGACAAAGGAGGACAGCTGCGGGGGGGAGGGGGGGAAGGCGGGCAGGAGCTGCAGCGCTGGGGCTGGGCCAGACCGCACCTCCCCAAGCTCCGTGTCCTCACAGAGGAGGCAAAGCCCAGGCCCCCAGCCTCCTCCCTCAGACCCAGGAGCCCAGGCCCCAGCCCCCCCTCCCTCAGACCCAGGCCCCGCCCCTCCTTGGGGACTCCCCCCTACTCCTCCTGTTCTCTGTGGTCCTCAGGTCGCACCAGGATGTCGGACACCGAGGAGCAGGAATATGAGGAGTGAGTGATGTGGCGGGAGGGCTGGGGGCCTGCGGAAGTGGGGAGCCTGTCCCTCCTCCCACGCCTCTAACTCTCTCTCTCCCTCTTTCCCCGGCGTCCCCGTCCGCAGAGAGCAGCCGGAAGGTGAGTGGGGAGGGCGCCGGCCTTGGGGCGGGGTCCAGGCGGGCCTCCTGGGAGGGGCGGTGCAGAGAGGCGGGCCAGCCCACCCTCCCGGTTTCCGGAGCGTTTTCTTGTTTCTTTTCTTTTTAATATATTTTTATTGCTTTCAGAGAGAAAGGGAGAGGGAGAGGGAGAGAAACATCAATCAGGAGAGAGACTCATGGACCGGCTGCCTCCTGCACGCCCCACACTGGGGATCGAGCCACAACCCGGGCATGTGCCCCGACCGGGAATCGAACCTCGGTCCTCCTGGTTCGTAGGTCGAGGCTCAACCGCGGAGCCAGGCCGGCGGGGCTCGGGCCTTTCCCAGCGCGATCTCCGCGCAGCCAGTGGGAAAAGCTCACTGCCCTCCGCCCCCCACGCCCAGCTGTGACTCCAACCGGGGTCTCCGCCGCCGCCCCGACCCCGGCTCCCCGGGCTCCTAACGGCCTCTCCCCTTTGCCCCCCGCCCCTTCCAGAGGAGGAGGCTGCCGAGGAGGAGGAGGAGGAAGGTGAGGCCCCGGACCCCGCAGGCTGGAGCTGGATGCGGGGCCGGGGTGGGGGAGGAGGGCCTGGGGGGGGGGGACCTCTGTCCACCGGTGGCAGCTGGGGTGGGGGCTCCCGATGGCCTGGGTTTCAGTTCCTCTAACAGCCTCTCCCCTCTCTCCCCTCCCGCACCCCGCACCCCTTCGTGGTCGCTCCCCCTTCCCGCACCTCCCTCCCCCAATCCTCGCTTCTCCCCTGCGCCTCCCCAGCCCCCGAGGAACCGGAGCCGGTGGTAGAGCGAGGTAACCGCGGCTGCTTCGCTTCCCGAGAATGATTTCGGGGCTCCCCCCCCTCACCCCGAAATCCTCGGGAACCAGAGTCCCGGGGGACTCTCTCCCGCCACCTCCATGCCCAGTCCCGCCCCAGACACGGTCCTTTAAGCCGCGAGAGCGCGCGCCCTCTGGCGGTCAGGAAGGGGGTCGCCCCGCAGCGACTTTAACCCTTTCCCTTCCTCCTTAAAGGGACCGACACCCAAGCCTTCTCCCCGCTCCCTCCCCGCCTGGAGGGAAGCTTAGAGAAGAGTTGCGTGTTTGCGGGGAGGCACCCGCCCCCACCTTCACCCCCGACCCCGTCTGTCATGTTTCTCCTCCATATACATTCGAAGGCCGAGGCCTGGTTGCAGAAGGGTCAGGCGCCTGGAGTCTGGGTGCCTGTGTCCCCCAGGCGCTGGGGGCTGGGGGCACCGAATGAAGAGAGGGCTGGGGGGCCCCTGCACTGCTAGGTCCGGATGGAGGAGGGCAGGAGCTCTGGGAATGTCGAGGAGGGAGGGCCTGGGGGTCTGGGGTTTGGCCTTCTGGGTCCCCAGGAAAGAGGGAGGGGTCCCCATGCCAGTTCTGAATGTATATATGATGCGTGTGACCCTCTTTTTTCCTTTGCGGCCACCCTGATTTCCCTTCCCGACCCCCCAGAGCGGCTGGAGGAGGGAACTGGGCTCCTGGCGGCAAGGCTTGGGGGTTCCCTCCTCAGCCCCTCATGAGCTCTGGCTAATTCTCTCTTTGTATCTTTTCACCAGAGGAGGAGCGCCCCAAACCAAGGTGAGATCCTAGCGGGTGTGTGTGTGTGTGTCCCAGTCCCATCCTGCTGAGTATGTGGCCCACCTCCAGAGATAGGGTGGGGAGAAGGCAGAGAGAGAGAGAGGGAGGGAGGAGGGAGGGCTGACCGCACCCCTGCAGCCCGCCCAATACAAATATAATGCAAGCTCTGCACATAACTTTACATTTTTTACTAATTGTACCCTAGCCGGTTCGGCCCAGTGGACAGAGTGTTGGCCTGCGGACCCAAAGGTCCCAGGTTCGGTTCTCATCTAGATTCTCATTCTCAGGGAGAGAAACATCAATGATGAGAGAGAATCATGGATCGGCTGCCTCCTGCACGCCCCACACTGGGGATCAAGCCTGCATCCCGGGCATGTGCCCTGACCAGGAATCGAACCCGGGACCTCCTGGTTCATAGGTGGATGTTCAACCACTGAGCCACGCTAATCTTTTTTTTTTTTTTAATATATTTTTATTGATTTCCGAGTACGGGAGAGGGAGACAGATAGAAACATCAATGATGAGAGAGAATCATGGATGGGCTGCCTCCTGCACGACTCACCTGGGGGATTGAGTCCAGGCATGTGCCCTGGACCAGAATCGAACCTGGGACCCTTCAGTCCGCAGGCCGACGCTCTACCCACTGAGCCAAACCGGCCAGGGACAGGCTGATCTTAATATCATATCTATTCAGCCTGTGATCTGTGCAATTTCATCATTGCAACATGTAATTCACATAAAACGTGAGAGTCCTTTGTAGCAAGTCCTGGAAATCAGATGTGTGTTTCCCGGCGTCCCTGGGACCGGAACCAGGCACATCCCAGGTGCCCAGAACCGGGATAGCTGGTGGCGGGGAGGCTCAGGGACCTCGCGGCCTCACTGTCTTCCTCTTCTTTCCCGCCCCCTCAGCCGCCCCGTGGTCCCTCCACTGATCCCCCCAAAGATCCCGGAAGGGGAACGTGTGGACTTCGATGTGAGTAACCCCCACCCCCACCCCGCACCCCCAGCAGCTGCTAGCCCTTCGCGGCCTTGACGCAAATTAGAAAAACGCGTCTCCTGCCTCTTTTGGGGATTAAATCCCAAAAGCCAAGTAGGGCCCGAACACGGTGCTTTGCTGCCACCTGCTGGACATGGACTGAACTGTCAACGCCACCGATTCCGGCGGAGGCGGGGGCGGGGGCGGGGGCGGGGAGGGGCTTCCCTCCTGAGGCCTCAGGGGCGCTGCCCGGGAGTGACGGGGCGCCCACGCCGCGTCCCGCAGGACATCCACCGGAAGCGCATGGAGAAAGACCTGTTGGAGCTGCAGACGCTCATCGACGTGCACTTCGAGCAGCGCAAGAAGGAGGAAGAGGAGCTCATTGCGCTGAAGGACCGCATTGTGAGTCCGGGTGGCGGTGGGGCTCCCCCAGTCCTCCCTCCCTCTCCCCGGTACCGTCCTCTGGGTCTTGGGGGATAACGGAGAACAGGTCCTGTCCAATATAGCCCCGAGGTCGAGGCGTTCGGAAATGGACCCACGTCTGGCCACGCTCAGACTTGGGCACTTTTTTCCTTTTTTTGCTCTTGACCTCGTTCATCTGGGGAGCGGTCGCGGGTTGGGTGGTGGTGCCTGCACCCCTTCATTCTTCTCTGTCCCCCCAGGAGCGGCGCCGGGCGGAGAGAGCGCAACAGCAGCGCTTCAGAACCGAGAAGGAGCGGGAGCGGCAGGCCCGGCTGGCGGTGGGTGCCTCCCTGTGGGAGCCCCAATGTTCCTTCATGATATTCTCTGAGGTCCCCCCACCAAAGGTCATCGCGCTGTGTTATTCAGGGACCTTTCCCTTGGGAGGAACAGGAACCCCCACCCAGGCCGGATTCAGCAGAAAGAAAGTCTTATTGACTCCTGTCAAACCAAAATCTAGGGAGAGCCTGCTTCAGGCATGGCTGGATCAAGCCACTCAAACACATGCTATCACAGAGACCTGGTGTTTCTTTTTCCCGTCGCTTGGCCCGTCTTTCCGTGGATGTCTCGGCGACCAACACATCCCTGTTTGGTCTGAGCCCTGATAATCCTGCATCCCGGCTGGTCTGTCCCAGGCAAACTGGAGTTGTGTCCCCCCCCACCCCCCTGTCTGTGGGGGCATCCAGGAAGCGCCCACCTGGGCCACTTTTAAGGAACCGGAGTAGGGTGGTGTGGTGGGCACAATAAGGGTGCCCCCAAAATGCTCGCAATCCTGGTTCCTGGGACCTTCCACGGGAAAAGGGACTTTGCAGATGTGGCTAAGGATCTGGAGACGGGGAGATGGTCTCGGATGATCCAGGTGGGCTCAGTGCCATCACAAGTGGGCTGGTGGGAGGGAGTCAGAAGGGTCGGGGAGCCCTACCTGGTGTGGCTCAGTGGATAGAGCGTGGGCCTGTGGATGGAAGGTCCCGGGTTCGATCCCGGTCAAGGGCATGTAACTTGGTGGCGGGCACATCCCCAGTGGGGAGTGTGCAGGAGGCAGCTGATCGGTGTTTCTCTCCCATCGATGTTTCTAACTCTCTATCCCTCTCCCTTCCTCTCTGTAAAAAATCAGTAAAACGTATTTTTAAAAAAGGGGGTCAGGGTTATTTGAGGAGGGGGAAGGGACCAAGAGCAAAGGGACGCAGGCAACCCCTGGAATCCGGGGCAGGCCAGGCCTTGGGGTTGAAGCCCTTTTCCCACAGGAGGAGAAAATGCGGAAGGAGGAGGAGGAGGCCAAGAAGCGGGCTGAGGATGACGCCAAAAAGAAGAAGGTCCTGTCCAACATGGGGGCCCATTTTGGGGGCTACCTGGTCAAGGTGAGTTCAGCTCCAGGGCCTGAGGTCTAGGTTCCCAGGGAGGAGGTGACTGAGGGAGAGACTGGGGGCCTGGGCTCCTGGGTCTGAGGGAGGAGGCTGGGGGCCTGGACTCCTGGGTCTGAGGGAGGAAGGGAGGGACCTGGACCTGAACTCCAGGTGACCCTTCCCAATGCTCAGGCAGAACAGAAGCGGGGGAAGCGCCAGACGGGGCGGGAGATGAAGCTTCGCATCCTGTCGGAGCGGAAGAAGCCTCTGAACATCGACCACATGGGCGAGGAGCAGCTCCGGTAGGTGCGGAGGCCTGGGTGAGACAGGGAGCCGGGGCCCTCCTCCGGATCCGGGCCGCAGACACCGTGGTGCTGTGTGGCTCTGGGCCCGTGTCTCCCCCTCTCTGGGCTCCTCTGTAAAACACGTCGCTGATTCAGGGCCTACTCTTTGTGGGTGCCGAGACCCGTGAGGGGAGGCTGGCGCGGTGATATTTCACACCCGTTATCTCGCCCCACAGCAGCTCAGCGCAGTAGACTTTTGTTAGTTAAGAGTGAATTTGGGTCCTGGCTGGTGTGGCTCAGTGGACAGAGCGTCGGCCTGTGGACTGAAGGGTCCTGCGTTCCATTCCAGTCGAGGGCACAGGCCCGGGTTGTGGGCTCGCTCCCCCCGTAGGGGGCGTGCAGGAGGCAGCCGATCAAAGATTCTCCGTCATCCGTGTGTCTATCCCTCTCCCGTCCTTTCTCCCTAAAATCAATAAAAATACATATTTTTAAAAAGAATAAATTTGGCCTCTAGTCACCGAGATCTGCCGACAGCAGCCTAAAAGACAGAGCGTGGGTGTTTCACGCCGCAGAAACCGGAGGTCCAGTGTTGGTGTGGAAACGCCACCAAATCACCAGAGGCCCAGTGTCCTATTGTCCTGCTCCCCCACTTCCAGCCCCATATTTCCATCCTCAGACACGCCTCCTGGTCCAAAATGGCTGCTGGTGCCCCAGCCAGTGGGAAGAAGTCGCGAGGGAAGAGCCACAAAACTCTGGAGGCCCCATCCTGTGGCTTACCGTCGTCCCGCTGACCGCCCCTGCCTGCAGGGAGGTTGGGGCCTATCACAAAATGTTTGGCTTCATTTTTTAAAATATATTTTTTACTGGAGGCCCGGTGCAGGACATTGGTGTACTGGGTGGGTGAGGTGAGGGTCCCTCAGCCTGGCCTGCGCCCTCTCATGGTCCGGGACCCCTCGGGGGGATGTCTGCCTGCCGGCGTAGACCAGCTCCCGGGGACCTAAGCCGGCAGGTGGACATCCCCTGAGAGGTCCTCAGTGCAGCCACGGAGGCAGGAGACGCGCCCGCCACCGCCACTGCCACTGCGCTCGCCAGCCGTGCGCCCGGCTCCTGGCTGAGCGGCCCTCCTCCTGCGTTGAGCCTCTGCCCCCTGGTGGTCAGTGCACATCATAGCAACCAGTCATTCCGGATGTTTGGTCGATTTGCATATTAGCCTTTTATGATATAGGACTGATGTCAGAGCGGAAGGGAGAAGGAGAGAGAGAAACATCCCTGATGAGAGAGAATCACGGATCGGCTGCCTCCTGGACGCCCCCGACTGGGGATCTGGCCCGCAACCCGGGCCTGTGCCCTGACCAGACCTCCTGGTTCATAGGTCAGTGCTCCACCACTGAGCCACACCGGTGAGGCTCGGCTGCCGTTTCTGAGAGGGAAACGGGATCTTAGGGAAAGTCACTTGGCCTTGGTTGCCCGCCAGAGACTTGCGAGCCGGGCGCTGGATGAGGGCTTCCTGACTCCGGAGGCTGGGGCCCTGGCCTCGACCGCGTCCTCACGTTAGGGGGACGTGAGTCTCTGTTCCGGGTCGGGAGGGAGCGGGCAGCGATTCTCAGACCCTTTGCCCCAATTCGAACATCTCCCCCTCAAATGTGAACGCGATGGCCAAACGGATACCACACTCCGGGTCGGGCTGGGTGGTGGCTTTGCACAGTCTGCTCACCCCCTCTGAGCCGGGGCGTGGCCAGGCCCCCCGTCCGCCCTGGCCGCCCGCCCTGACCGCCCGTCTGCCCTCCCAGGGCCAAGGCCCAGGAACTGTCCGACTGGATCCACCAGTTGGAGTCGGAGAAGTTTGACCTGATGGAGAAGATGAAGCAGCAGAAGTACGAGGTGAGACCCGCCTTGCCGGGGCCCGGGCTGGGCTGGGCTGGGCTGGGCTGGGCCTGGGCTGGGCTGGGCTGGGCTGGGCTGGGCCTGGGCTGGGCTGGGCCTGGGCTGGGCCTGGGCTGGGCTGGGCCTGGGCTGGGGCTGGGCTGGGCTGGGCCGGGCTGGGCTGGGCTGGGCCGGGCCTGGGCTGGGGCTGGGCTGGGCTGGGCCTGGGCTGGGCTGGGCTGGGCTGGGCTGGGCTGGGCTGGGCCTGGGCTGGGGCTGGGCTGGGCTGGGCCTGGGCTGGGGCTGGGCTGGGCTGGGCCGGGCCGGGCTGGGGCTGGGCTGGGCTGGGCCTGGGCTGGGCTGGGCTGGGCTGGGCTGGGCTGGGCTGGGCCTGGGCTGGGGCTGGGCTGGGCTGGGCCTGGGCTGGGGCTGGGCTGGGCTGGGCCGGGCTGGGCTGGGCTGGGCCGGGCTGGGCCCGGTGGCTGGACGGGCCTGTCCCCCAGTCGGCTGTCCCAGCATCGCGCCCCCCTCCCTCCACAGATCAACCTGCTCTACAATCGCATCAGCCACGCCCAGAAATTGTAAGTGTGACTGAGCCCCACGCCCTCGCTCCCTCTTGCCCTCCGCCCCTTCCTCTGGCTTTGTGTCCCTCCCCACCCCCCCAGTTCCCTGTCACTTCTCTCTTCTGGGGCCTCCATCGCCATCGCCACGTCCCTCTATTTTTATTTGTTTATTTTAAAATATGTTTTCATTGATTTTTTTATTGGTTTCAGAGAGGAAGGGAGAGGGGGAGAGAGAGACAGAAGCATCCATGATGAGAGAGAATCGTTGACCGGCTGCCTCCTGCACGCCCCCCACTGGGGATCGAGCCCGCAACCTGGTCATGTGCCCTTGGCCGGAACCAAACCTGGGACCCTTCAGTCCGCAGGCCGATGCTCTATCCACTGAGCCACACCGGTTAGGGCTCTATTTTATTTTTCAATTGATGTGAGAGAGAAGAGAGAGTGAGAGAGGGAAACATCAATGATGAGAGAGAATCATGGATCAGCTGCCTCCTGCACACCCCCCACTGGGGATTGAGTCGCAACCTGGGTGTGTGCCCTTGGCCGGAATCGAACCCGGGACCCTTCAGTCCACAGGCTGATGCTCTATCCACTGGGCCACACCAGCCAGGGCCATGTCTCTCTGAGTCACTGGTTCTCAAGGATGGGGGGTGATCTTGCCCCCAGGGGACGCCGGGCAAAGGCCGGCACGCTTTTGGCTGTCCCCCCTGCACGGTGCTCCTGGCCTCGAGTGGGTAGGGGCCCTGGAGGCAGCTCAACACCCTCCAGGGCCCAGGACAGCGCCCCAGAGCAGAGACCTGGCCCCCAGTCATGGACGTGACCCCCAGCAGCACCCCCCAACACCTCAACTCAGCACAGACACCCACTCTACGTGACACTGGGGTCTTTGGCCGTGACCCCCACCGCCCCAGCCAGCGAACCCCGATGGGAACGCACTTGCCCGCCTCTTCCTCTGGGCGTGGAGGGAGGGCATCTTGGGGTCCCATCTCAGAGGTCTGAGGAGCCCTCCCTCCTGACACCCCCTCCTTCTCCCGCAGCCGGAAGGGGGCGGCGAAGGGCCGCCTTGGAGGCCGCTGGAAGTGAGGACGGGGCGGGGCCACCCCGAGGCGCTGGGGCCCTGGGAGTGTTTGTCCTGTTTGTGTCCTGAAATAAATGCCCTGCCCGTGGGCACCTGCTGAGGTCGTTGTTATTATTATTATTATTATTATTATTATTTTTAAATATATGTTATTGATTTATTTACAGAGAGGAAGGGAGAGGGATAGAGAGTTAGAAACATGAGAGAGAAACATCCATCAGCTGCCTCCTGCACACCTCCCACTGGGGATGTGCCCGCAACCAAGGTACATGCCCCTGACAGGAATCGAACCCAGGATCCTTTAGTCCGCAGGCTGATGCTCTATCCACTGAGCCAAACCGGGTAGGGCTCACCTCCTTTCAAGAGGTCGTGCTGACCCAGACCTGGCCCAGTCTTGACTGGGAATGTAGGTGTGTATCCAGGAGGCTCTATCCACTGAGCCATACTGGGTAGGGCTTATTATTATTATTTTAAATATGTTTATTGATTCAGAGAGGAAGGGAGAGGGAGGGAGAGAGAAACATCCATGATGAGAGAGAATCATGGATGGGCTGTCTCCTGCACGCCCCCGCACTGGGGATTGAGCCCAAAACCCTGGCATGTGCCCTGGACCGGAATCGAACCTGGGACCCTTCAGTCCGCAGGCCAATGCACTGAGCCAAACTGGCTAGGGCTAAAAAAAATTTTTTTAAATTGATTTTAGAGAGAAGAAGGGAAAGGGAGAGAGAGAGAGACAGAGACAGAAACATCGATCGCTGCCTCCTGCACACTCCCCCCTCCACGGAGGATTGAGGCCTGCAACCGGGGCCTGTGCCCTGACTGGGAATCGAACCATGACCTGGTTTATGGGCTGACGCTCAACCACTGAGTCACAACAGCGGAGCGGGGACATCTTCATTATTATTATGAGTTTAAACCACTGAAGTTATTTTCACCAGCCGTGAGGAGGGCCTGCAGCTCCCAGGTCAAATATGGAGACTCCAGGGTTAGCACTGAGAAAACAGGGCCGAGGGCAGAAGGGAACTTTAGCGAGTGGAGTCTGAAAATGCCTGCACACAGCCAGCGTCTTGCACCGCGCAGGTACTTTACGCCCATTGTCTCAACAACCCCACAGGTGGAGAGACTGGGCCAGGCCCCAGAGCTAGGAAGGGGGCCGAGACCAGGTTCAAACTCAGGACTGCCTAAGCCACAGCTGGAATCCTTAACCATGGCAATGGAAAAGAATTTTAAAAATAGAAGTTCAAGTCCATTAAAAATTGCCGAGAGAGCTTTTGGTGGGAGGGCGCCCTGCAGATCCTTCTGTGGACTGAGCAGACACCTCAAATTGTGTCTCCCACACACAAATGGTTACCGTCACACAAAAATGCAGGTGGATTTCACACCAAAGCTTATAGGCACCGTAAGCAGAAGCACCCTAAACGGCACCCACCCAGCCACAGACACAATTGCAAATGCACACGATTGTAATGTGTCACCGTATGCATAGGCATGGAGACACATCTAGCAACCTAAGGATGATTTACTGCCTAAGGAGGTTGATAGGTAGGTGTACTAGAAGAATGAGGTTGAGGACTACATATCCCAAGAGACATCGAGACTTGGTATGCCCTTTGTATCTATGGCTGGTCCTCCCAAAGCCTCGTGGGATTTGTAGTTATTTCTTTGCACAGGCCCAAAAACTTCAGAGTGGGTAGAGTCTGTTGCTTCTGTCTAGATTTCAGCCCCTTTCCTATGTGTCTTTATTTTGGTCTCAGAGTGCATCTCTCTCAATTTGGATTTAGGTGTAGGATACTTACTTCAGGTGAGGATTATTTCGTGCTTCATAGTGCTATGTATGAGACCACTTGCCCTGAACTACAAATCCCAGCATGGCTTGCAGGGGTGTGAAGGGACTGGACTACATTTCCCAGCGTGCTTCACGACCCAGGGTGAGACCAAGGGAAACAAGAGCCAATAGGTTCTGTGGGTGCGCATTGTGGATCCCTCCTCTTGGGTTCTTTTCCCTATATGATCCGGGAGTTATCAGCAGGGACTCTGGCCTTCTTTTGCCAATGAGCGCGATTTCTTGGGGTGGTTTGGGAATTGGCTTAGAACCAACTGAGCCTTTAGGGGCGTGGCCATGCGGACTACATTTCCCAGCAGGCCCCTAGGCTGTTGGCCGATTGCTGTGAACTTCGTACCAAAAAATGAATTTCCCAGCATGCCGTGGGCGGCCAGCCAGGGAGGCTTGGACATGCACTGCCTTTAATGATAGGGGTTGCGGACTCAATTTCCCATGGTGCCCTGAAGTTTTTCACGACCTACGGAATCCCCTTATTCATTCATTCAAAAACTATTTTCAATTACTATTAGGCTTGGTTCTGGGCTCTGGGAACAAGGAGTGCAAATTCGCTGTCCTCCTCTAGCTTACTTCTGGTTGAAGGGAGCAGACAGCCCATAATACATCAAGTCGATGGTATGAGGAAAGCTGATAAGGAAAAATTATCTTTTAGGACTTCCGGGCTGTAGAGTCCCTTTTCCTACCAGATCCTATCCCTGAGGTAGTCAACTACATTTCCCAGCATGCCGTGGGAGGCACACCTCCGACCTACAAACTCCATTTCCCAGTGTCGCTCGATGCATCCCTTCAATTAGATTTACATTTGGCCCCAGATACTAGAGAATTTCCCAGTAGCCTCGGGGCAGATAGAGGCTGGAATGTTGCCATTAGCTACCTCCTCTTGCTTCACTTCCCAGCGCTCCCCGCGGTTCTCTGTGACCCGTGGACTGCATTTCCCAGCTACCCCCGGGTCAGCGTGGTGACGTTGCGCGCCGGGCGGGGCCGGCAGCGCCTCCGGCGGGCGGCGCGAGACCAGCGGCAGTTCCCGGCGGCCCCGGGGCGGGCGGCGGCGGCTGAGGCTGGCGCTCGCTCGCTCGCTCACGGAGCGGGCGGGCGACGCGATGTCGGGCGAGGACGGGGCGTGCCCGGGGGCGGCGGCGGCGGCGGCCCGCGAGCGGCGGCGGGAGCAGCTGCGGCAGTGGGGGGCGCGGGCGGGCGCCGAGCCGGGCCCGGGGGAGCGGCGCGTCCGCACCGTGCGCTTCGAGCGCGCCGCCGAGTTCCTGGCGGCCTGCGCGGGCGGCGACCTGGACGAGGCTCGCCTGATGCTGCGCGCGGCCGACCCCGGCCCCGGCGCCGAGCCCGACCCCGCCGCCCCGCCGCCCGCCCGCGCCGTGCTCGACTCCACCAACGCCGACGGCATCAGCGCCCTGCACCAGGTCAGCGCCCGCCCTCGCCCCGCCGCCTCCCTCCCCGCGCGGGTCTGCACCGGCGATGCCGGCCCCGGTCCTTCCGTCCTGGGCTGACCCCCTGTCCGAGCCCCCTTCCCCAGCTCACCCACCTCGAGCTCTCGGGTCCAGCCCTGAGCCGCTTGGACCGGCCTTGGTCTTTGGCCCCCTACGCTGCCCTCTCCCTGGACCCCAACCATGGCTGACGGACCCCGTCTAGTCACGGCGCTGTCCTCACTCGACCCTGAGCGCCCTTTACCAGCGTCATCTGTGCTGTGCCACCCCCACCGCTGCCACCTTACTCCGCCGTCTAATACAGCCGCGCTTTCCTGAGTCGGTGCCACCTCTTCCGGCAACACCGGTACCCCCCCGGGCCCGCTGTTGCCCCCTTCCAGGCAGGCACCGCTTTCACCCAGGAGCGTCCTCTCTCCCGGGCCTGTGCTTCCTCCTTCTCCGTCCCTGCCCGGGGCCGCCGCTGTGCCTGGGCCCAGGCCCCTCCATGCCTTTCAGGTCCCCCGCTCCCCACTCCGGCTCCCCCTGGGGCTGGCCCATCTGTTGCTGTCTGAGGATGCGCCTTCTCAAACGCTCACACCGCCCCACAGGCTCTGCACCCTCCAAGGGGGTGCCTCCCTGGTCCGGGTCACCCCGCGCCCTCCACTCCCACACCCTCCACTCCCACACCCTCCACTCCCACGCCCTCCTAATTCTCCTTCTGGCCCCGTGCCGCCTCCTGCTCCCACCAGACGCCTTCTCCCGGGGATGTTCCTCCTGCAGGCACCTCCGCATCGTCCCCTTCCCCTCGCTCCCTTCGCCCAGGCTGGGTCTGCACCATCACCGTTTTTTCTGGGCACCCTCTCAGCACCCCCACCCCTTCCTGGCTCTGGGCCACCCCTCCCTCCTCTGGTGATCTTGCTTTCTCTGCCCAGACACCCTCTCCTTCTGTGGGGTTGGCCAGCTTCTGCCTCCCACAGGCTGTGCCATCTCCTGGCCTTCTGTCCTGTCGCCTTCCTGGGGTTCTTGAACCCCGTTAGTCCACTCCCTGCACCACCTGGGCCCGTGTGCTTCCCTTTTTTTTAAATACATTTTTATTGATTTCAGAGAGGAAGGAGAGATGGAAACATCCATGATGAGAGAGAATCGTTGGTTGATCGGCTGCCTCCTGCACGTCCCCCACTGGGGATCCAGCCCACAACCCTGGCATGTGCCCTGACGGGGAATCAGACCGTGACCTCCTGGTTCGTAGGTGGATGCTCAACCACTGAGCCACACTGGCCGGGCCCGGGCGCTTTTCTGAGACACCCTGGTTGCCACTTATGCCCCAGGGTTCTCACTGGTTCTGGGTGATTTTATCTCTCTCCTCCTCCCCCCACCCAGGCACAGCGGGACCACCAGGGACAAGACTGGCCACTGGAGAGCCTCCATCCCCTCCCCCGTCCCTGAGGCCTTCTCCCTCCTCATCTCCTAATGATCCATCCAGTCCCTGCCCCTTCCTCCCTGCCAGAGCCCCTGGGGTTTGGCTACGGATGGAGCCGAGAGGAGGGAAAGGTTGGCAGGCGGGGGTGGCGGTGGGGGGTGGGGGGCAGTGGGTGCACAGGTCCGCTTCTCAGGGAGGGGAGCCGTTCCGGGGCACACGGTAGCCCTGAGTCCCAGCCTCAGCTCCTCACAGCCGAGACCTCGAGTCCGCGTCTTTCCTCTCTGTGCCCCAGTTGTCTGATCTGTAAAATGGGCCAGTCGTGGAGGCCTCCCTGGCAGGGCCGGCGAAGGAGGGAGGCTGTGTGTGTGTGTGTGAACTCCCTTAGGAAGCAGCCTAGGTGGCCAGCGGGGCGTCGCTGTCCCTGGGCTATGTGCTACTCCCCCATTCCCCCCCAGGCTTGTCCCCGGCAGAGGCCCTAGTGCCACCTGGGACATTTTCTCCCGCTGGAGGAGGGTCCACTTCCCTGAGGCCATGTAGGGCCAGCGGGGAGAGGGGCGTCAGGCTTCAGTGCCCCCCGGACCTCCCCTCAGGGGCTCCTGGCCCTGCTCTTCGGGCCCAGCCCTGATGCCCAGCAGCCCCGGTGGCCTGGCCCCCGCACAGGCCGCTCTGGCCTCGCCCAGCAGCAGGCTGTCCTCCAGGTGGTCTCTCCCGCTTCAGGCCCACACTGGATAGACTCTGGCTCGGAGGACACCTGCGGGTTAGGGCGCCCCAGGCTCAGGGAGGGGCAGGTCAGGTGTCAGGGCCAGGGGAGAGCTGGGTGTGCGTCAGGTCTGGGTCTGGGGTGACCAGGTGGTGCTGGTTTGCCCGAGACGGGCCTGGTACATCCTCTCCGCCGCCCCGAAATCGCCTTGTGAATCCCTGGCTGGGGATCGGGATGGGTCGGAGGGACTGGGAGCCAGGATTCTGTGGTCTGAACGGGGAGGTGCAGCGACCCGTTCCCCCGGGCCTGAGGGGGGCGGGGCCGGGGCCTGAATTCTTGGGTCCCTGGTGCCCAGGCCTCAGGCATCTTTCACACGGGATGCCTGTGCCCGGCCAGGCCCTTGAAAGGGAAAGGCCCATCTCCCTCCTAGCCCCCCTCCGCCATCGCCATGACAACCGGGTGGAAATAAACGGAGCCCAGAGTTCATCCCGTTCCCAGGGCACGTGTGGCCCCCCTCGCATAGCCTGAGTTTCCATGACTTCATGCGCTTGGCCTTGCGGCTTCCTCCCCCCGTCTCCCGATGGGCAGCCTGGGAGAGGTGAGGGGCTTGGGGGTTTAACTCACCCCGAGGCCCCGGGAGTCTGGTCCACGCTCTCTTAGGCCCACCCAGCGTGTGCACCTGGCCTTTGGTCTCCGAAGCTTTGATTTTTTCCATCGTAAAACAGGGTCCTCTCTGGCCGGCGTGGCTCAGTGGTTGAGTGGCAACCTAGGAGCCAGGAGGTCACGGTTCCATTCCCAGTCAAGGGCACAGGCCCGGGTTGCGGGCTCAATCTCCAGTGTGCGGTGTGCAGGAGGCAGCCGATCCGTGATTCTCGCTCATCATTGATGCTTCTGTCTCTCTACCCCTCTCCTTTCCTCTCTGAGATCCATGAAAATATATTAAAGAAAACACACACACAGAAAAACGGGTCAGTGCCCGGCACAGTGACTGGTCCTCAGGGCTCGTGAGCTGCTGCTCCTGGGGCCGGCACACGCTGACGCCTCTCCCACCTCCCAGTCTTGACCCAGCCCCCACTCTGCCCTGCTCCAGGGACCTGCAGCAGCCGAGGGCTGCAGGGGCCAGTGGCCTCCCCTCAGGGCAGCCCTGGAGAGCACCTGCTGGGCCTGGGGGCCCTGGGCCTGGTCCCTCCGTCCCTCCCTGCAGCCCCGTCCTGTCGGTGGTGACGGCATGGTGGGGACCGGGGGTAGGTCCCGGCTGATAACAGGCACCAGCCAGGGTTCTGGCCGGGGGTTAGGAGCACCTTCTCCATCCAGTTCTGACGCACAGGGAGCTGGGACCCCGCATGGTCTCGCTGAGCTCCGGATGCTGGCTCACCTACACACCAGGGAGCCGGGATATCGCAAGCAGCTGGTTGGCCGCCGGGCCTCCAGGGTCTGGATGGCGCCCTTCAGGGCCATCGGGCCTCCTTGAACTTCATGGCCACGTGGCGCCTGGAGCTGTCCCAAGGCCCCCGGGAGTCCTGCCTGGCAGACGTGGGGTCTGGATGAGCTGAGGGCTGACAGCCTGGCCCCCCGCCCCCCTCTGCCCCCAGGCCTGCATCGACGAGAACCTGGAGGTGGTGCGCTTCCTGGTGGAGCAGGGCGCCACGGTGAACCAGGCGGACAACGAGGGCTGGACACCCCTGCACGTGGCCGCCTCTTGTGGCTACCTGGACATCGCCAGGTGAGGCGTGGGGCGGGTGGCAGGGCCTGACGGGGGGCCCGGGGCTTGGACCCTCAGCCCTGACCGCCTCCCGCCCCCAGGTACCTCCTGAGCCATGGGGCCAACATCGCCGCCGTCAACAGTGACGGGGATCTGCCGCTGGACCTGGCTGAGTCGGACGCCATGGAGGGACTCCTGAAGGCGGAGATCGCCCACCGAGGTGGGCCCTGGGCGTGGGCTCCCCGCCTGTGGCCCCGGGGTGCAGAGTGGGCCCTGGGAGTCAGGCAGCTGGGGCTCAGAGGCTGTCCCTCCATTTCCTAGGACTCTGACTCCCTCTGTGCCTCAGTTTCCTTCTCTGTGAGATGGGGGTGTCAGTACCTCCTCCCACGGTTGCTTGGCACCTTGTATGAGTGGGCGTTTAAGTGCTTGTGCCACCCCTGGGCACAGAAGCGGCGCTCAGGCTGACATGGGCCGGACGGCATCTACCCTCCAAGTAGCGGAGAACGTGGCGAGGGCAGCGTGGCTCATCCAGGGGTCTCCGAGGAGGGATGGGGGACCCCCGGCGGAGGTGTTCTCAGGAGTGTTTGCTGAAGGGAGTAGAACGCAGGTGCCCTGTGGACGGGTTCCCCATGCTCACCGAACCCCAGGGGTCCTTAGCGTGGGGTCCAGGACCCCCACGTGCCTGGCCTATTTGCTTTTCTAAGGGGAGTGTGCATTGCTTCTAGCAGGTTCTCAGCAGGGCTGTGACCACTCCCTGAGACACCTAAAAATAGCTGCCCAGGACACGTGGACGTGAGGGCTGCCGGGACAGGCGGAGGAGGCGGGGCAGGTGGGCTGGGGGGCTTGTGACGTCCGCGGGACTGCAGGACCCCTGGGCTGAGTATGGCTGCGTCGCCCAGCGTCTCGGGTCAGCATCCTTGCCTGGTGGGAGACAGGAGGTTGGCAGCTCCGACTGGGGTGGAGGCAGGGCTCAGTCAGCGTGGAGAGGTACCTGATGCCAGGTGCCCCGCTGCGGGTCTGGGTGGGGCGGACAGGGCCTGGCCTCGGCAGAGTGAGTGCCTGAGAGAGAGAGAGAGAGAGAGAGAGAGAGTGCGCCCCCGCCCCCTCCATGGGGCACATGGGCCTGGCTGCCCTGCTGGGGTCCAGGTGGGGAGTGAGGGCGGCAGAGGCGGAGCTGGGGGCTCCCTCCTCGCCTGCGGCTTCTCATTAGAAACTTCCAGCTCCTAGCAGTCCTGACCTTCGCTGAGGCTCCCCGGTCGCAGCAGCCTTTGGGGCCACAGCCCCGCCGCGCTGGGCGCCCATCGCCGCCGCCGCCGCGTCGGTTCAGATGACTCTAAAAAAGCCTTGAATTCTTTTCTGGTTCATGTGTCTTTATTGACTTCAGAGAGGAAGGGAGAGGGAGAGAGATGGAAACATCAATGATGAGAGAGAATCACGGATCGGCTGCCTCCTGCACGCCCCCCACGGGGGATCCAGCCCACAACCCCGGCCTGTGCCCTGACCGGGCATCGGACCCTGACCTCCTGGTTCCTAGGGTGATGCTCAGCCACTGAGCCACGCGGCTGGGCTCGGTTCAGGTGAAAGTAGAGGTTCGTCAGTTTTGTAACTTTCGGGTGCATCTCTGTGGGTTCCCTCCTCCTCCCCCGCCTCATACAGAAATCCCCCTTTTCCCTTCCCGCCCTCCTTCCCTGGCTTCCTTCCTTTTCCCCCGAACCATTTTGAGAATATGTTGCTGGCACCGTGGCCTCCACCAGACAAGGAGCCAGTGTCTCTCAGAGCGAGGACCCTCTCCGGGAACTGTGGGATGCTGCTTTCCTGGGTCTCCACTTGGAGCCCGGGCCCTGGGGCGAGAGTGGCCATCAGTGGTCCCCAAACTCGGGGACATTCGGGGTTTCCCTGGAGGAATCGCCCGCAGCGCGCATCAGCCTCGCCAAGGGCCCGGACTCCCCACTGTGCGGCCAGGAGAAGCCTGGGAGAATGGCTTGTGGGCCAGACGTCAGCGGTGCTGCTGGCGGGACCCTTGGCTGACTGCTAGGGGTGGGACACTGCTGCCTAAGCAGCACCCGGGTCCCAGGCTGCACCCCAGTGGCAAGGAGGGTGGTGGGGAACCCCCAAGTGTGCTGCACCCCCAGTGTCACCTGGCAGCCTCGCACAGCAGGGCCAGGCCCGACGGCGGAGGTGGTCAGGGCTGGACGCTAAAGGCAGGAAGATGTGTCAGCAGCGTGGACGATGCTGAGAGCTCGGCCACTGCATCTTTCCTTTTTAAGGAAATCTTTTTGTTGATTTCAGAGAGGAAGGGAGAGGGAGAGGGATAGAAATATTGGTAATAACAAGAGGCTCATCGATCGGCTGTCTCCTGCATGGCGCACACCGGGGACCGAGCCCGCAGCCCGGACATGTGCCCTGACCTGGGATCGAACCGTGACCTCCTGGTCTGTAGGTGTATATGCCCAGTACCGAGCCACGCCGGCCAGCCGCTGCATCTGACTTGAGCACGTCTGTCCTCCCTGCTGCCCCACCTCACTGCCTCTGCCTCTGTCAAGGCTGCTGGTCACTGAGGTCTGTCCGCCAGCCTGGTCCGGAGCACAGGTCCCGCCCGGCGCGCGGGCCTCTGGGCTGTTGTGATCGGAAGTGGTCCGCAGGCGGTGAGCCAGGGCGAGGGCCAGCCACCGTGCAGCCTGGCTCAGCGCAGAGCAATTTGCATGCTCACGTTCCCAGCAGCGTTGCTCATGGCCGCTGGCAGGTGGGCACGCCGTGTCCATCCACAGGCGCGTGGGCAGGACGTGGCCTGGCCATACAGGGGATATCGTGCAGCCTGACAAGGAACGAAATCCTGACACACACGACCACGTGGGCGATCCTTAGGGGCAGCCTGCTGAGTGCAGTAAGCCCGTCACAGAAGGTGTGAGTCTGTGTGCGTGACGCACCGGAAGTCAGACCACAGACAGCAGGATGGTGGCGACCGCAGGGCGAGCTCTTGTTTGATGGGGACAGGGTGTCCATGTTGTCAGCTGCAGAGGGTTCTGGTCCCGGCCCACGTGGCTCAGTTGGTTCAGTGTCATCCTTTGCACCGAGAGGTCGTGGGTTTGATTCCCGATCGGGGCACATGCCCGGGTCGTGGGTTCCATCCCCAGTGGGGATCATGCAGGAGGCAGCCGGTCGATGTTCCGCTCTCACAAATCTATTTTTAAAAACCATGTTTAGCCCGGCCGGCATGGCTCAGTGGTTGAGTGTTGACCCAGGAGGTCACGGTTTGATTCCTGGTCAGGGCACCTTCCCTGGTTGTAGGCTCGCTCCCCAGTGTGGGGTGTGCAGGAGGCAGCCGATCCATGATTCTCTCTCATCATTGATGTTTCTCTCTCTCCCCCTCTCCCTTCCTTCTGAAATCAATGAAAAAAAATATTAAAAAAAAAACACACTCATCTTTTAGAGAAAAGATGAGGGGAGTTCTGGGGCTGAGTGGCGGGGATGGCGTACAGTTTGGACTTCGTGCAGCCTGCTCTCTGCCTACCTGCTGCCACAGTGGGGAAGGGGGCCAGGCACAGGAGCAAGGGTGTGAGCCTGGCTGTGTTGCAATAAAACTTTATTTACAAACAGGCAAATCCACAGTGACAGGAAGTAGATTGGTGGGCGCAGGGGCTGGGGAAGGGAGGCCCAGGGAGCCGCTGCCCACTGGGGATGGGGTCAGGAGCTGGACAGTCTGATGGCTTGCACAGCGTGGTGGCTGTGCTCAGTGCCACTCGATTGGGCATTTTAAACTAGCACCATCAGTAAATTTGATTTAGTCTTTATTTTACCACCACAAAAAAAACCACTTAAAAAATCTGGTGGCCTGTACCCCCCGCTGTCATCTGTCAACAGACACGGGCAGGTCTCCAGGAAAAGCAAACCTGAGAAGGATGAGCATGAACATGTGAAGGAACGCAGTCCTTCCTGCGGTTGCCGAATAGAGGCAGCAGCCCTGCCTCCCGCAGCCTGGCACACCCAGCTGTCCTGGGATTGGGCGTAGGTGATCCCCTTTAAGGAAGTGGCAGAGGGAGAGGGAGAGGGCGGGTCCCCAGACACCAGCACACTCCGGCATCTCCACCCAGACCGCCCGCCCGCCCGCCCGCCCGGAGATGGCCCTGACCACGCAGACATTCCTGGAATAGCAGCCCCTGTCCTTGGCCAGCTGGGCGGCCCAAGGTGTCCGGTTGGCGTTAGGCCCAGGTGCCACCAGGTGGCGCCAACGGGGAGCCCGGGCTCGGGTGGCTTGACCGGCTTGGCCCTCAGCCAGGGGTGGTGGGGCTCGGGTGTCTGGGACGTGTGTGGACAGGGCCCTGGTTTGCAGTGTGTGTAGCACGGACACAAGGGGACGCACACTCCCGGCAGCTAACCCGTGGTGGTTCCCTCAGGGCCGCGGGGAGTGGGGTGAGCCAGCGAGGGGCACACGGGCTTCTGTCGTTTTAATTTTAAGCCGAGTGGTGATAGGTGGGGGTCCTTTCCCGTGCTGTCCATTGGAAAACAGGTGTGAGCCACGGAGTGATTGCAAATCGCCCAGGAGGTGCATCTTCAAAAAGTCAGGGGAGTCCTGGCTGGCGTGGCTCGGGCTTCGTTCCGCGCACCGAAAGGTCACTCACTGGTTCCGTTCCGGTCGGGGCACGCTGCCTGCGCTGTGGGCGGGGCCCCGACGGGAGGCATGCAGGAGGCAGCCCATCAGTGTTTCTCTCTCTGATGTTTCTGTCTCCCTCTCCCTCCTCTCTAAAAATCAACAAAACCATACATAAAAATACAAAAGTAAAAGGAAACAGGTGAAATTATAGTTTAGTAATATTTTTTTAAATTATTTTTTTATTCATTTTAGAGAGGAAGAGACAGGGAAAGAGAGAGAAACATCAGTGATGAGAGAGAATTATGGATCGCCTGCCTCCTGCATGCCCCCCAATGGGGACCCAGCCTACAAGCCTGCAACCAGGGCATGTGCCCTGACTGGGAATTGAACCATGACCTTCTGGTTCATAGGTCGACGTTCCACCACTGAGCCACGCCAGTTGGGCAGAATTACATTTTTTAATCCAATATGTCCAAAATATCATTTCAACATGTAATCAATATAAGGAAAACTATGAGTTACTATGCATTTTTTGAGTTACTTCAGAATTCAGCATGTGCTTTTCATTTACGCTCCATTATCTTTTTATTGATTTTAGAGAGAGGAAGGTGTGGGGGAGAGAGAAACATCAATCGGTTTTCTCCATATGGCCCGACCGGGGATCAAACCCGCAGCCTGGATATGTGCCCTGAGCAGGAATTGAGCCTGCCGCCTTCGGGTGTACAGGATGAAGTCACACCTTGCCTTTTGCCCCCATAAACGCAGCACAACTTTCTGTGAAGCTGGTTGGATGCAATGACATCGACTAGTGAGGAGACCACATTGCTCTAGGTGGTAGCACAGCTGGGAACAGGGAACAGGGCCGAGGAGGAAAGAAGCAATTGCCCCCGACCCCCCATACGTACACCATGTTTAGGGGCTTTTTGCTTGGTCTGTCCTCATGAGTTATCAAAGTGATACTGGTGACAAAATGCCTGAAGAGGTGGGCTAAGGATTGTATCAGTAGTGACAGGAAGAGTTGAATACATAAAACGCTGTATTTGCTCAGTAAACTTTAGGTGCTGTCCTTAAAAAGGGGGTTCTTGGGTTGACGTGAGAAAACACTTGTGATTTCCAGTCTCCCAGCCCCCCCTCCCCGCAGGGACTCAGAGACCCCCTCCCCTCAGGGACTCAGAGACCCTTAGTGGCACGCTGGGCTGCGCAGAACCTGATTGGGAAGTGGGTAAGCTGGCCCAGGACCTCTGAGTCCCGGAGGAGCACACAGATGGAGAGGGACGAAAAAGCACAGGGTGATCTGCGCTTCCTGGACTTTGGGTTGAGTCCCGCCTGTCACCCCTTCCTATCCTCCCAGGTGTGGATGTGGAGGCAGCCAAACGAGCCGAGGAGGAATTGTTGCTTCACGACACCAGGTGCTGGCTGAACGGAGGTGCCATGCCTGAGGCCCGGCACCCCCGCACGGGGGCCTCCGCTCTGCATGTGGCAGCTGCTAAGGGCTACATCGAAGTGATGAGGTGAGCTGGGCTGGCAGGGACCCTCCCTTTCCCCTGCCCTTTCTGTGGGGCCAGTCTGTTCCTTCTTGTTGTCTTATACCTTCCTATAAATTTTGTCTATTCCCGTCTTTTCTTAATTTATGTACTTAAGGCTATGTATTTGCCTCTAAATATAGCCTTAGCTGCATCCATAAGTCTTGATGTATAGACCTTTCATCGCCATCCTGTTTAAAACATTTTCCAACACGCAATTTTTATTCTTGGACACATGGGTTACTTAGAAGTATGTTCTTAATTGCCAAGTATATGGAATTTTGTTTCATTACCCATGTCCTGATTTAATTGCACTGTGGTCAGAGAATGGGGTTCTGTATGATTCCAGATTTCTTGACTTTGTTGAAGTTTTGCTTTATTTTACTCTCTGGTGTAAGGAAGGAGGAAAAGAATTGTGCTGTCAGGCACAGTGTTGTATGTAGGTTATTAGGCCAGCTTCGTAGTCATGCAATTAAGTCTGTGTCCTTCGTGGTTTATTTCTCCTGCTTGTTCTGGCAGTTACTGTAAGAGGTGTGACGAAACACCACGCTGTGGATTTTGCGCATCCCTCCTGCGGCTCCATCCATTTGTTACATATTTCCAGGCACGGTTGTTGGGGCATGTGGAGATTAAGTTGTTAGGGTGCGTACTCCCGTTCTGCCACTCACCTCGGTCCGTCCATTTCGGCTGCCCGCCCCCTTCTGTTGGCGTTGGTTCCAGTTCTCACCCTCAGGCTCCCGCGCTCTCTCTAACACTCTACCCCCGGTGTGACGTTAAGCTCTACTTTCAGTGTGAAAATGGAGTTAAGACGAACCCTTCCTCTCTGTTCCCCTCCGTGTTGAATCTCCAGGCAGGCTTTCCAGTGAGGTGTTTAAGACGACCCCTCAGCTCCAGGCTGGTGTCCAGCTGCCCCGTCCCTGCCCCAGCAACAGTCCTGGGTCTGACGCTCAGGGCTGCCTGGGCACTGCCCGCCCCGGAGCCAGGCCCTGTTGAGAAGGGACGCTGTGTGGAACACCGGGCGCGCTGAGAACAGCAGCAGGCAGAGGGCAGCAGGGCAGGACCGAGGCGGGGCACCCTGGGGGAGCGCAAGCACCCAGCAGGGCTGGAGCGGAGGGCACTCGGGGCAGGCGTGCCTGTGTCGGCAGGGCCGTGGAGCACCTTTTGTTAGCAAGGTTCCTTAGCCTCGCGGCTGCTCTTCTCAGTGACACTGGGGTGCAGAATCGCTGACTTGTAGCCCTGCCTCCCCCTGAATTGCGTGGTCTGAGGGGGTGACTGTCTCCCAGAGAAGAACACTAGGCGGGTTTGGTTTCTCAGCCTCCCACTGGTGGCGTCCTCTGCCCTGTGGGGTTAGCAGCATCCCTGGCACCCACGCCTGATGCTGCTGGTACCTGCCGCACCCCCAGCTGCAGGGGAGAGGTCAGGGCTGCTGGCAGAGGGGTCACTTGTGGGAGGGGCTCGGGGCACTGGGCCTTGACCGAGCTGGTCTGGGACGCTGTCAGCACTGTCACAGCTGGTGCTGCCACCACAGCCTTTGCCCTGGTCCTTGACCCCGAGCCCCTCTGACCCCCAGGCTGCTCCTCCAGGCTGGCTATGACCCAGAGCTCCGGGATGGGGACGGCTGGACGCCACTGCACGCGGCGGCCCACTGGGGCGTGGAGGACGCCTGCCGCCTGCTGGCGGAGCACGGTGGGGGCATGGACTCGCTGACCCATGCGGTGAGGCCCTAGCCCCGCCCCCCTTTGGGACTGGTGGGGGGGTGAGGAGGCCCCCACACCTTCACCTGCCCTCCTCCCCACCCCCACAGGGGCAGCGGCCCTGTGACCTGGCTGACGAGGAGGTGCTGAGCCTGTTGGAGGAGCTGGCCCAGAAGCAGGAGGACGTGAGTCTCGGCCCGCCCCTCCCGTCAGGCCTCCGCAGCTGCACTGTGGGGTTTAGCAGCATCCCCATGTTGAGGGAGGGGGCTCTGGTCCTGACTCCCCAGGGCAGTGCTCATTCCCTGGTGACCGAGCCCCTGGGGAGGGCGCGAGGAGGGCTGCGTTGGACTGTCGCAGGAGGCGGGGCCTCAGGATGCGCAAGGGTATTGCCCGGTGCATTGCCCGGTGCGGGCTGGGCCTCCCTACCCCCAGGGCCCCTCCGACTAGCACCAGGTGGGGCCTTGTTTCTGGAAAAACGGGGAGCGAAGAGTGAACGGTGTGGACTCTGGCTCCGGCTCCAGCTCTGTGGTGGATTTCTGTGGGAGCGTGACCGGGTCCTGGGGGGTTGGAGGAGTTGAAGTAGGTCTCCCTCCCTTGGAGGGTAGGGACACCCCTCTGGGGATGAGACCAGAGACTGGGAAGCGGGAGGCCCAGGGAGGACAGGACACCTGTGGGTGCACATGGCGCATGCGCGATGAGACCGAGGTGCTCCGGTGCACGCTGCTCGGCCATGGGCAGCCCTCCCTGCGCCCCGAGCTGAGCTCCCCCGCGGAGCACCTGGGAAGGCGTGGCCACAGCTGTGCGGGCGGCCGTCCATGTTGGGGATGTGGGACCCAGGAGGGACCCCCATATTCTCCCCCTCCCAGAAGCCCCCTTCTCCCTGCAGCTGCGGAACCAGAAGGCAGCCTCCCAGAGTCGGGTCCCGGAGCCCCAGGTGCCCTCCAGCAGCAAACACCGAAGGTACCGGGGGTCTCCCTGGGGCAGGGCCGGGGGCGCCCAGGGCTTGGACCCTGACACCCTCCCTCCCATCAGGAGCTCCGTGTGTCGTCTGAGCAGCCGAGAGAAGATCTCCCTCCAGGACTTGTCCAAGGAGCGCCGGCCTGGGGGGGCAGGGGGACCCCCCATCCGGGATGATGATGATGAGAGAGAGGAAGGCCCCACAGGTGAGCAGCTGGGGCCCTGGACTCCTGGGTCTGAGGGAGGAGGGGCTGGGGGCCTGGACTCCTGGGTCTGAGGGAGGAGGGGCTGAGGGCCTGGACTCCTGGGTCTGAGGGAGGAGGGGCTGAGGGCTGGACTCCTGGGTCTGAGGGAGGAGGGGCTGAGGGCCTGGACTCCTGGGTCTGAGGGAGGAGGGCTGGGGGCCTGGACTCCTGGGTCTGAGGGAGGAGGGGCTGAGGGCTGGACTCCTGGGTCTGAGGGAGGAGGGGCTGGGGGCCTGGACTCCTGGGTCTGAGGGAGGAGGCTGGGGGCCTGGACTCCTGGGTCTGAGGGAGGAGGGGCTGGATCTCACAGGCAGTTGGCATATTCTTTGTTATTTTTATTTTTTAAATGTTTTTGTTGATTTTAAAGAGAGTAGAAGGGAGCGGGAAAGAAAGAAACATTGATGTGAGAGTGAAACAGTGATTGGCTGCCTCCTGCTCACACCCTGTGTGGGGGATCGAGCCCACACCCTGGGCATGTGCCCTGACCAGGAGTCAGACTGGTGACCTATTGGTTCATGGGTTGATGTTCAACCACTGGGCCACACTGGCCGGTGCTGCTGGCATATTCTTACTAAGATCTCATTTTCTTGCTCAACAGAGTCACCCCCTGCGGAAACCAGAACCCTCAATGGAGTGTCCTCCCCGCCACCCCCCAGCCCTAAAGGCCCCTCGGTGAGTCTGCAGGCCCTGGAGGCCCTGCATGCAGAGGGCAGGGGAGGGGCTCCCATGAATCCTGTACATCTCTTGTCTGGGTAGATAGGGTGAAGACTGCAGTTCCCAGAATCCTCTAGTACAGCTGACTATCTTTTCCTGGTTGCACCTGCTCCAGGGGCTGATGGGAATTGTAGTTTGCTATGATCCTTCTGGGGGTAATATTTGAAATGTATGGGAAGAGGGACCCCTTCTCCATCACTGAGACCTTTCTCTGACCCCAGACCTCCGAGGAGGTCCCCTTCTCCAGGCGCTTTGGCCTCCAGAAGATGGGGAGCTCAGGTGCCCTGGGCCCTGCAGACAGACATGGGGCGGAGGGTGCCCCTGGGGCTGGGCTGCAGCGCTCAGCTTCCTCCTCGCTACTGGAAGGGACTGCCACTCAGGTGAGTGGGGCGAGAGGCAGGGGCCAGGCCCTGCTAGGCAAAGCTGCCAGTCAAAGAGAATACCCCTCCTTCCCTCTCTGCAGGCCAAGGAGCCCCGTCTTGCCAGAATTACCCCCACTCCCTCCCGGAAGGTGCCAGAGCCCTCTGCCCCGTGAGTACCCAGGGCCTGGGCCCTGCTGAGGTGACCCCGAGCAAGCGCTGCTCTCTGCAGTCTCGTCCCTGCTCCCCCACTCTGCCTGTTTCCCGTTTGCTGCGCCAGAAAGCTCACGGTGAAATGTGTCAGGCCACAGTGCTCCGGTTTCCTGCGGTCTCGCCCCCGGCTCCCACCTGTCCCTTTGCCCACACCTCCCTCTCCTGCCCCAGGACCTTTGCTCTGCTCTCCCTCGCTCAGTCTGTTTCCCATCACCTTCCCCGGGAGGCCCACCGCGGCCACGGGTCACATTGCAGTGGAGCGCGGACATGCACGCCCGTCTCCCGTCCTTGCTGTTTGTCTTCTCCCACGTGCTGCCCTCTCGGTGTGTGCGGAGATGGACTAACTTTTCACGGCTGTGTTGATTTCGCATCCTTTCTGCGCAGCTTGGCTCACTGGGCAGAGGTCATTTGTGCTCTTGCTCACTGCTGTGTGGCGGGCGCCTGCCATCTATGGCGAGCTCCAGTAATGTTTGCTGAACGAGTGAATTCACACGGGTGTGAGGGTGTGAGATCGCCAAACCTCCTCCCTCATAACTCCACTCCCCCCTCCAGGATCCCCCAGCCTGAATCCCCAGGGAAGCCAGCTGTCCCTGCCGCCTCCACAGCGCCCCCAGTGGACTTGCGGGACCGCCGGAGGTAAAAGAGGTCCCTGCAGTGGTCTCCCCAGGCTCTGTGGGGGAGGGGTCCTCTCCAAGAATTTGCCTCTCCCAGGGGTGTCAGCCACGGGACAGGCCCAAAAGGAACCCTCCCTGAGGTCAGGGGCTCTTCACGCAGGTCCTACCAGATGCCTGTGCGTGACGAGGAGTCAGAATCCCAGCGCAAAGCTCGCTCTCGCCTCATGCGCCAGTCTCGGCGGTCCACACAGGTGTGGGGGCGGGCAGGGCCTGGACTCCAGGTCTGAGGGAGGAGGGCTGGGCCTGGGCTCCTGGGTCTGAGGGAGGAGGGGCTGGGGGCCTGGGCTCCTGGGTCTGAGGGAAGAGGGGCTGGGCCTGGACTCCTGGGTCTGAGGGAGGAGGGCAGGGCCTGGACTGCAGGTCTGAGGGAGGAGGGCTGGGCCTGGGCTCCTGGGTCTGAGGGAGGAGGGCTGGGCCTGGACTCCAGGTCTGAGGGAGGAGGGGCTGGGCCTGGACTCCTGGGTCTGAGGGAGGAGGCTGGGGGCCTGGACTCCTGGGTCTGAGGGAGGAGGCTGGGAGCCTGGACTCCTGGGTCTGAGGGAGGAGGGCTGAGGGCCTGGATCCCTGGGTCTGAGGGAGGAGGGAGGGGTAAGGGCCCGGACCGAGGCCCTGACTGTCCCTGGCCTGCAGGGTGTGACTCTGACAGACCTGAAGGAAGCAGAGAAAGTGGCAGGGAAGGCCCCAGAGCCGGAGAAGTCATGCCCACAGAGTGTGGTGAGAGGCCGTGGGGTCAGGTGACGGGGCTGGGGGTGGTCGAAGCAGCCCTGGTCCTCTGACCCCCTGCCCTCTCCCACAGGACCCTTCCTGGCAGCCCCGAGTCCCTGGGGCTGAGAATTCCGATGGCCCCGCCCAGAGAGGTGAGGTCTGGTCTCTGGAGGTCATCTCCTGAGCCCGCCCCGTCCCTCCCGCTGCTGTCTGCCCGTCTTCCTGGAGTCTTGGGCCCAGGGACCCTGACACCACAGAGAGGGAGTCCTGACTCTTGCCCCTCCCCCAGTAGAGGCGCCTGACGGGCAGGGACAGGGACCGCAGGCCTCCCGGGAGCACCGCAGAACTGGCAAGGAGAGGAGAGGGCCTGCGGAGGTGAGGGGGGCCCAGGTGGGCAAGCTGGAATGGGGGGCGGGCCTTGGCAGGGGTGGGGGTCGGTGAGCAGGGTCACACCCCCCTTTGGGCATCCCACTAAACCCCGCCCCGCCCACAGGGGGAGGAGGCGAAGCCCTCGGACATCAGCCCAGAATCCAGGTACTGGGTGGGCAGGGCAGGGCCTGGGCTGCCCGATGGCCGTGCGCCCCTGACGCTGTGCTTTGCCTCCACCCCAGCACTCCCAAGGCCAGCCCTTCCCCCCGGAGGCAGCGGGCCCTCAACCCAGAACCTCAGCCCAAATCGGAGGAGCCCGAGGGCGGCTTCAGGAAGGTTGGCAAACCCCACAGTCTGCCTTTACACACCTGCCCTCTGCTTGTCAGGGCCTCTGCCCCGCGCCCCACATTCTCTGCCTCACCTGACCTCACCTGTGTGCAGTGAGCCCCGCCTGGCCAATGTGCTGCTCGGGCCTGACCCCATGTCCTCCTCCCCCGTGCCCCCAGCTCTACGCAGAGCTGCGCGTTGAGAATGAGAGACTTCGTGAGGCCCTGACCGAGACCACGCTGCGGCTGGCGCAGTTCAAGGTGGAGCTGGAGCGCGCCACGCAGGTGAGGGCACCTGGGCCCTGCAGGTGACCCCGGCATCGCTGTGTCAGGAGCTGGAGCAGTGAGGGGTGGTGTCTGAGCAGAATCCTGCCTTCAGGGGGCGGGCCCTGCACCAGCGGGTGGGGCTAGGATCCTAGAGGAGGGGCCTGGTTAATAAGGGGCGGGGCTTGTGATGAGCAGAGGACTGGGCCTGCCTTCCCTCTTCCCGCTGGTTCCCCATTCCAGCCGTGGTGGTTTGGACGTTGCTCCGACCCCTGCGCTTTCTCTGTCCCCATCAGAGGCAGGAGCGCTTTGCAGAGAGGCCGGCCCTCCTGGAGCTGGAGAGATTCGTGAGTGGGGCAGCCGGGGTGGGGTCAGGCCATGTCCCCTATGGAGGTCTGCATGGAGGGGACACAGTGACCCTCTGACCCTCTAACCTGGCCCTTTGACCTTTCCCCACCATTCTCTGCCTCCTTCTGGCCCTCCCCAACCCCCCCACCCTTGCCCTCACCCTCTCTCCCCCTCCCCCTTTTTTGCAGGAGCGCAGGGCCCTGGAGCGCAAGGCTGCTGAGCTGGAAGAGGAGCTGAAGGTGAATCCTCACGGGCGTGGGGGGCCGTGGCTCGCCTGCCGGGGCCTCCAGCTGACCTATCCCATCCCACAGGGCTTGTCCAACCTCCGGGCTGACAACCAGCGCCTCAAGGACGAGAACGCGGCCCTGATCCGCGTCATCAGCAAACTGTCCAAGTGACCCCGGAGGACTTGCCCCTGCACCCGCATTTATACAGCTGCTTCTGCCACACGCACCCCTTCCCCTGTGTGAACACGAGTGACAGGGCTGCCGGGGAGTCTTTGAGAAGCCATAACCTCCCTTCAGGACCTCCAGGCTGGGGGGGAGGACAGAGCCCCCAGGAGCCAGGGGGGCCCTCTGAGGCCAGGATGGAGATGGAGCTGAGCCAAGTAGGGGACCAGGGCTGCAGGCAGGACCAGGAAGGAACCGAGGACCAGGAAGTGCCAGGACCAGTAGCCAGGACCAGAGTGGCCACCCGGAGGTCCCCTCTCACGTGTGCTGCCACCAGTCACCCCTCCCGCCTCTGAGCAGGGATCCGAGAATGTGCCAAGCGTCCCGCCGGCCTGGGCCGGGTGGGCCTGTATATAGGGTCCGTGTGCAATAGGGAGGGCGTCTTCTATTTTTTGCTGCCCCCTCCCCGGCGCTGTCTGGGGCAGGGGGAGAAGGTATTTTCGAGACATAGCACAGGCACCACAAATAAAGGTCGTGAAGTTGCCACTCAGTGGCTGGGTCCCCCTGCTGGAGGTGGGGCGCTGCGTCTGCTGGCTGTGCGTGGCAGGGTGGGGTGCTGAGGGCGGAGGTGCTCACCAGCAAGGCAGCGGTGAGATGGAGCTGGGGACTGTGGGTCTTGTCATCACTGCTTGTGAAACAGGCAGTTGGCAGCATTTAAAATGTGGGCGATTCACATAGAAAACTCTCGAGTTTGACTTCTCGGGAGAAAGGAAGCTGTAACGGTGAGTGCGCAGTCCTGCATGGTGACAGCTGGAGCCGAGTAGGAGCCACGCTCTTCCAGGGTGGGGCAGGCATTCATCCATTCATCCATTCATTCATTCATTCATTCCTGCTCATACTCTACATGCCAGGTCCTGGCCTACTTGTTGCTGATACATTAGTGAATGAGAAAGGCAGCGATCTGAAACACCTTAGGAGGGGCATAAGGCACCCAACAACAAAAGGAATGCGTTTCAGGTGTTGGTGCTATGGAGAAAAAGCAGGGGGCGGGGGTAGGAGGCTGGTGTGTGCGTGCCTGTGTGCATGTATTGTGTACAGGGCAGTCAGGGTAGGCCTCACGGAGAAGCTGGCTCAGACGTACTTGAAGGCATCAGGGAAGAGTTCTGGGTGTTGAGAACGCATGTGCAAAGGCCCTGGGGTAGAAGTATGGACATACTAAGGCACAAAGAAGCCCACGTGGCTGGAGGGAAGGAGGGGATGGGCCTGGAGAGGCTGCACGTGGGGATGTGGCCCTGGGAAGGACTTGAGCTGAGGGGGGACCTACATTTGAGCAGGTCCCTCTGGCTGCTGCATCAGAACAGTCTGGGGGAGGGCAGTGCGGGGCAGAAACGGGAGACCAGTCCAGTTTGCTCATGGGTCAGCTCCTTATCACAATCCCACCTGCCAGGACACCCTGGAGGCAGGATCCTCCAATGTTCCCCAATCATTCCAGTTAGCAGCCTAGGTCAGTGGTTGGCAAACTGCGGCTCTTTGGCCCCTTGAGTGTGGCTCTTCCACAAAATACCACGGCCTGGGCGAGTCTAATGTGAAGTGGCGTTAGAAGAAGTTTAAAAAATTTGGCTCTCAAAAGAAATTTCAATCGTCGTACTGTTGAAATTTGGCTCTGTTGACTAACGAGTCTGCCGACCACTGGCCTAGGTGATGGCAGCGTGGGGTTATCAAAGAGGGGAAACAGGGGCAAGCAGGTTTGGGGATCCACTTGCATCTCTGGTCCTCCGTTAGAAATGATTGGGGCTCAGGCAAGAGGTTTAAGGTTTGGACACCCATGAGGGCAAGGTTGTCCCAGGAGGAAGGAACCGCAGGAACTGGGCCTGGCGGCAGGAAGTGGAAAACAGCAGTGGGTCCGAGAAGCGGGTGACCCTGCCATCGGTAGCTCAGGTAGGAGCTGAGCTCCATGGGGAGGGGCCAGCAGGAATTCCGTTGGGGGAGCTGGGCCGTGGTGCTCCAGGGAAGCAGGAGGAGCCATGGGATGGCATGGCCAGGAAGCCTGTCACCCTCAGGAGCTGCCTCTTCTCCGTGGCTGGGCCCCTGGCAGGAGGTGGGACAGAGCCTAGCGGATGCTGGGATACTAAGGGGTGGGGGGGCGGGGAATGAGGGCAGGCCTCCCTGAGCTGGGTGTCTGCGCTGGCTCTGGAAGACCAAATGGGAGTTCACCAGGTGGCAGAGACTTGCTGTTGCAACAGCAGAAACCAGTGGTTGAAGAGGTTTCGGTAGTATTTGGAGAAGGGCAGGCCCAGAATTCAACAGGTGGAAGAATGAGGAAGAGATGAGGTTGCAGAGGTGGGTGGGGACCAAACCACTCGGGCCCTGGGGTACCAGGCTGTGGGGCTAAGAGGGCAATGGGGAGCCAGAGCAAGGGCTGGGCTGGGATACTGGGTGTTCAGAAGAGCCCTCTGGAGTGAACTGGGGGCCGGAGGTCAGGAGGAAGCCTGGCTTGGGGCTCTGTGTAAGGAGAGGAGGACTGAAAGGAACCAGCGAAGGTGGGGGCGTCTCCTAGACTAGGACCTGGATTCCTTCCCGCTATGAAGTTACAGCCGGGGTGAGGGACAGGCTCCTGAGCCCCCTGGGAGCCGGGTAGAGAAGAGACAGCAGTTGGCACGGCCTGTTAAGAGGAGGCTGTTTATAGACTGGGCAGCACATGACAAGGAGCAGGGCTCCTGAGCGCGGTCCCTACGTTGTCTTCTCCCCTGCCCTTCCCGCTCCGGCCAGTCCTCGCTCAGGACTGTCCAGCAAGGATGGTCCATTTTATCCACTGGGATTGGGGAAGAGCAGGGTCGGAACAGGTCCACGATCCGTCGAGGGGTCTAGTTCCCTTGGCGGGGAGTCTGCATGCAGAGTCCATTCTCCCACGGGGCGCGGGGAAGCCCGCCGCCCGGACACAGTTACCGAAGGTCCGGGAAGACTCAAATAACCTCTGTTTCCATCTCGCCTTCCACCTTCTTCTTTTGCTTCTCCATCACGGCCTCCAGCTCTGACACATTCTCTTTGTCCTGGAGGGCGGGGTGGGAATCAGGACTCTGGCGTCCGAGCCCTGGGCGCCCTCCCCGGTCCCGGCCTGGGACGGGCGGCCCGGCTCACCTCCAGCAACGCGCGCTGCACCGTGACCTGGCTGTACACGCGGGCCCCCTCCTCGGGGCTCACCGCGCGGAACTCCTCTTTCTGCAGCGAGAAGATCTGGGCGCCTGTCAGCACTCCGAGCGCATCCACGGTCCTGACCAAGGGCCCCGGGGCGCGGTCAGCCTGCCAGCCAATCAGATTGCAAACCTCCCAAGCCCTACCAATCACTTCATGCCCGGCCAGCCGTTTGTCCAATCAGCAGCATCCTAGCTAAGTAGGTCCTGAATCCCACCCACCAATCACAGCGTGCAACAGGTGGGCGGGGCACCTAGTTTGAGGGAGGCAGAGCTTCTCTAGAGAGACTCCAATCACAACCTGCCATTCACTGTTGCAACCAGACAGGCCCTCGCTTTGGGCCAATCCCGGTCCCCCGCGACCCGCACTCTCCCCTCTGGGCCAATGAGAGCACTTCGCCTCTAGCGCCCGATTCTCAGGCCTCCGGAGCCCGCATCCGCTACTCACCCGGAGCTGAAGCCCTTGGCCTGCAGCCAGGCGCGGACCTCCGAGGCGTCGGAGCGCGGGTGCAGCTGCGGCTCGGGGGCGCGGGGCCCCGTGGCTGTGCGGCTGGGGCCCGAGCGGCCCTGGGCCAGGCGCGCCTGCAGCTCCTCGTTGACACTGAGCATCTGGCAGAATTTCTCTGCAAGCAGGAAACCGGGAGGGAGGGCGGATCAGGGAGGAGGGTCCTCGCGATGGGCCAACCTCCTCTTCCTGAGCCTCAGCTTCCCTCCTGGACGGGGAGGACAGGGCCCGCTTCCCTGACGGGGCGCCCGCACCACTCACCCTTCTCGCCCGGGTCCAAGTTGTTGAGGCTGTCGCAGCTGTCCCAGTGGGGCCGAGCAGGGGCGGGAGCTGGGGCTGGGGCCGAGGTTGGTGGGGGCGGGGGAGTGCTGTTCTCCTGGAGAGGACCGAGAGGAGAGCACCTGGATCAGAGGGAGGACTCCGAGTCCCAGCCCCTCTGGATGGAGATCAAGTTCTGAACCCCCAAGCACCTCCTCCGCCAGTGCCCTTGACTCGACCCACCACCCCTCGTTCCCAGGACCCAGGATCTGGTTCCCAGAGCCTCTTCCCTCAAGACCCGGGGGTCCGCCCTGGCTCACCAGAATGCGGGCAGGGCTTGGGCTGCGGCTCCCGCGGGGCCCCGGGTGGGGTGTCAGGATATTATAGGGCACGTATCCCTCCTGTCCCCGCTGGTCCCGCACCTTCCACCACTTGCGCTTGTCATCCAGGACCTGGGGGAGGTCAGAGGGGAGGGTTCGGAGCCTGTGTCTGCAGTTAGGGTTGGGTACCCTCCAGCCCCGCAGCCCCCACCCCTCTAACCTCCAGCACGTCCCGATGCTTGACGGAGAGCTCGCTACTGTTGCGGGCCTGAAAGTCATAATTACACAGGACCCACTTCCCCGCTGGTTCCGGCTCCGGCTGGGGCTCAGCTTCCGACTCCGGGTCCTGGTGACTGAGGAGAAGGGGGAGGGTTGGGGAAAGGAGGCAGCTTCCCCCCGCCCACCACCACTGCCCTGGGCTGTAGGGTGTTGGTGTGAGCTGGGGTGAGAGCCAAGCAGGGGCCAAGGCAGGGGGCCAGGTTAGTACTGTTAATCGAGACTTAACATCGGGAAAACAGCTGGAATATATGTTGCTTCTTTTGCGCCTGCAACATGCTGTATGGGTACTAGCATCACCTCCATTTCATAGACCCCCTGCACCAAAGGGTTGCTGGTTCTGTTCCTGGTCAGAGAACAGACCGGCGTTTGGGGCTCAGTCCCCAGTAGGGGGCGTGCAGGAGGCAATTGATCGATGTTCCACTCTCACATTGATGTTTCTCTTTCTCCCTCTCCCTAAAAATCAATACAAGTTTTTTTTTTTTTTAAGAAAAGATGATAAAATGTCCCAGATCAGACAGCTTGTGACAGCTGCTACTTATTTTTTTAAAGATTTAATTTTTTTGCCCTGACCGGTTTGGCTCAGTGGATAGAGCATTCGGCCTGCGGACTGAAAGGTCCCAGGTTCCATTCCAGTCAAGGGCATGTACCTTGGTTGCGGTCACATCCCCAGTAGGAGGTGTGCAGGAGGCAGCTGATCGATGTTTCTCTCTCATCGATGTTTCTAACTCTCTGTCCCTCTCCCTTCCTCTCTGTAAAAAAAAAAATCAATAAAATATATTTTAAAAAATAAAGATCTAATTTTTTGCCCTGACCGGTTTGGCTCAGTGGATAGAGCATTCGGCCTGCGGACTGAAAGGTCCCAGGTTCAATTCCAGTCGAGGGCATGTACCAACATGGGGTGTAAAGGAGGCAGGTGATCGATGTTTCTCTCTCATCGATGTTTCTAACTCTCTATCCCTCTCCCTTCCTCTCTGTAAAAATCAATAAAATATTTAATTTTTATTTATTTATTTATGTTAATCCTCACCCTAGGATATTTTCCCATTGCTTTTAGAGGGAGTGAAGAGAGAGGGAAAGACAGAGACATCCATGTGAGAGAAACACATCGATTGGCTGCCTCCTGCACAAGCCCGTGGCCAGGGCCTGGACCAGGGAGGAGCCTGCAACCAATGTACATGCCCTTGACCGGAATCGAACCTGGGACCCTTGGGTCTGCAGGGCGACGCTCTATCTACTGTGCCAAACGGGCGAGGGCAGCTGCTCTTTACTGAGCTTCTACTATGTACTGGGCTCCTACATAACGGTACCTCGCAGTCATAGTATGCCAGGCACTGTTCGGAGTTTGGTACATATATTAGCTGATTAGATTCTCAGGACAACCCCTGGTAGAAGCATGAATTTGGACTCCCCTTTCCCTGCCTCGCCCCGTTATTATTTCCATTCTACAGGTGAGGAAGCGGAGGGACAGGAATGTGCGGTGACCCCTGATGGGAAGGTCCCACAGCAGCCTGGGACCTGGGCAGACCGGCCGGCCCCAGAGTCCCTGTCCTGAGGAATTCTGCTTTCAGGTGGCCATGAACCTGAGCTCTGCTGTGGCCTTGAGCTCTTAATGGAAAACCTTACAGCCTCATGGGCTTCCTCATTCTTCCAGGAAGGGATTATTATTCCCATATTTTTTTTCCTGCCAAGAACTTGAGGCACAGAGAAGGCGAGTTAAAAGTTAGGGGTATCAGAAGCATGGGGGTAGAGGAAGGGGGGGGGGGGTGTTCTGCGAGACCAGGCAGCTGGGGAAAGAGGCGTGAGATTTGACCTCCGACCCCCCAGTAAGAGGGACCTCAGCCCAGATCAGACCTACCTGTGCAAGGGAGAGGGGGGGTCTTCAGGGCCGCGGCGCCCCCTGTGTGGGACAGGCAGCTCCCAGCACGCTGTCCCTGCTGAGACCCGCTGCCCGGGCCCGTGCCCAGACCCCCCTTCTGCTCCTCCGGCCTTCCTGCTTGGTTCTTCTCATCCCACGAGGCTTTCCTCCCGGCGGGCTGCCCTGACTTGTCCAGGCACCCTCTACCCCCCCTCTTCCCCAGGCCCCAAGAGTCTGCACCCCCACTGCTTGCTGGAATCATGAAGTTGCACCCCAAGTTCTTTCCTCCCCCAGAGACAGAGGAATCCGAGTCTTAAACTTTCATTTCTTGGCCATTTTCATCCTTAAAGGGCCCCAGTCTGACGCCCAGGAGCGACCGAGACAATTGCTGCAGAGCCTTGGGAAAGCGAGGGGCCAGCCTTGCAGCCATCCCCTTTCCACTTGCTGCCCTCCCCTGAGACTGGCCCCTCAGCCCCTGAAGTCCTGAGCCCGCTTCTCTGGTCTCCAAGGTTCTAAGGACCAGACCTGAGCTCTTCCTCACGACCCAGATGTTTAATTCCCAGCCTCTTCCCCCCAACACCCGGGCTCTGTCCTGGTAGGGACCCGAGCAGGGAGCGTCCCAAATCCTGGAAAACGGAAGTGCCTTCCCCAGCCCTTTGGGGACTCTGGATCCAACCTCTCAAAACTTTACCCACACCCAGCCGCCTCCTCCCTCAGACCCTGGAATCCAGGCCTCCAGCCCCCCCCTCCTCCCTCAGACGCAGAAATCAGGGCCCAGGCCCCTTCCTCCCTGCTCCTCCCTCCCTGCCCCTCCCCCCCTCTCCCAGCCCGGGCCCCAGGCCTGGTCACCACCTCACCCACCTGCGAAGAAGAGTCGGGAAGACAGAAGGAAAAAGACAGAAAAAAAAGGGGGGGGCGGAGTCAGCGCGGGGAGCCCCCAGGATACACCCCTCCTGGACCCCAGCTACCCTGCCCTGGGGCTGACACTCACCCATTGACAGCGATCTGGGGGGCGCTTTGCTGCAGGAGATAAGGCGGCAAGGTCAGGGGCAGGGCAGGTGGGGGGAGGTGTCATCCTCCCAGAACCCCCAGTCCTGGCCCTGGTGTGTCACCTGGGTCAGCCTGCTGCCCCTCCAAACCTGAGCCTTACCTGCCTGCGCCGCCGCTCATGCTGTAGCTGTTTATCTACTGGGTCCTCCCAGGGGCGGCCCTGCGGGTCAGCGGCCGGGGGCTCCCAGCCGCTGTAGAACTCGGGGATATATGGGAGTCCCTCCTCCGGGGGCAACTCCACCCTGCAGCCAAAGATGGGCCGAGGGCTCAGTGACCCTGTTCCACCCCGACTTAGCCCCGTCACTTCTCCCCTGCCCCCTGCCCCCAAACCGCACTCTAACCCAGCTATTCTATCCTTGCCTCTTTTTGCCACGCTCGGGCCCTGCCTCTAAGCCCCGCCCCCTGACATCAATTATATTTCTAAATACACTGATTCCAACGAATGGTCCCCCAGCCTCTGAATCCAAACTGCTTTCTAGCTACAGGCGTTCCTCGATGGCGCTGCCCCTACCACAGGAGGATCTCCACGTCTACAGACTCCGCCCCCTTTCCCACCCTCAGACCGAACCTCTCGTAAACCCCGCCCCTTAGACATGGCTCCGCCCTTCAGCCCCGCCCCGTTCCCATAAGCCCCGCCTTTCGTTCCTGTCCGATTATCTGATGCAGTTTGAAATCTCTCCATCACACTAATTTCTGGCTTTTCCTCCAATCGGATGCTGGCATTTGTCCTAGGTCCCACTCTTTCTTCATTGCCCACACCCTCCCTTTCGGGCCTCCAATCACCAAGCTCCGCCTCTCAGCCCCGCCCCTCAGTAACCACGCCCCCGCTCACCTGCCCCGCCCCATCCAATCACCACGCTCAGAGCCCCCACGTCCCGCCCCAATCACCACGCCCCTCACCCGGGGCGGGTCCACGAGTCTCCCAGCGAGGTCCAGAGTGCATTTTCACTCGGGGTGACATTCTCCCGCAGCAGTGCCACGGCTTCGGACGTCAGGTGCGGCCGCCGCACGCCGCTCGCCAGCTGGGGTCCGCCCGACATCTCCACAATCTGCCGAAGCGGGGGGGCGGGGGGGGGAATGGGCACACCCTCAGACCCTCTAGAAGAGGAGCCCCGATTCCTCCTGCTGCAGGGGGGTCTTGAGGGCCGAGGGGGGTGGTCTCACCATGTGCAAGGGTCCGAACAGGAAGTGCAGCAGCTCCGGGGAGGAGGGGTTCGCTATGTTGCCGCGCAGCCGCGCCTGCGGGGCGGGAGAGGGGCTGGCATTAGACCGTGGACAGGTCGGGGTCTCCAGCCGCCGTGCCCCACCCCCCCAGACCCCCGCTCCTGAAGCCCCCGGGAGCGCGTCCTCACCAGGAGGCTGAAGGCATACTTGATTTTCTGAAGCACATCGGTGTACTCGGCCTCGCTGGGCGGCTTGGCCCGCAGCGCCAGGAGGCCCTCTGTGGGTGGGGGGCAGGCAAGGTGACAGGGGACATCGTCAGAGAGAGGGAGCGCCCCAGAGAGATTAGAATGGAGAGTCAAACTGGCAGGGGTGCGAGGGGAGACCCTAGGGACAGGGAGGCTATCTGGCAGTGCCCAGGAGAGGGGGTGATCGGGATCCCAAACCGGGGCGCCCCTCACCCCCGGCCTCCCGGCGCCGGGTCCTGCGGCCGCGCTCCCTGTGCTCCAGCACTCGGGCCGCCTCCGCAGATTTCTGCAGCCTGGACACGAAGCTCTCCACGTCGTCGAACACGTGGTTCAGTATGTCCTGGAGGACGGAATGGGGGGACGTGTGGGACTCCTGATCCCGAACCCTCATCACTCCTGGCAAAGCCCTCCAGCCAGGAGCGCTCAGACGCACCCCCAACCCAGGCCACACCTTCTGATGCCTGGCTCTCCGCCCCCATTCGGTCACCGAGGGTCCCACTCCCAGATGTCTGACTCCGCCTCCAGACCTGGCCCCACCTCCTGACCCGGGACTCACACCCCACAGGCGGTCCAGCCCCCAGCCCCGCCCTTCTCGCTCCCGGACGTCTGGCCCCGCCCGGCTCACCACGTCGCGTTCCGCCTGCAGACTGGCCAGGTCCGGGCCGCGGGGGCCCAGGTCCGGGGAGGTCGGGTCAGCGCTCCTGGGGGTCTCCGCCCGGCCCGGCCTCCGCGCTGCTTCCTCCTCAGGGATGGGCTCCGTCTGGGGGCGCTCGCGGGCCGTGGCCGACTCTGCTGGGCTGATCACTGCGCGGACCGACGGGCGGCGCTGCAGGGGCGGGGTCTCGGCGGCGGTCGCGGGGCGGCGCTGCAGCTCCTCCTGCGTGGCCCTGCGTGGAAGAAGGGGAAACTGAGGCTGGGTCCCCCGAGGCATCTAGGAGGGGAAAAATTTGGGGCTTAAAACAGACACAGTGGCCCACATGGGTCAAACCTAGGCTCAGAGTGGTAGGGAGAATTCCAAGATATTGGCGAGGGCGGCGGGGGGTGGGTGGAGGGGGGGCGGAAATGGGCTAAGCGGGGAGATCACGAGGACCAGAACCAGGAAAAGTAGGGCCCAGGAGAGGGGGCGCACTTGTCTGGGAGGTACACGCAAGACTTGAAGAGACTTTGACTCCATTCAAAATTCGTTCTGCTGTAGGCCAGTGGTAACCCATTTATCGGATGGGGAGACTGAGGCCCAGACACACCCACCCGTCCCCTCTTCTCCCTGGCTCCCAGCCCCGCCCCTTACCTGAGCGCCGCCGCCCTTCGATCCCCGTGGCCCGAGCGGTAGTTGTGCAGAGCCCCCTGGATGTCCTCCTGCATCAGCTCCGCCTGCCAATCACGCGGTCAGGCCAAGCCCACCCCACCCACCGCCCGCCCCAGCCGCGCACGGGATGGACTGCTTGGCTCGGTCCCAGACCATGTCCAGTCATCGTTCATGCATGTGGCCCCACGCAGGTCCACACCCTAGACTCATACCTCCTTCGCCCGAAATCTGACCCAGACCGAGGCCACGCCCCCTCCCACGGAGGCCCCATCCTGGTGGCTCCCCACTCTTAGGCCACACACCCCCGTCCCCGCTGTGGCTGTCCTCCAGGCCCCCTCTCCCCTGTTCTGTCCGAGCCCTTGCCCTGAGTCCAACCTGCACTCAAAGCCCCCTCCCGCCCTAGCCGGTTTGGCTCAGTGGATAGAGCATCAGCCTGCGGACTGAAGGGTCCCGGTTCGATTCCGGTCAAGGGCACGTGCCCGGGTTGCGGGCTTGGTCCCCAGTAGGGGGCATGCAGGAGGCAGCCGATCCACGATTCTCTCTCATCATTGATGTTTCTAGCTCTCTCTCCCTCTCCCTTCCTCTCTGAAATCAATATAAATAAAATAATTTTTAAAAATTTAAAAAAGAAAAAAAGCCCCCCTCCCTTCCCGACGTCTTTCCAAGCCCCGCCCCTCTGCCGCCCTGATCCCGCCTTTGCCCCGCCCCGGCCCCTTTCCAGCGCCAGCAGGGGAAGCGCGGGGTCGCAGCCCCTTCCTCCCGGTGGCCCCGCCCCACCCCCACCCGCTCACCCCGAGCCGCAGGCCCTGGAAGAAGTGCACGTCGGGCTGCGCGCGCTCGGGCTCCTGGCACACCAGCAGCAGCAGCGAGCGGCTCCGGCCCGGCGGCGTCACCGCGTCGCAGCGCAGGATGGCGCTCAGCGGGTACGACTCCAGCTCCTCCTGTGGGGCGGGACAGCGGGTAAACTGAGGCTCGGAACCCCTGACACTGCTACGTGGAGACGGCAGTGCCAGCAGGTGCACGTACTGCGCAGGCCGTTTAATAAATGAGACGGACAGAGCTCCAAGAAGGGGCGGGGTTCCTTGCCGAAGTTCCCAGAGGAAGGACGCACGGAAGCCAAGATTCACACCAACCCCCCTTCCCCCCCCCCCCCCACGTCCCCAGGGCTAAGCTCTGCATCCCCGGCAGCTCCGTCCGGCCGCGCCGTCCCCCCACGTGGCCCTGGCACCTTGGAGACGTGGTCGAGCAGCGTGACGTGGTCGGGAGACACGCGCAGCAGCATCTCCTGCGCCCAGACGCGGCCCTGGCTGTCCATGACGGCCAGCTTCCTCGAGGCGTCCTCCACCGTGTGCACGCCATCCTCCTCGCCCAGGCAGAACGTCACCAAGTGCTGGCAGGGGCCGCGGAGGAAGCAGTGAGTCCCAGCGTGGTGCCGGGGGGGGGGGGGGGAGCTCAGAATCCCTGGAACCAGCCTTCCAGCTGGTGACTGACCACACCGCCTCCAGGACGCCTTCCCTGATCACTTGCTCCACCCATGGGCGCCTCCGCTCAGTGCCCTTTATTTCTCTTTCATCAGAATGGCGACCACCTGGGCCTGTCTTCCCACCGACACTGGAGGCTCCTTGACGCTCGGGAATGTTCTGGATTCTAACTCGTCCCTTCAAAGCACCTCCGCCTGCCTCCCTTTGCTGTTCCTCCGGACCGTGTTTGCCCCCGGCTCATCCAGGATTGCCTCTGGCTGGCGCCTGTGGCCACGCCGGCCAGCTCAAGAGCTGGTCCAGAGGGAAAGCTGGCAGATCCGCGTGGCACTGAGCTCCTCCGCGGATGCTCACCAGCGTCCGAGGCGAGGCGGAGGAAGCCCACGTTGTAGGTGAGCAGCTGCGTCTCCCCAGTTCTTTCTGCCCGGAAGCCCACCTGCTTTCAACACCCCCATCTCCTTTCGTCCCGGAAGATTCCCTGCGGCAGCGCAGACCCCACACTTACATTGACGGGATACTGGGAGACGTCCGCCATCACCACCGTGGAGTACCGCTTCCTCTGCTCTGGGGGGAGGAGGAAGATGGGTCAGGGGACCTGGGTTCCCTATCCCTCAGACCCAGGAGTCCAGGCCCCGCCCCTCCTTCCTCAGACCCAGGAGTCCCCGCCCTTAGCCCCTCCTCCCTCAGACCCAGGAGTCCCCGCCCTTAGCCCCTCCTCCCTCAGACCCAGGAGTCCAGGCCCCGCCCCTCCCTCCTCAGACCCAGGAGTCCCCGCCCTCAGCCCCTCCTCCCTCAGACCCAGGAGTCCAGGCCCCAAGCCCCTCCTCCTTCAGACCCAGAAGTCCAGGCCCCTCCCCTTCTCCTTCTGACCTAGGAATCTAGGCACCGCCCCCAAGCCCCTCCTCCTTCTGACCTAGGAATCCAGGCACCGCCCCCAAGCCCCTCCTCCTTCTGACCTAGGAATCCAGGCACCGCCCCCAAGCCCCTCCTCCTTCTGACCCAGGACTCCAAGTCCTCAGTTCCTCCTCCCTCAGACCCAGTTTCTCTTGGCTGGGGGTTCCCTTGCCAATAAACTTACCATAAATGGACTTGGCGCTCGGTTTGGGGGCAGCTTCCGGGCTGGCGAAGGAAAAGAGGGGTGAGAGGGACAGTGGGAACTGGGGACAGATCGTGGGGTTTAAATGCCAAGAATAGCAGCGACGTCATTGGGAGGGCATCGGGGAGCCATGGAAGGTTCTGAGCAGAGGAGGAGAGGGCAGAGCTAGGCTTTAGGAAGACAGGGGAGGTGACGGTCCTGGGCAGTGGTGGGGAGTGTGGTCTCTACTGTCACACAGACCTGGGTTCAAATCCCCTGTCAGATGCTGCCTTGCCATTAGACCCAGGGTAGGAGACTTCATCTCTCCTGCCTCAGTTTCCCTCTCTGCAAGATAGGGGTTGGCGGCCCTATGGCTTCCATCTGGTAGGGCTATCAGGTGAATTCAATGAGATGAGGCAGGTGACAATTATTATCATTACTATAATGCTAAGGGCTTGGCACATCGTAGTTGCTTAATAAATGGGAATTTTTAAATAGCATTAATATTTGGAGCAGTGCCCGGCCAGTGTGGCTCAGCAGTTGAGCATCAATCTATGAACCAGGAGGTCACGGTTTGATTCCCGGTCAGGACACATTCTTGAGTTACGGGCTCGATCCCGTGTGGGGCACACAAGAGGCAGCCGGCCAATGGATTCTCTCTCATCATTGATGTTTCTCTCTCACCCTCTCCCTTCCTCTCTGAAATCAATAAAGTTATATTTAAAAAACTATTTGGAGCCGATGGAGAGTTACCCTCTTCCCCTCCCACCCCCATGGGCCAGGCTCCACCCAGGGAAACCCTTCTCTGTCTCCTGCCTTCAACCGCCTCTTCAACGCCACCTCCTCCAAGGAGAATTCTTGAGTCCCCATTTCCACAGAAATAACAGAGGCTCGGGGCCAGGTGGGGGGAGGGATGAGGCATGAGAAACCCTTTCAGTCAAACCGGTACTCCTCACCCTGCTCCTGTCTGTCCGATATCGCCACAATTTGATTACCTCTGGGCTGGAGAACTCACTACCTCACCCCCCCGCATGCAGCTATTCCCAAGTGTCTGTCTTTGCTCACTCCACGAGACCTGAGCCATCATTATAAACACCCCTGACTTCTTAGGAAATATATTTTTTTTCTACTTATGATCTTAGAGAAAGAGGAAGGGAGAGAGAGAGAGAGATCTATTGTCCTACTTATTTATACCTTCATTGGTTGATTCTGGTATGCACCCTGACTGTGGATCGGACCCAAAACGTTGGTACATTGAAACAACTCTCTAACCAGCTGGGCGACCCAGCCAGGGCAAGTGGTCGATATCCTATAACCCATATAATAAAAGCCTAATATGCTAAGGGTCAGGGCATCCATTCAACCAATCAAAGCACAATATGCTAATGATATGCGAAGGCCGCGCAACTGCTTGCTATGACGTGCACTGACCACCAGGGGGCAGACAGCCGACCAGTCTACCAGTCGCTATGATGTGCACTGACTACCAGGGGGTGGACACTATGACTGGTAGGTTAGCTTGCTGCTGGGGTCCAGCTGATGGGGGGGGGTGGGGGGAGCCAGACATGCCCTGGAGCCCTCCTGACTTCCTTCCCCAGCTGGCCAACCTCCTGTGTCCCTCCCCGGCCCCGATCATACACCGGTGGGGTCCCTCGGCCTGGCCTGCACCCTCTCCCAATCCAGGACCCCTCAGGGGATGTTGGAGGGCTGGTTTCAGCCCAATCCCGCAGGCCAGGCCGAGGGACCCCACTGGTGCATGAATTCGTGCACTGGGCCTCTAGTGTAATAATAAGATAACAACAGTAAGAGCTCGGGGGGAGGTCAATGGGGGATAAGAAAAAAGGAGACATATGTACTACTATTTGTAATACTTAAAACAATAAAAAAAAAAATGTACAAAAAAACCAAACAAACAGTAAGAGCAGTTCCTGTGAGTTGAGCCCCTGCTGTTAGTCAGGTTCTCTCCACCAACTCTTGTGTGAGCATCATCTCATCAAGTCCTGACAATCGTCCCTGTGTGGCCCGGCCGGGTGGCTCAGTGGTGGGAGCGTTGTCCCCTCCACCAAAAAGTTTGGGGGTTTGATTCCCAGTCTGGGCACGTACCTAGATAGGAGGTTCGATCGCCAATCAGGGTGCCTAGGGGAGGCAAGTGGATCGATGTTTCTCTCTTTCTCTCTCTGCCCTCCCTTCCTCTCTAAAATAAAATTTAAAAAAATGTCCTCCCGTGAGGATTAAAGAAAAATCCCGCCCAGCCAGTGTGGTTCAGTGGTTGAGCATAGAACTATGAACCAGGTGGTCACAGTTGGATTCCCGGTCAGGGTTGCAGACTCAACCCCAGTGTGGGATGTGCGGGCGGCAGCGGTCAGTGATTCTCTCTCGTCATTGATGTTTCTCTCTCTCTCTCTCTCCCTCTCCCTTCCCCTCTGACATCAATACAATATGTGCTTTCAAAAAAGTCCCTGTTTTGCACAGGACTGAGGCTCCAAGAGGCCACACCCCCTTTGGCCAGGGTCACACCACTGCTGAGGGTTGGAACCCAGGTCTGTCTGTTCTGAGCAGAGCTGCCCTACAGGCTGGGCTGGAGGGAGGCAGCCCAGACGACCTTCCGTGAAAGCCCTGCGAGGGTGGTGAGCCGGTGGGGACCTGTGCCAGGCTAGGGGCTGGGGGCAGGGCACTTACCCGATGCTGGTGCTCATGGTGCGGAGTGGGCAGCTCTTGCCACCTGGAGGTGCCCTGGGAGCCAGCAAAGAGATGAGGGCCTGCTCTGCCCTGAGGGACCTATGATTCCCACCCAGCCTCCTCCCTCAGACCCAGGAATTCAGGTCCCCAGCCCCTCCTCCCTCAGACCCAGGAGTCCCCGCCCCCAGCCCCTCCTCCCTCAGACCCAGGAGCCCAGGCCCCCAGCCTCCTCCCTCTGACCCAGGAGCCCAGGCCCCCAGCCTCCTCCCTCTGACCCAGGAGCCCAGGCCCCCAGCCTCCTCTCTCTGACCCAGGAGTCCAGGCCCCCAGCCCTCCTCCCTCAGACCCAGGAGCCCAGGTCCCCAGCCCCTCCTCCCTCTGACCCAGGAGCCCAGGCCCCCAGCCTCCTCCCTCTGACCCAGGAGCCCAGGTCCCCAGCCCGTCCTCCCTCAGACCCAGGAGCTCAGGCCCCAGCCTCTCCTCCCTCAGACCCAGGAACCCAGATGCCCAGCCCCTCCTCTTTCAGACCTTGTCCTCTTTCCCCCAAATCCTTCAGAAATCCATGCATTCAATTCCCCAATCTCTGGGGACCCTACTTGCCTCCTCTCCCCACGGTCCAGTCTCCCAGCCTTCCCTTCTCAGGGGCCGGGGCCCAGCTCCCAGGTGCTCATCCCTGAGAACTAGGGGGCTTGACCCCGGGTCTCCTCGGGAGGACCTCTCACCCACTTCCTACTCCCCATGACCCTGTATTCTTCCTCTAGCCACGGGGCCCCAATTTTCAACCCTCACCCCTTTAAGACTCAAGAGTCTAGATCCCCCAGCCCTTCCTGAGTCCAGGGCCCTGCTCTCCCTCCCCCAGACCCAGGCGTCCTCGCCCCCAGCCCCGCCGGGGCCCCCTCCTCACCTGCCCCGTCAGGCTCCTACGGAGGCCAGGCCTGCTCTGCTGTCCCGGCCACACCGAGGGCTGCTCCTTCCGCCTCCCCCCCTCCCCCCGGGGCGGCCCGCCTCCGCATACCTGAGCACTCACCTGGCACTGCCCCGCTGGAGCGGCCGGGCGGGGCGGGCGGGGCGGGACGGTCTCGGGAACCTCGATTGTTTCCCTGTAACAACAATGCAACCGTCACAACACCAGCCCTGGACGCCGCCGCTGGAATTCTCCCGGTCCCTCCGGGCTGTCGGCGATCGCTTCCGCTTGCTCAAGGTCCAAGCCAGGGGCCCGCGACCTGGAAGTACCTGGAAGGGTGGCCTTCGAACCGGGCCTGTCTTTCTTTCATTTTCCTTTTTTTTTTTTTTTAAATAGATTTCTTTATTGATTTCAGAGAGGAAGGGAGAAGGAGAGAGAGATAGACACATCCATGATGAGAGAAAATCATGGATCGGCTGCCTCCTGCACACTCCCTACTGGGGATCGAGCCCGCAATCCAGGCCTGTCCCTTTGGCCGGAATCAAACCCCGGACCCTTCAGTCCACAGGCTAATGCTCTATCCACTGAGCCAAGCTGGCTACGGCTTTAAATATATTTTTATTGATGTCAGAGAGGAAGGCAGAGGCGGAGGGAGAGGGAGAGAGAAACATCCATGAGGGAGAGAGAGTCGTGGATCGGCTGCCTCCTGCACGCCCCACACTAGGGATCGAGCCCGCACCCCGGGCAAGTGCCCTTGACCTGGAATCGAACCCTGACCTCCTGGTTCCTTCTGTCCCCAGAGCTAGTGCCTGGCCCTCGGCACATCTGTCCCTGGTTGGCTCCGTCGCCACCTGTTCCCTCACCCCCCCGCGGCTCCCTTTCCCAGCTCCTTGGGGGATTTCCCCCATAAACCCCGCGGCGATGACTAGAGGAGTCCAAGGCGGCATGGGCAGCCAGTCCCCCAGAATGTCAGACGTCAGAGCTCAGGCCACTGGGAGCAGGAGAGGGGGAACATGCCACCCCACCTGGCTCCCGCCGCCATCGCCTCCCCCTGGCCCGGACGCTCCGATGGTCGGAGCGTTATCCGGACGCGCCCATGTTGATGGTGGGGCGTGGACCCATGAACCGTGAGGTCATGGTTCAGTCTGGTCAGGGCACATTGTCTTTGTGTGTGGATTCTCCCCACCACAACCCAGGAAATGGGTCCCGGGAACCCCATTTACACAGGAGACAGCGGAGGCACCCACAAGTTACTCGCAAGCCATTTGTTTACAACCACACGACCAAGACACGACGGAGACTTAAAAATGTACGTAGATGTTTGTATTGACTTCAGAGAGGAAGGGAGAGGGAGAGGGAGAGAAATATCCATGAGGAGAGAGAATCACGGATTGGCTGCCTCCTGCAGGCCCCACACTGGGGATCGAGCCAACAACCCAGGCACGTGCCCTGACCGGGAATCCAACTGTGACCTCCGGGTTCATAGGTCAACGCTCAGCCGCTGAGCCACGCCGGCCGGGTGTGATGCGTGATGATGGAGACTGTTGAACCCGGGCCATGCCATCCTGCAATGCAGCCCCTTCATCTTTTGGTGCTACCCTCCCCTGACCTGGCCCCTGGCTGGCTGTGTGACCCTGGGCAAGTGCCTTCACCTCTCTGTGCCGCACAGCACAGGGAGGGTGGCATGAGCATTCAGCAGGGTAACTGGCCAAGAGGAAACAAGATAACAGAGGCGGCGGCTCTCTTCCCGCATGTGCTGTCACGCGGATGCAAAGGGCAGCATGGAAGCCCAGAGGAGGCTGCGTAGGGAGAGGGCACGGCAGGCTTCCTGGAGGAGGAGGAGGAGGGGCAGCCGGTGCTGAACCTGAAGGGCCAGTTCGGCAGCTCAGGGTGGCCCAGAGGACGAGGGAGGAGGGCTGGGGGCCTGGACTCCTGGGTCTGAGGAGGAGGCTGGGGGCCTGGGCTCCTGGGTCTGAGGGAGGAGGGCCTGGGAGCCTGGACTCCTGGGTCTGAGGGAGGAGGCCTGGGGGCCTGGACTCCTGGGTGAGAAGGAGGAGGGGCTGGGGTCTTGGACTCCTGGGTCTGAGGGAGGAGACTGCCCTGGAGCAGGCCCCCCCCCCCCCCCGCCCCCAGAAGTCTGGAGCAGTCTTCGAGACCGAAACCCAGTCCCCGCCCTACCTCCTGGGCCCAGTGGCTCCTTCCTCCTTCTCAGGCCGCAAAGGCGGGCCCCTCCCTCTCTCCAAACCGTAACAAGTGGCTCCCACATTCCAGCGGGGCTCCCCCGCTTGTAGGGCTCGCTCAGTCAGTCCCGGGGGAGCCAGGAGCCCCTGTCTGGGAGACTCTCCAGGGGGACCCGGCCTGCCTGCCCAGAATTCTCCAGGCCACCTTTCACTTTGAGAGTTCGGGCCGGGGCTCATCTCTGTCCTCAGACTGGACGTTAGGGGGCTGGGCTGGTGTTTATTCTCTGGGCCGGGGAGCCCCGGAATGAAAGAGAATTCCCCACTGGGGCTTCCCAAGCTAAGATCCCTGGTGTCACCCCTGGACCCGCCCTCTCTCTGTCTTCCCACATCCTCTCTCCCAGCCTACCCCTCCCTCACCCACCTGTAGTGTCTGCTGAAGAATTCCTGGGCCTGGGAAGGAGGTCACATTCCCAAGAAGTGGGAGGGGTGGCAGGTCGCTGTGGGAGGGGTGTGGTCAGATGGCAGCTGGATGTCAGGGAGGTACAACTGTAGCTCATTTACTCATTGGATACAAGGTTCCCGAGACCTCAAGGCGCCTCCCCCTCAGCCCTCAAAAGAGGGTCCAATTAGGGACCTAGACACCCCCCCCCCTGGGTCCCACAGCCCTGCTTCACAGTGAGGCGTGCCCCAAGGGCGGTGGCCCTCCTCATTCTCCTCATTGTGATTCCCCTGAGGAGGCCTTTATTCCAGCTTTGCTGTGACAGGGTGTGCGAGGCAGTCAAAGAAGCCTTCCCTGCTTAAGTGATAACTGGGCAGGGTTCTGACGGATGAATAGGAATTCGCCAAGGAAGATGTGGCAAGGAATGGTATGTAAACACAAACATGGGGAATGGCACGCGGGAAGTCTCGAAGTCCTGCAGCAGCAAATTCTATTGATTTTCTACAGAGAGGAAGGGAGAGGGATAGAGAGTTAGATACATCGATGAGAGAGAAACATGGATCAGCTGCCTCCCACACACTCCCCACTGGGGATGTGCCCGCAACCAAGGTACCTGCCCTTGACCGGAATCGAACCTGAGACTCTTGAGTCTGCAGGCCAATGCTCTGTCCACTGAGCAACACCGGTCAGGGCAGCAAATTCTTTTTTACAAATATATTTGAATTGATTTTGGAGAGGAAGGGAGTGGGAGGGGGAGAGAGAGAGAGAGAGAGAGAGAGAGAGAGAAATATCACTGGTGAGAGAGAATCACTGATGGGCTAACTTCTGCATGCCCTCTACCCGGGCATGTACCCTGACCGGGAATCCAACCGTGACCTCCTGGTTCATAGGTCAATGCTCAACCACTGAGCCATGCCGGTTGGGCTGTAGCAGTAAATTCTTAAGCACCTACTGTGTGCCAAGCGCATGCTAAGCGCTGGACAGAGGAAACCCCTCTGTTAGTCATCCTATTGGGTGTGGTGGGGAGCTGGAAGGTAAACAGACCGGAATACACACACACACACACACACACACACGCATGCACACACACATACACACACACACACACACACACACGAATAAGACGCTCAGGAGTGCTCAGCGCCAGGGTGGAAATGAAACGAAGGCGAAGCGGTGGGCCGGTGGAGGGCCGGCAGGCGCGGCCCCGGGGGGGGGGGGGGTGTGGGGGACGCCTCTGTGAGGAGGTGGCATGCCAGCTGTGACCTGAATTTGGAGAATGAGAGAGAGGTTCAGGCCAGGAGACACCTTGGGGACGCGGGGGGGCGGGGGGCGTCTGTAGGAGGCAGGGCTGGCGGGAGGAGGTGGCACGGAGACCTAGCTTTGGGGACCTTCCCGATGTCGATGTCACCGGGAGGGCCACAGCGGGAGAGCAAACCAGAGGGCGGCCGGCCTCCAGGGCAAGCGGATTTGCCGGGAGCCTGAGCCTAAGAAGCTCCCACTCTGGTGGGGGAGGCGACACCAACGTGTTTTATTTTATTTAAAAAAAATATGTGCACTGATTTTTATTTTATTTTAATTTTAAATTTTCAAGTATATTTTATTGATTTCAGAAAGGAAGGGAGAGAGAGAGAGAGAGAGAGAGAGAAACATCCATGATGAGAGAGAATCATTGGTCGGCTGCCTCCTGCACGCCTCCCACTGGGGGATCCAGCCCGCAACCCGGGCCTGTGCCCTTGACAGGAATTGAACCTGGGACCCCTCAGTCCGCAGGCTGACGCTCTATCCACTGAGCCACACCAGCCAGGGCTGTGCATTGATTTTTAAAGAGAGAGGAAGGTGGGGGGCGAAGAGAGAGAGAGAGAGAGAGAGAGAGAGAGAGAGGGAGAGAGGAATAGCGATGTGAGAGTAGAACATGGATCAGCGGCCTCGTCCCTCCACGCTCCTTTCGGAGGATCAAGCCCACAACCCGGCCATGTGCCCTGAGCAGGAACCCGACCGGCAATCTTCCGGTGCCCAACCAACTCGGCCACACCGGCCAGGGCAGACGTGGGCTGCTTTAAGTGTGTGATGACCGGTCCTGGCCGGTGTGGCTCCGTGGACAAAGCGTCAGCCTGCGGCCCGAAGGGTCCCGGGTTCGACTCCCGTCAGGGGCACGCACCTCGGTTGCAGGCTCCTTCCCGGCGGCCCAGGCCCTGGTCGGGGCTCGTGCAGGAGGCAGCCAATCGATGTGTTTCTCTCACATCGATGTTTCTGTCTGTCTCTCCCTCTCTCTTCCACTCTCTCTAATAATCAACGAAAAAATATCCTCAGGTGAGGATTAAAACACACACATATAAAACAAAATCAAGTCTTTCCTAAAAAAAGAAAAAGACCTTAACCGGTGTGGCTCAGTGGATAGAGCATCGGCCTGCAGACTCAAGGGTCCCGGGTTCGATTCCCGTCAAGGGCATGTACCTTGGTTGCGGGCACATCCCCAGTGGGGAGTGTGCAGGAGGCAGCTGATCGATGTTTCTAACTCTCTCTCCCTCTCCCTTCCTCTCTGTACAAAATCAATAAAATATATTAAAAAAAAGAAAAAGAAAAGAAAAATGTGTGTGTCGGGGGGCGGGCGGGCTCAGGCAGTGTGGAAGCTCAGAGGAGCCCAGGCCAGGCCATGGGCTCAGGGCGGGTTCCCCTCAGAGTCCCTCTGAGAGCCGCCGCCGCTGTGTGTGTGTGGGGTGGGGGGTGGGGGGCGGGGGTGGGGGTGTGGCCGGGGCGCAGCGGCAGAGGGCGGGGCTGAGAACCCGCAGGGCAGGAGGCGGAGGGCGGAGGGCGGTGGCAGAGCTGTGAGCTGTTTGCTATCTGGGAGGGATCAGAGGAAGGAAGGGCTCCAAGGCGGGGGAGCTGGGCCTACGGGCCAGTGACAAAGAAAGATCTCATTTAAAAAAAAATATATATATATATATTTTATTGATTTCAGAGAGGAAGGGAGAGGGAGAGAGAGAAACATCAGTGATGAGAGAGAATCATTGATCGGCTGCTTCCTGCACGCCCCACACTGGGGACCGAGCCCGCAACCCAGGCCTGTGCCCTTGGCCGGAATCGAACCTGGGACCTTTCAGTCTGCAGGCTAATGCTCTATCCACTGAGCCACACCAGCCAGGGCGTCCTAGTTTTTGTAATTTATATTTTTAAGGGATTGGTGATAGAAACTTTAAAAAAAGTTTATTTTTTTTTTTTCCAATTTCAGTTGACATTCCATACTATTTTGTATTCGTTTCAGGTGGATAGCATAGTGGCTAGACAATCATGTACTTTACAACATGGCCCCCGGGGATAGAAACTTTTTTTTAAAAATTGTTTTCTTTCTTGGCAGGAAAAAAGTGAACCAGACGTGAATTCGAAAGATCCTCGGGATGAGGAAGAGACGGGTCATCCGCGGGTGACTCTTAAAGCAACCTCAACCCAGGTGGAGAGTGTGTGTGTCTGTGTGGGGGTGACCATCAGATGCATGGAAATGAGGTTGGTTCGGTAGGTCTGATACTGTCTACTCCCTTTGGACATTATGTCTACTTTTAAACTTAAAAAAAAAATTGTAAACTTTAGCCCTAACCGATGTGGCTCAGTGGGTAGAGCGTCGGCCTGCGGACTGAAGGGTCCCGGGTTCGATTCCACTCAAGGGCAGGTACCTTGGTTGCGGGCACATCCCCAGTGGGGGGTGTGCAGGAGGCAGCTGATGGATGTTTCTCTCTCATCGATGTTTCTAGCTCTCTCTCCCTCTCCCTTCCTCTCTGTAAAACGTCAATAAAATGTATTTAAAAAATTGTAGACTTTCCTGTCGCTGCAATACAAAGGATCTGCCCTAGCCGGTTGGGTCAGCGGCTAGAGCATTGGCCCTCAGACCGAAGTCTCCCGGGTCCGGTCAAGGGCACGTACATCGGTTGCAGGCTTGATCCCCCGCCCTTCGGTTGTTGTATAGATTAATCGATGCGCCTCTCTCACGTCGATGTTTCCCTCTCTGTGTCTCTCCCTCCCTTCCACTCTTTCTAAAAATCAATGGGGAAAAACATCCTCTGCTGAGGATTAACCAGAAACAAACAAGCAAACAAATCGATCCATTAATCAATCACTTAAAAAAAGATGTAAAAAATACAAAGAATTCCCATCTACTAAGTTCAGCTCCCCCAAGGTTAGCCCTGAACACGAGGGCTTTTGCTTCATCTTTCTCTCTTTCTCTGTCTCTCCTTCTCTCATACACACACCTTTTCCGTCTATTGTTTGTCATGGCAGGCTTGGTATCCCTTTACCCATAAGAACTTTATGTAGTTCCTAAAAACAGGAGAGAGAGAGAGAGAGAGAGAGAGAGAGAGAGAGAGAGAGAGAGAGAGAGAGAGAGAGAGAGAGAGAGAGACTTGGACACCCAGGAGTCCTCTGATGGGGAAATCAGAGGGCATTGTGGGAAAATCCTCTCAGCACCTGGGACAGCGCCCAGTCCTTAGGCCTCTGTGAAAGACACCAGCACTGGGCTGTGAACACGCATAGCCTACCTGTATGGTATGCAGCCCAGAGACCAGAGGGAGGATTCTGAACGTCCTGGGTGTGTCTGGGGAGCAGGTGGGAGGCGCCCCGCGGGAGGAACCTGCCTGCATTGCTCCTTTCTAAGCGCATCGGCAGCCAGGGATGCGCAGGCCCTCACCGTGGGCGGCCTGGCAGCTTCCCGACGTCTAGGACGGGAGCCAGCCAACCGCGGCCCTCTGCTGTTTTATTTACTTTTATTTTTATTGATTTCAGAGAGGAAGGGAGAGGGAGAGAGAGAGAATCATGGGTCAGCTGCCTCCTGCACACCCCGTACTGGGGATGGAGCCCACAACCTGGGCATGTGCCCTTGACCGGAATCGAACCTGGGACCGTCTAGTCTGCAGGCTGACACTCTATCCACTGAGTCAAACCGGCGGCCAGGGTGTGTGTGTGTGTGTGTGTGTGTGTGTGTATAATTTTTTTCCCCTCTAGGGCCCTAATTCCCTAGTTTGTTGTTGTTTTTTTTTTTTTACTCTAAAAATATGCACGTTACTACATAAACTTAAAAAAGAGCCAGCCTGCTTCATCTTCCCCCCCCCCCCGCCCCCCACCTGTATCGGCACTTAAGGAACTCATGGCTGTTTCTAAACGTTTAAACCCAATGACGCTTTAGACAGAGTCTGTCCAGAAATAGGCACAGATAATGTTGTCGTGTAACCCCATCTCACAAAGGACGCCTCAAAGACAGGTCGAATGATGGAGTCATTTATTAAAGGCCGGCGGCATACGAGGGAGCTAAAGCGCTCCAGACCTCGCAGCCCCGAACAGCTCTGGCTCATATGCAGAGTATCACAAAGGTATTGATTACATCTTTGGGTCTGGAATGAGGAACCTGTTTCGCGAAAAAGCATTTTTACAGAAGCAAAAATTGAGCAACTTAGTTATCTAAAGTGTCTACGAATCACTGAATCAACAGAAATGCATTATCTGGGACCACCGGGGCAATTTAGAATAATTGTGCTGTCCAGATTCCGGGACCACTGAGCCAACCGAAACTCAGTTGTCTGTAGCCGCTGAGACAATTTAGGATAATTGTGCTCTTCTGATTCCCAGAAGAATGTGCTTCGATGACCAGTGAGATCACAATCAGTGGGATATTCAAACCGCCATCAAGGGAGTATTCAATCCTACATAAGTTCGGAAAATCAAAATAACTTTTAAATGAGTACAGAACGCAAAACAGCAAGGTTAAAATAGTAAACAGCATTTTTTACCCAAGGATGGTTGCTACCATCCTTCAATAAATGGACGTTTACTGTCTGTGTCGGGGGATCCGTGAGGCGGCGACCTTGTGTGTCTTGGGGCCGAATTTCCAGTGTCTAGTTCAATGCCTGGGACACGTAGGTGCTCATTCAATAATTGGTGCAGGAGAGACAAAATGGCGGCGGAATAGAAGGACGTGTCCTGAGCCTACTCCTGGAGCAAATAGAGGAGGCAGCTGAGACGAGCGGAATCCAGCCCGAATTGGCGAAGGAGGCACAGCTGGTGAGACAGTTTGCAGCTGGGAAGAGCAGGGATCCCCCGGATAAAGCAAGACGGCCATTAAAAACACACATGGTGTCTAAATAAGACAAAGGAAAATCGTTTGAACAAAAATAAAAAGGATCCCAAATCAATTATATAGAAAAGATTCCTTTATTAACTTGTGGTCGAGAATATATTTGTATATTTTCAGGAAACAACCCCAAGACCAGATGGATTCCTGCAACAGAGAGGAATTGACAGGAGTGCTCCAACCACGAAGACAAGAGGCAAAAACAGTCCAGAGATGGAAGACGCTGACAACGCCTTGCCATGGGAGCAGTCAGCAGCTGTGCACCGCTGCAGGTTACCTAGGACCAAACCAGAGAGGGTCGGACCTGCATTGCCACCATGTGCCCACCATCCAGATATCACTGCTGACATGTACACATAAGGAACTGTTGGACATTGAAATTGGGACTCAAACATTTTTTTGTTTTGTCTTGTTTTGTTATTATATGTTTATTTCCAGTCTGCAAAGGCAAAACTTTTTAAAGGAAAGAAATGGTGGGAAAAAGATACATAGGCAAAGAAGCATTGAACAGACTGTCAAACTACATTGGGAAGACAGGGGTGGTTGGGCGAGGAGGGCTGTAAGAGACCAACCGAAGGACTTGTACGCATGCATATAAGCACAACCAATGGATATAAGACACTGGGGTCGGGGGGAGGGTGGGCAGGTGAAGGCATGTCCTGGGGGGTAGGGGAGGTCGGGGGGAGATCAAAGGGGGGAAAAAAAAGGAGACATATGTACTACTATTTGTAATACTTAAAACAATAAAAATAAAATAAAATTAAAAAAAAATAAAAAAAATAAAAAATTTGAAAAAAAAAAATTGGTGCAGAAGGGGCGGGGGGTCGGGAAGGAGACAGTAGGACCCGTCTCCTCCTCATGACGTGGAGGCTGCTTTCATTTGCCACCGCCGGTGTGTCGCTGGGACAGAGGGGCAGGGCTGTGGGGAACCGTTTCTTACGTATGTTTGTTTCCCAGGGACCCATTATTTACACACATTCTCACACGGGGAAGGGGGTCAACACTCGCACAGATGGCTCTGCCCTGCGTTGGGATGGCCGTTTAGGAAGGCGCTGCTCACTGACGCTCCCATCGGCTGGTATGCGTACCTGTTTTGCCACATCCAAGCCGACACTCGGTATCATCGCTGTTTTGGTCCTGCCCATCTGATAGGCGGGAAATATGTTGTTATGATCCCAATGAGCATTCCTCTGACTCCCAGTAAGGCTGAGCAGCTTCGTTACATTTGTTTTTTTTTAAAAATATATTTTATTGATTTTTTACAGAGAGGAAGGGAGAGAGAAAGTTAGAAACATCGATGAGAGAGAAACATCGATCAGCTGCTTCCTGCACACCCCCCCACTGGGGATGTGCCCACAACCAAGGTACATGCCCTTGACTGGAATCGAACCCGGGACCCTTGAGCCTGCAGGCCGATGCTCTATGCACTGAGCCAAACCAGTTGGGGCTTGTTACAATTGTTAACGTACTTTTATTTTTTGCAAATTGCCCGTCGTGTCCTTTGCCCATGTCTGGAAAACAAAACATTACATCAACTGTCAGCTTTATTTGTCCAAGCCAATATTCAGAAAACTCTTTGGGACAGTTGGAAATAATTTAACCGTCCAACATTTTTCACTTCAAAGCATTCTCAAGGATGCCTGCTGATTGCTGACAAAGCCGATCCAAGCATCAATTAAACCAGGTCCTTGTTGCCAAGTAATTTCCAAAACAAAATCCTAAAAATCTCTAGGGGGATGTTTTCCTTTTAGCCAGATTTATTGCAGTGTGATTGGCATGCAATGGCATTCACTATTTGTAAGTGAACGCTGAGACTTGTCAAATATATGCAGTCAGGTGTATAACCATCAGTAGGATGAAGATAGAGACTATCTCCAACCCCCCCCCCCCCAAATTCCTTTCCAGTCATCAATGTCCCACTCCCTCTGCCCCAGCCACTGGTCTCCATCCTTTCACTATAGCTTTGTCTTTCCTGGAATGCCATGTAACCGGGTCCTACAGCACCAATCAGTCCTTAGGGTCTGCCTCCAGGGTCCCTCAGATCCATGAGTCAAAACACCCAGCCCTCCTCCCTCAGACCTAGGAGTCCAGGCCCCCAGCCCTCCTCCCTCAGACCAGGAGTCCAGGCCCCCAGCCCTCCTCACTCAGACCCAGGAGTCCAGTCCCCCCGGCCATCCCCCCTCAGAACCAGGAGTTTGGAAACCCGAGGTAGTATATTGGTCCTGGTTTCTGAGCATCGGAATCCTAAACTTCAGCCATAGCGTCTGTGAGGAAGGTCTAAACACATTTCAGACGAGGCAACAGGCTGATATGTTGGAAAGACACCCAGAGGAACAGTCCTGAAGCGGCAGCTGCAGGATTGGAATGCTGGTTTCACCCCAGAACTGTGCGGCGCTTTGCAGCAGAACGAGCGTGACGTCATTCCAACACCGCGTAGGCCCCGCCCCTCCAGCCTCGCCCACAGCCCACGACCACGCCCACAGACCAGTAAACTACCATTCCCAGCAGCAGTAGCGCTCACGGCCCACCCCCATAGGTCCCGCCCTGGAAGCCCCGCCTCCGGTCGGCTACGCCACGCCCCTTTCAGGAAGTCACCGGTTCCAGCCCTGCCGCCTGCTCTTCCCCACGTGGATCCCAGGTCGCAGGCTCCTTGGAGCGTCCCGCGCCAGCCCGGCATGAACCGCTACCTGGTGCCGGTGTCCATGCTGGGCACGGCGGTGGGCGGCGCTGTGCTGCTCCGGTGAGTGCGTGCGGGCTCCGGTCTGCAGCCAGGGGAGGGGAGGCCGGGCGGAGACCACCGACTCCTCGCCCAGCAGCCAGCCCCCCTGCAGCGCCCCCGGAGGACGTGGGGACGCACCGAAACCCCGGAGATGGCAGGTCACCGCCAAGGTCACGCAGAGGAAGGGGCGGGCCCGGGCCCTGGTAAACGTGTTGGTCTAGCGGCTTCCGGGCTTCTAACGGATGAATTCATTCATTCAGCAGATAGTTATCGAGCAGTCCCGTATGTCACCGGCTGGGCCGGGGTGCAAGGAAAAATGTGTGCCCCCCTAAACTCTCTAATCCGAAATTAGGGGAACAGAATTGTGCAACTCGGCACACGAAAAGCTCGTGTGGCATGGGGTGTGTGTGTGTGTGTAGCTCACTTAAAAAACAAATCAAACCCTTTGGTTATGCGAATAGGCGTGCGTACAAGGCCTTTGGTTGCTCTCTAGACGCCCCCTCCCTCCCTCCCCTGCCATTGGCCTCTGGATCTATTTTTGTTCATCAGATTATGTTGCTCATTATATCCCACCTATGAGTGAGATCATGTGATATTGATCTTTCTCCGACAGGCCGGGTGGGAATGGCTGGCGGGGGAGTGGGTGGGGAAGGGAGGGTCAACTGGGGAAAAGGGAGACGTATGTAAAACTTGAGACAATTAAAAAACCCCCACAAACCAACCCAAAGAACAGCTACCTACTGCTCTATAGCAGCGCTGTTCAGTAGAACTTACTGTGGTGATGGAAGTGTTTTGTTTTTTTAATTAAAAAAATAGTTTATTGGTTTTTTGAGAGGGGAGAGGGAGAGAGAAACATCGATGTCAGCGCAACACGGATTGGTTAGTTATTAAGTGATGTAAACGAAAGAGCCTCAGGTGGCTGGTGGCCGTAGGTGGCTGGTGGCCGTAGTGTTGCACGTGCCGTTTGCGTGTGTGGGGGTGACCTGTGTTTACTTGGCTGGCTTGGTCAGGGGGTCCACTTGTGTCATGGGGGTCCTTACAAGGGGGCCAGAGTGAGTCTTTTTATTGATGTTAGAGAGAGAGGAAGGGAGAGGGAGAGATTGAAACATCCATGGGCCCCCTTCTGGGGATCCAGCCCGTAACCAGGGCGACCAGGAATCCAACCGGCAACCCCCTGGTGCCCGGGGCAACGCTCAACCAACCGACCAGGGCCAGAGTCGGTCCTGAAGACAGAGGAGGGAGCCATGAGCCCAAGGAATGGGGGTGGGGGGGACAGATAGAAGCTGGACAAGGCAAGGGGAGCAGTTCTGCCCTGGAGCCCCCAGCAGGGACGCAGCCCGACACCTTGATTTTAGCCCCGTGAGACCCATGTCGGAGCCTGACCTGCAGAGCCGTCAGAGAACGCATTTGCCTGTTTGTAACCACTTGTTACCACAGCCATAGGAAAGGAATACAGTGGGTCTTTATAAAATAACTACAGGCCCGCTGCATGAAATTCGTGCAGGGTGTGTGTGTGTGTGTGTGTGTGTGTGTGTCTCAGCCCGGGCTGCACCCTCTCCAATCTGGGACCCCTCAGGGGATGTCCAACTGCCAGTTTAGGCTCCTCACCTGCCTGCTTGATTGTCCTTAACCACTTCTGCCTGCCAGCCTGATCGCCCCCTAACTGCTCCCCTGCTGGTCTGATCTCCCCCTAACTGCTCCCCTGCTGGCCTGATCACCCCCAACTGCCCTCCCCTGCCAGCCTGATCACCCCCACCTGCCCCCCCCCCAACCCATCTCCTCTGCCTGGACCAGCCTCCTCTGCATTGCACGGAGCTGCGGGATCCCCAGGCCTCACCGCACGGAGCGGCTGCTGGCCCTGCCTCCGCTGTGCGCGTGGCCATCTTGTGACGACGTGAGGGCGTGACGCCACCTAGGCTATTATTAGTATAGATGATTTTTTCCCTGGCCAGGTAGCTCAGTGGGTTAGAGCCTCATCCCAATACATCCAGGTTCCGGGTTCGATCCCCTTTTAGGAGACATACCAGGAACAAACCATGATGCATACGTAAGTGGAACAGCAAGTCATTACCCGTAACCTGGCAACGGCTTCATGGAGTCAGGCAGTGTCGGTCCGTCTTTCTGTTGGGGGAACACAAGCTCAGAGGGGTCACTTGCCTGAGATCCAAGCGGTGGGGTCACCTGTGGTGAGTGGTCAGGCAGGTGGAGCTGAGGGGTCTTTCTTGCCTTCAGGGACTATGTCGCGGGCGGGGCCTGTCCCAGCAAGGCCACCCTTCAGGGCAAGACCGTCATCGTCACGGGCGCCAACACCGGTATCGGGAGGGAGACTGCCTTGGAGCTGGCCAGGAGAGGTGAGTCCCGCGGCAGGGCGTTGGGGGGTGGGGGTGGCAGGGCGTTGGGGGGTGGGGGTGGCAGGGCGTTGGGGGGTGGGGGTGGCAGGGCGTTGGGGGGTGGGGGTGGCAGGGCGTTGGGGGCTGGGGGAAAGGAAAGGGACTAAGAAGCACAAATTGGCAGTCACGGGATAGTCACGGGATGTAACATACAGCACGGGAGATGCAGTCAATCATCCTATAGAATAAAGAGCTAATATGCAAATGCTCAGCATGCCCTCATGCTGTGAAAGCTCAGACACTCAACACTGGGGAAGAGGAATGGGGACCAGCCAGGTTGTGGCCCGGGAGAGGGACAAGCCGCCCGCCCTGTGGTCCCCGGCATCTGCGGCTGCGGCCTGGGCGAAGTTACCCACCCACAGTCCCCTGCAGCTGTGGCTGCGGCCCGGGCAAAGTTGGTCTGGGTCCTGGGTGCCTGCGGCCGGCCAGAGGGAGGGAAGCCCTGGTCCCGGGTGCCAGCGACCGGCTGGAGGAGGGAATCCTGGGTCCCGGGTGTGGGATGAGGCAGAGGCAGCTAAGGGTGATCAGGCCAGCAGGGGAGCAGTTAGGGGCAATCAGGCAGGCAGGCAGGCAGGCAGGCGGTTAGGAGCCAGCGGTCCCGGATTGCGAGAGGCAGTTGGACATCCCCCGAGGGATCCCGGATTGGAGAGGGTGCAGGCCAGGCTGAGGGGATCCCCCCCGCCCCCCCCCCTCGGACGAATTTTGTGCACTGGGCCTCTAATATATATATATATATATATATATTTAAATATATGTTTTTATTGATGTTAGAGAGAAGAAGGGAGAGGGAGAGAGAGAAACATCACTGATGAGAAAGAATCATTGATAGGCTGCCTCCTGCACACTCCACACTGGGGACCTACATGCAACCCGGGCATGTGCCCTTGACCGGGAATTGAACCGTGACCTCCTGGGTCATAGGTCGGCGCTCAACCGCCGAGCCACGGGGGCCGGGCCCTTCTCTGGGTCTGTCGAGTGGTGGATTTTTAGTCTATTCAGAGTCGTGCAACCGCCACCAGTCTCAGTGAGAGCACTTCCCACACCCCCAAAGGAAACGCCGCTTTCTAATGCGCACCCCTCCATTCCCCACGCCTCCCTCGTAGATACAGATCTCTCCGCCATGGCTTCGCCTGTTCTGGACGTTCCCTAGAAAGGGAGTCATTCACTGCGTGTCCTTGGCCTGTGGCCTTTTCCCCAGCCTCGTGCCCTGTGTGGTGGCCCGGGTCAGGGCCCCCTGCCTTTTTCATGGCCGCGTAGTGCTCCACGGCACGGGCATGGGCAGGCTGTGTTTGGCTCCTGCGCTCCTCCGTCGACGGACACGTGGGTCGCCACACCTTTGGGCTGCCGCGAGCTCGTGCGTCCCCATTTCGGTGCGGGCGCGTGTTTTCATTTGTGTCGGGTATACGCATATCTAGGGTGTTTTTTTAAAATTTTTTTTCCCTCCTGGGTTCCCAGGCGGCAACGTCATTCTGGCCTGTCGAGACATGGAGAAGTGCGAGGCGGCAGCAAAGCACATTCGCGGGGAGACCCTGAATCACCGCGTCAACGCCCGGCACCTGGACTTGGCCTCGCTGAAGTCCGTCCGAGCGTTTGCGAAGAAGATCATGGAAGGTAGGCGGGAGGGCGCTGGCCGTGTGGGTGAGACCTCGGGTGGCCAGGCTCTGAGGACCCAGGAATTACACCAGGCCTGGACCTTAAGCTCACAAAGCCAGTAATCTCTACTGTCTGGCCCTGGTCCCTTTAAAAAAATATATTTTTAATGATTTCAGGGAGGACGGGAGAGGGAGAGGGAGAGAGAAACATCAGTGATGAGAGAGAATCATGGATTGGCTGCCTCCTGCACACCCCACACTGGGGATCGGGCCCGCAACCTGGGCATGTGGCCTTGATCAGAATCGAATCCGGGTCAGTCTGCAGGCTGACGCTCTATCCACTGAGCCAAACTGGCCAGGGCCTGGTCCTTTTAAAAAATATATATTCTTATTGATTTCAGGGAGGAAGGGAGAGGGAGAGAGATAGAAACATCAATGATGAGAGAGAGTCATTGATCGGCTGCCTCCTGCACGCCCCACGCTGGAGACTGAGCCTGCAACCCGGGCATGTGCCCTGACCGGGAATTGAACCGTGACCTGGTTCAGATTTGGACACTCAACCATTGAGCCACGCCGGCTGGGCTGTGTGCTACTTAAAAAAAACACACAACACAACAAAAAAACACACACATTTTGATTGATTTTTAGAGAGAGAAGGGAGAGGGAGAGAGAGAAATATCGATGTGAGAGTGAAGCATCAATCAGCTGCCTCTTGCACGCCCCACACTGGGGATCGAGCCCACGACCTGGGCATGTGCCCTGACTGGGAATCGAACTGGCAACCCTTCAGTGCATGGGACCACGGATCAGCCAACTGAGCCACAGCGGCCAGGGCTGTCTGGCCCTCTGCAGAGGGTGTTTGCTGACTCCTGCTCGGTAGGAAAGCAAACACCTTCTGTATTAGCTTGGATCCTACCAGAAGCAGAGGCCAGGATGGGACACGGAGCAGGAGTGTTAGCCAGGGGAAGAGGGGCCCAAACAGGGATTCATCCCTTGTTCCCTGAGGCTTTCTGTCCCTGTCGGGTGACGCCCCAAGGAGCACTGGGTCCTGTGGGGATACAGCTGTGACAATCCCTAGGCCACTGGAGGACCCCAGGCCCAGTGCGAGTTCACTGGACCTCCCACATCTTCGCTGGACGTTAAAAAAAAAAAAAATATATATATATATATATTTTACTGATTTTAGAGAGGAAGGGAGAGAGGGAGAGAGATAGAAACATCACTGATGAGAGGGAATCAATAATTGGCTGCCTCCTGCATGCTCCCTACTGGGGATCGAGCGCACAACCTGGGCATGTGCCCTTGACCAGATTCGAACCGTGACCTACTGGTTCATAGGTCGATGCTCAACCACTGAGCCACACCAGCTGGGCTGGACTTTTTTTTTTTTTGCAAATCCTAAGACCGGGCTCGAGTTTTCTGCACTCATCACATTGATTGCTGACTCACGCATTTTGCTTCCCACCCGGTGTTCTCCGAACTGTTGGTGTACTAATTTTTTTAAAAAAATATATTTTATTGATTTTTTACAGAGAGGAAGGAAGAGGGATAGAGAGCTAGAAATATCTATGAGAAAGAAACATCGATCAGCTGCCTCCTGCACAACCCCCACTGGGGATGTGCCCACAACCAAGGTACATGCCCTTGACTGGAATTGAACCTGGGCCCCTTTAGTCCGCAGGCCGATGCTCTATCCACCGTGCCAAACCGGTTTCGGCGGTGTACTAATTTTTTTGAACAGGAGTAAGGTTGACAGTATTCAATGTTCAGAAAGTACAAAAGGGGAGGCAGTCAGGCATCTCCCTGCCACGCCCGCCCCTGGCTCCCAGCCCCGCCTTCCTCACGTGTGTTCAGTGCTCACATGTCTGTCTGCAGAGAGTTCATGCGTCTACCAAACAGGAAGGTGTATCTCTGCCCGTGGCCTTTAAGTACAAATTGGAGTCTGTCCTACGCCTGGTGGTGCCCCAGCGTTTCCCTCCCGGTTCTCTCAGCTTCCTCATTCTTGGGGCTACATGGTATTTCTTCATTCTTTCCTTGTGGCTACATTGTATCCTTTATGACTTTATTATGGCTACATTGTATCTCTTCATTCCTTCCTTTTTTTAAAAAAATATATATTTTATTGATTTTTTACAGAGAGGAAGGGAGAGGGAGAGAGAGTTAGAAACATCGATGAGAGAGAAACATCAATCAGCTGCTTCCTGAACACCCCCTACTAGGGATATGCCTGGTACATGTCCTTGACCGGAATAGAACCTGGGACCCTTGAGTCCACAGGCCCATGCTCTATCCACTGAGCCAAACCGGTTAGGGCTCATTCCTTTCTTGTGGCTACATTGTATCTCTTCATTCCTTTCTTGTGGCTACTTTGCATATCTTCATTCCTTTCTTGTGGCTACATTGTTTCTCTTCATTCATTTCTTGTGGCTGCATTATATCTCTTTATGCTTTTCTTGTGGCTGCATTGTATCTCTTCATTCGGTTCTTGTGGCTGCATTGTGTCTCTATGCTTTTCTTGTGGCTGCATTGTATCTCTTTATGCTTTTCTTGTGGCTACATTGTATCTCTTCATTCTTTTCTTGTGGCTGCATTGTGTCTCTATGCTTTTCTTGTGGCTGCATTGTATCTCTTTATGCTTTTCTTGTGGCTACATTGTATCTCTTCATTCTTTTCTTGTGGCTGCATTGTATCTCTTTATGCTTTTCTTGTGGCTACATTGTATTGTGTTCCCTCGTGTGGTGTGGTCTGACGGGTTCCGGCCGTTTGGCTGCCAGCCTTCCTGCGGCTGCTGTAAACGTCTGACCTCGTGTCCGTGTCATTTGACTCGCATGTGATGGTGTCTGCACGTCTCGGAGACAGCCTCTTCTTCTCCACCCGGCTGCGTGTGAAATAACAGCAGGGAAGCTAGCCGGGAGACAGAGGAGCGGGGGCTTAGAAGAGGTGAACAAATAAACACGAATGGACTGTTTTCCCTGATGCAAAGAAATACATGCTCCTTATGGAAAATCGACAAAATCCGCAATAGTGAAGAACTAAACACCTTTGATTCCACACCAACCTCAGGGAACTCACTGTTAACTTTCCCCCTGCTGCATGCTGAAGTTTTCTTTCTCTCTTTTTTAAAAAAATATATTTTATTGATTTTTTACAGAGAGGAAGGGAGAGGGATAGAGAGGCAGAAACATTGATGAGAGAGAAACATCCATCAGCTGCCTCCTGCACACCTCCTACTGGAGATGTGCCTGCAACCAAGGTACATGCCCTTGACCGGAATCGAACCTGGGACCTTTCAGTCCACAGGCCGATGCTCTATCCACTGAGCCAAATCTTTTAAATGCTAGAGGCCCGGTGCACGAATTCGTGCATCAGCGGGGTCCCTCAGCCTGGCTTGCGGGATCGGGCCGAAACCGTCTCTCTGACATCTCCCCAGGGGACCTGGATTGCGAGAGGGCACAGGCCAGGCTGATCAAGGTCGGGGAGGGACGCAGGAGGTTGGCCAGCCGGGTAGGGACTGCGGGAGGGCTCCAGGGCATGTCTGGCCTGTCTTGCTCAGTCCCTATCAGCCAGAACCCAGCCTTAAGCTAACCTACCAGTCGGAACGTCTGCCCCCTGGTGGTCAGTGCACGTCATAGCAAGCAGTTGAGCAGCCTTAGCCTATCATTAGTATATTACGCTTCGATTGGTTGAATGGCCGACCAGGCCACCGGACACTTAGCACTTTAGGCTTTTATTATAGAGGATTTTTACTGATTTTTAGAGAGAGGGGGAGGGAGAGGAAGAGAGAAAGAGAAACACCCATCAGCTGCCTCCTGCATGCTCCCTGCTGGAAATCGAGCCCCTAATCCAGGCATGGGCCCTGACTGGGAATTGAACTGGTGACCTTGTGGTACACAGGACCTGGGGCGACACCCCAACTGAGTCACACCAGCCAGGGCCAGACTCCCCTTTCTTGTGAGGACGCTACGTCATGTTGGGTGAGTTGGATGAGGGCCCTGTGACCTCATCTTTCCTTGGTTACCTCCGCAAAGACTCCGTTTCCACAGGAAGGTCACATGCCCGGGTTTCTGGTGGCCGCGAATGTCAGGGGTCACCGGGCAGCCCAGCGCAGGCGCGGAGCTGACGCGCTTGCCCCGGCCCCTGTCTTCCAGAGGAGGAGAACGTGCACGTGCTGATCAACAACGCGGCCGTGATGCGCTGCCCACACTGGACCACGGAGGACGGCTTCGAGATGCAGCTCGGCGTGAACCACCTGGGTGAGGCCGCGCTGGACACGCCTGGGACGGGAGCCTCGTGGGTCAGGCTCGGGCTCTGGGAGGGTCCGCTCCCTTTCTTTTTTTAAAAAATGTTTTTATGGATTTCAGAGAGGAAAGGAGGGGGAGAGAGAAACATCAATGGTGAGAGAGAATCATGGATCAGCTGCCTCCTGCACGCCCCCCACTGGGGACCGAGCCCACAACCCAGGCCTGTGCCCTTGACGGGAATCAAAGCTGGGTCCCTTCCGTCTGCAGGCTGACGCTCTATCCACTGAGCAACACTGGCTAGGGTGGGGATGTCCACTTTTCACGTCAACCAGGTGGTCACTCCTGGGGTCACTGAGCAGCTCTGGGAGTTGCCGGTTCCTCACTGCACTCTCGTAAAGTCTTTGGGATCCACCATCAGTCTCTTGACCTTTTATCCCTTTGTCCATCCTTCAGTCTCAGTCTGTCCATCAGACACTCCGTCAGTCTTCTTTTTTTTTAAAACATACTTTTATTTAAATATATTTTACTCATTTTTCACAGAGAGGAAGGGAGAGGAATAGAGAGCCAGAAACATCGATGAGAGAGAAACATTGATCCCCTACTGGGGATGTGCCCACAACCAAGGCACATGCCCTTGACCGGAATTGAACCTGGGACCCTTCAGTCCGCAGGCTGACGCTCTATCCACTGAGCCACACCGGTTAGGGCCATTAGTGTTTCTGTTGTCACCCTGCATGTACCTGGGATTCTGTTAGGAAGGGCCAGGGGGCAGTGGGACATACTGGATCAGGGCCCACCCTAATGACCTTACTTTAATTTAATTATCTCCGCAAAGACCCCATCTCTAAACAGGCTCACATTCTGTGGTTCTGGAGGATAGGACTTCAGCATATTTCTTTGGGGGATGGGGAGTAGGGAGGCATAACTCAGTCCTTCACACACACACACACACACACACACACACACACACACACACACACACACACACACACACACACTCACACAATCATTTGCACCCTGTTGGCTGGGACTCAGTCACATGACCAATCTAGTTGCAAAGGAGCCTGGGAAATGTAGTCTTTCACTGGCCCGCCTTGGGCCCAGCCAAAAGTTCTGTTACTGAAGAAGAAGTGGAGAAAAAATTTTGGGAGGCAGAAGGCAGTCTCCTCCCCAGCTGACCTCAGAGGGCTGGACATTTGGGGCTGGATAGTTGCTTGTTGCGGGGACTTTGCTGTGCGTTGTGGGATGTCGAGCAGCACCCCTGGCCTCCACCCACTAGATGGCAGTGGTGTCCCTACTCTCCACAGTTGTGACAAACAAAATTGTCTCCAGATGTCCCCTGGGGGCCATGCTGCTTCTGGTTGAGAACCTCGAGCTATTGGGAGGGTATGTGCTCAGCCCACTCCAGGGCACGTGGTCAGACTTTAAAGACAGTTCTCTTTTTGTCCTTGTTCATCCAGGTCACTTTCTCCTGACAAACCTGCTGCTGGACAAGCTGAAGGCCTCGGCCCCTTCGCGGATCATCAACCTCTCGTCCTTGGCCCACGTGGCTGGGCACATAGACTTTGACGACCTGAACTGGGAGAAGAGGAAGTATAACACTAAGGCGGCCTACTGCCAGAGTAAGCTGGCCATCGTCCTCTTCACCAGGGAGCTGAGCCGGAGGCTGCAAGGTGCGTGTGTGACGTGCCGCTTCCTGTAGCTCTGAGCCTGGAGAGGTCCTGCTGTGACCCTGGGCTGATGGGAGGTCAAGCATGGGCTCTAGGACACAGGAGGCAAATGCATGACACACATATGACCATGCTCCCCTCTGGTGCCTGAAGCAGACATCACTAACCAATCACACACCACCAAGCTCCCCTCCAGTGCCTGAAGCAGACATCACTAACCAATCACACACCACCAGGCTCCCCTCCAGTGCCTGAAGCAGACATCACTAATCAATCACACAGCCCTTGGCTCCCTTCTAGTACATGAAGCAGACATCACTAATCAATCACATACCACCAGGATCCCCCCTGGTGCCTGAAGCAGACGTCACTAATCAATCACACTCCACCAAGCTTCCATCCAGTGCCTGAAGCAGACATCACTAACCAATCACACACCACCAGGCTCCCCACCAGTATCTGAAGCAGACATTACTAATCAATCACACCCCACCAGGTTTCCCCTGGTACCTCAAGCAGACATCACTAATCAATCACGCCTTCTTCCCTGCTCATCCATGACTTGCCTCTCAGCCTCTGGTGCTCCAGGCCAGTGGACCTTGGGCAATATCTGGAGATACTTTTGGCTGTCACTTCAGGGGTGGGTGTTGCTACTCGCATCTAGTGGACAGAAGCCAGGGACACCCTCGACACCTCCAGTGCCCGGTTTAAAGAATGGCTGGACCTCAGCGTCCATAGTGCGGACTTTGCAAAGCCCGCCCTTTGCCCTTGCTTCTCGTAGTGGGGTGGGGCCAGCAGTGTCGCTCACTTGGGAGCCTGTCAGACACCCCCTCCCCCACCTCCACTGCTTCAGGCCTCTGGGGGTGGGGCCAGCGGTCTGGATTTCCCGAGGCTCCACGTGATTTCAACACCCTCAGATGGAGAGGCCGTGCTCTGGGCAGCCATGTGACAGAGCTTCCTCGCACGATAAAACCACCTGGCATGGAGATTTCAGAGCAAGAAGGTGATGCGGGGTCAAGGGCAGGAAACGGGGAGCCCCGGAGCTCAGGGTGGACAGCGTCAGGCTTCCTGGGAAGGAGTGAATCAGACATCCGTCTGCCCCCCCCCAACCTCGTCCTTCCCTTCTCTCCCCAGGCACGGGCGTGACGGTGAACGCGCTGCACCCTGGCGTGGCCAGGACAGAGCTGGGCAGACACACGGGCATGCACAGTTCTGCCTTCTCCAGCTTCACGCTCGGTAAGCCCCCTCCTGGCCCGGGGTGCCCTCGCTGAACCCCTGTCCTCCCAGCCTGGGGCCCTTAATGCCTGCAGGGCATTAAGACCAATGGGATATACACGGAGCGGCCAGAGTATGATGATCTCTGAACGCATCATCATCTGGCCACTCAGTGTGTTTGTATCTCAAATGGGTACCCAAAGTATTCCAGACTTCTGCTGGAGATCAACCATCTATTTGCCCTGAGCTTTCTGTCAGCCAGCGCAGAGGGGAACACTGATCAGGTGCACGATTTATAGTATCTATTTAAAAAAAAATACGTTTTATTGATTTTTTACAGAGAGGAAGGGAGAGGGATAGAGAGTTAGAAACATCGATGAGAGAGAAACATCGATCAGCCGCCTCCTGCACGCCCCCCACTGGGGATGTGCCCACAACCAAGGTACGTGCCCTTGACCGGAATCGAACCTGGGACCCTTCAGTCCTCAGGCCGACGCTCTATCCACTGAGCCACACCGGTTAGGGCTGTATCTTTGATATCACATAAATGAGGTACTCAAGAGAAGTACACTGGGTGGCCAGATTATTATCGTTCAGTCAGATTATTATCATAATCTGGTGACTCAGTGGATATAGGTATTTAGAGAGATTTATTAGGAGACGTTGGCTCACCATGTGTGGAGGCTCAGAAGGCCCACGGCCCGCCCTCGGCCGCCAGGGGCCCGGGAGGGCTGGTGGTGCAGCAGCGGTGAGTCCGCAGGCCAGGGCGCCTGTGTCTGACCGTCGATGGAGATGACGTCCCTGCTCAAGCAGAGGTCGCATTCCCCCTTCCTCACCTTTTTATTGTTTTCAAATTAAACATTTTTATTGATTTCAGAGAGGAAGGGAGAGGGAGAGAGAGAAACATCAATGATGAGAGAGAACCGTTGATCGGCTGCCGCCTGCACGCCCCCGACTACTAGGGATCGAGCCCGCAACCTGGGCATGTGCCCTTGGCCGGGGATCGAACCGTGACCTCCCGGTTCATAGGTCATGAACCTATGCTCAACCACTGAGCCACGCCGGCCGGGCACTGCTCACCTTTCTCTCTTCTTGCCCCGGAGTGCCTGCAGGCCGCCCACCTGGGTTTCCTTCACGCGGTCTGTCGATCCCAATGCCCGTCTCCCCGGTCACACCCTCCCAGCCACACCCAGACATACGGTGTCGCCCGCGCTCGGGTGGACGGGTAGCCAGTCAGGCTGACATGACGCTCACATCACACTCAGAGGCTGTCCAGGGGCTGGGCTCCGCTCCCTCGCCTGAGTCATTCGTGGCACCAAGAAAAATCACTTTTCTGTGTGGAGCCTCAGCACAGCCCAGGACACAGGCCAGGGCCCGTCTGACTGACGAGAACGCCACGTCTCGGAGGGGGAGCCCACGGAGCCAACTCCTGGGGTCCGGCTGTGCTCAGGGTCACCTCAGCTTCACCCCAAACTAGCTGTGCCCCCAGGGGAGCGGCTGCACCTCTCGGAGCCTCAGCGTCCTCCTGCAAAGGGAGGGCAGGAGGAGGCCTCCCGTAACCGGGCCAGCACAGCGCCTTGCCCAGACTGAAGGGGAACAGTTAGAACTTTACAACTAGCATTTATCACCCTGGAAAACACGTAGTGGGTGGCTACCAGGGGCCAGGATCTTAAGCTGGAGACAGTCAATAATACAAGTTTTTTTTTTTTTTTTTTAGCCCTGGCCGGTGTGGCTCAGTGGATAGAGCATCAGCCTGCGGACCAAAGGGTCCCGGGTTCGATTCCGGTCAAGGGCACGGACCTCGGTTGCAGGCTCCTCCTGGGCCCGGGCCCTGGTCGAGGCAACCAATCGATGTGTGTCTCTCACATCCATGTTCCTCTCTGTCTTCCCCTCTCTCTTTTACTCCCCCCCCAAAAATCAATAGAAAAATATCCTCAGGTGAGGACTAACAACAACAAAAAGTGATTTTAAAGCAAGATGGGGTACAGTGGGGCCCCGGGGCTGATGGAAAGGAGGGAGAGTTTCCATTTGTCTGGGGAAAGCCGGGGGGGGGGGCGGGGGGGCTTCCTGGGGGAGGCAGCTTCTGGAGGGGTGTGCTAGGGAAGGACACCCCTCCAGAAGGAACCGCAGGAGCAAAGCCTGGAGGGGGGCTCTGTGGGACTCGCCGCCAATGTCTGGCCTGCCTGGGCCCCGGGTCTGGGGGCGGAGTAGGACCGTTGGCACCCTCCTCTCTGATGCCTGTGGACTGAACGCTCTGTGGGGTGATTGCAGGGCCCATCTTCTGGCTGCTGGTCAAGAGTCCCCAGCTGGCGGCCCAGACCAGCACCTACCTGGCCGTGGCCGAGGAACTGGAGGGCGTTTCTGGGAAGTACTTCGATGGACTCAGAGAGAAGGCCCCGGCCCCCGAGGCTGAGGATGACGAGGTGGCCCGGCGGCTGTGGGCTGAAAGCGCCCGTCTGGTGGGCTTGAAGGTGTCCTAAGGGATCCCCTTCCCCCAAAGCACCTGGGAGCAGATGTGAAAGCCGTCAGGATGGAGCCGCGTTGCTGTGCCCACGCCACCCTCTAGGTGGCAGCATTGGCCAAGCCTTCAAACGAGGGACCCCGCCTGCCTGCCGTGCCCGCAGCCGCCGCTAGATGGCAGCATTGACCAAGGAAGGCTGGCCGCCATGCTCACATCGCCCCCTAGGTGGCAGCACCGGCCTTTCCACGCTCCCTCTCGCCGGTGGACTGGGTTGCAGGTACCCACAGGTGAGCCAGGCCACCAGCTGCTTCCCCTGGAAACCTAAACTGGGAACTGCTGGGGAAGGAGCCAGCGCCCTCTGACGTGGGCCACGGTGGGGGGCAAGGTGTCTGCTAGACCTGATCGAGTTCACCGTCTCTGGTGGGACCTGCACGCCGCTGGGCTCCTCGCTGAGCCTCAGTTTCCCCAACTGGAAAGTGTGCAGAATCCCCGGACTACCTCACAGCATGGCGTGCTGAGCGTTTCTTGCCAGGGAGAGTTTCCTGAGGGTCTTTGTGTGCCAGCCCTGGCCAGGTGTGGGGGAAGGAGGGGTAGTAGTGGGGGGGGAGGCGCTGTACCCCGAGACCAGGCTGACACATACCTGGCCCGTTATCCCCAAGTCACGTTGGACAGGTGAGCAACGCACCAGCTGCTGCTGCTGAGGGCCCAGGTGGCCTGGGGTCACGACCTTCCCTTGCCCCGTGGACTCTCAAACTTGCTCTTTTAATAATAAAAATCTAGCTGAGTCACAGGTTTCACTTCCTCCGTGCATGTGGGGAAGTCCCCATGGGCTCAGGTATTTCTTCCTTTTTTTTTTATTTTTAGATCTTGCCATTCACATTCTAGGTTTCTTTTTATTGTTTTAACCCCTGGTACAAATGTATCCAAGAAACAGGATACACATCCATTTTAAAACATGAACTATTAGAGGCCAGCCGGCGTGGCTCAGTGGTTGAGTGTCCACCCAGGAGCCAGGAGGTCACCCCTTCGATTCCCAGTCAGGCCACACGCCCGGGCTGCAGGCTCAGTCTTCCGGAGGGGGCCGGGCAGGAGGCAGCTGATCCATGATTCTCTCTCATCATTGATGTTTCTCTCTCTTCCTCTCTGAAATCAATACAAATATATTTTTAAAAGAGGCTCCTAAGAATGAGTTACTAATTAAAAAAAAAAAAAGAGATTAAAGTCTCCTAATCAGCAACTTTAATCCCACTCATTCCAGGTGCCTCCCTCCTCCACCCCCGTTTGCCACGGAAGGGGTGGTTTTGGGGGAGCAGATGTGGACACCTTTGGGGGTGCCACCGTGCTGTCTGCCACTCTGTCCCCGTCACACCCCTGCTTAGCCTTTGCCACGGCCATGAGCGCCCCTCACGCGGTCCCCGCCGATTCCGTTCTGCTTAAAGGAGGCAGAATTACTGTCCCCCCCCTCCCCCTCCTCCCCGTGTTGGGAGCAAATCAACTGAAATGAGGTGTTATCGCCGACTCCCCGCGGCTGGCTTTGGCTTAAAAGAATTAAAAACCCAGAGGGTGTCTCCGCAGGAAGAGCACCAGAATGCAGTCTGGTTCTGGGGCCCACTCTGTTTTTGGGAGGATGGTTATGGGTCCAGAGGAAAACAGGGCAGCTATTTTCTGGCCCTCAGCCACGTGCAGGCGGTTGGCGGTTTGCGGCTGCAACCCACAAACCCCTCAGACCGACATCCGCTTCCTTTTCGGAACCGAGAAGCCTCAGACCACAGACATTGTCACACACACACACACACACACTGATGTCGCCCTTGTCTCGGCCCCGGAGGCTCTGAGTGGCTCCCGAGCCCAGCGACCTGGCGATGAAAGGTGACGCAACCTCGTGGGAAACCATGTCGAAGCCACAGCCGCCCAGACAGGACGCTGCGGCAGAGCACAAGCAGCCGGAGGAGGAGGAGGAAGCGAGGAAGGGCTGAGGGTTAGTGGGGGGCGGGGTGCACGCTTCACAGAAAGGCACCCAAGTCGGGGTGAAGCTTTCGTAGGCTCTTTGGGGCCTGGGGCCTGTGCCCGGAGGCCGGCTGCTGGTGACAGGCCCTGGCCGGGTGCCCGCCAGGCTGGTGTTCGCCCCGAGGCTGGGCGCTGTGGCTCTGGTTGAGGGACATGGTCACCCTCCCACCTGCCTGAGTGTGACCATCCCCAGGGGCCACTTCGCCCCGACGCTGGGCATCTGTGGCGGGTTGATGGTGGCCCCTGGAAGTTATGTCCATCCCTGGCCAGTGTGCTCAGTGGATAGAGCGTCAGCCTGCGGACTGAAGGGTCCCGGGTTCGATTCTGGTCGAGGGCACATGCCCGGCTTGCGGGCTCAATCCCCAGTAGGGGGTGTGCAGGAGACAGCCGATCAATGATTCTCTCATCATTGATGTTTCTCTCTCTCCCTACCTCTCTGAAATCAATAAAAAAATATTTTAAAAAAAGTTATGTCCTCATTGTAACCCCGGGTACCAGCAACTGGGCCCTAATTTGAAATAATAATAAAAAAAAGGTTCTTTGCACTGAAGGTAGGGACTCGAGATGAGATCCCTCTAGATGACCCGGGTGGGTCCCCAACCCCAGGACCAGGGGCCTTGCAAGGGGCAGAGGGGACGACAGGTGAGGGCAGAGGGCACAGGCAGGAGGGAGGGACCCCCACACCGAGGCACGGCCCCCCGAGATGCAAAAGGCAAAGAACAGGTCCCCCGGAGCCCCCTGACGCCTCGAGCTTGGAGAACTGGGCGAGAGCAGGCGTGCTGGCCATTTGTTTCAACAGCCAGAGGACACAGACCACCTTTCCCTCCTCTGCTTTCTTTTTCCGTTTGTTAATTTCGTGTGTGTCCCACTGATTCAGGGAGGGAGAGCGAGAGCAACCTCGATGTGAGAGAGACACACGGATTGGTTGCCTCCTGCACACGCCTGGGGGTCAGGATGGAGCCAGCAACCCAGGTACCTGCCCTTGACCGCGATTCAAACCCGCGGCCTTTCCGTCCCCGGGCGGATGCTCTAACCATTGACCCACCGTCTTTAAACCCATAGACGCCCCCGCACAGCAGCCAGGACTGACGGAGTGGACTCCCAGCGGGGTTTCCCAACGCCTGCGCGGGGAGCACTGGGACGCGAGAGTGCCTGGCCGTGGGCGGGGCCGTGGCGCGGGCCGTGGGCGGGGCTGTGCTGGGCACGGAGGCGGCTGAGCGCATCCTGGTCTCCACACCGGATGGTAGTGCCAACCCCCCTCCAGGTGTGACAACCCGATGGTCTCCAGGCATCGCCAGGTGCGTCCTGAGAGGGAAACGTCCCCCTGTACGAGGCTGTCAGCTTCAGGAGCTGGGAGCGGGCGGCGGGGGAGATGGACCTACTACTCACCGGCGGCGCACAGTGGGACCACAAATCGCGTTTTCCCGGGTGGCTCATGGGCATGGAGCTCGGGCCCAGGCCGGCGGGCACGGCGCTGAGTCAGTGGCTTTGGAGTTTGACGTCGTCATGGAAACAGTGCGAATGGTGAAAGGCTGTGGCAACCGAGAGCGAGTGTCCCCGAAGAGCAGCCGGTGCCCGGGAAGGCGCGTGTGAAATCGGGGTTTCCTCCGGCTGATGGCTCCCGGAAAGCCACGCCCGCCCGGGGGCCTGTTAACAGCGGCGGAGCTTCGCGGGAAGCGAAACGCGCAGCCTCGGACCTGCTGGACCTGGCGTTGGGTCCTTGGCGTGGACCCACCTGGAAATCTGGAGGCACCTCCCCCCAAAAAACTCCCCTTGATCGGAGGTCCCGGCAGGTGTCTCCCCGTGAGGTTGATTGGCATCAAGCCCTAGCCCCGCCCACCCTCCTGTGTCCCACTCACCTGGGTGATGGCGGGGGTCGGCTAACGCGCCGTGATTGGCTGAGCCTGGGGCTTCCCTGGGTGTGGCTCTTGGGGCGTTAGGCAGGGAGTGGAAGGGGGGAGGGGGATGGGGGTGGAAAGGGGGTCGGGCTGGGGAGAATCCATGGACCGGGAGTTCTTCCATATTTCGGGCTTTCCCGGGACCCGAGGACTGTGGGTGTCCCCCACATTACGTGTGAAAGCGGGGCGGCCCTGCCGGTGTGGCTCAGCCGGCTGAGCATCGTCCTGGGCGCCCACAGGTCTGGGGTTCGATTCCAGGTTGGGGCACATGCCTGCCCCCCCCCGCCCCCCTCATAAAAACATATCCTCAGGCAAGGGCAAAAAGAATGCCTGAACTTAGACACAATTTAAAAGCTCCTTGAGCCCTAGCCGGTTTGGCTCAGTGGATAGAGCATCGGCTTGCGGACTCAAGGGTCCCGGGTTCGATTCCGGTCAAGGGCACGTATCCTGGTTGCGGGCACATCCCCAATAGGGAGTGGGCAGGAGGCGGCTGATCGATGTTTCTAACTCTCTATCCCTCTCCCTTCCTCTCTGTAAAAGAAAAAAAATCAGTAAGACATTTTTTTTTTAAAAAAAGGGGAAATTAGGATTTTGCAAGGAGTGGGGGAGGGAAGGACGGAAACCTCTTCCCCTAACAAGAACCTGTACTTCACCACACCGACAGTAGAGGGCGCTCGTGTCTGAAAAATCTTCACCGTGGTCACCAGCAGCGTTAACCCCACGTGTTTTCTCCCCCACGGATGTTTCTCTCTCTCCGTCTCCCCCCTCCCTTCACTCTCTCTAAAACTCAATGGAAAAATAGCCTCCGGCGACGATTAACAGCGACAGAGGAACACACTGAAGGGAACGCTGCACGGGTCCCCCCACGCCAGCTGCCGTGACCACACACGGTCACCAAGTTCTCACGTCGGACGTGGGCCTGTGGCTCCGTCCACAGCGGTCCCACCGCGGTCTGCAGGGCGAGACTCGGCCTTCCCGACGCCACCCCGCCTCCCCCTGCAAACCCTCGGCTCTCCTGGTCCACACACAGGCCCGGCCGCGCCCACGTGCCTGTGGCTGGCAGGCCGCACAGGAAACCCGCAGGCGGATGTGGGTGGCCGCGGCGGCGGCTCTGCACACAGCCTTGTTGACTCCCCTTCCTGTTGAGCAGGGATGTAGTCGCCCTGTGCCAAGGGCTCAGAGCCCCGGGCTGCCCCGGTCCCGGGCGTGTCCCGCTGTGGCCATCACCCGTCCGTCCGGAGCCAGCTGTGGGCTCCTGCTCCGGGGGTCACTTTTCTGCTTGGATTTGGTGAAGGCCGCCGGGGAGCTGAGCGGGGAGGCTGTGGAAGGAATAGAATAGAGATATGAGGCTCCTTACCTGGCGACCCTCGGTGGGATCCTGGGGCTGGTGAGGGATCGAGAGACCACCCTAGGGTCATTTTTCTTTCTTTTTTTATTATTTGTTAAAAATAGATCTTTACTGATTTCAGAGAGGGAGGGAGAGAGAGAGAGAAACATCAATGATCAGAGAGAATCATGGGTCGGCTGCCTCCTGCATGCTCCCCACCAGGAATCGAGCCTGCAACCCAGGCATGTGCCCTTGACCGGAATGGAACCTGGGACCCTTCAGTCCGCAGGCCGATGCTCTATCCACTGAGCCAAACCAGCTGGGCTTTTCCATTGATTTTGAGAGAGAGAGAGAGAGAGACAGAGAGAGAAACACTGATGTGAGAGAGACTCAGGGCTGAGTCTCACCTTGTCGATCGGTTGCCTCCTACACACACACCCCAACCAGGGCCGGGATCAGACCTGCAACCCAGGTGTGTGCTCTTGACCGGGAATCGAACCCCTGGCCCCGGGGTGCTTGGGGCCGGCGCCCTAACCACTGAGCAGCACCAGGGCTGGTGGCGGGGGGTGGGGAGGGGTTGGGTCTGCGTCCAGGGGAAGACTGGCATGTGGACAGTCCCTCCGGGGCCTGGTGGCAGGAGATAAGCGAGGCTCCTTGGCGCTGTGTGCAAGTCATTGCCGGGGCCACAGCTCCGGCCTGATAAGTCTCCATTAGGAAAGGCCAGCGGCCGGGCGGGCGGGCAGGGAAGGGAGGGGAGGGCACTTCTCCCTCATCCCGGCCGGTGTCCCTGCTCCAGCCCCTCACAGCTCCCTCCTGGGCTGCGGAGCTCAGGACCGGCCTCAGAGCCATGTCCCCGTCTCGGGCTGCCCAGTCTGCCCTCTTCTGTCTCGGTGAGTCCGGAGGGTGGGCCTGGGAGACGCCGGGGGGGGGGGGGGGGGGCGGGCAGTGGGGGACCAGGCAGATAGCTGTTTGCAAGTGGCATGCGGGACGGATTTCAGAGCCAGAGGCGAGCGGGGAGGCCCCGTGTCTGGTCGGGGGGACCCAGGGGGCTGACATGTCTGAGTTTTCCTGGTCTCTTCACGGCGCGGGCAGGACATGAACGGAACATGCTTGGTGTCGGCTTCAACTTTCTCCCGCTACAACTTCTTTAAAAAAAAAAATCCTCGCCTATCTGGTTCGATCCCCAGCCCCGGTCTGGGCGTGTGTGGGAGGCGACCAATTGATGTGTCTTTCTCACATTGATGTTTCTCTCTCTCTCTCTCTCTCTCCTCCCCTTTTCCTCCCTCCCTTCCCCTCTCTCTACAAAGCAATGGAGCCTGATGGTGTGGCTCAGTGGTTGAGCATCAACCCATGAACCAGGAGGTCCCGGGTTCGATTCCCCGTCAAGGGCACAGGCCTGGGTTGTGGGCTTGATCCCCAGTGGGGGGCGTGCAGGAGGCGGCCGATGGATGAGTCCCTCTCGTCATGGATGTTTCTCTCTCTCTCCCTCTCCCTTCCTCTCTGCAATAAAAAATGGATATTAAAAAAATAGAAGGCAGTGGGAAAAAGATCACTGGTGAGGATTAACAACAACCAAAAAGGGAAACCCTGTCCATGACACCCCCCCTCAACCTCCCCTCCCCCGGCCGCTGCCAACCATTACTCTACGTCCCGTCACTGGACAGATGGCCGCGGCCTACACAGGGAACGTAGAGGCGTCGGGGTAGCTTCCTTCACGTCCGTTAGGGGCCTGTGTGTCTTCCGAAACAATGCCTGTATCCCGGCGTCCAGCCCACAGGAAGTGTGGGTCCCGGACGTCCTAGCCCTGGGTCCTTTCCTTCTGTCCCCAGGGCTGTGTCTGCGGCAGGTGATACAGGCTCAGGATGGTGAGTGGGGACCCCCCCTCTGGGCCCAGCGGGCAGGGCGGGAGGGCCCGGGGCCCGGCTGACCCCCCACGGCTCTCCGCTTGCTTCCCTCCCAGAGCCACTGCCCACGCCCACCCTCCAGGCCCTGCCCAGCCCCCTGGTGCCCCTGGACAAGCCGGTGACCCTCCGCTGCCAGGGGCCCCCTGGCGTGGACCTGTACCGCCTGGAGAAGCTGAGGCCCCGGAAGTATGAGGACCAGGCCACCCTCTACATCCCGGCCATGAAGCAGACTTCTGCTGGGCTGTACCGCTGCTCCTACCAGAACGGCAGCCGCTGGTCCCCGCCCAGCGAGCAGCTGAAGCTGGTGGCCACCGGTAACCGGGCGGGCAGGCGGGCGGACAGATGGACGGACGGGGCGGGGCGGGTGGGCCGTGGCTCGATGTGCGGCCTCACCACGGCTGATGGCGCTCAGTTCTGGGCTCGAAGGGGGTGCAATGGGGGAAGATGGTTATGGTAAACGCAGGGTCTCCAGGGGCTGGGACTAGGGTGGGGTAGTGAGGTGCTGGGCTTGCGTGCTGAATTTTGGGGAGGTGCCACCCCCCAATTCAGCTTTCGAGGTAAATGATATGTTAGTGCAATAGCTGCTTACAAAGGCCGCGTGCAGCCCGGCTGGCGTGGCTCCGTGGTGGAGCGTCGACTTACGAACCAGGAGGTCAGTCCGATTGCCGGTCAAGGGCACAGGCCCGGGTTGCGGGCTCGATCCCCAGTGTGGGGCGTGCAGGAGGCAGCCCATCCATGGTTCTCTCTCACCGCTGATGTTTCTCTCTCTCTCTCTCTCCATTACCCTTCCTCTCTGACATCATAATTAAAAAAAAATTAGTGAAGCTCACCGGGGCGGCCCCGCTGGTTGAGTGCTGTCCTGTGCTCATACCGAGATTTCGGGTTCAATCCCCACGTGGGGCAGGAACGGAAGGCAACCGATGGATGTTTCTCTCTTGCTCTCGCTCGCTCTCCCTCCCTCCAGTAAGGATTTAAAAAAAAATCAGTGAACTAAGCCGGTCAGAGAGAGAGACAAGTACCAGATGATCTCACTCATACGTGGAATCTAATGAACAGAATGAACTAACAAGCAAAATTGAGACAGATTCATACGCTAGAGTGAGAGCAGGCTGCCAGCTGGGGTGTGAGGGTGTGTGTGCGTGTGTGTGTGTGTGTGTGTGTGTGTGTGTGAAGGGCTTGAGCAAAAAAGAAAAAGAGAAAAATGCATGGACAGGGACCACAGTGTGGTGATTGCCAGGGGGAGGGGTGGGCAGGGGAGGGGTAGGGAGGGGAGGGGAGGGGAGGAGGGCATAGGGGGTTACATGGTGATGGAAGGAGATGTGACTTGGGGTGGTGAACACACCACGCAGTGTGCAGGTGATGTGTTGTGTGGAATGGTGCACCTGAAACCTGTATAATTTCATTAACCAGTGTCACCCCAATAACCAGTGTCACCCCAATAACCGGTGTCACCCCAATAACCGGTGTCACCCCAATAACCGGTGTCACCCCAATAACTGGTGTCACCCAATAACCAGTGTCACCCCAATACGGTGTCACCCAATAACCAGTGTCACCCCAATAACTGGTGTCACCCCAATAACCGGTGTCACCCCAATAACTGGTGTCACCCAATAACCAGTGTCACCCCAATACGGTGTCACCCAATAACCAGTGTCACCCCAATAACTGGTGTCACCCCAATAACTGGTGTCACCCAATAACCAGTGTCACCCCAATACGGTGTCACCCAATAACCGGTGTCACCCCAATAACCAGTGTCACCCCAATAACCGGTGTCACCCAATAACCAGTGTCACCCCAATAACCGGTGTCACCCAATAACCAGTGTCACCTCAATACGGTGTCACCCAATAACCAGTGTCACCCCAATAACTGGTGTCACCCCAATAACTGGTGTCACCCCAATGCACTCAATAAGAAGGAACAAACAAACACAAAAGAAAGAGTTGCCCGTTGGGCAAAGGTGTAGCCACAGTGATGTTTAACTTTCTTTTGTTTTTGTTTCTGGTTAATCTTTACCCAAGGATCTTTTCCCATTGATTTTTAGAGAGAGTAGAAGGGAGGGAGGGAAGGAGGGGAAGAGAGAGAGAGAGAGAGAGAGAGAGAGAGAGAGAGAGAGATGGGAGAGACACAAGGTTGCCTCTTGCATGCACCCTGACCAGACAGGGCCGGGGGATCCAGCCTACAACTGAGGTACGTGCCCTTGACCTGACTCGAACCCAGGACCCTTCAGTCTGGGGATGCTGATTCTATCCCCTGAGCCAAACCGGTCAGGGCAACACATATGTTTTTATTGATTTCAGAGAGAGGAGGGGAAAGGGAGAGAGAGAGAGAGAGAAACAGCGCCGGGCCGCCTCCTGCTCGCCCCCTACTGGCGATCCAGCTGACAGTGCGGCCGTGTGCCCTGACTGGGAATCAAACCGGTGACCTCTCTGGGGTGGGGGGTAGGAGGTGGGGGGAGGGGGCATGCTCAGCCAACCGGGCCGTCTTGGCTACCAGAGTTCCTTTGTTCCCAGGAATTTATGACAAGCCCACGCTCTCCGCCCATCCCGGCCCAGCGGTGTCCCCCGGCGGGGACGTGACTCTCCAGTGCCGGAGCAAATACGGTTTTGACCAATACGCCCTGTACAAGAAGGGGGACACTGGGCACCACAAGGGCCCTGAGCGGTGGTACCGGGCCGACTTCCCCATCATCACGGTGACGGCCGCCCACAGCGGGACCTACCGGTGCTACAGCTTTTCCAGCAGCTCCCCGTACCTGTGGTCCGCCCCCAGCGACCCCCTGGAGCTGGTGGTCACGGGTAAGGAGGTGCAGGCCGGACCACCCTTCCTCCATCCTTGCAGACCCTGATACCAGCTCCCGGGGGAGGAACCCAGAGGTGCAAAGGGTGGACTTTATGCCGACACCAGAGTTTCTTCTCTCCCAGGAGTCTTTTAGGTTTAAAATATATACTTTTATATTGATTTCACAGAGGAAGGGAGAGGGAGAGAGAGAGAGAGAAACGTCCATGATGAGAGAGAATCATGCACTGGCTGCCTCCTGCACGCCCCACACCGGAGATCGAGCTGGCAACCCGGGCATATGCCCTTGACTGGGAATGGAGCCGTGATCTCCAGGTTCCGCTCAACACTGAGCCACGCCCGGCCGGGCTCTTCATTATTTGACGAGAGGCCAGGTGCATGGATTCATGTACCAGGGGGGTCCCTCAGCCTGCCTTGCACCCTCTCACAACCTGGGACCCCTCAGGGGATGTCGGACTGCCGGTTTCGGCCCGATCCCCTGGCCTGCGGGGATCGGGCCGAAGCCGGCAGTCGGACATCCCCCAGGGATGCAGTAGTGTGCAAAGCAGCAGGCGGCCAGGGAGGAGCCCGAGCCTGGGCCAGGTGCCCGGAGGTCCCGCGCATCCTGGCCATGCTGTGCCTGCTGCTACCGCTTGGTAGCGCTGCCGTGGAGGCTGGAGAGGCTCACAGCTGCGTGCGCCAGCTGTGAGCCTGGTATCTGGTGCCTGACGGTCAGCTGAGTGGTGCTCCCCCTGTGGGAGTGCACTGACCACCAGGGGGCAGATCCTGCATGGAGTGTCTGCCCCTAGTGGTCAGTGTGTGTGTCATAGTGACTGGTCAACTGGTTATTGGGTCATTCAGGCTTTTATATACATATACTAGAGGCCCGGTGCACAAAATTCGTGCATGGGGGGGATGTCCCTCAGCTCAGCCTGCATCCTCTCCAATTCAGGACCCCTTGGGGGATGTCCCACTACTGGTTTAGGCCCCTCTTGCAATCCGGGACTGCTGGCTCCTCATTGCTCACCTGCCTGCCTGTCTGATTGCCCCTCACTGCTCTCCCCTGCTGGCCTGACCGCCCCTAACCACCTTTGCCTTGGCCCTCACCACCATGGCTTGTCCAGAAGGACCACTGGAAGATGTCTGGTCGACCCGGTCTCATTAGCATATTACCCTTTTATTAGTATAGACATACAGATTGTTGACAGTATCATAGGTGTCCTCCCCTTTGCTCCCCTCCTCCCAGCCCCTTGCTTCTCCCCTAGGTCCTCCCCACACTATTATCTACGTCCCTGGGCTACGTATATGTACATATGCATGCAAGTTCTTACCTTAATCTCTCCCAGTCTCCCCCTCCTCCCTCCCAGATCTGTCCGTGGGTTCCATGCACCCATTTTGTTCATCCGCTTATGTTGTTCATTAGATTCCACCAACAAGTGAGACCGTCTGGCATTGCCTTTCTCCGACGGGCTTATCTCACTGAGCACAATGCTGTCCAGGTTAGGGGTGCCTCTGAAATGCCGCCTAACACCCGGCGACGTGAGAGTTGTGTTCGTTTTCCAGGCGGGGAAATCTGGGTGGCAGAAGTGTTTTGCTCAGGAAACACAGAATTCCCCTCTTTTTCCGATCTCTCAGGGACCTCCGGGACACCCAGCCAGTCACCCACAGAAACACCTTCCTCGACAACACGTAAGTCCTGAGGGGTTCACCCTGGTGTCTGGGGTCCAAGGCACGTGGGGTCCCCTTTTTCACCCTCACCTGATTTTTACAGGGAGGGAGGGAAGGAGAGAGAGAAAAAAACATGGACTGGCTGCCCTCCTAGAGGTGCCCTGACCAGGGACCCAACCCACAACGTAGGCACGTGCCCTGACCGGGAATCAAACCTCCTTCTTGGTGCATGGGACGATACTCCAACCAACTGAGCCACACCAGCCAGGGCCGTGGGTCAATTCCTTTTATTATTTATTAAAAAATGTATTTTTTAAAATCGATTTCAGAGAGGAAGGGAGAGGGGGAGAGAGACAGACAGAAACATTAATGAGGAGAGAGAATCATGGATCGGCTGCCTTCTGCAACCAGGGCATGTGCCCTTGACTGGAATCGAACCCAGGACCCTTCAGTCCGCAGGCCGACGTGCTCTGTCCACTGAGCCAGACTGGCCAGGGCTATTTATTTTTTAAACATATTTTATTGATTTTTCACAGAGAGGAAGGGAGAGGGATAGAGAGTTAGAAACATCGATGAGAGAGAAACATGGATCAGCTGCCTCCTGCACACTCCCCACTGGGGATGTGCCCGCAACCAAGGTACATGCCCTTGACCAGAATCGAACCCAGGACCCTTCAGTCCGCAGGCCGACGCTCCATCCACTGAGCCACACCGGGGAGGGCCCTTGGTCGATTCTTGTATGTGCCCTGACTGGGGACCAAACCCACAATCTTGGAGTATCAGGACGATGCTCTAACCAGCTGAGCTACCCAGCCAGGGCACATCGACAGGGTAGAGGAGATGGCCCCATTCCTTTACCCTTCCCTTCAAAAAACCCAAAACTTTATTGTTGAAAGTATTACAGATGCCCCCACCCCGTTGACCCCTTCTAGCCCACACCGGCCCCCGCCCTGGACCTTCACCACACTACCGTCTACTATGTCCGTGGGTGGTGCATACATGCATGCAAGGTCTTTGGTTACCTCCCTCCCACCCACCCACCTTCCCTCTGAGACTCGACAGTCTGTTTCATGCGTCTGTGTTCTTCCTTTTTAAAATTTTGTTATTTCTATCTCAGCGCCGTCTAGGTTCACCACCACCTTTTCAGGGGGGCCAGGTTCTACAACGGGTGAGTAAGGGGTCCTCCTCTCTGGACCTTCCTTCTCCCCGCCTGTGTCTCTTATTTTTCCTGGCTTTTAAAGTCTTTATTGTTGGAAGTATTACATATGTTCCCTCCCCCCCGCCATCTACCCCCTCCAGCCCACCCCCCGACTCCGCCCCAGGCTCTCACCACCCCACTGCCGTGTCCATGGGTTATGTACCCAAGTTCTTTGGCGAATCTCTTCCTATCCACCCACCCACCCACTCCTGCCTTCCCTCTGATATTGGACAGTTTGTTCTTTATTTTTTTTTATCCCAGAGCCTTCTAGGAGCACCACCGTCTTTTCAGGGGGGCCAGACTCTACAACAGGTGAGTAAGGGGTCCTCCTCTCTGGACCTTCCTTCTCCCCACCCCTGTGTCTTCATTGAAAGCTCACTGCTTCGATGAAGCGACAGCTCTGGGATCTTGGGCCCCGATGCACCCAGTGTGCAGGGGAGGGGAAGTAATAGTATAGGGAGCTCAGACAGGGGAAGGTTGAGGTCTTCTAGAGGATCCTGTCTCCACCCCTTAGAGTAGGGTTTTCTTCCACAATCCGCCAAATAGCCGGGGAGTGTCTGTGTAGGGGGCGGGTTGCATCCGAGGCCTGATGATTGAAGAGGTTATCCTCAGGGAACTGGGCTTATCTGACCCTGGGGGACGGGGAGGGCCCTCCAGGACGGAGGTTGGCAGCCCAGCGCACAGAGAGTAACAGGACCTCGGGTGAGGGAGCACCGCTGTGAGAAGCCCACGACGGGACGCCCGATTCTCTTCATTCCCCAGGCCTCACCCATCGGGACTACACCCAGGGGAACCTGGTCCGGATATGCCTCGGGGCTGCGATTCTCATACTCCTGGCGGGCATCCTGGTAGAAGACTGGCACAGCCGCAAGAAATTCCCACTGCGCTGGGTCCCGGCTGTCCACAGGCCGCTCCCGCCCCTCCCACAGGCCCCGAAGTCACAGAGTGGTCAGGACGGGGGTCGGCCAGCTGGCCATCCCCAAGGTTTGCCACCGTCAGACCCTCAAGACGTGGTTGTATCAAAGAGGTCATGAGAGCAGGGAGGGGACTTGGGGTGTGTGTGTGTGTATGTGTGTGTGTGTGTCTTCTTGGTGCTCCGGCAAGAAGCCGTTGAGTCAGTGTCTATTTGGCTTTCTGATTGCTTCTCAGCCTTTAAGGTCAAGTGCACTTGGCTTTCTGTTGATTAACCAAAGAACTTATCTACACTTACAATAAAAGAGAAACATGCAAATTGACCATCACTCCACTACACCCACCAGCCAATCAGGAGGGAATATGCAAATTAGAAGGACAAAGATGGCAGGCGCCCAGCTGCTCCAGGCACGGAGTGGCTGGGTGGGGCAGGATGCCTGCTATGAGAGGGAGGGCGGGTGGGGGGGTGCGTGAAGGGATCTACAGGAGTGGCACTCGGGCCAAAGGGAAGAGGAAGACTGCAGACTCAGGAGTCTGCAGGGAAGACGAAGGCAGACTCCGGCCAGAGCGAAGGCCTGGGTCCCAGGTGCCAGAGGAAAACCGATGGTGGAAGCCAAGGGAAGGAAGGCCTATTGCACGAATCTCTTCCTGCAACAGGACTCTAGTATGCATATAGGCATTGCTCATAGACACAGACAATAGGGTGATGAAAGGCTGGGCGGGAACTGGGTGAAGAGGAACAATGCGGGGGGAAGTGGAGGACACCTGTAAGACTCTCAACAATAAAGTTAAAAAGAAAAGAGAACTCCCTCTGTTTGGGACGGAAAAGAATCGAACCAGCAACCCGTCAGTTCACTAGCCCATGCTCTATCCCCGGAGCCACACCGGCTGGTCACTGCTGCCTTGCACAGTGAGGCTCTTACAACTTCCTCACAGCCACTTCATACTTCCCCCTTTTTCCCCCCAAATGTTTTCATTGTTTTTTAGAGAAATGGAGAGGGGGATAGAAACGTTGATTAGAGAGACGTATCGATCGGCTGCCCCCGAACACCCCTCTGCTGGGCACGTGCCCCGACTGGGATTCGAACCAGGGACCTCTTGGTGCGGGGGAGGACGCTCAGTCCACTGAGCCGCTGGCCGGGCTTCCCTCCTTCTTCAGCCTTCTCTGCGAGGGCTCCTGGATGGACCGCTGCGTCTGGTCCGACTCCGTTAATGAATACAACCTCCTCCCCAGGTGCTTTCCCCTTTATTTCTCTCGATAAACTCGTGACTGGGGCAGCTCGTCGTAACAGGACTAAGTGACACGTGCGTGTTTTGTGTAAGCGGGAGGGTGCAACCAAGGCTCAGAAGCCCATCGGGTCCAGCAATGACTGTCGCCGGGCGGGCTCACGGGAAGCTCACCCTCGCCTCCAAGATCGTGGGGACGCGGGACGACGGATGACGGGGGCGGGGAGGACTCAGAAAATAAAGTCCCCAGAAGAAGGTCTGTTATTTTTGGGCTCCTCGTGGTCCCCCTCAATGGTCAGCTTTGGGTTGCCCTCTTTGATTTCTTCCAGCAGCTTCTGCATTTGGGCGTCAGAATGATCGATCTTCAACCTGGTGGTACAATGGGGGTGGGGGGGTGAGGGCGGGAAATGGAAGGTTACTTGTGGCTTCAAAGGAGACGCGTTCCAGACCCCGCCCCTCCCACCCAAGCGCCCGCACGCCTCATGCGTGAGGGATTTTCAGCGAAGGGACCACCTTTATGCTGCCAAGGAGAGTTCATATAAAGCCACTGGCTAGCTTCGGGTGCTCGGAGGTTCCTGGGTGATTCTCCCGTCCTCCTCGGTGTGAGAGAGGGAATGGACGGATGTGCCCGTGACCTGGCTCTAACACCTACCGGCTCCAGACCTCACCCTGTCGACTTCTGCTACGTAGGGGGGACCCAGGAGGAGACACACACACTCAAGCCAAGTCAGACAGACCAGCTTTTGTTCCCGCCTCTGGCTACATGATGCTATCTCATGACCATGCTTTTTGTTGTTTTAATAATTCATCCTTTTACCTGAGGGTATTTTTCCATTGATTTTTTTTAGTGAGAGAGGAAGGGAGGGAGGGAGGGAGAGAGAGAGAGAAACACCAGTATGGGAGAGACACATTGATTGGTTGCCGCCCGCACACACCCCGAGCTGGGCCAAGGATCAAACATGCAGCCCAGACACATGCCCTTAACTGGGAATCATACCCGAGACCCTTCAGTGATGCTCTAACCACTGAGCACCCCGCCCAGGGCTAACCATGCCTTTTATTTAACCTCTGACGATCGACAGCAGCCCCGTTTCTAAGATTCACCCCTTGGCAAACATGGCAACTACCCAAAGCCCGAAACCCCGGGCATGTCCCCTGACTGGGAATCGAACGGTGACCTCCTGGCTTATGGGTCTAATCCAGAGAAGGAACCGACAGACACCTTATCTGGTGACCGAACATCAGTGGATTAGAACTGAATGCTGGCGACAGACGTGCCCACGAGGGATCCCGTCACGGGGCTCCCCTAAAATCTACCATCATGGCGCGAACACCGGGTCCTAGGAGGGGCACACCTGAGTCTCTGCAGAGGGCAACTTGGACGTTTGAGGACGTCACCCAGCATCTTTGCCCCGCTGTACTCCAAGGGATTCTGGCCCAGGTCCAGACTGACGAGGTGCTGGTTGGTGCTAAGGGCCGACGAGAGGTCTATACAGCTAAAAGGGGTAATGGCACACCCCCATAACCTGTGGGCGAAACGCAAAAATCCATTCATTCATTCATTCAACCAGCGCTTATTCATACCGTCTCAAATGCCAGGCACACTGTAGGGTGCTGGGGATCCGACAGTAACCCACACTCGTCTCCTCCCTCCGCGTTTGACAGTAGGGAAGAGGGCGTCATATGCTACCAGTCCAACATAAAAGAGGGTGATGACGCATAAGGGGTGAAGGGAGAAGGTGGGGGTGTGCTCACTGCAATGGCTGAGGAAGACCCGAAGGGTTAAAGAGAAATGAGCCGTACGGAGAGCCGGAGGAGAAGCCCTCCAGGCAGGGCAATAGCTTGTGCAAAGGTCCTGGGGTTGCGTCTGCTTGTTAGCTTGTAAAGCACCATCCAGGCAGTCACGCTGAGTGAGCCAGGGAGGGCTGTAGGGGATGCCACAGATAAGCCAGGGAGGACTGCGGGTGGGGTCACAGATAAGAGGGGGCCAGCTCGAAGAAGGCCCTTAGGTCTCGGGTAAACGTAGGATTTTACTCGGAAGGAGACGGGGAAGCACTGAGGGTGTTGGTCAGAAGGGTGAGAAAAGTTACACCTTACAAGGCAGTCAGATGGTTGGTTGGAAAACGATAGGGGACAAAAAAAAAAAAGGCAGGATTCAGACTGATTTGAAAACTCTACCACAACCCCCATGTTACCAGTATGTGTGCGGGGGTAGAGAACAGATCTAGATACCTGGAAGGGGGGGGGGGTAGCATGATTTCAACAAGGATTCGATTCGATACTTGAACTTATTGATTCCAGAGGGAGCAAGGAAAGGGGGGGGGAGGGAGAGAGAGACAGAGAGAGAGAGACAGAGAGAGAGGTAGAGAAACAGAGAGACAGAGAGAGAGACTGAGAGATTTGTTCTACTTATTCATGCATTCGTTCATTGATTCTTGTATGTGCTGGGGCTCGAACCTGCTCAGTATGGGCATACTGAGCTACCCAGCCAGGTTTATACTAGAGGCCTTTCAAAATACTTCACTGATTAAAAAATATCCTTGCCCTGACCGGTGTGGCTCAGCGGATAGAGCGTCGGCCTGCGGACTCAAGGGTCCCGGCTCCATTCCCATCCAGGGCATGTACCTTGGTTGCGGGCCCATCCCCAGCAGGAGGTGTGCAGGAGGCAGCTGATGTATATCTCTCTCCTCAGTGTTTCTAATTCTCTCTCCCTCTCCCTTCCTCTCCGTAAAAAAGCAATAAAAAATATTAAAAAAAATACCCTTGTTGTTGAAAGTAAGACAGAGCCCCTCTTCCCCCCATTGACCGCTCCTAGCCCCCCGCCCCCACCCCAGCCTTTACCACTCTCCAATCGTGTTCATTATGAGCACAGGGCACCGTGACCTGCCTACATGTCTCCATATTGTCCGCAATAGAGCTGGGGGTTGGGGAGGGAGACAGCCACGCGGGCATCTCACCTCAGAGGCAGATTCAAGCACCAAAACCACGCACTGACCAGAGACATCTGAGGTGACACAGGGGCTTCTTCAGAGCCTCACACAGGAACTTCACCCCGGTGATCCCGATGTGGTTCAGGCCCAGGTCCAAGCGCGTGAGGCTGGAGCTTTCTTGGAGAAGCGCGGAGAGGGCGATGCAGCCGTCGCTGGTGATGCTGCAGTGGAACAACCTGGAGGCCGAGCGCAGGAAGGAAGGAAAGATAAAACGAACCCGTTAGGCCCTACGGGTGTGACGCAGCCAAACCATGATCGGCAAGCTCAAGCCAGGGGGCTATTTATTTTTAAAATATTTTTTATTGAGCCCTGGCCGGTGTGGCTCAGTGGATAGAGCGTCGGCCTGCGGACGGAGGGGTCCCGGGTTCGATTCCGGTCAAGGGCATGGACCTTGGTTGCGGGCACATCCCCAGTAGGGGGCGTGCAGGAGGCAGCTGATCGATGTTCTCTCTCATTGATGTTTCTAACTCTCTCTCCCTCTCCCTTCCTCTCTGAAATCAAAAATATTTTTTTAATATATTTTATTGGTTTTTTACAGAGCGTAAGGGAGAGGGAGAGAGAGAGAAACATCAATGATGAGAGAGAATCATGGATCGGCTGCCTCCTGCACGCCCCCTACTGGGGATCGAGCCCGCAACCCCGGGCATGTGCCCTTGACCAGAATCGAACCCGGGACCCTTCAGTCCGCAGGCCGACGCTCTATCCACTGAGCCACACCGGCCAGGGTGACTTATTTTAGTCGTTATTATTTGTTTATTTTTAAAAACTGAATTTACTGGGGCCGATATTGGTTAATAAAATTATGCAGGTTTTGGACATACAATTCTTTTTTTTAAATAAAAAATATTTTTATTGATTTCAGAGAGGAAGGGAGAGGGGAGAGAAGAGAGAGAAACATCAATGATGAGAGAGAATCATGGATCGGCTGCCTCCCTCATGCCCCCACTGGGGATCGAGCTAGCAAACCGGGCATGTGCCCTTGACCGGAATCAAACCTGGGACCCTTCAGTCCACAAGCTGACGCTCTATCCACTGAGCCACACCGGCCAGGGCTGGACATACAATTCTACAACACATCATCTGTACATTGTATTGTGTGTTCACCACCCCGAGTCAAGTCTCCTTCCATCACCACTGATCCCCCCTGTACTCTCTTCTAACTCCTCCACCTCCCCTCTGACAGCTGTCCATCTGTTCTCTGTATCCGGTGTCTGTCTCCACTCCGTGAGTTTATTTTGTTCTTTCGATTTGTGTTGTTTTAAGCTCCTTCGTTTGGGGTCATTTGTTACCGACGCCCTGGGGAATCAGGACAGCTGGTCTGTATGGTTTCTACTCTAACCACAGGGCAAAGAATTTCAATCCTACCGTGGTCTGCCGTCTTCTACTAACCCAGTGGTTCTCAACTTTGCTAATGCCGCGACCCTTTAATACATTCCTCATGTGGTGGTGACCCCCAACCATAAAATTATTTTTGTTGCTACTTCATAACTGTCATTTTGCTACTGTTATGGATCATAATGTAAATGTCTGTGTTTTCCGATGGTCTTAGGCTCTATAGCAGCAGTTCTCAACCTGTGGTTCGTGACAGGGTCGCCTAAGACCATCGGAAAACACAGACATTTACATGACGATTCATAACAGTAGCAAAATGACAGTTATGAAGTAGCAACGAAAGTAATCTTATGGTTGGGGTCACCACCACATGAGGAATGTATTAAAGGGTCGCGGCGTTAGGAAGGTTGAGAACCACTGGGCTAGAGCATCATCTCAATACACCCATGTTGCGGGCTCGATCCCTGGTCCGGGCACATACAAGAATCAACCAGTGAATGCATAAATAAGTGGCACACTTTCTTTCTCCTTCTCTCTAAAATAAACATTAAAAAGTCAAACCGAGAAGCCAGTTACATCCCCAACTTCCTGTAGGACATCAATACCATTTGTACTTTCCCCACACCCTTTCCCCACGTCTCACCAGATCTAACCATCAACATCACACTTAGGGTTGTCAGAGAAATGATAACGTCCAGCTGGAATCCAACACACACACACACACACACACACACACACACACCATACAACATACACACACAGACACACACAAAGAGACACACACAAAGAGACACACACACACACACACACACACCATACAACATACACACACAGACACACACAAAGAGACACACACAAAGAGACACACAGACACACACACACGGACACACACACACCATACAACATACACACACAGACACACACAAAGAGACACACACACACAAAAACACACACACACACCATACAACATACACACACAGACACACACAAAGAGACACACACACACACACACACACCATACAACATACACACACAGACACACACAAAGAGACACACACACAGACACACACACACACAGACACACACACACACAGACACACACACACACAGGGACACACACAGGGACATACACACACAGGGACATACACACACAGGGACACACACACACAGGGACACACACACAGGGACACATACATACACAGGGATGGACACACACAGACACACATAGACACACACACAGACACACACACAGACACACACACAGACACACACACACAGACACACACACACAGGGACACACACACACACCATACAACATACACAAACACACACAGAGACACACACGAAGAGACACACAGACACATACACACAGACACACACACACACAGACACACACACACAGCCAGTGGGGACTTACACCAAGGTCTGCAGCTGACATTCGGGGTAGCTCAAGCCCTCGCACAGAAGTCTCACCCCGTGGTCCCCAAGGTCATTCTTGGCCAAGCACAGGTGTGTCAGCCTCTGGTTGACCATCAAAGTGGACGAGAGCTCCTTGCAATAGGCGGCTGTCAGGTGACAGTTTTCCAGCCTGTGGTAGGGGGAAGCACCACACACACCCACGGTCAGATGGCGAGAACGTTCCCGGAGCCCAGCCTTCTCGGCTGAGAGCTCTCCTTGTTCATCCCCCACTCTCTCAACGATCACGTAGGTGATCAGTGTCACGCAGAGACAGGAGTGAGAGAAGAGTGAGGAGCACGGGACCCAAAATGGGAACCGAGTGTCTACCTCAGTAGGTCGCCCAGCAAATATGGGCGTTCCTGTCGCTCTTCTCTATGTGGTCTCAGATCTAAAAAAAAAAGAGATGAAGATGCCCCGTGGGAGGAGGAGACACTCACGACAACCTCTGTAGGATGCACTTGGGGTGTCTCAAAGTCATGTACAGCAGCTTGGCGCCCTCGTCCTGGAACTCATTGGCCGTGAGGTTCAGGCACGTGAGGGAATGGTTCGTCTCGAGGGAGGCGGCGAGGTCAGCCCACTGCTGGGCCGTGGCAGAACAAGACACCAACCTGCAGGAGACATGGGAGGACGTCGCCCTGGAGAACCAAGCCCTGGACCGTGGCCCGCCCCCATCTCATTCCTCTCTCCACACCGTGATGTGACACCCTGGACCACACGGTCTGGAGTCGTGGTTGTCACAGTGTGGTCCCAGGACCACCTGCATCACCACCGTTGGGCAACCGGCTGGAAGTGGAAAACTCTAGAAATGCTGGGTGTAGGGTCCAGTGATCTGTGTTTTCAGGTGTCCTGCAGTCATCACCTGGAAGATGAGTTAATTTGCAAATTCTTGGGTCATATACCCAGAACCTGATTGAGAAGCTCTTGGCGGAACCCAAGAATTTGGATTTTGAGAAGTTCCCAGGTAGCCTGGGATGTGTATGTGCTTGGACGTGGTTTCGGTCAACCCTCACATCCCTGTGAGATGGGCGTTCTTCTAGTCTACTGATGGGGAGAAGACCTAGTTCAACAGCCCAAGATTCTATCGGAAAAGGAAGAGCCATAATTTGAGACCAAGGGGTTACATTAAACCGTGTTTCTGTTACTACTCAAATGTGGTCACGTGAGGGCCAAGGGAACCCCATGATGAGGGATTACCACACGGAGAACTTCCCAAGGGGAGGTCTCTCAAACCAGAGGGGTACCAGGAAGGGGAACACCCGGTGATCCCAAAGGGTCCTTTTGTGCAGAAATAAGGCCAGTAGCCCTTTGGCTCAGTGGATAGAGCATCGGCCTGCAGACCAAAGGGTCCCAGGTTCAATCCCGGTCAAGGGGGCACGTACCTGGATTGCAGGCTCCTCCCTGGCCCGGGCCCCTCGTCAGGGCATATGCAGGAGACAACCCATCGATGTGTTTCTCTCACATCGATATTCCTCTCTGTCTTTCCCTCTCTCTTCCACTCTCCCTAAAAAAAATCAATGGAAAAATATCCTTGGGTGAGGATTTTAAAACAAAAAGGAAAAAGAAAAAAGGCCAGCAGCTATTATTCCGAATCATGATGTAAGAGACACACGAGCCACAAACAAAGGATGTCTGACTGAGGATGACAGCTCTAAGGTGCCTGGGGATTGGTTTGGACTCAGAGTTATTAGGCACAGCTGTCCGAGGTGTCCAGCGAGCAACACAAGGGGAAACGAAAACTCCAGCTCACTTTCTCTTCTGAGATGTGAACCCTGAGTGGTTACAACCGATACTGTTGTAACTAGCTAGTTATTAATAACTAGAGGCCCAGTGCATGAAATTCGTGCTCTGGTGGAGGGGTGTCCCTCAGCCCAGCCTGCATCCTCTTACAGTCCAGCATCCCTCGCACACGACCGCCTGCCTTGCTTGCTCCTTACCGCTCGGCTCGCTGCTCCTTAGCACCTGCCGTGGAGACTGGACAGGCTCCCGCCACCGCCCACCGTGCTCACCAGCCATGAGCCCAGCTTCTGGCTCAGCAGCCGCTCCTCTCTGTGGGAGCGCACTGACCACCAGGGGTGAGCTCCCGTGTTGAGCGTCTGCCCCTTGGTGGTCAGTGCGCATCATGGCGACGGGCTGGTCTGGTCATTTGCCATAAAGGTCGCTTGGGCTTTTATTATATAGATATAGGAAAGGGGCAAAGAGGGAAGCCAGGCATGATAAGCATGGCCGCTCGGGCAGCTTCACCAGGGAGCTGCAATTTCACACTTCTGTGGGAACCACGGGTCCGTTCTCTCCAGAACGCTGCGGGAAGGCGTCCAAAAAAGGGGAGGGAGGCAGACACACAAGCCCAGTGAAGTTGGGGTGACATTAAGAAGGTACTTGCCTGTTAGTCAAACCTGGGGACAGAGATGGTTGGCCAGAATAGGCGTGGCCACTACAAACCCATAAAAATCGGGGGACGCATCATAATCCCCCAAACGACGGAATTCTCTCTCATGTTGCTCTCAGCTTTTGGCTTGTGGGGCTTTTTGGCTCCGGCGTCCTTGCATTTGCTTCTGTTTCCTCCACAGCCACGTGGCCCTGGAGACACCACGTGCAATGCACCTAGAGACTTCACAGCTGGGAACACAAGCTAAGCCAGCCTGACGCTGGACCGACACGGCTCCAACATGGAATGGAAGCTCTGGCCACCAACGCCGATTCCAGCCCCACTGAAGTCACAGAGACACTTGTGATCCCATGGAAATAAAGCTGTCTAGGCCCTGGCTGGCATGGCTCAGGAGTCAGAGTGTTGGCCTGTGCACCAGAGAGTTGAGGGTTCGATTCCTGGTCAAGGGCATGTACCTGGTTTGCAGGTTTGATCCCCAATCCACTTGGCGCACGCGCAGGAGGCAACCAATCAATGTGTCTCTCTCACATCAATGTTTTTCTCTCTCTCCCTCTCTCCCCCTCCCTTTCCCTCTCTCTAAAAATCAATGGGAAAAATATCCTTGGGTGAGGATTAAAGATAATAATAATAAAGCTTTCTCTCTCTCTCTCTCTCATTTGTTAATCCTCACCAGAGAAAATTTTCCATTGATTCTTAGGGAATGTGGAAGAGAGAGGGAAATACACATCGATGTGAGAGAAACACATCAACCGGTTGCCTCCTGCATGAGCCCTGACCAGGGCCCGGGTCAGGGAGGAGCCTGCAACTAAGTATGTGTCCTTGATCGGCATCGAACCTGGGACCCTTCAGTCCACAGGCCGACACTCTGTCCACCGAGCCAGACTGGCGAGGGCAATAATAATAAAGCTTTCTACACTATCCCGTCCTCCGATGGGGGCCTCTAGAAATTCTTAATTCCAGTGGTACTCCAACAACCCCACCTGTACCGGTAACAGTACTGTTTCTAATCGGAATAAGAGATTCCCGCCCCCCCCCCGCCCCAAATTTATGCAGAATTGCTGTATAGGCGTGTGGCAGCTGTGTTCATATGTGGCGGGGTCTCTGGGGTGGCGAGATGTACCTGAGATATTGCAGATTACACTTTGGGTGAAGCAAGACCCCACACAGTACGGGAAGCATGTTCTTCTGATCATTTCCTTCAAGGGTCAGGTGCGTGAGAGTCTCATAACCACCAAGGATGACGCAGAAGTGGCGGTAAGCATCAGCTGGGGAGACGTTTCGGAGGCTAGGGCGGAGAAAACCAAGGTGAGCTCTTATACCTCTACTGCACACCCATGGGCACAAAGGGCTGCCGTACGTTTACACGTTAGAAACGGATTTCTCCTCATAGTTTCACCTTTATCGAGGTATTATCAACAAATAAAAAAAAATGGTACGTATTCAAGGCCTAGGATGTAATGTGTGGGACTTAATGCTATTTTAAAAATATATTTTTATTGATTTCAGAGAGGAAGGGAAAGGGGGAGAGAGAGATGGAAACATCAGTGATGAGAGAGAATCATGGATCGGCTGCCTCCTGCACGCCCCCTACTGGAGATCGAGCCCACAACCCAGGCATGTGCCCTTGACTGGAATCGAACCTGGGGCCTTTCAATCTGCAGGCCGACGCTCAATCCACTGAGCCACACCGGCCAGGACATGGCCTTACTGCTTTGATATACACGTACCCGGTGAGACCGGCACCACCATCAAGCTAATTAGCATATCTGTCATCTCTCACAGTCACCACTTCCTTTACTTTGTGGTGAGACCACTTAAGATCAGATCTCTTTAGTCTTCTAGAGCTTCTTCATCTCGCGTGTCTGAAACTCTGTACCCCTGACAACATCACATTTTAGAAACCATTAGACACTTCAATTTATTTTTTTAATCCTCACCGGAGGATATTCCCCCTCCCCCCCCATTGATCTTTAGAGATAGTGGAAGGGAGGGAGGAGGAGAAGAGAGAGAGGGAGGAAGAGAGAGAGAGACATATCTCCTGGGGCTGGGGATGGAACCTGCAATTGAGGTGCACGCCCTTCACCAGAAATCGAACTCGTGACCCTGTGGTGCAGGGGTTGATGCTCTAATCACTGAGCAAAACCAGCCAGGACTCTTTTTATTTTTTAAAATCCTCACTTGAGAATATGTATTTTTCATTGATTCTAGGGAGAGTGGGAGGGAGGGAAGGAGGGAGGGAGGGAGAAAGAGAGAGAGAGAGGGAGGGAAAGAGAGAGAGAGAAAGAGAGAGCCCGAGCCCTAACCGGTGTGGCTCAGTGGCTAGAGCGTCGGCCTGCAGACTGAGGGGTCCCAGGTTCGATTCCGGTCAAGGGCATGTACCCTGGTTGCGGGCACATCCCCAGGAGGGAGTGTGCGGGAGGCAGCTGATCGATGTTTCTAACTCTCTATCCCTCTCTGTAAAAAAATCAATAAAATATATGTTAAAAAGAGAGAGAGAGAGAAACATCGAGAGGCTGCCTCCCATACACTCCCCGACCGAGGATCGAACCCAGGACCTTCAGTGCTCGAGACGATGCTCTAATCAGCACAGCCACCCCGGCCAGGCCGACAGCTCCAATGTTACCTCAAGCTTTTGCCAAAGGGCTGTCAGTCGCTCCAGACAAAAGCTGTTCTGCAGCTTTCTTTCCTTTTATTACGTGTACGGCCCTGGCTGGGGGCTCCGGGGGTTGGAGTGTTGTCCCGTAACACCAGAGAGTGGCGGGTTCGAGCCCCGGTCCAGGCACATCCAAGAATCCACCAGCGAATGCATCAGTGTGTGTTACAACAGATTAATGTCTCTCTCCCTCTCCCCTCCCCCACCCCAAATCAATCAGCCAGTCAATCAAAACCGTGAGTACAAAGTCTGAGTTTTGCAAGGTAAAGCGTTTTGGAGCTAAATGGTGGCCATGGCTGCACAACAGGAATGTCATTAATTCCACCCGACTGCGCTGTTCCCAGCGGTGAAGATGGCTCTTGTCAGGCTCTGCACATTTCACCACAATAAAAGAACCGGGAGACGTGGCTTTCTATGACCCAGGAGACAAACTGAAGGGCCGGACTTCCTCCGTGTCCTGTGTCCCGAGTGTGTGGTTGGAAGCGGGGTCACGAGAACCCAAAGACGGCTCCGTAAGGCTCCCACACGCCCTCGGGGCCGGAACCCTGGGGTGCGCGTCTACTTACACCACTTTCTGGAGGCTACAGGGGGCGGAGGCGATCTTTTCGCAAAGAATCCCGACCGCCGCGGCGCTGAGGGAGCTGTCACTGACGTCCAGGAAGACCAGGTTCTTGTTGGAGTCGAACGTGGCGCAAAGGTCCGCCCAGAAGGGAAGCACGGGCTGGTCACTCCGGGACCTACGGCGGCGACGCGACAAGGGCGGGGACTTACCAACACGGCTGAGCGAGAACCCAGCCGTGGAGGTCCTTAGGGTTGCCCTGGGCACCCACCCTTAACACACAAGGACAACTCGGAAAGCTGCAGGATGGCCCTGCCCCGTAGCTCTGTTGGTGAGGGCGTTATCCAGACACACCAACGTTGCAGGTGTGATTCCCCCCGGTTCGGGGCACATAAAGAATCAACGAATGGCCCTGGCCGGTGTGGCTCAGTGGATAGAGAGTCGGCCTGTGGACTGAAGGGTCTCAGCTTCGATTCCCGTCAGGGGCACATGCCCGGGTTTTGGGCTTGATCCCCAGTAGGGGACGTGCAAGAGGCAACCGATCAACGATTCTCTCATCATTGATGTTCCAATCTCTCTCTCCCTCTCTCTTCCTCTCTGAAATCAGTAAACACACACAAACTAGAATAATAAAAACTAAAAAAAACCAACTGGAATAATAAAAACGTAAAACAAATCAACGAATGAATGCATCAATAAGTGGAACAACAAGTTGATAATACCTTCTCTCTCCTCTCTCTCTCTCTCTCTCTCTCTGTCTTTCTCTAAAACCAATAAATAAAAAATTTAAAAAAGTTGGGTGATGCCTGACAGTAATGTGAAATGATTACAAGTCATCCCCTAAGACCTATCCCTGGAAAAATAATAAAGTTCTGGCATTGCAATCTGACAGAGCCCTTAGGATAAGTCCAAATCTGCCCTAGCCAGTTTGGCTCAGTGGATAGAGTGTCAGTCCCGAGACTGAAGGGACCCAGGTTCGATTCCGGTCAAGGGCATGCACCTGGGTTGCAGGGGTGATCCCAGCCCAAGTCAGGGAGGCAACCAATCAATGTGTCTCTCTCACATCAATGATTCTCTCTCTCAACATATCCTCAGGTGAGAATGAAAAACACACACAAAACCCTGGAGATTATGCCGAGTGAGATAAAGCCAGCGAGAGAAAGACAGGTACCGTATGATTCCACTTACAGTGGAATGTGATGAACAAAATAAACAGATGAACAGAACAGGCCCAGAGACATGGATGCAGGGAACAGACTGAGAAATCTCAGAGGGAAGAGGGTGGAGGGGACGGGAAGAGATTAACCGAAGAACAAAGAGGCATATATGCAGTGTGGGGAAGGCCTGGGGCGGGGCGGGGCAAGTCTGCGTGTGTGAAAATGGCAGACATCCGTACTACTGTCCACAAACAGCAACAACAAAACTGCTCAGTTCAAGAAAGGTCCCCACACGAGGTCTGGTTCCACAGCCCCCATTCCAACTAAGACACAAGAAATCGAGGGAGGAACCAGGAGAGAGAGACACACACACATCCATGATGAGAGAGAATCATGGATGGGCTGCCTCCTGCAACGCCCCCTCCTGGGGACAGAGCCTGTAACCCCAGCATGGGCCCTGATGGGGAATCCAACCGTGACCTCCTGGTTCCTAGGTCAACCCTCAACCAGTGAGCTAGGCCGGCCTGAGCTAACGCCCCCATTGCTAATTTGAACATGGTGGTATCCGTCTTGAATGGTGAGCGGCAGGAAGAAGTTCCAGCAAGAAGAAAATACTGGCCCTAGCCGGCTTGGCTCAGGGGATGGAGCGTTGGCCTGCGGACTGAAGGGTCCCGGGTTCGATTCCGGCCAGGGGCACACGCCTGGGTTGTGGGCTCGATCCCCAGGAGGGGACGAGCAGGAGACAGCCGATCAATGATTCTCTCTCATCATTGATATTTCTATCTCTCCCTCCTCTCTTCCTCTCTGAAATCAATAAAGAAATAAATTGGGGGGAAAAAAAAAGAGAGAAAATACCGCCTTAGCCAAACGGTGGACAGAGCATTGGCCTGCACACCGCGCAGGAGGCAACCAATCCACGTGTTTCTCTCCCTCCCATCGAGGTTTCTCTCTCTGTCTCCCTCTCTCTAAAAGTCAATGGGAAAATATCCTCAGGCGAGGATTAACAAAGAGAGGAAATACTGACAGTTACGCCCCGCTAGCAGGAGGCCGTCCTCCACAATGAGCCTGGCATGAGACTAAAGGTGAAACAAAACAAAACACACGAGTCCTTACCGCTCCGCCCACGTGCCTGGCTCCCTGATGCCGTCATTCTCCGGGAAGATCCCCTTCTCCACCTGCAGCGAGAGCCTGCGCAGGGCCTGGCCGTGCCTGAGGCAGAAGGACGCGTGCACCAGGTCCCGCTCGCTCTGCAGGTGCAGGGCCAGCTCCGTGGCGGGCGCCAGGGCCTCCCTCACCAGCGCCTCCTCCTGAGCCTCGTAGAGGCAGCGCATCAGCTCCCCGGCGTCCGCCCTGGAGGAGAAGGGCCAGGCCGTGACGCACATCCCTCGCAGCAGCTCCTGCCTCACGTCCAGGGACACGCGGCAGCCGAACGTGGCCTCCAGCTCCCGGGCCCGCTCCTCGTTGGCCAGGCCGAGCAGGAAGTCGCCCACGCGGGTCAGGCTGGGGTTCCGCAGCCGCTCCTCCCTGGAGAGCAGCGCGTGCACGGTGCCGATGTCCTGCGCGCCGCCGCCGCCGCCCGCGGCCCGCCGCCCCGCGCCGTCCAGCAGGTAGAACAGGGCGGCCAGGAACTGCTGGACGCTGAGGTGCAGGAAGGCGTAGCAGCCCTCGCAGTCCGCGTCCGCCTGCAGGACCTTGCCGGCCAGGAAAGGGCGCAGGTCGGACTCGCTGACGCCCAGGCGCGCCAGGTCTTCGCCATCGAACAGGGACGTCTGCGCCCAGACGCCCCGGGCGGCCAGGAGGCTCAGGGCGTGGAGCGCGGCGGGGAGGCGCGGGGCGGGGCCGCGGCCGGGGGCTGCCGGCGGGCACTGGCCGCACAGGAAGCGCAGGAACAGCGAGGTGGGGGTCCGGCAGGTGCGCGCCGGGTCCTCCCCCTTCTCCAGCTGCCCCTTCAGACACGTGCACACGACCCAGCACACGGCGGGCGCCGCGCCCATGTGGAACAGCGCCGGGCTGCCCTTCATGCCCTGGAAGGCGCGCAGGGCCTGGTCCCGCTGCTCAAAGTGCTCCAGGAAGTACCCCCTGCGGTCCGCCTCCAGGAAGCCCTCCACCTCGATGAACAGCGGCTGGTCCACCAGGAGCCGCAGCTCCCCCAGGGCCTCGGGGCGCGTGGTGACCAGCAGCGTGGCCTTGGGCAGCAGCTTCCTCTTCAGCAAACTGCCCAGCAGGACGGGCACGGACTTCGGCTCCTTCCAGTCGCCACAGATGTCATGGATGAGGGACCCCGAGGGCACGCGGAGCTCGTCGAAGCCGTCCACGACCACCAGGATCTTCTGGCCCTGGGCGAGGAGGACCTGGGGGCCGGCCTCCTGCGCGTGTGGGCACTTCTGAGCCAGGAGCTCCGCGAAGGTGCAGGCGCCCTGGCGGCCCAGCCCCTTGCAGCTGAGGTAGAAGGCGGAGTGCAGTGTCTCGGGGAGGTGGTCCTGTGCCCAGTCCAGCATCCACTTCTTGGCCAGCGTGGTTTTCCCCACGCCCGCCGCGCCCTGCAGCACCACCGTGTGCGGGAAGGGCCCCGCCGGTGTGTTGGGGCTACAGAAGGGGACTAGTCTCTCATATCTCTGCGTGAATTTATGGATGCGTTCATTGGCTTCGCGCCAAAGGTTTTGCTTCCAGATGGGCCCGGATGTCTTCCATATATTGCTGTACGTGTCCAGTTGACCTTCAGGGACAGGAGATGGGCAGAGTCAGGGTCTAGCTGGTTAATCATTGGGAACAAAGTGCTTTGTGTCAAGTAGGAAAGTGATGAGCCACACACACACACACCCACACACACTCACACACACACACTCCCTACACCCATACACCACCACCCACACACCCCCACACCCCCACCCCCACACACCCCTACACACCCCTACACACCCCTACACCCCACCCCCACACCCCTACCCACACACCCCCACACCCCCACCCACACACCCCCACCCACACACACACACACACACTCCCACACACACACACACACCACCACACCCACCCACACACATACTCCCACACCCACCCACCCACACACACACACACACTCCCACACTCCTACACCCCTACACCCCACCCCCACACCCACACACACACCCACACACTCCCACACACACACCCCCACACCCCTCCACTCACACACCCACACACACACTCCTACACCCCTACACCCCACCCCCACACCCACACACACACCCCCACACCCCTCCACTCACACCACCACACCCCTCCACTCACACCCCCACACCCCTCCACCCCCATACCCACACACCCACACACTCTCACACACACACACACTCCCACACACTCCCACACACCCACACACACCCCTACACACACTCCCACCCCCACACCCACACACCCCCACACCCCTCCACCCCTACACCCCACCCCCACACCCACCCACACCCCCACCCCCACACACCCACACCCCCCCACACCCACACACACTCCCACACCCACCCACACACTCCCACACCCCCACCCACACACCCACCCACACACCCACACCCCCACCCACACCCACACACCCCCACACCCACACACCCACACACCCCCACACCCACACACACTCCCACACACACACACCCCCACACCCCTCCACCCCACACCCACCCACACCCCCCCCACACACACACTCCCACACACACTCACACACACACTCACACACACATCCACACCCATAGACACAGACACACACACCCACACCCCACACCCCCACCCACACCCCCACACCCCCACCCACACACCCACCCACACCCCCACCCCCACACCCCCACACACACACACACTCACACACACTCACACACACTCACACACACTCACACCCACCCTCTGACACCCACCCTCTGACACCCACCCCCCCACCCCCACACCCCCACACCCCCCCACACACACACTCCCACACACACTCACACACACCCACACCCCACCCCCACCCACACCCCCACACACACCCACACACCCCTACACCCCACCCCCACACCCCCACCCACACACCCACCCACACACCCACCCACACACCCCTACACCCACACACCCACACCCCACCCACACACCCCCACACCCCCACACCCACCCACACCCACACACCCCTACACCCACACACCCCTACACCCACACACCCACACACCCCCCCCCCCACACACACACTCCCACACACATACACACACTCCCACACCCCCACACCCCCACACCCCTCCACCCACACCCCCACCCACACACCCCTACACCCCACCCCCACACCCCTCCACCCACACCCACACCCCCACACACCCACACTCACAGACACACGGACACACGGACACACCCACACACACACCCACTGACACACCCACACACCCACACACTCACTCACACACACACACCCCCCACCCACCCACACCCACACCCACACACCCATAGACACACAGACACACACACAGACACACACCCACTGACACACACATACACACCCACTGACACACACTCACACACACACACCCACTGACACACACTCACACACACCCTCTCACACACACCCTCTCACACACACCCTCTCACACCCACCCTCTGACACACACCCTCTGACACACACCCTCTGACACACACCCACCCACACACAGACACCCACCCACACACAGACACACACACACAGACACACACACACAGACACACACACACAGACACACACACACGGAGAAGTGAGGTTTCTGAAGAGCCACCGGATGCCGAGTCGCTCCAGGGAGATCTGAGACACACCTGGTGTTTCTCCTTCCGAACTTTCCGTGATTTCTTCTGGGTTGGTGACACTTCCGCCCTGTACTTGAGTGAGCTCTGTAACATAGAAATTAGGGTGAGCTTGACCCAGAACAGGTGTACGTTACAGCCCATAGACTATGACGCGGCCCGGATGAAGAATGGAATCTTGCCAGGTGAGACAGCATGGCTGGGCCTGGAGGGTGCTATGCCCAGTGAAATAAGTCAGAGGGAGAAAGACAAGTGCCGTACGGTGTCACTTATATGTGGAATCTAACGAACAAAATAAACAAAACAATAAAACAGACTCGTCCTGGCTGGTGTGGCTCAGTGGATAGAGCGTCGGCCTGTGGACGGAAGGGTCCCAAGTTCGATTCCGGTCAAGGGCACATGCCCGGGTTGTGGGTTCGATCCCCAGTGTGGGGCGTGCAGGAGGCAGCCAGCCGATCCATGGTTTTCTCTCATCATGGATGTTTCTGTCCCTCTCTCTCTCTCTCCCTTCCTCTCTGAAATCAATAAACATATATTAAAAAAAAAAATACAACAGACTCACAGATACAGAGAACAGATTGACAGCTGCCAGAGGGGAGGGCGCTGTGGGTTTGGGTGAAAAAGGTGAAGGGACCGAGCCAAATAACAACAGTAACACAACCTTCCTACCAGGAGGAAGCAGGGTTCGGGGGAAATAAAAGGTAAAGGGAGATAAACGGTGATGGAAGGAGACTTGACTTGGGGTGGTGAACACACAGTACAATATACAGATGAGGTGCTGTAGAATTGTACCCTGGACACTTAACAACTTTATATGGTGCCAGGTGGGTACTAGACTGATCAGGGGGGAACATGTCTTAAGTTATACAAATGTCTAATCACTATGCTGTATACCTGAACCTATATTGTACGTCAAGTGTAATGAAAAAAATAACAATGAAAAGATAGAATACGCCCTAACTGGTTTGGCTCAGTGGATAGAGCGTCGGCCTGCGGACTGAGGGGTCCCAGGCTTGATTCCGGTCAAGGGCATGTACCTGGGTTGCGGGCACATCCCCAGTAGGGGGGTGTGTAGGAGGCAGATGATCCATGTTTCTCTCTCATCCATGTTTCTAACTCTCTATCCCTCTCCCTTCCTCTCTGTAAAAAAATCAATAAAATATATTTAAAAAGAAAAGAAAAGAAAAAGAATACTTAAAAAACACACAGGTGCAGTTACTTCAGCGGAAGTGTGATGATAAAACAGGCTCCAGGGAGCAGAGAATCTAATCTAAATTCTTGGTCTACAAGTTGTCTGGCAAGTGTGACAGCTGGGCTCACAGAGACGAAGAGAGCAAGTAACTCCCTCAATCGAGTTTCAAGGCCTCGACGTGGTAGAACCACGAACAAGAAATCATTGCTCGGTTGAAGCTCAATGTGATTTGCCCTGGCCACTGGCACTCGGTTGGTTGGAGCGTCCTCCCGAGCAACCAATCAGGGCGCAGGCCTAGGTTTCGGGTTTGGTCCCCGGTCTGGGCAGGTGAGGGAGGCAACCAATCAAAGGTTTCTCACTCATATCAGTGTCTTCTCTCTCTCTCTCCCCCTCTCCCTTTCAGAACACCCCCCCCCCCAACACACACACACACACACACACACACACACACAACAAAACCAAAACCCAACACCTGGCAGACTGGGGGGAGAAACGAATGCGACCTGGACTAGGATACCAGTTGAGGTAAGTCTTCACCACAGTGGCTCGGTGAGAGTCTCCATGTGAGACAGTTAAAGTTGCCCGGGCATCTTAAAGTACAAAAACCTAAGAGAAACTCTCTCTTCAACCTACTCCTAGTGTTTCTAGGAAGTGAATTCTTATTCTTTCCAAGACTCATTTCCCTCCTCTAGGGAGGAGACGTCCTCCATGGGAGAGTTGGTGATTGTATTATGTTGGAGAAGATGAGATTGGAGGGACGTGGGGTTCCCACATGAGAGGACGTGGGAAAGGGGGGGCTTCTCTTAGCTTCCTCTAACCCTGGACGTTCCAAGACCGACCTGGCTTTGCTCCTCCTCCATCTCCTCCTCCTCCGCCTCCGCCTCCTTCTAAATGCTGTCGTATTTTTTCCTCGTGTGCACCTTTGGGTTCCCAAGTCCGTGCTATCTCTGAAGCAAAGAAGGGACATCATGGGCTTGTCCCTGTACCAGTATGGAGTTTTCAGTTTGGCAGAGGTGGGACTTCAAGGTGGTTCAAGGTCAACGGTTGGGTCTCAATGTTTAAGCCCCGGTCACATAGAAAGGATGCTAGGGATGCACGGGAGATGGAGCGTGCCAGGCCATGACCTCAGGCTTACACGCCTCTTCTGGCAAGGGGCTGCCGATGGAGTTAAGAATGCACGGTCAGGACCCTGCCCAGAGAGCTCAGTCGGTTAGCATGTCATCCTAACATGCTAAGGTTGTGAGTTCAACCCCTGGTCAGGGGCACTTACAAAAGAATCAACCAATGAATGCATCAATAAGTGGAACAACAAGCCCTGACCGGTGTGGCTCAGTGGGTAGAGCGTCGGCCTGCAGACTGAGGGGTTCCGGGTTCGATTCCGGTCAAGGGCATGTGCCTTGGTTGCGGGCACATCCCCAGTAGGGGGCGTGCAGGAGGCAGCTGACGGATGTTTCTCTCTCATCGATGTTTCTAACTCTCTATCCCTCTCCCTTCCTCTCTGTAAAAAAATCAATAAAATATAAAAAAAAAAGTGGAACAAGTCAAAGTTCCTTCCCGCCCCCCCGCCGGAAAAAAAGGAATACACGGGCTGAGCCCTGGCTGTTGTGGCTCAGTGGTTAGAGCGTCGGCCTGAGCATGGAAGGGTTGCGAGTTCGATTTCCAGGTACATGCCTGGATGGCAGGTTTGATTCCCAGCCCCGGTCGGGCACATGCGGGAGGCAACCCATCGATGTGTATCTCTCTCACATGGATGCTTCTCTCTCTCTCTCTCTCTCCTTTCCCCTCCCTCTCCCTCTCTCTTCCCCTCTAAAAATCAATGGGAAAAATATCCTGGGGGTGAGGCTTAACCAACAACAAAACAAAACAAGAAAAACAAACACAAACAAAAAAAGGGGAAACGATTCTTAGCTTGTAGGTGGGTGGGACTGGCTTGGTTGGGTCATAGCTTGGCAACCCCTGCGGCAGGTCCGTCTGACACCCCGCGTAATCTAGATCCCACGAGAAAGCCCTCTCCGAGGCCTAGCGTCCATACCGCCTCCCGTTACCTTTCCACGCCTTACGCCTCTTCCCACTGCCGCCTGCGTGGCCGCAGAGAGGAAGTCTTGTACTGCTTTGCCGCCTTAGCGCTTGGCATAATATCTGGCCCCTAAACCCCCAAATCTCACATTAAAAAAAAAAAAAGACTGTCAAGGAGGTCACTTACCTGACGACGGAAGCTTGTGTTCCTGAAGAGACGTCAAAGCCGCTTCTGAAAAAGCAGGAGGAAGAGACGTGCCGTTTTCAGAGCCAGACCCTGGAGTGAGCGCACGCCGACGCTCATGCTGCTTTCACACCTGTCACGTCTCCAGGGCCAGCGAGGGCTAATCCCTCACCTGTCTGATGAGGACGGGGAACAGCCAGGCCGGCCTGCTCAGTGCTTGAGCATCAACCTCTGAAGCTGGAGGTCACAGTTTGATTCCCAGTCGGGGCACATGTATGTGCATGTGCATGTGCATGTGCATGTATATATGTATATATGTATATGTATATGTATATGTATATGTATATGTATACTAAAGACGGGGGACACGAAGCTGAAAAACGAAGCCCCAGCTGGAATAAAACCAGAAAAGTTTTAAATATACATTTTTATTGATGTCAGAGAGGAAGGGAGAGGGAGCGAGAGGAACATCCATGATGAGAGAGCGTCATGAATCAGCTGCCTCCCCCATGTCCTCTACTGGGGATGCAACCCACAACCTGGGCATGTGCCCTGACCGGGAACTGAGCTGGGACCTTCGGGTTCATAGATCAATGCTCCCCACTGAGCCACACCGGCCTGGCCAGAAATTTTTAAAAAATATATTTTATTGATTTTTTTTTTTTACAGAGAGGAAGGGAGAGAGGGAGAGAGAGTTAGAAACATTGATGAGAAACATCGATCAGCTGCCTCCTGCACACTCCCTACTGGGGATGTGCCCGCAACCAAGGTACATGCCCTTGGCCGGAATCGAACCCAGGACCCTTGAGTCCGCAGGCCGACGCTCTATCCACTGAGCCAAACCAGTCAGGGCCAGAAATGTTTTTAAAAAGAAAAAAGGTCCTAGGAGGCAGCTACTGTGTCAGGTAGCAGAGCCCTCTGAGTAGGAATTATAAAACTTGGCGATGTACACTGGCATCACCTAGGACAGCAGTCAGCAAACCGCGGCTCGCGAGCCACGTGCGGCCCTTTGGCCCCTTGAGGGTGGCTCTTCCACAAAATACCACGTGCGGGTGCACACGGACAGTGTGATTGAAGCTTCGTGGCCCCTGCACAGAGGTCGGTTTTCGGCCTATTTTGAAGAAGTGGCGTTAGAACACTCAAGGGGTCAAAGAGCCGCATGTGGCTCGCGAGCTGCGGTTTGCCGACCACTGACCTAGGAAGCCTTGAAGAACCCCATGCCTATGGCTGGACCTAGAGGGTATGATGCTCAGTGAGAGGAGCCAGGCAGAGAGAGACAAGTACGGCAGGATCTCACGCATCTGTGGAATCTAAAGAACAAAGAAACCGAAGAGAAACAGACTCAGAACAGACTGGTGGTGTCGGATGGGAGGGCCTGGGGTTGCTGAGCGGAAAAAGGGGAAGGGATTAACAAGCCCAATTTGGGTCCAACCCACGTGGCTCAATGGTTGAGCCTTGACCTATGAACCAGAAGATCACTGTTTGATTCCAGGTCAGGAACAGGGTACATGCCTGGGTTGTGGGCTCGGTCCCCAGTGGGGGGGCATGCAAGGGGCAGCTGATTACTGGTTCTCTCTCATCACCGATGTTTCTCTCTCTCTCCCCGACTCCCTCTTCCTCTCCGAAATCAATAAAAATATATTTAAAAAAGTGCAAATGGAAGTCACAGAATAGTCACAGGATGTAATGTACAGCATAGGGAATATAGTCAATAGTATTGGGAGGGGGGCAGGAGAGATTAACCAGAGAACTTATATGCGCATATGCATCACCCATGGACACAGACAGTATCGCCGTGAAGGCCTGGGGAGGAGGTGGGAGTGGGGTAGAGGGAGTCCATGGGGGGAAAAGGGGGACATCTGTAATACTTTCAACAATAAAGATAAAGAAAAAAACCCCAAGAATCCAAAACAAACCAGTATGGTAATAACTATGTATGGTGTCAGGTGGGCACGACAGTTACTGAGGGAATCACTTGGTAAGGTATACGGATGTCTAACCTCTATGCCGTCCACCTGAGTCTAATACGGAATAATATTGAATGTCAAGGGGTAATAATAAAAAAGGAATTACATGCCTAGGGGGAGCCGTAGATCAATGAGTGAAATGGGTGTCTCCAGCGATAGGTTCCGGATGTCAGTATATTTCAAGCTCCCCGAGGACAGTGAGAGTGCGGAACCCCCTGACATAAAACATGGCTCTCCACTCAGGGCCATGTCCCCCCAAAGGGGACACTTGGCCATATGTGTAGACATCTGTGGTTGTCACCAGTGGGGGGAGGGGAGCATGCGCTGCAAGCATGTAAGGGTTAGAGGTGTTGGGACGCTAGCACCCGGCTACCAGGGGTGCTGCTAACTCTCCTCCAGGGCATGTAGGATGGGGGGACTGTCCCTTTCTTCCCCCCAAGGGAGCCACCCAGCCCCCAATGCTGCTGACCTGAGGACAGTAGGGGTTTCAATGTAGGAATGTGTGTAAGGATGTTTCTAGACATACTACGTGGGCAAGAAACATTATAAGTAGGAACTAAAAGCAATACGGAGGTCGCGCGGTGATTTAATATTGTGGAGGACAGGCGAGAGATGCAAAGCAAAGCCACGAGGAGGTGTCACCTCGCACCTGCCAGAATGGCGACCGCCAATAAACCCACAGACGACAAGTGCTGGCGAGGATGCGGCGAAAAGGGAGCCCTGGGGCGCAGCTGGTGGGAACGCAGACGGCTGCGGCCACTGTGGAGGACAGGACGGAGTTTCCTCAAAAAACTGAAAACGGAACTCCCATTGGACCCAGCGACCCCACTCCCGAAAATCTATCTGAAGAACCCAGAAACGCTGGTTTGAAAGAATCTATGTTCACAGCAGCATCATCTACAACAGCCCAGATCTGGAAACAGCCCCAGCGCCCATCAGTAGGTGCGTGGATAAAAAAGCTGTGGTACGGCTACACAATGCGATACTACGCAGCTGGCAAAAAGAAGGCACTCTCGCCCTGACCGGTGTGGCTCAGTGGATAGAGCGTCGGCCTGCGGACTGAAAGGTCCCAGGTTCGACTCCGGTCAAGGGCATGTACCTTGGTTGCAGGCACATCCCCAGGAGGGGGCGTGCAGGAGGCAGCTGATCCATGTTTCTCTCTCATTGATGTTTCTAACTCTCTGTCCCTCTCCCTTCCTCTCTGTAAAAAAATCAATAAAATATATTAAAAAAAGATGTTTCTCTCTCATTGATGTTTCTAACTCTCTCTCCCTCTCCCTTCCACTCTGTAAAAAAAAAACACAACAAACCAGAACAATAAAATATATTAAAAAAAGAAAAAAAGACGGCACTCTTAACCTTTTTCAACAGCGTGGATGGACCTGGAAAGCATTATGCTAAGTGAAATAAGTCAGTCAGAGAAAGACAAGTACCACACGATCTCCCGTATATGTGGAAATCTATTGAACAAAAGAGACTGATGAACAAAACAGAAACAGACATGGATGCACGGAACGGACTGACAGCTGTCCGAGGGGAGGAGGGTTGAGGGGCTGGAGGAAGGAAGGTGAAGGGATCAGCCAAAGAACATATCTGCACATCCCATGGACACAGACCACAGTGCGGTGGTGGCCAGAGGGAAGGGGGTGGGAGGGTGCCGGGGTGGAGGTGGGCACGGGGGCGGGGAATGGGGGCGGAAAGAGACTTTGCTTGGGGACATGGGCGCACGACGCAGCGTGAGGATGACGTTTTGTTGAGTTGCACCGTTGAAACCTGCATGGTTTTGCGAACCAATGTCACCCCCAATACATTGGAAAATAAAAAGTAAATAACTAATACAAAGGAAGGAAGGAAGGAAGGAAGGAAGATCATGAATACCTTTCAGAAACAGTTTGGAACAGGAGGGGGGCTGTATGGTGAGGAGCCCAGGGTAGGTATACGGGACGCAGAAACAGGAGAAATAGTGAGGACATACGAAGTGGCGAGGATGTGAGAATGACACTTCGTGTTGCGCCCAGGGGGCCCCTCCGTGTTCCTCGAACCCTGGACACTCCGCCCCCGCCCCCCAGGACACAGGGCGGCCTCCCGGCGGCTCACCTCTGAGCTCGTCCTTGGCTCTCTTGGACAGATCCGTTCGGTTCATCTTCTCCAAGACCCGGATGGTCACCATCTCCACCCAAAAGACGGGGCAGCGGGTGGCCAGGATCTCCGCCAGCTGCTGCGCGCCGGCCTCCTCCACCTCCGCCGGGGAAACGTGCTCTAAGGCGTCTGGTGGGGGGAGGGTCCTCAGCAGAGACTTGAACTTGCTCAGCTCCTCCCGCTCCAGCTGCTCCAGGAGAGGCTGCAGGTTGAAAGCCATCTTGTCCTACGTGGGAGAGCCGAGCTTGTAGCCACGGACGGCTGCCTGGCCGCGAGAAAGAAGGGACGCAGGCCTTTGGCCACAGCAGGGAGGGACCCAGCAGTGGGCTGAGTGAAACAAGCCAGTCAGAGAGAGACAGCTGTCGCATGACCTTGCTTGTACGTGCCGTCTAATCAACAGACTAAACGGACCAACAGCAGAGGCGCAGAGACGTGGATGCATGGAACCGACGGACAGACCTCAGAGGGGAGGAGGATGGAGGGGACGAGCCGGGCGAACCAAAGCACACACGTGCATCTAGGCATAGCCCGTGGACACAGCAATAGGGTGGGGGAAGGGCCTGGGGTGGGTGGAGAGAGGCAAAGGAGAGGGAAGTGGAGGACATCGGTAATACTGTCAGCAATAAGCTAAAAACAAACAAACAAATAAATAAAAGGCAAAAGAAGAAAAAGTGGCGGTACATTTACACAATGGAGTACTATGTGGTTGTAAAGAAGGGAATCTGGCCCGGCCGGCGTGGTTCCGTGGTTGAGCATCGACCTATGAACCGGGAGGTCACGGTTCGATTCCTGGTCAGGTCAGGTGCACAGGTTGCGGGCTTATTCCCCAGTGCGGGGCGGGGCGTGCAGGAGGCAGCCGATCCATGATTCTCTCCCATCATTGATGTTTCTCTCTCTCTCTCTCCCTCTCCCTTCCTCTCTGAAAGCAATAACAATATATTTAAAAAAAAAAGAGAGAAGGAAATCTTACCTTTGGCAACAGCATGGATGGACCTGGAGGATTAGACACATACCATAGGATCTCACTTACACGTGGAGTCTAATGAACAAAATAGAAGCAGAGGCCGGGACAGACAGCTGTAGGAGGGAAGGGGTGTGGGAGGGACTGGACCGAAGAAGGTGAAGGGATTACCCAGAGGACATCTATGCATAACCCATAGACACAGACGAGGGTGGGGGTGGCCAGAGGGGGGCGGGCAGGCTGGACGGAGGTGGGCAAAGGATGGGAAAATGGGGGACCTTAATAGTGTCACAATAAAATAAAAAAAAAGACCATGGCAACTACCCCATTCCCAATGCCATTTATATGCGGGTCAGGTGTTATCCATATAATTTAGCCCTCGTTGAAAGACTTGAATGAGGTCATGTGTAAGGACCCATCCTCTTAAAAACACAGGGAAAGGAGATTTAGAGAGATGAGCGACTGTCTTTCTGAGCCAGCTGCGGCGTGTGGAAGCCAACACTTGAATCGGACCAGCCTTCCTTCAGATGCTGTGGTCTCAATTCCTCTGCCAACTGACTCCCATCGCCTCCCCCTTCCCCCCCACGCCCCCCAGGACCCCCACCCAGGCATCAGGTCCAAAAACAAGGGCATTTCAGAAGAGAAGCGCCAACGGGTTAAAGCCAGAATAAAGCCTTCCGTTAGTTAGACGGGGAGGCGAGCCCATGAAGTGACGTAGGCCACAACCTGGTGGGCCTTGGAGGCTGCGGATGGTTGGGCAACACACACGGAGTAGCTACAGGGGAAAGAGAAAAGCTACATCTGCAATGGGTCCCAAATCACAGCGAGGAAACACAGCTTACACCGAAGTGGGGCATTTACACCCAGGCGTTCAACGGTTGTGTTTACATTGAGATGTAACCGGGGGTGGGGGGTTGGGGGGGACCCTTATGTGTGGAATCGCAAGAACAAAATAAACGAAGAAACAAAACAAGGAACAACATAAACGAAGAAACAAAACAGGAACAGGCTCATAGATACAGGGAGCAGACCGCGTGAGGGTTGCCAGAGGGGTGGAGGGTGGGCGGGGGGGGGGGGGCGGGCGCTGGGTGACAAGGGGGAAGGGATGAACAAGTACAAGTTGGTAGCTACAAAACAGTCACGGGGATGTAAGTCACGGCATAAGGAATCGAGTCAATAATATTGCAACGGCGATGCATGGTGCCAAATGGGTACTAGACTTATCGGGGGAATTCGCGTCCTACGTTGTATAAATGTCTACCCACTGTGCTCTACACCTGAAGCGAATATAGAATAGTAGTGAATACCCGTGTAATTTAAAACATGTTAACTAACAAAAGAAACGTTAGCGGGAGGTTCTTAGGACCGGCCTTGACCTTCCGGTCTTTAGCCAGCCTGCCTTTTATCTGTCAGAGGACATATTTCCTAGAACAGTGGCCGGCAAACTGTGGCTCGCGAGCCACATGCAGCCCGTTGGCCCCTTGAGCGTGGCTCTTCCACAAAATGCCACGGCCTGGGCGAGTCTGTTTTGAAGAAGTGGCGTTGGAAGAAGTTTAAGTTTAAAAAAATCTGGCTCTCCAAAGAAATTTCTAGCGTCGTCCTATTGGTATTCGGCTCTGTCGACTCAGGAGTTTGCCGACGACTGACCTAAGACAATGATTCAGCTGCCTGATGGAGACCCGTCAGAGAAGGACCCCAACTCTTCTGGGTGTTTGGCAGACAAGATCTTAAGAAGAGCAATTTCAGGGGAACGGAAGGGCAAGAAGCTAGACTGTGAAGGGCAGAAGCATGCATGAGTCGTCTTGACGTAGGGGCATGGGCATAAAATAAATGGAAGGACAAATCCATTTCTCTCTCTCTCTCTCTCTCTTCCCCTCCTCCTCCTCCCTCGGCCACTCAAATCGATTTTTAAAAATATCTGTATGTGCCCAGCTGGCGTGCCTCAGCGGTTGAGCATCAGCCTATGAACCAAAGAGATACTTCTATTTCTAGGAACTTGGCGAAGAAGAGAGTGAACTTAGAGATTCGATACTGGCTTCAGGGAAAATGGGAGCTTGGACCTGGCTTCACAGGGCCACACACTAGCCTCAACGTTGACCACGGGGTGTGTGTCTTTTGCCCTTACAACGTTCGTCGCAAATAGCACGCTTTTCACACAAAACAGGTTATTCCTATGTTGTTCTCCTTTGGCCAAAGTTAATCCAACTTACATTTATAGCCAGTGATCTTAGGAAACGGACCTTCAGCAAGAGGGGAAAAACACACACAAAACGATTCAAAGTTATAGGAGTCACGGTCGGAGGGGAATCCGACTCGAAACTTCAAAGGTTTAACATTAAAAAAAAAAGAGAGGAGGCATTTTCAGCGGAGACTTAACAGCTGAATGAAGACAGAGACACATGGAGTAAAGAAGAAGCTGGGATGTGGCTCACCTCACCAGCGTCCGGACCCATCCTCTAGCCAGGACGCCTGAGGTTTGGAAACCCGCCTATAAGAAGTGTCTCTTTCCACCCAAGCTCTGTGATTGGCCCGCTGCCGAGAACTTCCCTCCCCCAGCGTGATTACTCGATAGGTGGAGACCCTTTCTCTAATTTGAGCATCCATTCCCCACCGCCTTCTCAACCTTGACTTCGTGTTAAGCTCACCTGCCTCAAGCCTCAAGCATCGTTTCCAAGTACCGAGGCCCAGAGAGTCTGCCGTCTAGGTCAGTGGGGGCTGCCCAGATGTAGGGGTGCTCTTAAAGAGTCCCAGGTGAGGGCAGTTGGGGCCAAGCTTGAGAACCCGGGCTTGGGACCTTCAGCTGTGATTAGCGGCTTCCTGCTGTCATACAGATATTTAACTGGAGGGGAGCGAGAGAGAGAGGTGGGTTTGTTGTCCCACGTATGCTGCGTTCATGGGTTGATTCTTGTATGTGCCCTGACCGGGGATTGAACCCACAACCTTGGCGTGTGGGGAGGATGCTTTAACCAACTGAGCTACATGTCCAGGGCCAATATATATAAAACTTTTGAAAGTACATTTATTTTACATTAAACTTTTTGTCATAAAGCCTTCAAGATCTGGCCTGTATTCCACACGGGCACATACCAGTTTAGATAAGTCACATTTCTGGTATTCAATAGCCATGGGTGGCTACTGGCCATCCTATGGGTTGGGTCTAGACCCAGGGACAGGAGAGCGATCCTGGCTTTAAAACGAGGAGGGTCGCTCTAGCTCGTTTGGCTCAGTGGTTAGAGCATCGGCCCTTGGACAAAAGGGTCCCAGGTTCGATTCCGGTCAAGGGCACGTACTTCGGTTGCAGGCTCGATCCCTGGCCCTGGTGGGACGTGTGCAGGAGGCAACCAATTGATGTCTCTCTCTCTCTCTCTCTGTCTCTCTCCCTCCCTTCCACTCTCTCTAAAAATCAATGGAAAAATATAGTTGGGTGAGGATTAACAAAAAACAAAATAAAACACAAACAAATAAAAAAATGAGGGGGGTCAAGGGACCCAAAGGGTTGGTTTCCTGGCATGAGGTTATTTCTCTGAGATTCTATGTCTATCTATCTATCTATATCTATCTATCTATCTATCTATCTATCTATCTATCTATCTCCCATGTATCTATCATCTATCTGACTATCTATCTACTTATCTATTTCTCTCTCTCTCTCTCTCTCTCTCTCTCTCTCTCTCTCTCATCCCTTAGTAAGAGGGAGACACCTATGGGCCCTCTGGCTTGATAATCAACCCACCAATAGCTGTCTTTCAGGTGATGGTACTTAGAGAGGGACATTCATCCCTCCAAATCTTTCTAGGCTGTGCAAACTTGGTCAAGTTTCCTAACCCCTGTGCCTTAATTACCTCATAGGTAGATGGGGTTAACAATAGTGTCTGCCTCATAGGATAAGGATATTTTAAACGAGTCACTACTTGTAATGGATTTAAACAGTGTGTGGAAGGAAGGAACTATTACAAATATATTCTGTTTAAAGATAAACATTTTCCATGTGCCTCAGATGAGATACTGGCAAAAGTCCTATGGGAGGGGGAAAAAAAAAAAGCCAGCAGGCAAGCCAAAGAAAAGGAAAAGAGGTAAATTTATTTCTCTTAACTCAGTGGTAACAGGGGAAAGATATATTGGCCACTGGGGTGACTGGGGTATTCTCAGCAGAACAAGGAGAACAAAGACTGAATTTCTAAAATTTATTTTTCAACCACAGTTTATCTTCAACACCATTCTGCAGCCGTGTCAGATGCATAGCAAAGTGGCCAGAAAACCATGCACCCTACAGAGTGGCCCCTCGCTTCCTCTAGCACCCATCTGCCCCATACCCAATTATCTCAACATTATTGACTATACTCCCCATACGGCAATCCGAATCTCTGTGATTATTCTGCAACTATCAATATGTACTGCTTAACCTCTTCACCATTAAAAAAAATATTTTTTATGGATTTCAGAGAGAAAGGGAGAGGGAGAGAGAGATAGAGATAGAAACATCATTGATGAGAGAGAATCATGGATCAGCTGCCTCTTGCACGCTCCACACTGGGGATTGAGCCTGCAACCTGGGCATGTGCCCTCACTGGGAATCGAACCGTGACCTCCTGGTTCCTAGGTTGACACTCAACCACTGAGCCATGCTGGCCGGGCAACCTTTTTCATGCAGCTCCCCAATGCCCCTCCCCTCTGACAGCTGCCAGTCTGTTCTCTGTATCTGTGAGTCTATTTCTATGTTGTTTGTTTACTTTGTTCATGAAATTCCACATATGAGTGGGATCGTATGGTATTTGTCTTCCTCTGACTGGCTTATTTCACTTAGCACAATACTCACCAGGTCTAAAAATGGAATTTGAAGTGAAATAGTCAACCGCTCTATTTTCAGAGCAATGTTTCAGAAACTCAGGCATCTTCAACTTCTGAGACACATCACACTGGTTAGAATACATGTCATCTATGTAATGGATATATGAGGGTCATCTGGTCGACCACCTTACACTCAAGGACTGGAGAGCAACACAGGTCCATACTGGGAGTCTGGGAAAACACTTCTCTATTAAAAGAAATCGTTGCATGGCTCATAGGTGAGAATATTTGCTCTTGAGAGTAAAAATATTCCTTACCATAGCATGTTTTACAAGGGAAATTGAGACGGCATGTCCAGTGTTCAAAGTTTGTATTTCCTTTTTGTTTTGTTTTGTTAATCTTCATTTGAGGATATTTTCCCATTGATTTTTAGAGAGAGTGAAAGGGAGGGAGAGAGAGAGAGAGAAAGATTGATGTGAGAGAGACACTTGGATCAGTTGCCTTCTGCTCTGGCCCTGACTGGGGCTGGGGATCAAATGTGCAACCCAGGTACCTGCCCTTGACTGGGAATGGAACCCATGACTCTTTGGTGCATGGGCCGACACTCTAACCACTGAACACACCAGCCAGGGCCATTATCCTATATAATAAAGAGGTAATATGCAAATTGACCATCACTCCAACACACAAGACGGCCACCACAAGATGGCCAGCAGGGGAGGGCAGTTGGGAGGGACCAGGCCTGCAAGGGAGGGCAGTTGGGGGTGATCAGGCCTGCAGGGGAGGGCAGTTAGGGGCAACCAGGCTGGCAAGGGAGGGCAGTTAAGGGTGACCAAGCCAGCAGGGGAGAGCAGTTGGGGGTGACCAAGCCTGCAGGGGAGGGCAGTTAGGGGTAATTGGGCCGGCAGGGGAGCAGTTAGGCAATGATTAGGCTGACAGGGAGTGGTTAGGGGGTGATCAGGCTGGCAGGCAGAAGTGGTTAGGGGCAATCAGGCAGGCAGGCAGGCAGGCGAGCAATTGGGAGCCAGCAGTCCTGGATTGTGAGAGGGATGTCTGACTTCCCATTTAGGCCCACTGGGATTGGACATCCCTCGAGGGTTCCTGGATTGGAGAGGGTGCAGGCTGGGCTGAGGAACTATCTATATCTATATCTATCTATATCTATATCTATGTATGTATTTTTTGTGTGTGAATATTTGTGTGTGCATGTGTGTTTTTCTGTGGCTATTTAAGGAATACTGAACTAAAAAAAAAAAAAGAAAGTAAAGAATACTGAACTGAGACTTCCTGAATATTCCACATTGTGTAACCATCCTTTGAGGTCAGGTTCCCCAAATGGGTTTGTTGGCTTGAATGTGATTCACATCTTATATTTGGACACATGTTGCAAACTGCTCTCCAGAAATTCTGCACAACTGCCAACATCTTACTTTAAAAAAAAAAATGTCATTTCGAAAGTCACAGAGATAGAAGAAGTGAGTGGGAGAAGAAACGGGCTCAGGGAACACGTGACAGAGGCAACAGAAGGGGCCCTGGGAGCTCGGGGAGAGAAGGGTAAAAGCAGCTTGCAAGGAGGAAGAAGAGGGGAAGGGGAAGGGGGGTGTGTTCCCAGAAGGGAGAGCCACAACTTCTTCCTCTGATTCGGCCACAGAGGCGGGTCAGCAGCTGCAGCCTCTGGGTAGCTCTAAAATCTGCTCTTTCCTTCCACGCCCACGGCCTTACTTGAGCTCAGACCTGACCTTCTCTGATGTGGCTTCTTTCACTAGCCTGCAAGTGGTCTCCCTCTCCCCAGGTCTCTTTCAGTCCCATCTCCACTGTGGCCTCCAGGGAGATCTGTCTCAGACACCATTGGATGCATCATTGCTCCATTCAACACGCCGCCTTCATTTCAGCCCCACCCCCCTTCTTTTCTTGTTCCCTCATTTAATTAATTAATTAAATATATTTTACTGATTTTTTTACAGAGAGGAAGGGAGAGAGATAGAGAGTTAGAATCATCGATGAGAGAGAAACATCCATCAGCTGCCTCCTGCACGCCCCCCACTGGGGATGTGCCCGCAACCCAGGTACGTGCCCTTGACCGGAATTGAACCTGGGACCCTTCAGTCCGCAGACCGATGCTCTATCCACTGAGCCAAACTGGCGAGGGCAAGTTGTTGTCTCTTGACTGTCTCAATTAGAACTGAGGGTTTTATAAATGATACTATTTTCTGACGGATGGCCTCAGCTGTGTGAAGAAGCTGTAGGATCAGTCTTTAACCATCCTCTTCCAGCTCTCTGCTTTTACAGCACTTAAACTCTGCCATCCTATCTAATAAAAGAGTAATATGCAAATTGACCATCACTCCAACACACAAGATGGCTGCCCCCATGTGGTCAAAGATGGCTACCCCCATGTGGACACAAGATGGCCGCCACAAGATGACCAGCAGGGGAGGGCAGTTGGGAGAGACCAGGCCTGCAAGGGAGGGCAGTTGGGGGCGATCAAGCCTGCAGGGGAGGACAGTTAGGGGTGACCAGGCTGGCAGAAGAGGGAAGTTGGGGGTGACCAGGCCTGCAGGGGAGAGCAGTTAGGGGCAATCAGGCTGGCAGGGAAGCAGTTAAGCATCAATCAGACTGGCAGGGGAGTGGTTAGGGCATGATCAGGCTGGCAGGCAGAAGCGGTTAGGGGCAATCAGGAAGGCAGGCAGGCAGGCAGGCAAGCAGTTGGGAACCAGCAGTCCTAGATTGTGAGAGGGATGATCCCTATTGGGATCCCTACTGGGATCAGCCCTAAACGGGCAGTTGGACATCCCTCGAGGGGTCCCAGATTGGAGAGGGTGCAGGCTGGGCTGAGGGACACCCCCCCCCATACACAAAATTCGTGCACTGAGCCTCTAGTTATATATAATACATAAGTAAACATGAGTGGTCATATTCCAACAAAACTTTAATTATGGCCCTGGCTGGGGAGCTCAGTCGGTTAGAGCATCATCCTGATACACCAAGGTTGTGGGTTCCATCCCTTATGGGGGACATACAAGAATCTATGCTAATAAAAGTGTAATGTGCTAATTAGACCAGATAGACCAGACATCTTCCGTACATCCTTCCGGACAAAGCCATGGTGATGTGGCTAAGGCAGAGGTGGTTAGGGGCGATCAGGCCGGCCCACAGGGGAGAGTGGTTAGGGGTGATCAGGCAGGTAGGCAGAGAGGTTAGGGGCGATCAGGCAGGCAGGCAGAGAGGTTAGGGGCGATCAGGCAGGCAGGGGAGCAGTTAGGGGCATCAGGCAGGCAGAGTGGTTAGGGGCGATCAGGCAGGCAGGCAGGTGAGCGGTTAAGAGCCAGCGGTCCCGGATTGTGAGAGGGATGTCCTGGATTGGAGAGGGTGCAGGCTAGACTGATAGACATCCCCCCTCACCCCCTGTGCACAAAGTTCATGCACCGGGCCTCTAGTTAACCAATAAGTGTCTAAATAAGTGGAACAACAAATTGGTGTCTCTCTCTCTCTAAATCAATACTTATTTTTGAATATATATATTTTTTAATTTTAGAGAGAGAGAAAAACATTGATCCGTTGTCTCCTGTACTCACCCCGACCGGGGACTGACCCCACAACCTAGGTATGTGCCCTGAATGGGAATTGAACCTGCACCCACTGAGCCTCCCGGCCAGGGCTAGAACACACATCTTTGACAAGAGGAATGGTTTTGGGATCTTTTCTGTGCATCTAGGCTGTACTAGAAAACCTGGCACCCAAGACGATTTAAGTATATTTGTTTAATCAATGGGAACATACAAACATCATGCTGCCATGGTCCCAATAACCCGGGAGGGTCCCGGGAATTGCTGGGCAATTACGGTGGAGATTCTGGAACTGACTGGGTGATCATCTCCAGACTCAGGGGGCGCCGGGGCCTTCTTCCTGGGTAACGTGGGTGGGTCCCCTCAGCCCGGCTGACAGCCTCACATTTAGAAGCAATGACGCCAGAGGAGGGACCTTCCAACCCGCAGCTCTGAGTCCTCCTGTCCAGAGCATGGCTCATCTCAGGACGACTGTGGCATACTCGCTGGCCTGGGTCGACCTGGGCAGCAAGGAGGGGGCTGAAGCTCTCCCATGGGTGGGGGCATTGAAAGCCACTTGGAAATAGGTGACATCCTGTGGGTCTCTAGCTTCAGAGGCCTGAGGGAGGAAGGGAGACTTTGATATGATGGTGTGATGTTGGGGACCAGAGGAATTGTTGGGGGCGGGCAGAGTAGAGGAAGAAACTCTTACCAGTCCGTTCATGGGTTCTGCGGCCTGTTGCTGTCTCTTTGTCTCGGTGGCATCTGGAGGGAAGAGGACGTTGCTAGGGCTGCATATTTTATTTAAAAACTTTTTTATCCTCATCTGAGGATATATATTTTTTAAAATATATTTTTAGTCCTAACTGGTTTGGCTCAGTGGATAGAGCATCAGCCTGTGGACTGAAGGGTCCCAGGTTCGATTCCAGTCAAGGGCACATACAGGAAGCAACCAATGAACGCATACATGAGTGGAACAGCCCTAGCCAGTTTTTCTCAGTGGCTAGAGCATTGGCCCGCGGTTCAGTTGCAGGTTCAATTCTGGTCAAGGGCACGTACTTCGGTTGCAGGCTCGATTCCCAGGCAGGGGCACACGGGGGAGGCAACCAATCGATGTGTCTCTCTCACATAGATGTTTCTCTCCCTCTGTCTCTCCTTTTTCCTCCCCACTTTCTCTATTAAAAAAAAAATCAATGGGAAAAATATCCTCAGATGAGGATTAACGATGACAGCAACAACGTGGATCAACAAATCAATCTCTCTCTCAACATCAATACGTAAAAAAAAGAGACAGAGTGATCACCATCGCAGCTTGAGCCAGCAAACCAGCCCCCACCTCCTCTGGCTCCCTCACCCCCTTTCCCGCCCCCAGAAGATGCCTCCCTCCCCATTTCCCTGTAGGATCTGCACCACAGGGGCCTCTGCTCAGGCTTCCCTCTCTTGCTGAAGGACGTACTGTTTTTGGCTTTGCGATGGCGGTGGCGGAGGAGGAAGAAGAGGAGGAGGAAGAGGAGGAGCAGGAGGACGATGGCCACTGGGAAGCCGATCAGCATACCCTGGGGGTCCTGGGTCTGGTTGTGGTCTGTGGCTGCAAAGGAGGAGACAGTGTTGGAGCTGCCCTCCCTAAAGTACCTTCGCGGAGGGCACGGGGGCTGGGTGTCCCCCCTCCCCCCACCATGCCCCAGCACAGTCCCGAATGGTTGACCCCTGTGAACCAGAATATAAACAGAGCCACTTAGAAATGGATCCAGCCTGCCCTGGCTGGTGTGGCTCAGTGGATAGAGCGTCGGCCTGTGGACTGAAGGGTCCCAGGTTTGATTCCGGTCAAGGGCACATGCCCAGATTGCGGGCTCGATTCCCAGTAGGGGGGTGGGGTGAAGGAGGCAACCAGTCAATGATCCTCTCTCATCATTGATGTTACTATCTTTCTCTCCCTCTCCCTTCCTCTCTGAAATAAATAAAAATATATTTAGAAAATGGATCCAGCCTGGCTGCCGTCACTCAGTGGTTGAGCATCGACCTATGAAGCAGGTGATTATGGTTCCATTCCCACTTAGGACACCTGCCTGGGTTGCGGGCTCCATCCCCAGGAGGGGTGTGCAGGAGGCAGCCGATCAATGATTCTCTCTCATCATTGATGTTTCTATCTCTCTCTCCCTTCCTCTCTGAAATCAATAAAACTATATTAAAACCCCCCAGCTCCCATGAACCAACCAAGATACATGAAGCGTGTGTGAATGTCATGCTAAACGAGGTAAGTCGATCAAAAAAGTTAAGAACCGTATGATTGCATTCATATGTGGGACACAAAACGGAAAGCAGCCCACAAACAAACAACACAAACAAAAACTCATAAAAACTCATACACACAGTCAACAGAAGTTTAGCTACTAGAGGGGCAGGGTAGTGGCGGGAGGTAGAAGAGGGGCAAGAGGGGCCAAACACACGGTGATGCAAGGAGGCTTGAGTCTGGGCGGTGGGCACACAGATGGTGTGCTATGGCATTGCACGTTCGAAACGCATGTTATCAGCCAATGCCACTCCAACAAATTTAATAAAAACTTAAAAAGATTGTAAAGGCAGCAAAGCGAACGAGAGCATTCACTTCAAGAATTAAGAAGTGAGCTGCTCATGGATGAACCTGGAGGTTATTATGCTAAGTGAGAGAAGCCGTATTTTTTTTTAACCCAAAAGATTAAAAAAATATATTTTTATTGATTCCAGAGAGGAAGAGAGCCGGAGAGAGAGATAGAAACATCAAGGATGAGAGAGAATCATTGACTGGCTGCCTCCTGCACCCCTCCCCCCCCCCCACTGGGGATCAAGCCCGCAACCTGGGCATGTGCCCTGACCCGGAATCGAACCAGTGACCTCTTGGTTCCTGGGTCTACACTCAATGGCTGAGCAATACCTGGCTGGGCAGCCCCGATAGATTTTTAAAAAAATATATATATTTTATTGAATTTTTTTTTACAGAGAGGAAGGGAGAGAGACAGAGAGTCAGAAACATCTATGAGAGAGAAACATCAATCAGCTGCCTCCTGCACACCTCCCACTAGGGATGTGACCGCAACCAAGGCACATGCCCTTGACCGGAATCGAACCCGGGACCCTTCAGTCCGCAGGCCGACGCTCTATCCACTGAGCCACACCGGCTAGGGCCCCGATAGAGTTTTTGGCTTGTATGCTTGTGTTTCCCCGTAGGACTTCCTTCTCACTCTACTGCAGTACCTGCATTATCTTCCATACATTACTTGCAACCTTTAGGCTCAATAATTCCACACCTGTATCTACAGTTCTCCACCCTCTAACTCAAGACCAGTAAAGCCAACTCTTGAATGTGTGTAAGAGGTTGCCTGGCCACCTCAGAAGCAACAAGTCCAAGATGCAACTCCTGACCTTGCCCCATGCCACCTTTGAAAATGCACTTGTCCGTTCCTCTGTGAATGGTCCTCCAATACACGCCTGTCACAGGCACGGATAGAGACCGTCATGGGCCTGCAGGCTCGTTTATACTAAATTCTACTCAACATGTAGGGAAACACTGACGGCGGCCTCAACCACAGAAGGTCTTGGCTCAACAGTTGTTTTTGTCATTTTTTTTTTTTAATGGGAGAGAGAGAGAGAGAGATGCCTTGATGTGAAAGAGAAACATGGATCAATTGCCTCTCACACATATGTGCCCTGACAGAAAATCGAACCCACTACCTTTGGTGCATGGGATGACCCTCCAACCAACTGAGGGATGACTCTCCACCAGCTAGGGCCTTTCTCCGCCCCCCTTATTTATGTAATTGAACTTATTGGGGGTGACACTGGTTCACAAAACCACACAGGTTTCAAGTGTACAACTCAATAAAACATCACCACACTGTTGTCTGTGTTTTACATACGTGTGTGTGTGCATGTGCCTGTGTGTGTTTTATTTAATCCCTTCATCTTCTTTCATCCAGCCCCTCTGACAGCTGTCGGTCTGTTCCATGTATCCATGCCTCTCAACAGTCCTTCTTAATCCTTTACAGAATTTTTGTTTCCTTATATGTGGGGAAAACGCAGCTCAGAGGAGGGAAAAGAGAAGCAGGGGGGACCCCTGAATTAATTGTAGAAATAGCTCTCACAGGTTTAGTGTCCTCGGTGAGGGCAGGGATGAAGCCTCCAGAGAAAAGGTTATCTGACTATCTCAGTTATTTGGGGCTGACATAATGAGTATCAATCTGCCCTCGGGAGTCGAGCTCCGTGATGAGGGCTAGGAATCCTAGATGCTCTCAGAAGTACTGGCATATGGATCAATGATGAAAGGTAGCTGTGGAACCTACAGATGTCATTTGCCACCCACAGACCATCTAGCCTTCTGCTCTCCCAATGGAAAACAGCCCCACTTCCTTCACCTGTGCGCTCCCTGCTTCCTCCAGCCATCAGAGGTCCTCTTAAAAAGCTGACTCTGGCCCTCGCCAGTGTTATCCATGGTTAGAGCGTGAGCCTGCACATCGCAAGGGTCCTGGGTTTGATTCCTGGTCAAGGGGTATATATGCCTGGGTTGCAGGTTCCATCCCCGGCCCTGGTTGGGGGCATATGTGAGAGGCAACCAATCGATGTGTCTCTCTCATCTCTCTCTCTGTCTCTCTCTCTCCTTCCCTCTCTTCTATTCCCCCTAAAAATCAATGGAAAAAGCATCCTCAGTGAGGATTAATTAAGGAAAAATAAAAAGCTGACTGTCCCTGGTAAATGAGATTTCTACTCCATGTACTTTCCGTTCTCCACACAACCCAGTGACTCACCTTGTGGATGTTTGGGCTCCACGGGTGTGGGGTTGAAAGGAGCTTCTGCAAACGGAGATGAAATGGGGGTGGTTACTTGATTTCTTCTCAGGCTCTTCCTACACAGACTCCCAATGACCTACATGGCCTCCCCGGCCCTGAACGTGTGACTGTTCTCCACACAACCCAGTGACTCACCTTGTGGATGTTTGGGCTCCACGGGTGTGGGGTCGAAAGGAGCTTCTGCAAACAGAGATGAAATGGGGGTGGTTACTTGATTTCTTCTCAGGCTCTTCCTACACAGACACCCAACGACCTACTTGGCCTCTCTGGCCCTGAACATGTGATAAGACACTGCGAGGTGGACAAGGAGTGAGGTTGACCTCATAGCTTTGTGCCTAAGAAGAGGTGCTGACAACAACTCCTCAGGCCACTCTCCTCCTTTACCCAGTATTCCCTCTAAGTGGACATCATCAACATGAGGAGGGAACATATGGATGGATGGGCATCCTCACCTCTGACCTCTTTCTCCCAGTCACTGCTCTAAATGGACAGTGTCATCTTCAGAAGGGGACGTGGGGATGGACCGGCTTTCTCACCTCTGACCACCAGCTCCAATGGGTCGCTGGTGTGAGACCACACATAGGGGTCTTTGCTGAAGGCACCGTAGCACCTGTAGGTCCCTGCCTGTGTGGAGGTGACACGGTCCAGGTGGAAGGTGGTTTGAACTCCATTATCCTGGGCGGTGGAGCTTTGTCTCTGCGTGAACCGAGGTGCATCTTCTTTGGTGAGAATAAATGCTTCAAACTTGATTCTGGAGAAACACTGTAACTTCACATTGTCTCCTGGAGCCACCACCGTGCCACTCATGCTCGAGAGTGACGGTTTGTCATAAGTTCCTGAGAAAGAAGTTTGTTGATAAAGAGGAAGCCACGTCCATCTCTGTGCCTTCCAGTTGCCCAGGAGCAGACGTAGCTCTGGCTTCTATCCCCTCCATGTCCTGCCCTGAGGGAATGTGTCTGCATCATCATTGATGCCTTCCTAGAGACAGAAGCTTTGCTGCTTCCTGCTCCGTATCTCAGAGCCTGGTTCTCCCCTCTGCAAAGAGGTCCCTCCCGGCCCTGCTGCCTGGGCCCCACTCACCCGTCATCACTACATGCAGAAGGCCACTGAGCGGAGACCAGTGTCCTGCACTCTTATAGGAACAGCGGTACAGTCCTGTCTGGTCTGGTTTCATCTCTTGGATAGATAAAGTGCTGGTCTTCTCAGCCACCAGTAATTTCCTTCTGTCCCTAGGCTCAGGGTCTTCCATGTTATATATCTCATAGGCTGCAGCGTCTGGAGGCCCATGGCACAGGATGGTCACTGGTTCCTTGTATAGAACCATGGATCCAGGCTGAGCTGTGATAATAGGTGGGCAGAGATATCCTAGAAGAAGAGGTAATAAATTTACAGGTGTATCTGTTTCTCATGCCACCCTCTGCTTCCTCCCTCTTACAGCTACGAGTCTAAATGGCTTCTTCCCGGCCCCCAAGAGAGCTGATATCTGGCCAAACTCCACTCAGTCCTTGAACATTAAAAGGATACTCACCATTCTGAGCCTGAGTGCTCTGGGCTAGACACAACCCTGGAAGGAACATGGGTGAGAACAGCTCAGTCTTTTTAATTTTTAAAATATTTTCAATTACAGTTTACATTCAATATCACCTTGTATTATTTTCAGGCATGCAGCCTAGTGGTTGGATAATCATATACGTTATAAAGTCTTTACCCTTGCTATGTCCAGTACCCTCCTGGCCCCATACGTGGTTGTTACAATATTATTGGCTGTATTCTCTATGCTGTACTCTACGTCCTCAGGAGTATTCTGTAACTCCCAATCTACACTTCTCAATCCCTGCACCTTTACACCCAGTCCCCATACATTCTCCTCTGGCAACCGTCAGTCTGTTCTCCGTGTCTGTGAGGCTGTTTCTCTTTTGTTTGCTCATTCATATTGGAGAACAGCCCAGCCTTATGGAACCTCCGACCTGCCCTGATAGCGTTCTGTTTGCACCCGGACCCTTCTGTCAGCACTCACCGAGATAGAGCATAGTGGGAAGAACCACAGACATGATTCTGGGTCCTCTCTGGCCCCTTGGCCTCAGCGATGCTGCCTGTACGCGGAACGGACTTCTCTGAAAGCCACACCAAGCAACAGGAAGTGGTGGGAGGGCCTTGGTTCTTTCCCCCAGAGTGAAGGCATTTCACAACATCTTCTGTTATAGCCTTGCAGGGGCAGCTGAGATCATGATGTTCGTCATCTGAACTTTAACCTCCATCAGCCCCGCTCGGTCCCTACTTTCTGTTCCTGATTCCTCATGGGCATTCAGTCTTTCCCTATAAAGTGAGCAGTAAGAGGGATCACAGATGAAGAACAGGACGGAAGTAGTTCCCACTCTGAGTTCTGCCCTGAAATATTCTGTGAGCTCATGGCTCCTGCTACTAAATGCAGAGCTTCCTCCTGTTCATGCTCTAAATGGGTCAGTAATTGTGTCTTTCTGCAAAGCTATACTCAGTGTGTGCACAGGTAGAGTATAGGTAGAGTATGGAATCAGCATAGGTAGAGTATAGAATCAGCGGTAGAGTGTGTGCATAGGTAGAGCATAGAATCAGCGGTACAGTCCTGTCCAGCACAGTCCAGAGCAGGCCCTACCAGGGAGGCAATGACAGAATTATTAGTTCTTTGTTTGCTGTGCATGTTGCCACCACACTGTTAGCACTGACTCTGTCCATGGGTGAAAGTGATGAATCTAAGCAAGGTAATTTCACTGGGTTTGTTCAGCCCTTGTTTCTTTTATTTTTGCTGATGAAAGGAAAGAGGTTTATTCGAGTGCCAGCTTCTCTTCACCCTTTTGTGGTTTTCCAAAAATATGTTTTTATTGATTTCACAGAGGAGAAGGGGAAGGGAGAGAGGTAGAAACATCACTGATGAGAGAGAACCACTGATCGGCTGCCTCCTGCATGCCCCACACAGGGGATCCAGCCCACAACCCAGGCATATGTTCTGACTGGGAATGGAACCATGACCTTCTGGTTCATAGGTCAATGCTCAACTACTGAGCCCCGTGGGCTGGGCATCGCCTCTCTGTCTTTAAACCGTCTCATTGGCTGAACCTTCCTGAGCAGCTATGCCATCCAGTCTTCTCAAACTTAGATTTAAAATCGTCCCCTCTCTGCACCCACATGAGTCACTCTTCCACACAAATCTGATGTAATGGAACAGCTGACCTGTACTGGGTTTTCATTTTATCAAGATCCTATGGGGAAAGTTGCACATAATCTTCACAAGAACTGTGGTGGATTGGGTTAATGCTTCACCTTATTTGGTCATGCCTTCGTTCATCAGACCCTGAGGACACTGTAGACGATGATAAGTCCCACCTGGTTCTTCAGGTTCAGAAGTATCCCCTGCTGCTTCTAGGCTTTCCCTGTGGTTGTGGGGTTTCAGTCAACACGCATCTAAGCTTAACCCTAGCATCACCACAACCAGTTCAATTAGCTGAGGAGACCCCTTGTTTGTGCCATTGGTGTCTGGCCTGGGCCTAGAGCAGAGGGTGTAAGGTGAGATAATCACAGATGAGAAATGGGAGTTTTCTCAGGATTAAGAAGACAATGGAAGATTCCAACTGAGAGGATGAGGAGACAGGTCAAAATGGTTAGGTAAGACTTGATTTTCTTTGACACTGGGGTAAAATATGCCTTTGTGTTTCTCTGTCTCGTTATCTTTTGTCTACCTACCTTTCTATCATGTATATTTCCATCTGTTCCTAATATGTATCTATCTATAATTCATTATATTTATCTATCATCTATTTTTTATCTATCTATCTATCTATCTATCTATCTATCTATCTATCATGTATCTATCATTCATACCAGCTTTCTCTCTCTTTTCTTCCTACCTTTCTGTCATATATATATCTATCTGTAACTATCTATGTATTATCTATATATAATTTATTATATTTCTCTACCATCCAACTATCTATCCATGAATCATCTATACCACCTTTCTCTCTCATCTATGTTTTACTTATTTTAGAGAGAAAAGAAGGAAGGGGGAGAGAGAGAGAAACATTGAGCAGCTATGTCCTGCACCCCCTCTACTGGGGATCAAGCCTGCAACCCAGGCATGCTCCCTGACCTGGAATTGAACCAGTGACCTCTTGGTGCCTGAGATGATGCTCAACCAACTGAGCCATAGCAGCCGGCCAATAACTCTATTCTTCATTTTCTGGGGAGCCTCCATACGCACCCGAAGTCAAATCCTCTTAGGTCACCATCTATTTGGTCCCCTTTACTCCCTTTTAAAAAAAGATGTATTTTTGTTGATTTCAGAGAGGAAGGCAGAGTGAGAGAGAGACAGTAACATTAATGGTTAGAGAGAATCATTGATGGGCTGCCTCCAGCAGGTCCCACACTGGGGCTGGAGCTTGCAACCTGGGCATGTGCCTTGACAGGGAATCAGACCGTGACATCCTGGTTCATAGGTTGATGCTCAACCATCGAGCCACACCAGCTGGGTGGTCCCCTTTACTACCCCTCCACTCCATTCCCTCTGGCAATAACCATACTGTTGCCTGTGTCTATGAGTTTCAGTTTCATATCCCACCTATGAGTGAAATTATACGGTTCTTAGCTTTTCCTGACTGACTCATTTTGCTTAGCATAATATTCTCAAGGTCCAAGCATGTTGTTACAAATGGTAGTATTTCATCTGCTTCATGGCTGAGGAGTATACACTGCAATATGCAGATCATGTATCATAAAATTGTACATTTGAAACCTATATACTCTTATTAACCAATGTCACCCCAATACATTTACTTTAAAATAGCATAGATCCTTCTTTTTTAAAAGCTGCATAGGATTCCGTTGTGTGAATGTACCACAACTTTTGTATCCACTTATCTACTGATGGGCACTTGGGCTGTTTCCAGATATTAGCTATTGTAAAGAACACTGCTATGAACACAGGGGTGCGTATATTCTTTCTGGTTGGTCTATAGGGCTTCTTAGGAGATATTCCTAGGAGTGAGACCACTGGGTCAAATGGAAGGTCCGTTTTTATTTTTCATGGTGAGTGAACTAAGCCAGTCCGAGAAAGGTAAGTACCACATGATCTCACTCTTAAGTGGAATCTAATGAACAAAATAAACTGATGAACAAAATAGATCCAGAGGCATTGAAGCATGGAACAGACTGATGAGTCTCAGACAAAGGGGGTCATGGGTCAGGAAGAGACGAACCAAAGAACTTATATGCAAAAACCATGGACACAGAATATAATGCAGTGAAGGCCTGGGTGGGGGCATGGGTACAGGTTGGATGGGGTCCATGGGGAATAGAAAGGAACATTCTGTAATATTTCCAACAATGAAAGATAAGTTAAAAAAAAAAGCCATGCAGGCCAGTGGACACATTTTAGGCATTTGCTCTTCAGACCTCCAAGAGAACCCATTGGTACCGCTTTAATTCACTGTGATGTTGGGACGTTGTGCCAGATTCTGCAGGAGACGGACACACCCCATCATCTGGGAGACAACACAGCCAGTGCCTGGTTTCCTCTGCTCACCCGCCCCTCAGGTCAACACTGTCCTTAGATGCCACGAGCGTCCTCGGTGTTGGTCATGACGCTCAGGTGTGGGGGAGGGTCTCATCTGAGTCCGTGGAAGGACCTCTTGTGGCTGTAGCAGGCCTCCGCCAACAGGACCACCAGGGCCAAGAGAACCAGGCCAGCCAGACTCAGCCGGACTTGGTTCACCGGGGACACACTCCAACCAGCAGGTCCTGAGAGAGAAAGGACGGAGGTCACAGAGGGGCAGCCAAAGTCCCGCGTAAGTAGGTGTCCCCCCGCTGAGCTCATGTCTCCAGTCTCCTGGATCTGGGAGGTTGCTGCCCATCCACCCTCTGCATCAGCAATATCTGCCTTCTTTGCTGTTGTCATTAAGAGCCCGGTGGTGATTTCCTTAAGGAATTCTGGGGCCATGAAAGGCAGGGGTGGGGACTTGGTGGGGAGCGTCTAGTCTTCTCCTTGGGAGCCCTGCCTGGTCCTTTTTGGGGACGCCCCTCTGCAAACTATTGACTCAGCTGATGGAGAATGACCTCCCTGTTATTCCTTGTGTCTTTACTCGCAGCTTCTCTCTCCCTCGTTCTCTTTGCAACTAATCTTCCTTCGCCTTTCCTGCTGCTTCTGCAAAGACTGCCAGTTGGCGCTGTCCACCCAGAGAGCCCGCCTGTGCCATTCTCTTCCCTCTCCTCTCCACCTCCCTTTTCCTCCCCTGCTTCCCCCACCAGGCACCTTACTATTCTCTTCCTCCCTTCCCATATCCACGGGCCCTTCCTGCACCTCCATCACTTGTTTCCTAAGCCCCTTGCTTTTAGGACTGACTTCTCCTACCTTTGTCATTTACCCAATAAATTACAGTTAAACAACAACACCACCAACAAAAGGCTCCCAGTGACTCACCATGAGGACGTCTGGGTTCTGTGGGACCCGGATTGTCAGCAGCTTCTGCAATCGGGGATGAAATGGAGACGTTTTGTTTTATCCGTGCTCAGGTTCCTTCTTGCGGAACTCGCAGTGTCCTACAGGCTCTCCGCGCCCCTGGGCATGTGGCAGGAGGTCTGCCTGGCCGGATGAGGGGTGACGTTCTCATGGCTTTTGTGGAAGCAGATGGTTTTGACAAGGGCGTCCCGCCATGCTGTTCTCTTTCTCCCCGTCACTGCTCTAAGTGGACAGAGTCATCTCCAGAAGGGGACGTAGGGATGGAGGGCCTTCCTCACCTCTGACAACAAGCTGCAGTGGGTCGCTGGGGTGAGACCACACAAGGGGGTCTTTGCTGAGGGCACCGTAGCACCTGTAGGTCCCTGCCTGTGTGCAGGTGACACCGTCCAGGTGGAAGGTGGTCTGCTGTCCATTATCCTGGGCGGTGGAGCTTTGTCTCTGCGTGAACCGAGGTGCATCTTCTTTGGTGAGAATAAATGCTTCAAACTTGATTCTGGAGAAACACTGTAACTTCACATTGTTTCCTGGAGCCACCACCATGCCACTCATGCTCGAGAGTGACGGTTTGTCATAAGTTCCTGAGAAAGAAGGAAGTTTGCTGATAAAGGGGAAGCCATGGCCATGTTCTGTGCCTTCCTGTTGCCTGGGAGCAGACGTAGCTCTGGCTTCCATCCCCTCCGTGTCCTGCCCTGAGGGAATGTGTCTTGCATCATCCTTGATGCCCTCGTAGGGTAGAGGCTTTGCTGCTTCCTGCTCTGTATCTCAGAGTCTGGTTCTCCCCTCTGCAAAGAGGTCCCTCCCGGCCCTGCTGCCTGGGCCCCACTCACCCTTCATCACCAGACGCAGGATGTTACTGAGTTGGGAATAGTGCCCTGCAATTCTATAGGAACAGCGGTACTGTCCTGTCTGGTCTGGTTCCATCTCTGTGATATTTAAAGTGTTCCCAGCCATCAGTGATTTCCTTGTGTCTTTAGTTGAAGGTTCTCTCACTCTATGTATCTCGTAAGCTTCAGCGTCTGGAGGCCCTTGGCACAGGATGGTCACTGATGTTTTAAATGGGACCATGGGTCCAGGCTGAGCTGTGATAACAGGTGGGGGGAGGCTTCCTAGAAGAAGCGGTAATAAATTTACAGGTGTGTCTGTTTCTCATGCCACCTTCCATCCACTTCCTCCCTCTTCCAGCCACGAATTTAAATGCCAGGACCCCTTTTCCCAAACGCCAAGAGAGCTGAAATCTGGCCAAATCCTCTTTTAGTCCTTGGGAATATTAAAGGGAATACTCACCTTCTTGAACCCAGCTGCCCTGGGCTAGATACAACCCTGGAAGGAAACACAGGTGAGAACAGCCCCGCCTTTCAGAACCACCTTCCTGCCCTCCCTTCTATCCAGACTCACCGAGGTAGAGCAGGGTGGGGAGAATCACGGACATGATCCTGGGTCCTGGCAGGCTGCTGGCCTCAGGGATGCTGGGCAGACTTGCCTGAAAGTGACCCCGCCCTCCAGCCGCTGGGGGTGTGGCCCCGCCCCCAAAGGGAAAGCAACGGCAGGTCCCTATCCCTTTTCCTAGTTCCTCTGCGAGGCCGGCAGCCACAGCTGACAGCATGAAGTCATTGACCATCTAAACCTCAAACTGCTATCAGCGCAGAAGGAGACGTGGGTGTGGCGTTTCTGGGGGCAGATCCCCAAGGTCCACTGGCTCCTACTGCTGGACCCGCCCCCCGGAAGTGCGTCACCCACTGTGGCTGCCTTGTCAAGGGCTCGCTAATTAATGTTGCCACTATAGCTCAAAAACACCCTAAAAATCACCAAAAATAAACAAAAAGAAACGAGAAGCCCTGCTGTCAGTCTATCTAATTTGTATGCTCTGCGCCCCACTTTAATCTTTTTAAGTTGTGGATGGGGTAAGATAATCACAGGATAATGAACAGGAAAGAAATAATTTCTTTTTTAAAGTCCTCATCCAAGGACATGTTTTTCCCCATTGATTTTTAGAGAGATTGGAAGGAGAGACAGAGAGAAACACTGATGTGAGAGAGACACATCGATTGGTTGCCTCCCTCATGCCCCCGACCAGGCTGGGAGCCTGCAACCGAGGTACTTGCCCTTGACCAGAATCAAACTCGGACCCTTCGGTTTCTCTCTCTCTCTCCCTCTCCCTTTCTCTCTGAAATAAACAAAAACATATTTAAAAAGATTTAATAAAACATTTTAAAAAATGATAAAATTACTACGCTGTTCATTAAATCCTCAGGACTTCATCATCGTCGAAGGGGAAGTTTGTATCATATGGCTTACATCTTCCCCTTTCCCCCACTCCCACGCCCTGGTAACCACCGTTCTACTCTTTGTTTCTGAGTTTAGGGTTTTTAGATTTCACGTATCAGTGCAATCACGCAGTATTTGTCTTTCTCTGACTTACTTCACTTAGCATAACGTCCTCCAGGTTCATCCACGTTGTCACAGATGGCAGAATTTGGGGAGCTTATTTTGAAGCAGGTGGTTTTGAGGTTGAGGTGGGTTTAATTTCTCCCTCTCCAGGTGACGGTCCTGCCCTTGTCACCTCATTCACCTGCCCCCTTGCAGAGACCGCGGCCTGGCTGGGCTCTGTTTTAACGACACTGGGCATTCTGTTCACGGATTTTTGATTGTGGCTTCCTATCAGCTCACCCCGTGCTCTGTTCTGGCCACGTCGTTCCTCTTTTTCATATTTAGCCACCATTTCAGAAGTCTGTTGAAGTCCCTTCCTTTCCTTGCTACCTGTGAATTCTGTGAACTTGAGGGGGATGCCACTCAATATTTCAGTCTCAAGTTCTTCACTGGTCAATGGTGGGGGGAGGGTGGTGTTCAGAGTACACCTACAGAAGCTGTTGCAGGAGATTACGGTTTGATTCCTGGTCAAGGGCACATGCCCAGGTGGCAGGCTCAATCCTCAGTAGGGGGCGTGCAGGAAGCAGCTGATCAATGATTCTCATCACTGATGTTTCTATCTTCTTGCCCTCTCCCTCCCTCACTGAAATCAATAAAAATATATCTTTTCAAAAAGAGTATACATAGCCCCGACTGGTTTGGCTCAGTGGATAGAGCATCAGCCTGTGGACTGAAGAGTCCTGGGTTTGATTCCGGTCAAGGGCACATACCTCGGTTGCAGGCTCGACCCCCAGCCCTGCAACCACTTAAAACAAACAAACAAAAAAAGTGTATACAAACATCGTAGGATGATTAAAAGAAATAATGTAATAACTGGCTCATATGAGTACATATGAGTCCATACATATGTATGTAATTATTTTGCCTTCCAGTTGATTTTCTGAACCCTAAACTATGTGGGCCAATAAACAATTGTATGCTTTACTTTATGCAGGTGGTGATTTATTAATTTAGTTAGCTGGATAGCCCTTGTGCTTAGCGAACAGCTCAAGGCACTGACTCTCATGCCATCCTTTTTCTTTTTAATCCTCACCTGAGGATATTCTCATCGATTTGAGGGAAAGAGAAGGAGAGAGAGAGACATGGATTCTTGTATGTGACCTGACTGGGGATTGAGCCCAAAACCTTGGTGTATCGGGATGACACTCTACCCAACTGAGCTACCTGGCCAGGGCCTATATATGCATTTTATTGAACATGGAACGTGCATGCATTTCAATCTACTTGGTATGATTCCAGGAAGCACCCGATTGCAACCACGTCAGTGGTTCTCAATCCCTGGCGACATGTGACAATGTTTGGGGACCTTTTTGGTGGTCACAACTGGGGATGCTATTGACACCTTGTGGGTGGGGGGCCAGGAAGGCTGATAAACACCCTACCCTAGACTGGACAAACTTACCCTCCCCCAAAGAATCGTCCATCTGGAGAGGTTGAAAACCCCGCCCTGGATGGTCTAGGAGTGAGACTGAGCATGCGAATCACCGGGGAGCTTCTCACCAGTTCAATTAGGATCACCCCAAATGGGGCCCAGGTCATTTCAATGTGGGTCTCCTTTTCAAGGTGGAGAAGCGCCCGTTGGTGATTACAGTGGGGCTATTTCAATACCCTGGGCGGGGAGATCTGCTCCCCAGCCAATCACGGAGCGTGGGCGGGCAGCAGAGCTGCTCTTATTGGGGGGTTCCTTTGCGAGGGATACTCTCAGGCCAGACCTAAGCCTTCGCCTCAGGCGGTGAGTACTAGCTCTCTCCCTCTTTCTCTCTCTCTTTTTAAAAAATATATTTTATTGATTTTTCTTTTTTTTTTACAGAGAGTAAAGGAGAGGGATAGAGTTAGAAACATCGATGAGAGAGAAACACGGATCAGCTGCCTCCTACACACCTCCTACTGGGGTGTGCCTGCAACCAAGGCACATGCCCTTGACCGGAATCCAATCGGGGACCCTTGAGTCCGCAGGCTGACGCTCTATCCACTGAGCCAAACTAGTTAGGGCTCTGTCTGTCTTTTAAGTACACAGCAGTTACTGGTTTAGTTCCTCTGGTTGTTCTGTTTTCTTGCTAGCTTTAAAGGGTCGCTGTGAGACTTCTAGAAGGATGTCTTGAGGTCTTCAGGCTGAGCTCCCTGTTGCAAGGATGAGAAAACGGGTTGAGAGGAGGTAGCTCCCCGTGCTTCCATGTGCAATCCCCCCTCCCACTCTAATGTCATTTATAAGTGTTCCATTGAGGTATAATTCCCTCTCCTACCCCCCCCCCCCCCGTTTTAAGCGGGCCGTGACTTTAGTAGACGTACGGAGCTGTGCAACCCCGCCACAATCTGATTTCAGAATGCTTTCGCGGCCCCAGAGAGATGTCTCCTGCCCATCTGTGGCGTCCTGGCCCCCCCCCCCCGCCCCCGTCCCTCTCCCCCCCCCCGTCATTTCGAGTGGGGCATGGCTTTGAGCTTCAGTCTTTATTTTTATTGTTGATACTATTACAGATGTCCCTACCCCCCCCCCCCCCCGCCACTCCCATTGCCCACTTCCATCGAGCCCCCCACCCCCTTCCCTCTGGCCATCACCACACTGTTGTCTGTGTCTATGGGTTATGCTCTTAAGTTCTTTGGCTAATCGCGTCACCTTCTTTCATCCAGTCTAACCCCTCCCCCCCCCACATACCCCTTTATCTCCATTCTCGATCAGTCTTTTCTATGTATCCATGCCTCTGGTTCTATTTTGTCCGTCAGTTAACTTTGCTCCTTGGATTCCCTATATAAGTGAGATCATGTGATGCTTGTCTTTCTCCGACTGGCTTATTTCACTCGGCACAATGCTCTCTGGGTCCCCTCCATGCTGTTGCAAAGGGTAAGAGATCCCTCTTTGTCACAGCTGCGTAGTACTCCCTGGTGTAAATGCACCACAGCTTTTTCATCCACTCAACCTGCTGATGGGCACTTTGAGCTGTTTTCAGTCTTTCATCTGTAGATTGGGAGGCATCACAGCTGGGTCCCAAAAGACGGATACAAGCGTCACAGAAATGCAGGCTTCAGGACAGGGATGCCATGGAATTCATAGTCCCCTCCCCTTCTCCCTTCTCCCCTCCCCTCCCCCCCCAATGCCTGTGGTGACAGGATGAGGGCATTGTTGCTAACGACACGATGGCGTCTGTAATTCTGTCCTTCTAGGCTGCCACGATGGCGTCTGTTATTCTGTCCTTCTAGGCTGCGGCACAGCACTGCTTCCCAGCAGGTGCCTTTGTGCCTTTATTTACATTTTTCTTTCTTTTTTTTTGGCATAGCATGACTGACGTTTATTCATTTATTTTTCTCTTACAGTTGATATTCAATATTTCATGTTCATTTCAGGTGCACCGTGTAGTAGGTGCCTTTATTGTAAGTTTAAAAAACTTTAAATTGATTTTAGAGAGGGAGGAAGAGAGAGAAAGATTGGTTTGTTGTTCCACTCATTTACGCGTTCGTTCGTTGCTTTAAAAAATGTTTTTTTATTGATTTCGGAGACGAAGGGAAAGGAAGAGACACAGACATCGATGGTGAGAGAGAATCACTGAGAGGCTGCCTCCTGCCCGCCCCACACTGGGGACTGAGCCGGCAACCCGGGCGTGTGCTCTGACTGGGAATCCAACCGCTACCTCCTGGTGCACAGGTCGGCGCTCAGCCACTGAGCCACGCTAGCTGGACCGTTGGTTGCTTCTTGTATGTGCCCTGAACGGGCTTTGGCCTGTGTGGGGAGGATGCTCTAAGCAGCTGCGCTATGGGGCCAGGGCCCAGGTGCCTTAATTTTAATTTCACCAGGAGGATAGGGCCTCTCAGGCTCATTCTGCTCAGCTCCTGCCTGGTGATCAGCTCCGGCCTTCATCCTTCCTCACTCAGACCTTTCCCAGGGAAACGCTAGCCACCTGCCTCCACCACCCACTCCCTGCTTGTTCCCTCTCAAGTCTTGTCTGCCCGCGGGGTGCAGTTGGCTGAACCCCCCGGAGCTAGAGGGTGGAAAGTGGACTTCAATGACTTATTACCCACAGGGAGCAGGGTCAGTGGGGCTTCCAAAACGTGCACAAACTCCTTACCTGTTTGCAGGAAACCTTTCTGGCTTCCTGCTCCGCCCTTCTCCGCCTCCACTCCATTCCTCCCTCACTGAGCTAAGCCCCACCCCCTCAGTGGTGCTGAGGGCTCACACCTGCCCCCGGGCTCCCTTCCTAGAAAGTGAGCAGATCTTAGTTCGTGTTTTTTTAAAAAATATATTTTTACTGATTTCAGAGAGGAAGGGAGAAGGAGAGAAAGATAGAAACATTCATGCTGAGAATCACCAATTGGCTGCCTCCTGCATGCCCCACACTGGGGATCTAGCTGGCAACCCAGGAATGGAACCATGACCTCCTGGGTCATAGGTCCACGCTCAACAGCTAAGCCATGCTGGCGGGCAGTTGGTGTTAATTTCCATCCTGGCCGGTCTCCTTTGAGTCATGTAGGACCAAGTTCTGAGTCGGTAAGCAGAGCTCTCCATAGCCCCAGGGGTGGACTCTCTGCTTACCTTCCCTCCTGCTTAATAACTGCTTTTCTGTGTGAGCGAGTTCTGTAGGTGTAAGCCTTCCCCCTCAGCACTGTCTGCTCAACAATTCCATCAGACCAGCCCTGGCCGGTGTTTCTAAGTGGGTAGAGCGCCAGCTGGCCCATTCAAGGGTTCCATTCCGGTCAAGGGCACATACCTCGGTTGCAGGTTCCATCCCAACCCCAGTTGGGTCACACACGGGCGGGCGGGAGGCAACCAATCCTTCTCTCTCCCTCCCTCCCTTCCACTCTCTAGAAATCAATGGAAAAAATATCCTCAGGTGAGGATGCACTAAATAAATTCTACCAGACCTCAAGCTCCCCCTGTGGGCTCTCACAGCTGGACCCAGTTTCTCACTCCCCCAATGGGGTTTCTATGAGCAGCTGTTCTCACCTCCAAGTCCTCGCTGCACCCGTGTGTCCCGGCTCACACGAGCCTGGCGAATAACTTCTTAACCCACCACCTTCCCGAAATCGCTCCCTTCAGTCGGAACCGGAAAAATGTGGCCGACTGCTGTGTTCCCCCCACTTTTTTCATTATGTAAAAATAGATATTTTATTAGCGTAGAACTACAGGGTTACAGTTACAACAGATAAACTTGTTACCCGAGGACATGGAGGCTGATGGAAATACCAGTTGGACCAAATGCCACGTGGATTGGCTCCTGGGACGCAAAAGGGCTTTTAGTGGAAAAACCGGTGAAACCTGCAAAAAATGTGGAGTTTGCTGAACAGTAATTTATCCTGTTGGTTGGTTAGCGTTTTTATTTTATTTTCCTTAAAAAGTTTTACTGTTGACACTAATGCAGATGTTCCCCGTTCCCCCCATTGCCCCACCCCAGGCCTTCACCACCCTGGCTAATTTATATACACATATGCATACGAATTTATATACACATATGCATAACCCATGGACACAGACAGTAGTCTGTGTCCATGGGTTATGCATATGTGTATATAAATTCGTAGTTTTATCTCTTCCCGCCCCACCCCCCTCCCTCGGAGATCTGTCAGTCCGTTTGTTCCATGCATCCACGCCTCTGGTTCTGTTTCACTCACCACTTTATTTTGTTCATTAGACTCCAGCTATAAGGGAGATCATGTGACGTTTGTCTTTCTCTGCCTGGCTTATTTCGCTCAGCGTAATGCTCGCCCAGTCTCCCTCTGAAGTTTCTTCCTCACAAAACCAAACGCATGCTGATCCAAGACAGCACGGAAAAAGGACACTATCAGGACAAACGCATCCATGATGCGGATACGCCAGCGCCGTCTTTGGGGTCCCGGGGGTGCCCATGTTTCCATGACTTTTCCATCTGAGGAGATGAAGCTCTTGCTGAGTGTGTGACTTGATGGTTTTTGTTCTGTTTTGACTTTACATTTTAGCATGAGCATTTTTGTATTAAATGTATTAAAATATTTTTATTGATGTTTTTAGAGAGGAAGGAAGAGGAGGGGGGGAGAGAGAGAGAGAGAGAGAGAGAGAGAGAGAGAGAGAGAGAGAGAGAGAGAACCCCCCCCATCTTCTGATTGGATGTAATTTCCCCTCTGTCTTTGTATTTCATCTTGTGACTCATCCCGACTGTTGCCTGTTTAACGCCTGAGGATGTAACGATTTTAATTTGCGTTTATTTAATTGGTTGAGGCCATGAATCGGTGACGGAGAGCACAGATTCTTTTTTCTTAAATGTTGAGAGTATTACAGATGTCTCCTGGAACCCCGGATTGCCCCCTCATCCAGTTCCCTCCCCACCCCAGTCCTTCACCACACTACTGTCTGTGTCCATGGGTGAGGCATATATGCATATAAGTTCTTTGGTTAATCTCTTCCTGCCCAGCCACTCCCCCTTTCCTCTGAGATTCGTCAGTCTGTTCCATGTTTCCATGCCTCTGGTTCTATTTTGTTCATTAGATTCCACCTATAAGTGAGATCATGTGATATTTGTCTTTCTCTGACTGGCTTATTTTGCTTAGCGTAGTAATCTCCAGGGCTCTCCATGTTGTCTTGAAGGGTAATAGATACTTCTTTTTGACAGCTGCATAGTATTCCGTTGTGTAAATGTACCACAGCTTTTTTATCCACTCATCTACTGATGAGTGCTTGGGCTGTTTCTAGATCTTAGCTATTGTAAATAAGGCTGCTATGAACACAGGGATGCATTTATTCTTTTTAGTTGGTGTTTTGGGATTCTTAGGGCATATTTCTAGAAGTGGGATCACTGGGTCAAATGGCAGTTCATTTTTTTAATTTTTTGCAGAAACTCCACACTGTTCTCCACAGTGGCTGCACCAGTCTGCCTTCCCACCAGCAGTGCACTAGGGTTCCCTTTTCTCCACATCCTCGCCAGCACTCGCTGTGTTTTGATTTATTGATAGTAGCCAACCTGACAGGTGTGAGGTGATACCTCACTGTAGTTTTAATATACATCTCTCTGATGATTAGTGACACTGAGCATTTTTTTCATGACTTTTGGCCACTTATATGTCCTTTTTGGAGAAGTGTCTATGTAGGTCCTTTGCCCATGTTTAAATTGGATTGTTTGTCTTCCTTTTGTTGAATTGTATGAGTACTTTATATGTTGGAAATTAACCCCTTATCAGATGTATCATTGGCAAATATGTTCTTTTTAAAAAAATATATTTTTATTGGTTTTAGATTTTAGAGGGAGAAGAAGAGAGAGAGAAGCATTGATGAGAGAAAAATACCAACATTGATTGGCTGCCTCCAGCATGGTGCCCCCACTAGGGGATCAAGCCCACAACTCGGGCATGTGCCCTGACTGGCATCCTCTTAGTGGATGGGCCAATTCTCAATCATGGAGCCATACTAGCTGGGTAAATTTGTTCTTTTTAAATTAAACAAAACATTTTTGAATTTTTAAATATTGAATCTATTGGGGTGACATTGGTTTCAAATGTACAATCCCATGATACAACATCTGTAGGTGCTGCAACCTGCATGGCTGGGTTCAGGATCTGAAGGAGGGGCCAACACACAAATGAAAATACTAGACACAAATATGAATTATTAAGGGGTGGGGACCAGGTGGGGCCCTTTTCTTGAAGAGGCACACTGAGACCTGGGCTTAATCTGCTTTTTATTCAGTTTTAGATACACATCTTGCCCTGAGTAAAACACAGCAAACAGGTAGCAGACAGACCATCTCTAAGGTCCGTAAACATCAGTATGGTCAGGAAATTGCTTCGAGCCACCACCATCTCAACACGAACAATCGGTGCTTAGCATCAGCCCCTGCTAATGCTCAAGGTCCATCGGCCTTCCGCGTTCCTTGGTGCACTTTCATGATAGTATTGGCAAGCAGTGGCTTCCCGCGTGTATGTGGCATAGTGTGTTATTCAGTTTCATTTTTGTTGCTCTTTGTAAATGACAGTTTGCATCCAATATGATGTTGTATTAATTTTAGGTGTCCAGCATAGTGGCTAGACAATCATGTACTTTACAAAGTGTTCCTTCCCCCTGATATTTCCAGTACTCACCTGACCCCATCCATAGTTATTACAATATTATTGACTATATTCCCTGTGCTGTACTTTATATCCCCGTGACTATTCTGTAACTTCCAATCTGTACTTCTCAATCCCTTCACCTGTGGGAATTACAGTGTAAGGTATATAAATGTGGAATGGATATGTTGTTACTTGAAACGGATAGAACCAATGTGAGACTGTATACCAATTACAGTTTAAAAAGAGACAGAGGATGATGGCCCTGGCTGGGTAGCTCAGTTGGTTGAGCATCATCCTGGACACTGGAAGGTGGCAGGTTCAATTCCCGGTCAAGGCACATGCCCTGGTTGTGGGCTCAATCCCCAGTGTGGGGCATGCAGGAGGCAGCTGATCAATGATTCTCTCTCATTATTTGTTTCTTTCTCTCTCCCTCTCTCTTCCTCTCTAAAATCATAAAAATATATTACAAATAAAAAAGAGATGCCAGGTGGGTAAATACTGTCTTAGAGACTGCCTTATACGTTCAACATTTGGTGCAGTACGAGACAATTTATTCCTTCCTGGTATTCCTCATTTCTGGTCCTTTACAAAGTGTATGTTCTGGTTAAGTAGAGTGACTGGTGTGCCAACTTCCCGCCCATTGCCTCTCATTCCAGGTGGAAGGGAGAGAGCCCGAGCCACGCGATGGAGAAATTCTGCTCTATCTGGAAGCACACATTTTGGGATGGAGTTGGGGATGACTTGCACTATAAAATCATCCAGGGAGGCCAGAAGTTCACATGGCTCTCCAGTTTCAAAACATCCTCCCAGCGCAGGCTGCTGACTGTGGTGCTGCAGGGCGCGGCGGGCGTGGGGAAAACCACGCTGGCCAAGAAGTGGATGCTGGACTGGGCACAGGACCACCTCCCCGAGACACTGCACTCCGCCTTCTACCTCAGCTGCAAGGAGCTGGGCCGCCAGGGCGCCTGCACTTTCGCGGAGCTCCTGGCTCAGAAGTGCCCACACGCGCAGGAGGCCGGCCCCCAGGTCCTCGCCCAGGGCCAGAAGATCCTGGTGGTCGTGGACGGCTTCGACGAGCTCCACGTGCCCTCGGGGTCCCTCATCCATGACATCTGTGGCGACTGGAAGGAGCCGAAGCCCGTGCCCGTCCTGCTGGGCAGTTTGCTGAAGAGGAAGCTGCTGCCCAAGGCCACGCTGCTGGTCACCACGCGCCCCGAGGCCCTGGGGGAGCTGCGACTCCTGGTGGACGAGCCGCTGTTCATCGAGGTGGAGGGCTTCCTGGAGGCGGACCGCAGGGGGTACTTCCTGAAGCACTTTGAGCAGCGGGACCAGGCCCTGCGCGCCTTCCAGGGCATGAAGGGCAGCCCGGCGCTGTTCCACATGGGCGCGGCGCCCGCCGTGTGCTGGGTCGTGTGCACGTGTCTGAAGGGGCAGCTGGAGAAGGGGGAGGACCCGGCGCGCACCTGCCGGACCCCCACCTCGCTGTTCCTGCGCTTCCTGTGCGGCCAGTGCCCGCCGGCAGCCCCCGGCCGCGGCCCCGCCCCGCGCCTCCCCGCCGCGCTCCACGCCCTGAGCCTCCTGGCGGCCCGGGGCGTCTGGGCGCAGACGTCCCTGTTCGATGGCGAAGACCTGGCGCGCCTGGGCGTCAGCGAGTCCGACCTGCGCCCTTTCCTGGCCGGCAAGGTCCTGCAGGCGGACGCGGACTGCGAGGGCTGCTACGCCTTCCTGCACCTCAGCGTCCAGCAGTTCCTGGCCGCCCTGTTCTACCTGCTGGACGGCGCGGGGCGGCGGGCCGCGGGCGGCGGCGGCGGCGCGCAGGACATCGGCACCGTGCACGCGCTGCTCTCCAGGGAGGAGCGGCTGCGGAACCCCAGCCTGACCCGCGTGGGCGACTTCCTGCTCGGCCTGGCCAACGAGGAGCGGGCCCGGGAGCTGGAGGCCACGTTCGGCTGCCGCGTGTCCCTGGACGTGAGGCAGGAGCTGCTGCGAGGGATGTGCGCCAGGGCCTGGCCCTTCTCCTCCAGGGCGGACGCCGGGGAGCTGATGCGCTGCCTCTACGAGGCTCAGGAGGAGGCGCTGGTGAGGGAGGCCCTGGCGCCCGCCACGGAGCTGGCCCTGCACCTGCAGAGCGAGCGGGACCTGGTGCACGCGTCCTTCTGCCTCAGGCACGGCCAGGCCCTGTGCAGGCTCTCGCTGCAGGTGGAGAAGGGGATCTTCCTGGAGAATGACGGCATCGGGGAGCCAGGCACGTGGGCGGAGCGGTAAGGACTCGTGTGTTTATTTTTTTAAAAAAATATTTGTATAGATTTCAGAGAGGAAGGGAGAGGGAGAGAGAGAGAGAGACATTAATGATGAAAGAATCATGGATCTGCTGCCTCCTGCACGCCCCCTTACTGGGGATGGAGCCTGCAACCGGGCATGTGCCCTGACCGGGATCCAACCGTGACCTCCTGGTTCATAGACTGATGCTCAACCACTGAGCCTCGCTGGCGAGGTTGGTTTGTTTCTTTAAAGTTTAATATTTAAAAAAATATGTTTTATTGATTTCAGAGAGAGGAAGGGAGAAGGAGAGAGATAGAAACATCAATGATGAGAGAGAACCATCCACCGGCTGCCCCCTGACGCCCCCCCACTGGGGACCAAGCCCACCACCCAGGCATGTGCCCTTGCCTGGAATTGAACCGGGGACCCTTCAGTCCACAGGCCCACGCTCCATCCACTGAGCCACACGGGCCAGGGCTAACATTTAATTTTGGCTGTTGACGTGATTACAGATGTCCCGTTTCTCCCTCCCACCTTTCCTCCGGCCTCCGCCCTGACCGGGGATGGAGCCCGCAGCCTCGGTGTATCCGGACGATGCTCTGACCAACCGAGCTACTGGGCCAGGGCTGTACTGTTAACAGACGCTCTTCTCCCTCACTTCCTGCCAGGTCCCAGCAAGACCGTCACGCGCTTTGTCTCTGGACGGAGCTCTGCTCTGTGCTGACTTCCAACAAGAACCTGACGTTCCTGGAAGTGAGCCAGAGCTTCCTGAGCCACTCCTCCGTGAGGATTCTGTGTGAGCAGATCACCCGCGTCACCTGTAACCTCCAGAAGGTGGTGTAAGTAGGAGCTCGGCTCACCTTGCGATGGCCGTCCTTGCGTGTGAGTGTGTGTGTGTGTGTGTGTGTGTGTGTTTAATCCTCACCGGAGGACATTTTCCCATTGATTTTTTTAGAGTGGAAGAGAGAGAGAAAGACGGAGAAATATCGATGAGAGAGAAACACATCGATTGGTTGCCTCCCGCAGGCGCCCCAACCAGGGCCCGGGCTGGGGAGGAGCCTGCAACCAAGGGCCGTGTCCTTGACCGGAATCGAACCTGGGAATCTACAGTCCACAGGCCGATGCTCTGTCCACTGAGCCACACCGGCTAGGGCCATGTGCGTGTGTTTTTAATGTGAAGGCAATATTCAAATGCCTGACCAGGCTCTGACTAGCCAGGTGCTCCGAATACAAAGCAATGAAAGGGTTTTTACCCTTCAAGGTGGCTTGTGGGAGACTCATATGTCACCCTGAGTCCTTCTCATGAAGTCTGGCCAAGAGTTTGGATGTATGCCAATACCTACTGTGGGCGCATTTTTAAACTATTTATATGTTGTTAGATTTATTGGGGTGACATTGGTGAGTAAGATTATATAGGTTTCAGGCATATATTTCTATGATACATGATCTGCATATTGCATTTTGTGCCTACTACTCAAAGTCAAATCTCCTTTCATCACCGTATACAGGGTGTCCCCCCTCCAAAATGTATATTACACTTTAACAGTTGACAGCTCAGTTTTGAAAATGAAATGTATTTCAATAAACACTGCCTTTATAATCATTCAAGTGTGTATATGCATTTTTGGGGGACACCCTTTACCCTTGACTCTGCTTCACCCCCCCTCCTTCCCTCTGGTAACCACCATACTGTGATCTGTGTCTGAGTTAAAAACAACCTTCAAGGAGCCTCCAATTTATTTGCTAGCTTAGAAACCTTAATTGACTGTAGCCTACATCAGTACTGCTTTGTAGAAATACAGGGACCACCTGGGGGTATAGGGAAAAGTGATTTATTCTTACTAGAAGGCAGTAGGCATTGAGCACTTGGGGAAGAAGTGTGAGCTGAATGCTGAAGGAACTGGTACAATCTATATACATAAAAGCCCAATATGCTAATTATCCTTCCATCTGTTCGACCAGTTGCTATGATGCACACTGACCCCCAGGGGGCAGATGCTCCAACTGGTAGGTTAGCTTGCTGCTGGGGTCTGGCCAATCAGGATGGGGCGAGATGGCCGGACACACCCTGGAGCCCTCCAGTGGTCCCTCCCTGGCTTGTTTGTGCACCGGTGGGGTCCCTTGGCCTGGCCTGCACCCTCTGACAATGGTTTTGCCCGATCCCCACAGGCCAGGCCGAGGGACCCCCCGGGTGCAGGAATCCATGCACCGGGCCTCTAGTACAAAAAAATAAAGAGCCCTCACTGATGTGGCTCCATTGGTTGGGCAGCGTCCTGTGCACCAAAAGGTTGCCGGCTCAATTCCCAGTCAGGGCACAGCCTGAGTTGCGGGCTCGATCCTGTAGGGGGTGTGCAGGAGGCAGCCAATCGATGCTGTGCTCTCACATCAATGTTTCTCTCTCTCCCTCTTCCCTCCTCTCTCAAAATCAATACAAATATTTAACAGACAAGGGTAGTGATATTTCATCTGGGGAATCCCACGGGCAAAGATAATGGGTGTGCTACCCGCATCAGCGGATTCCGTCTTTCCCCATCGCCCTGTGCTTCTTCCACACACAGCCCCTCACTTTTGTTTTTTCCAGCTATTATTCCACTGGTTGTTCTTCAAGTCAGTGTATCAGACCATCTTTCCTTTTTTTTTTTCTTGTTAATCCTCACCTGACAATATTTTCCCCATTGATTTTCTTTTTAGAGAGAATGGAAGGGGGTGGGGGGTGGGGAGAGAGAGAGAGGGAGAGAGGGAGGGAGAGGGAGGGAGAGGGAGGGAGAGGGAGGGAGAGGGAGGGAGAGGGAGGGAGAGGGAGGGAGAGGGAGACATTGATATGAGAGAGACACATCCATTGGTTGCCTCCTGCACGTCCCCTACGGGGATGGGAATCGAACTCGGGACCCTTCGGTGTGCAGGGCCCATCTTCCCCTTTCCCATCCTGGCGTGTGACGTGCCGTCTCACTCGGGGTTCAGAGCACCAACCATTTCCGGCAGCCAAGACGGCACCCGCCCTTCTGTGTTTCCCAGGATTAGGGACGTCTCCCCGGTGCACGCCTACCGGGACTTCTGCCTGGCTTTGGTGGGTAAGAAGACGCTGACGCACCTGATCCTGGAAGGCAGCGTCCACTGCGACAACATGCTGCTGCTGCTGCTGTGTGAGGCCCTCAAGCACCGGAGGTGCAACCTGCAGTACCTCAGGTACGCGGGGCGTTTCTCACGGCACGGTCAGGATCAGAGCACCCCTCTGATTGGTTATCACACCACACGGGGGCGGGGCTTCAGCCTCTACACTCTTCCCCAGCCGGTATAGTGCATAGAGTAATGAGCCTCCAACGCAAAGAAACACGCAGACTTCTGTGGCATCCTCTAGCGTAGGGACGTGGCACTCCAGGCGGCATGCTGCCCGTCTGCTGTGACCCAGAGCAGCCCTCGACCTGAACTGCCCACTCCGTAACCCCCTAGAAGCATCCAGGCTCCTGGTTCCCGGGGGCTCACTCCTTCTCAAGAGTCCCCTTTGTCAGTGAAGACCCATAACATTGTTCTGATTGTCATCACCCAGCTTTAGGGCACCGTCTTTTTTCCTTTATTTATATTGTTGAGACTATTACAGGTGTCCCCCATTCTCCCCTCCCCCCCTTTGCCCACATCCACCCAGGCCCTGCCCCCTTCTCTCTGGCCATGACTACACTGTGGTCTGTATCGATGGGTTATGCCTATGTTTTTTTGTCTAATCTTGTCGGCTTTGTTCATTCAGTCCCCTCTGGTGATCTGTCCGTCTGTGCCATGCATTCCCTCCCCTCTGAGATCTGTCTGTCTGCTCCATGCATTCCCTCCCCTCTGAGATCTGTCCGTCTGCTTCATGCACCCGCACCTCTGGTTCTAGCTTGTTCATCCGTTTATTTTGTTCACCAGATTCCACACATAAGTGAGATCATATGGTATTTGAGTCTTTCTCTGACTGGCTCATATCACTTAGCATAATGCTCTCCAGGTCCACCCATGCTGTCGCAAAAGGTAAGAGTTTCTTCCTTCTTTTTGTGGCTGCAAAATATCCCATTGCATAAATGTTCCACAGCTTTTTTTTTTTTTTTTTAACCCACTCCTCCATTGACGGGCACTGGGGCTGCTTCCAGAGCTTAGCTATTGTAAATAATGCTGCTATGAACATAGGGGTGCATATAGTCTTCTGAGTTGGCGTTTTGGGATTTGTAGGATCCATTCCCGGAAGGGGGATCCTCCGGTCACTCGGCAGTTCCGTTTCTAATGTTTTGAGGAAACTCCACACCGTCTTCCCTAATGGCGGCACCATTCTCTGTTCCCACCGACAGTGCACGAGTGTGTCCTTTTCTCCACACTCTCGCCAGCGTTGGTGGTTTGTGGATTTATGGATGGCAGCCCTTCTGACAGATGTGAGGTGGTACCTCGTTACTAACTTGCAAAGACTTTTGCACATAGTAAGTCGAACAGTAAGGTTGTCCTGGAGTCCCACTCTCTGATCTGTCTGTAGGAGTAGCTGGGTTTCAGAGCCCAATAGAACGGATTCATGGATTCCCTCAGCGTCCTCCCAGTGCACAGAGGGAGTTCCCAGTTCTCATCCTTGCAACTCCTAAACTCAACCCCTGGACAGAGTTTGGGACCTGGCTGCCTAAGATCAAATTGTAACTCACTGTTTTAATTTGCATATTCCCTAATAACTTGTGAAGTTGAACTTTCTGAGTAGCAGGCATCAACTTTTTTTCTCCCTCCTATAGAATCCTTTTATAACATTTTATTTTTTTTAAAAAATCCTCACATGAGGATATGTTTTTATTGATTTTAGAGAGAGAGGAAGGGGGAGAAAGAGGTGTGATGTGAGAGAAACATCAATCGGTTGCCTCCCATATGCCCCTGGCCAGGGAATCAAACCTGAAGCCTAGGTATGTACCCTGACTGGGAATTGAACCCATAACCTTTCTGGTGTACGGGATGAAACTCCAACCAGCTGAGCCACACGGCGAGGGCTCCCCTATAGAATCATATATCTAGACCCAAGTGAGAATAGGACAGACTCGGGCAGAGAATGTGATGATCATATTAAAAAAGAAGCAAAACCGCCCCCCAAACACAGGTCATGTTGGTGAAACTTCACACAGAATTGTATTACAGATTGGAGAGGAGGCTGGACAGCGATGGAACGGCCACGGGGATGTTGGAAGAAAAGCCAAGGAGATCCACTTTCTTCAATCCTTTAGGCCGGCCAGGGCTGGCTACACGTTGAAGCAGAATGAGATGGACATCCAGGATACCGTCTTTGCGGGCAGCATGAGTCTGCAGGGTCTCTGCCCTCCCAGGAGAATGACTTTCCGCCCCCTGTCTCCCACAGGTTGGGGTCTTGTTTGGATTTCACGCAGCAGTTGAATGACTTCTCCCTGGCCCTCGAAGTCAACCAGTCCCTGCAATCTCTGGACCTCACAGCCAGTGAGCTCGGGGATGAGGGCGTCAAGTTGCTGTGTGGGAGCCTGAGGCACCCCCATTGCTTCCTACAGTGGCTGTCGTACGTGTCTCCTCTTCTCCCACGGGGCACCTTTGTGTTTAGATCCGGGACCACATAGAGGAGAGCGGTGGGAACACCCCTATTTGCCGGACACCCTAGTGATGTAGGCAACACCCGGTTTATTGGTGGTCGCCATTCTGACAGGTGGTGAGGGGATACCTCATTTCCGTTTCTGGTCCCAGGTGGATGAAGCCTACGTTTTTGCTTGCCCTTCTCTCCTTTCTGGTCCCTCATGGCTTAAGATAGAGGGGGTGTGTGTGTGTGTGTGGGGGGGGAGTGAACCAGAAGAGCTCTCCCCGGAGAAGGTGGTGCTTTGGAAATGCTCTCCCTGCCTGACCGTGGGTGGGGTGCTCCTGCAGGTTGGAAAACTGTCACCTGACTGAAGTCTGTTGCAAGGAGCTGGCCTCCACTTTGATGGTCAACCAGAGGCTGACACACCTGTGCTTGGCCAGGAACAACCTTGGAGACGGTGGCGTGAGACTTCTGTGCGAGGGTTTGAGTTACCCGGAATGTCAGCTACAGACCCTGGTGTAAGTCCCCATTGGTCCTGTGTGTGTGTGTGTGTGTGTGTGTGTGTGTGTGTGTGTGTGTGTGACTTAATAATTCTACTTGAAGCAACCGGCTAGACCCTGCTGCAAATTAGGGAACGCTTGGGTAGAAACAGATGCTAATATTTGCCTGCCTGTCAGGGCCGAGCGGACCTTTTGGCTTCTCCCCATGCTGAGAATTTGGGATAGGAGCTAGGTTCTCGGTTCTGACATGTTTGTGTGTTCTTCGAGTTTGTATGACACACTTCTCCCTGCAGTTGGGAGAGGATTGAGTTACAGGGTACGGGTTGGAATTTTCTTTTTCTGCCAAGAGCCATATTGTACACATGCGAGGCATTGTGGGCCATATGGTCTCCGTTCCAGTTAGTCAACTCGGCCACCGCCATGTAACTGCGTGCAGGAATAAGTGTGGCCATGTTCCAATAAAACGTTATTGACGAAAAAAAGCCAGGGGGGTAGGTGGAGGTGGGCAAAGGGAATGGGGCCGGAGAGAGACTCTGCGTTGGGTGATGGTTGTATGATGCAGTGTGCAGAGGAGGTTTTGTTGAGTTGTGTACTTGAAATCTGTGTGGTTTTGAGAACCAACATCATCCCAATGGGAACAGAAACAAACAAAACAGGTGATGGGCTGGACTGACCCAGGGGCTGTGGTTCGCTGACCTTGTTACCTGGGAACAAGCCCAGCGGGGACCACCTGTGCCCGTTATCACCACAGGGAGGGCGGCGTTCCAGAGACTGTGCCGAGTTGGAGCCCTGTTTCTGCTCGGAAGTTCTATCTGGTTTTGATTTCTCTGGGGCTGTTGCTCTCCTAAAAAACCTCCTGCCCGTCATCGCTATGGCTTCTGGCACGGCCCTGGAAACACCCACCTGATGTCTCAGTCGAGGGCCGTGGTCGGCAAACCGCGCCTCGTGAGTCACATGCGGCTCTTTGACCCCTTGAGTGTGGCCCTTCCACAGAATACTACGTGCAGGCACGCACGTACGGTGCGATTGAAACTTCGTGGCCCCTGCATAGAAGTCGGTTTTCGGCTCTCCAAAGAATTTTCAATCGTTGTGCTGTTGATATTTGGCTCTGTTGACTAATGAGTTTGCTGACCATGGGGCTAGGGTATATCACAGGGCTGGAAGTTCAGCATAGGGAATACGGCCAACAATATTGCAATAACTATGGATGGTGCCCGGCGGGTACTAGACTTACCAGGAAGGTCACGTAAAGTATATCAACGCCTAACCACTAGGCTGTATACCTGAAACCAACATAATGTTGTGTGTCAACTGGAGTGGAAAAATGACATTTAAAAGGTAAAAAGACAAAAAATAATAGAACTTAATTCAGAACATGCCCCAGTCATTTAAGTCTAAAATGGAAAAAACACACCCAAGTATTCAGCTTATAGTAGTGGAGAGAGGTAATGAAAAGAAAAATAACCTCTCCTGCATAGTATTCATTAGGAGAACAAAAATTTCACATATGACATGTAGACAGCCCTATTTTATGTTTTAATTTAATTTTTTTCCTTTCTACTGACTTGATTGGGGTGACACTGGTTAATAAAGTCACACAGGTTTCAGGCGCACAGTTCTATAACACCTGTGTATGCACCATCCCAAGTCAAGTCTCCATCCATCACCATCTACCCCTCCTAGACCTCCTCCACCTCCCCACCAATCGCCACGCTGTTGTCTGTGTCCATGAGTTTTTTTTTTTCCTCAATCCCTCCACCTACTCTACCCAGTGCCCCTGTGCCCAATAGCTGTCAGCCTACCCTGTCTATGATTCTGTCTCTATTTGGTTCGTTAGTTCACTTTTAAAAAATCCTCACCTGAGAATATTTTTCCATTGGTTTTTAGACAGTGGAAGGAGAGGGAAAGACAGAGAAATAATCGATGTGAGAGAAACACATCGATGGTTGCCTCCTGCACAAACTCTGACCAGGGCCTGGGCTGGGAGGAGCCTGCAACCCAGGTACGTGCCCTTGACCGGAATTGAACCCGGGACCCTTCGGTCCACAGGCCGATGCTCTGTCTGCTGAGCCACACTGGCCAGGGCTTATTAGTTCATTTTGTTCATTAGATTCCACATATGAATGCTTGCAAGTGAACTGTGATTGAAACATTAAGAAAAAGAAAATGAACTAGAACTCAGATTCAGTCTCAGGTGTGTCTGTACCCAGAGCCCAAGCTGTTGACCTATGATACACTGCTATTCTAAGAATACCCATGTCTTAGGAGGTATGCGTGTGTTCATCTATAATAAAAGGAGGCAGCCCGGCCGGTGTGGCTCGGTGGTTGAGCGTGGACCTATGAACCAGGAGATCACCATTCAATTCCCGGTCAGGGCACATGCCTGGGTTGCAGGCTCCATCCCCAGTGTGGGGTCTGCAGGAGGCAGCTGATCAATGATCCTCTGTCATCATTGTTTCTCTCTCTCTCTCCCCCCCTTCCTCTCTAAAATCAATAAAATGTATTTAAAAAAATAAGTAAAAGGCAGGCAGGCAGGCAGGCAGGCAAAGGTCAGTCTCACCCTGTACCCCCCAGGCAGGTAGAAATAACATAACCATCGTTCTATTTGTCTGTTATGCACAAACCTAATAGGAAGCCTATGGCTCCAGACCCCTCTTCTTCTGACCGTCTTTTCCGTAGGTTGTGCCAGTGCAGCATAACCAGACACGGCTGCAAACACATCTCCGACTTTCTCCAAGGAGACTCCAGCCTGACCCTCTTGGACCTGAGTCTCAACCCCATCGCGACTGGGCTGTGGTTTCTCTGTGAGGCGTTGAAGAAGCCAGGCTGCAACCTCAAATGCCTGGGGTAGGTCCTTCTGCTCCTGTTCCAGGTGTTTTGGAACTAGTTAAACTCTCAGAGATAGTTTGGGTTGGAGGTGGGGGGGGAGAGAGAGAGAGTGAGAGAGAGAGAGGCAGACAGACTGTGATATGAACCACTCCTGGCCCAGTGTTGGGCACAAATGCTCAAAAAGAAAGTGAATGCAGGTCAGTGGGTGGTGACAAAGGCACTCGGGGCCTGGAGGAGTGGACGCAGGTGCAGAGGGGTTTCAAGGATGCCCACCCTGCTTCTTGTTAGTTCTGAGGGGCACCCTGGTATCTCAGCTACATTGTCCTTTAGTTTTTTTTTTTTTTCTTGTATCCTCTTCCCAAGGAAGAACTCACTGACTGCCCTGGGTGGTGTGTTCAGTGGTTAGAATGTTGACCGATGGACCAAAGGGTCGTGGGTGCGATTCCTGGTCCAGGCCACGTACCTGGGCTGCGGGGTTCCATCCCTGGCCACGGGCAGGCATGTGTGGGAGGCAAATCAATCAACGTGACTCTCACACACCTCTCTCTCTCTTCTCCCCTTCTTCCCTCCCTTCCACTCTGTAAAAATAGATGGAAAACATATCCCTGGGGGAGAATTAGCAACAAAATTCACTGCCCACCATCAACCCACCTAATCCTTCGCTCTGGCTGACGTATCCCACAACTTGTTTGTATGGTCTTTCAGGCAGGACCTGGGTGGAGAGGAGGAAGGGGGGGCGGGGAAGGGGACCTCTGTAATACTCCCAACAATAAAGATGAAAAAACAGCATGTCCTGATGGCCTCCGTCCCTAAAATAAGCTCTATGAAGAAAACAATTTACCCAATTTCTTCACTACCAGGTCCCCTGCAGGCCGGAGTGTGGCTGGCTCCCAGCAGGGTCCCAATAAGGACTTGTTTCCTCGAGAGTGATCGGCACCCGTTTTCCTTCCTCAACAGGCTCTGTGGCTGCTCCCTCCCGTCTTTCTGCTGGCAGGACCTGGCGTCTGCCCTGGCCACCAACCAGAGGCTGGAGGTCCTGGACCTGGGCCAGAACTCCTTGGGGCAGAGCGGGATCACCGTGCTCTTCGAGGCCCTGAAGCAGAGACCCAGCCCTTTGAAGAGGCTCCGGCTGAGGGCCGACCAGTCTAGCGCCCAGACCCAGAAGCTGCTGAAGGAAGTGAGAGACAGCAACCCCAAGCTGAACATCGACTGCAAGGCTGCCCGAGCAGCCAGCTCCTTCTACTGCGAATTCCCTTTCTTTACGCCCCAAGATAACTTCCCAGTTATCTACTAGTCTCCCTGGCGGAGCACTGACGGTCAGTGTTAATTACTGGGTCAAAGTGGAGAAGGGAGCTGACGCTCTCTACTCTCCAGTGTATAGTGAGTTCTGTACGAGTCACCTACCCACTTGATGTCAAATGTCTGTGTGTTTTTTTTCACAAGGATGCGGGATAATAAAAGGCAAAGCACAATGTTTGAAGCTGCCTTTCTTTTACTTGATATTCTGACGGCTTTGTAGAGAGAGGAAGGGGGAGAGAGAAACATCCATGGGAGAGCGAAATATAGATCAGCTGTCTCTTGCACGTCCCCTAATGGAGGTGGAGCCCACAACCCGGGCATGTGCCCTGACAGGGAATGGAACCGGCAACCCTTTGGTGCACAGGACGATGCCCAACCAACCGAGCCACACCAGTGAGGGCAACTTTTAATTTTTTAAAAAAATATATATTTTATTGATTTTTTACAGAGAGGAAGGGAGAGGGATAGAGAGTTAGAAACATCTATGAGAGAGAAACATCCATCAGCTGCCTCCTGCACACTCCCTACTGGGGATGTGCCCGCAACCCAGGTACATGCCCTTGTCCGGAATCAAACCTGGGACCTTTCAGTCCACAGGCCAACTCTCTGAGCAAACCGGTTAGGGCAACTTCTAATTTTTTTAAATCTTCACCTGAGGACATGCGTATATATTTAAGAGAAGGGGAAGGAAATGTGTGTGTGTGTGTGTGTGTGTGTGTGTGTGTATGAGAGAGAGGGGGGAACCAATGAGTGAGAGAAACATCCGTTGCCTTCCACAACCTTGCCAACTGTGGAATCTAACAGGAAACCGGGTATGTGCCCTGACCAGAATCAAACCCACAACCTTTCAGTGCACAGAGCGAAGTTCCAACCAACAGAGCCACATGGGTTGGGGTGACCCTGCATTTATCAATATGCCCCGAAGCTAACTTAGCATAAACTTGACGCTTGGCATACTTAAGTCTAGGAAAAAATATGATGTTGATGATGGTTGATTTTTCTCCCCCTGTTTTTCTGCGCCACCTCAGGTATTTCTTGGCCTAGCTTAATAGCAGCCCCTTGGGTCGCCATGATTGGTGTCGTTTAGGGTATTCGAATGCAGGAGTTGGTAATTTTTTTTTCCTATAAAGGGCCAGGTAGCCAATATTTAGGTTTTGCAGACTACATGGTCACGGTGACAATGATTCAGCGTTGTTATTCCAGGGCAAAAGCAGCTGTAGACAATATGTTAATGAGGGGGAGTGACTGTGTTCCAATAAAACTTTATTTACAAAAACAGGCAAGGGGTCAGATTTGCCTCATGGGTCCTAATTTGCCCAGCCCTGCTCTAATCTATCCTGTTTTTCAGTCCTCACAAGGATATTTCACTGATTTCTTAGAGAGGAAGGCAGAGAAACATGGATCGGTTGCCTCCCATACTCACCCCAACTGGGGATCGAACCTGAAACTTTTTGGAGCGTGTCACGAATGCTGCAACCAACTGAGCTACCTGGCCAGAGCTAATCGATTCTGTTATTGATGAAGCACAGATCTGATCACATCACAGTTCACTTTAAACTTTCAATAATTCCCTGTGTGCAACCCATTCCCAGGGAGAACACAGCCTCTGTGATCCACAACCTATTGCTGGTAATTCATAGAAAAGCAGCAAAGCCACTTCAGAACGTCCTTTAAAAAGTAAATTCAAAAAATTATTTGAGCACTAATTCCTAGACACTGATAAAAGTGAGCCATTTCTGTTTTCCCTTAATTTTTTTGTTAATCCTCTCCTGAGAATATTTTTTCCATTGATTTTTAAGGAGAGTGGAAGAGAGAGGGAAAGACAGAAATATCGATGTGAGAAATACATCGATTGGTTGCCTCCTGCACGAGCCCCAACCAGGGCCCAGACCAGGGAGGAGCCTGCAACTGAGGTATGTGCCCTTGACCGGAATTGAACCCGGGACCCTTTGGTCTGCAGGCTGATGCTCTATAAACTAAGCAAATCCACTAGGGCTCCACCAAGTTTTAAAAAAATTATACATTTTTGTTGATTTCAGAGAGGAAGGGAGAGGGAGAAAGAGAAACATCAGTGATGAGAGAGAATCATTGATCGACTGCCTCCTGCATGCTCCACACTGGGGATCGAGCCGGAAACCCAGGCATGTGCCCTTGATCTGGAATCGAACTGTGACATCCTGGTTCATAGGTGGACACTCAACCACTGGGCCACACCAGCTGGAGAATTATTGTATTTTTCAATTACAGGTGATATTCAGTATTTTATAGTAGTTTCAGGTACACAACATAATAATTAGGCATTTATATAACTTCTGAAGTGATCCCCTCCTAATATTTCAAGTATCCACCTAGCACCATACATATATTTATGACAATATTGACTACTAGAGGCCCGGTGCAAGAAATTTGTGCACAAGTAGGGTCCCTAGGCCTGGCTGGCAATCAGGTTCAATCTGTGGGGTGACCAGCAGGGCAGTTGGGGGGGCCCCCACTGACACCCACCTTGGCCGGCCTGGCGCCACCCACTCATCGGTCCTGCCCCCCACCACTGCCGATGGTTGCCTCCCTCTGCAGGGCAACCAGTGGGGAAATTGGGGGAGCTCCCTGCTGGTACCCACCGTGGCTGGCCTGGGGCCTGTGGGCTGGGGGAAGCTCTTACGTTGAGCGTTTGCCCCTCGTGGTTGGCGCGCATCATAGCGACCAGTCGTTCCGCTGTTCGGTCAATTTGCAGATTAGGGTTTTATTATATAGGATGTTCCCTGTGCTGTACTTGCCATCCCAGTGACTGTGCTGTAACTGCTAATTTACACTCCTTAATCCCTTCACCTTTCCCACCCAGCCCCCAAAGGCCCTCCCATCGGGTCGCAGTCGGTCTGTCTCTGTGTCTGTGAGTCTGTTTCCACTCTGTTGGTTGCTTTAGTTTGTTCCTTAGATTCCACGTGTAAGTGAAAGCGTATCGTGCTTGTCTTTCCGTGACCAGCTGTCTCCCATTTCTCTGCCACATCTCTTAGCCTTTCACATTCTCCCTCCTGTGCCACATTCTGTGGGTTAGACATCACCTCCGTGAGCTGAGAAAGAATGACCCAAGTGGAAGGTAAAGGCCCCAAATTGACACAGAGCCCTTTCTTAACTCAAGTACGGAAGTAGGCAGGCTTAATGTAGGCACTCATGTTCTCAAGTGAGGACAGTTTTGCCCCATAAGGGATACTTGGCAATGTCGAGAGAGAGAGAGAGAGAGAGAGAGAGAGAGAGAGGCAGGCAAAATACATCAAGTTTACTGTTTTAATCATTATAAAGCGTACAATTCAGTGGCATTTGGTGTAGTCACAATGCTGACCACAGGGTGGGGGTGGGGGAGAGCGGCAGAGGTGGGACATTCCATCATAGACCACAGGGGGGCCAGAGGTGGGACATTCCATCATAGACCACAGGGGGGCCAGAGGTGGGACATTCCATCATAGACCACAGAGGGGCCAGAGGTGGGACATTCCATCATAGACCACAGGGGGGCCAGAGGTGGGACATTCCATCATAGACCACAGGGGTGCCAGAGGTGGGACATTCCATCATAGACCACAGGGGGGCCAGAGGTGGGACATTCCATCATAGACCACAGAGGGGCCAGAGGTGGGACATTCCATCATAGACCACAGAGGGGCCAGAGGTGGGACATTCCATCATAGACCACAGGGGGGCCAGAGGTGGGGCATTCCATCATAGACCACAGGGGGGCCAGAGGTGGGACATTCCATCATAGACCACAGGGGAGACAGAGGTGGGACATTCCATCATAGACCACAGAGGGGCCAGAGGTGGGACATTCCATCATAGACCACAGGGGAGACAGAGGTGGGGCATTCCATCATAGACCACAGAGGGGCCAGAGGTGGGACATTCCATCATAGACCACAGAGGGGCCAGAGGTGGGACATTCCATCATAGACCACAGGGGGGCCAGAGGTGGGACATTCCATCATAGACCACAGGGGGGCCAGAGGTGGGGCATTCCATTACAGGCCAAGTGGAGAGGCAAAGATGGAACAACCCATCACAGACCACCGTTGGGGGGGGGGTGGGGGGAACAGAGGTAGAACATTCCATCATAGACCTAGGAGGGAACCAGTAGATCCACTGCTCAACCTCCCGTCCTAACGCAGTCCTTAGGGTCTGGCTAGAGCATCCCTAGTACCATTTGTATCTGGGGACACTTTTGGTTGTCACAACTGGGGGAGGAGATGGTCCTGGCACCTGCTGGGTGGACTCCAGAGATGCTGCTAGACACCCCACAATGCACAGTACAGCCCCCCTCACCCCGACAGCAAAGAATTATCTGGTCTCACATTTCCGCAGTGCTGAGGCTCGGAAACCCTGGCTTAGCTGATCCTTTTGCCAGAAACTAAGAACCACCTGGGGCCACTCAACGTGGGCAAAGGCAGGCTTGCAAGTCCAGGGCGATTCTCCAAACTCAGCTCAGAGCGAGACACCCCTATTCCCAGAGAACTCTGCATGAGGGCCCGTGTCAGTGAAAAGAGGTGAAGCAAAGCTGGAAGAGATAAACAGGCTGAGGCATTTTTTGAAAGTTCTCTACCCGGCCCTGCTGACCTCTCCACTCACCTCTCACAAGGGTTCTCCCAGCTCCCTCTGCTCCGGCCGTGCTGGGCTGCCTGCTTTTTCCCTGGAGGAGGCACCCGCCGCAGGCTCTGCCCTTGCTGCTCTCTGCCCGGCGGTGGGTGCTCTAGGTGTCGCAGCCCTTGTCTCACACCACTCCTTCTCAGCACAGGCACCGCCTCCTCGCCCTGCTGTGCCCCGACCGGATCCCACGCAGGCCCCTCCCACCATACGTGCCTTCTCCCATCACCCTGTCTATATCCTTCTAAGCCAGGGGTTATCTGGGGGGTGATTTTTGTCCCCAAGGAGACCCTTGGAATTATCCAGAGATATTCTTGGCTGTCACAGTGGGCGGGGGTGTGAGTGTGTGCTCCTGGCATCTGCTGGCTAGAGGGCAGGGCTGCGGCTTGACATCATACAGTGCCCAGGAAGGTCAGTGCTGTGGAATGCACTGCGTGTCTCTCTCTCCCCGCAGCCCCAAATGCACATGTTGAAGCCCTAACCCCCCTCGTGGGACTGTGTTTTGAGATATGGGCGTTTAGGAGCTATGAAGGTTAAGGGAGGTCATAAAGGTGAGGTGCTAATTCAATAGGATGGGTGGTCTTCTAAAAAGAGGAAGCCCGACGAGATTGGGAGCGTTCAGGATGCATATAAGCATAACCAATGGACGCAGGAGCTAAGGGGGTGAGGGCATGAGTGGGGTGGGAGGTGGGGAGGTGGGAGGGCAAAAGGGGATAAGGACACGTATGGAATACCTTAATCAATAAAGGAAAAAAGTGTAAAAAAATAAAAAGAGGAAGCCAGTGGTATCAGTCTCCAGGTGCGTGCATGGAAGAGAGCCCATCTGTAAATCAGGGGGAGCTCTTGTTTTAGGTTTATTGCTTTTAAAAAATATGTATTTTTATTGATTTCAGAGAGGAAGGGAGAGGGAGAGAGAGAGAAACATCAATGATGAGAGAGAATCATGGGTCAGCTGCCTCCTGCACGGCCCCTATTGGAGGTTGAGCCTTTGACTGAATTGAACCTGGGACCTCTAGGTTCGCAGGCGGGTGCTCTAACCACTGAGACAAACAAGCTAAACAGAAAAAAATATTTAAATTTTTTTTTTTCAGTTTTGCTCACAGTTCAAGACCTCCTATTTCTTTTTTAAAATTTAATATTTATTTCCCCCCAGCACCATTTATCCCCTCTATTCCCTCTTAATTTTACCTTTTGCTATAGCATGGGTGGACCTGGGGAACATGACGCTAAGTGAAATAAGCCAGTGGGAGAAAGGCAAGCACCATATGACTTCACTCATAGAGAGAATTTAATGAACACACCGAATTACCAAGCAAAACAGAGACAGCTCTGGTGGGGGGACACATGGTAGGGGGTGGGGGAGGTCGGTGTTGGAGGTGGTGGTGGAAGGACTGAGCAAAGAGGAAACAAGAGAGAGAGAACCCACGGTCATGGACACCTTGGTTTTTTCACATTAACCGTATGAAACGCAGCATTTCGCACGACAATTACATTCCCCGTTAAGTTAAACAAGTGACTTCTACCATGTAAACATAGGTGGCATATATGTCATAGCTGATCTAAAGAAGAAGAAGCTTAATGGGCAAGTTGAGGACCATGTGTGTTAGGGTTTGTGAGACTTTTCAAGCGAAATGCAGGAACATGGACACCGGAAGTATTTACCGATGACTATATGTCAACCAAAATGCCGTGAGTTGCAGTTGATACTCGTATGTGCCAGAGAAAACACGTGACGTGATTACAATTTATAGATAATCAATTTTAAATTAGATTTATTGGGGTGACATTGGTTAATAAGAGGATATAGGTTTCAAGTGTAAAGTTCGATCAGCTTGAAGAACAAAAATGTTTTAAAGTTAAAAAAGAAAGAGCCCCAGAAAAAAAATAAAATAAAATAAAGAGGGCTGACTGAGTAGCTCAGTTGGGTAGGAGCGTTGTCCTGATACGTTAAGGTTTCAGGTTCGATCCCTGGTCAGGGCACATTCAAGAATCAACCAATGGGCCTAGCCGGTTTGGCCCAGTGGATAGAGCGTCAGCCTGTGGATGCAAGGATCCTGGGCTCGATTCCGGTCAAGGGCACATGCCTGGATTGTAGGCTCGATTCCCAGTGTGGGGCATGCAGGAGGCAGCCGATCAGTGATTCCCTCTCATCATTGATGTTTCTATCGCTCTCCCTCTCCTTTCCTCTGAAATAAATAAAAATATATCAAAGAATCAATCAATGGATGCATAAATAAGTGGAGGGACAAATCAGTGTTTCTCTCTCTCAAAATCAATAATAAAAAAGAAACATACACTCTTGTACTGAACCTTCTGGGAAAAAAAATGTTTATATATAACCTCTACTGGACCAGAATGTCAAAAGACAAGTAAGTAGCCATAAGGACGCTTGTTGGGAACAATAATAAAAACATACATCTCTAGCCCTAGCTGGTTAGGCTCAATGGCTAGAACATCAGCCTGAGGACTGAAGGGTCCTGGGTTCGATTCCGGTCAAGGGCACCTACCTCGGTTGCAGGCTCCTCCCCGGCCCAGGCCCTGGTTGGGGCTCGTGCAGGAGGCAGCCAATCCGTGTGTTTCTCTCACATCGATGGTTCTCTCTGTCTTTCCCTCTCACTTCCACTCTCTCTGAAAATCCATGGAAAAATATCTTCGGACGAGGATTTAAAAAAAAATAAATATATATATATATACACAAATACACCCACATATGATAAACTGTGTTGTTCCCTGCTGATTTGTGTGATGCATTTTTCTAACAGTGACCAGAAGCACACGTGTAGGTACAGAGAACAGAGCAAAGTGACCGAAAACAGGGTGGGAATTCTGACCAGTGAGAGGGACGCCTTTGTAGGTGGAAAGACCAAAGGTGATGCATTCAGATTAGTTGGCGGGGCATGGGGGAGGGGTGGGGGGGGGGAAAGCTGATAAAAATAACCTGAAGGTCTGGCAAAAAATTAAAATGGAATAAAATCAGGGTTCGGAGAAACGGATCGGGGCATTCATCTTGGGGAAAGTGAAACCAGGGGCTTCAATGAGATCAACCCAGACGTGTGTCCGGAGGAAGGGGGGCGCCTGCCAGCGAACCCCGAGGCTGGAAATCGGATGGTGCAGGAGAGCGCGGAGAATGAGCAGAGAAAGGCAGTGGGAGGCGGGGAGGAAGTGGTCCGTAGGCAGCCGGCTGGGGAGCAGAGATAAAAGGCTCCGATGTGGCCACGTGTCCACGGCCAGTTCTAGGAAACGCATTAGCGTTTGTCATGAGAACAGCTCTGGAGGAAGTGGAGGTGAGAAACCAGTTTCCAGTGGTTGAGGAGTGACATGAAGGGGCACGGCCAACTGGGGGTGCAGGTCCTTTCTCAGGGGAGTTGGGCTCCACACCCAGGGACCCGTAACACCAGGGAGACGGACGTTCTCGTGCGGAATTGACTCCACGTTCCGAGCATGTATCACTTGCATTTCTTGTAAAAACACCTCGCCTACCTTTCCTTACATAAAAATACCTTATTGGAGCATCAAGCCCTTAAAGCAGCTACAGAAAACGGGAGATGATTGACGTAAAAACACTTTTTAAAAAAAATATATATTTTATTGACTTTTTAACAGAGAGGAAGGGAGAGGGAGAGAGAGAGAGAAACATCAATGATGAGAGAGAATCAGTGATTGGCCGCCTATCCACGGAGCCAAACCGTTCAGGGCCACCCTTGTTAATGTTCCTTATTTTCATCCATTGAATATATTTACCTAAAATATGTTTTCATGGATCTCAGAGAGGAAGGGAGAGGGAGAGAGAGAGAGAGAAACAGCCACGACGAGAGAGAATCATTGACTGGCTGCCTCCTGCACGTCCCCTACTGGGGATCAAGCCCGCAAACCCAGTCATGTGTCCCTTGACAAGAACAGAACCTGGGACCCTTCAGTCCGCCGGCGGATCCTCTGTCCACTGAGCCACACCAGCCAGGGCTGAACCTGCAACGGGTTAGTGTATGGGAAGACACTCCAACCAACTGAGCCCCCCTCCCCTCCCCCGGCCATGGCTGATGTTGTATTTGTTTTTTAAACAGCCAAACAATAGTCCACAGACTCATTGGTAGAGGACAGACTGACAGCTGTCAGAGGGGCGGTGGTAGAGGGAAAGGGGGTGGGGTGGGGGAAGGTAGGCAAGGGTAAAGGAGGGACAAGCAGTGATGACGGAGGCTTGACTTAGGGTGATGACCGCATGATGCAATGTACGATAGAGCTGTACCCCTGAAACCCCGGTAATTTTATTCATCAATGTCCCCCCAGCGCATTCAACAACAACGGCTACACACTTAGGACCCACAAGAGACCACGGGGTCTGCCTGCAGGAGACACTTGGCCTCTTCGTCCCTCCTCCTGCCTTGGTTCATCAGTTGTCCCCTGGTTTCCTTCCAACGCAGAGGTCGCCCAGCTCAAGGTCAAGGTCAGCGTTCAGCTTCACCTCTGGCCGCCGCAGCCCCCCGTCGCTCGTCCGGGGCTCCTTGCCACCTGAACCTTCTTCTGCGTTCCTGACGCGAGGCCATTTGGAGCCCCCTCTTCGTCTGCTTCCTCAGGAGCCGGGTGTGGGCCAGGAGGCACACGAGGGCCACCAGGACCAGGAGGCCCAGGCCGATCCGAAGGAGGTTCTCCGCCGTGTAATCCCAGGAGGCCAGATCTGGGGTCGGAAGAACGGTGATCACAGGCAGGGACGGATCGATAGCATCTCATCCTGTCTCTTTCCCCGGCCCTACTCCTCCCTCCTAGACCAAGTGTGTCAAACTTGGGGCCCGCGTTGTGTCCCGGCCAATATAACGGCATGTAAGAAATGCTTTAATAAAAATTTCGTAACTTACTTTTTATAATATCCTGTTATACATAATTATTAATAACGGACTACAGTGTTCGCTAATGACTGATGGACTATCATGGTGTTGCGTTCATTTCCCTTCTGTGCCTTACGCGCAGGCGCACCATTCCTCGCCACTAACACTAGCTGCGGATATTTTAGCAGCTGATAGCCACGTCATTAGTCTTGGACTGACTTGTTGGGTGTGTGCAACAGGAAATATTTTGCTTTTGGAGAACAAGAAAAATAGGTTTATTGGTGTGACACTTATTAATTTGTACAGTTATGCAGTGTCTGGTAAGTTCATGTTCAAGGAAAATTGTTAATTTTTATTAAAATGTTCTACTGTTTTGTGTTAAGAATGACTCATTTACACTGAGTGGCCAGATGATGATGATCTCTGAATGCAGAATCATCTGGCCACTCAGTGTATATCCTATATAATAAAAGGCTAATATGCAAATGGTCCCCTTGACCAGAGTTGGATCAGCAGGCAGGCTGGCCAACTGTCCATGTCCCCTCCCCCTGGCCAGGCTGGCCGGACCCCACCCATGCACGATTTCATGCACCAGGCCTCTAATATATATATATATATATATATATATATATATATATATATATATATATATATGCGCATATATACACATACACGGAGTGGCAAGATTATTATGTGTTCAGAGATCATAATAATCTGGCCCCTCAGTGTATTTCAGCCCTTAGTCTTCTGCACGTCTCTTATCGACATAAGCCTACGTTTCTATGAAAACAGAAGCTTTTTGTTTTTTTTCGGCCACATCCACGTAAACCTTGTTTATTCGGCCCGTGGTAGCCTTTGAGCTTGACGTGCTTGCTCTAGAGTCTGCATCCCCAGCTGCTCGCTTACCTTCCTGGAGTCCCTTCCTTGTGGTTGACAAGTGGGGTTCCCCATCGTCTGCAGGAGATAAGGAACGTGGATAAGGGAGCAAAGGAGATGGTGTGGGCCTCTTCCACCCCAGCCTCTCTCCTCCCCTTGGACACACCCCGTGGCTTCCTAGTGCTTTTCAGGGTCCCCGCCCTGCCCTCCGGGCCCCAGCGGCTTCATCTGACAGGAAGAGTGGAAGAATCAAAAGGCAGAAGAACACGAGGAAGAATTCAGCTCTAGGGTTCTCTCCGTGCCAGGCCTGTCTCCTCGCTGAGCCTGTTTCCTCAGTGAGTCCATCAGTATCATCTCTTCTTCCTCATGCACAGGAAAAGGCAGGCTTGCCACTTCCTCAAGGTCCTACACCAGCTGCCCCAGCTCCACCCCATCCCCATTGGACATGACTTCCAGTCCCACTGGCCTCCTTTAAAAAATTTTTGTTTGTTGATCCTCACCCAAGGATATTCTTTCCACTGATTTTTAGAGAGAGTGGAGGGGGGGGGGAGAGAGAGAGAAACATCCATGTGAGAGAGACACATGGATTGGTTGCCTCCTGCACACACCCCACTTGGGGCCGGGGATCAAGCCTGCAACCGAGGTACATGCCCTTGACCGGGAGTTGAACCCCTGACCCTTCTTCAGTCTGAAGGCCTATCCTCTAACCACTGAGCAAACTGGCCACCTTCCTGGAACCTTCCTCCAGGCAGCCACAGTGTTGGCTCCGAGGCCTCCGTCCCTGTGAGGCCAGCCGAGACAACCCTGTGAACTCTTGCGACCTGCCTCCCTCATCACCTAAGCGACAAGGTTCTGCTTTGTCTCCTCCCACCCCGCCGTTCCCTGATTGACGAGCGGGCTGTGCTTGGCTCATCGTCTGTGCCTTGCTGCTGGGATCAAGGGTCACAGGAGCAAGGGCATCTGCGTGGTTGACCGACGGAGCTGCAGGCCATGGCGCCGGGAGGCTCTGAGTCCCTCCCCACGTTTGGAAGCACCTGTTACTCACCTGGGCAAGAGGGCTGTCCTGTGGATGCAAGGTCAGTGACTCCGGCGTCTCCTGACAATGGAGACAAGAAAAAAGAAAAAGGGAGCGTTTTGGGTTGCCTCTGGTCATCCCACCGATGGTCGATGCCTGTTCATCTGAGAGTCTTCCTCACCAACAGGCAACCGGGCCTCAGGGAAATGGACCGGGAGGAGGCATCGCTGGGAGGTACAAGCTCTCTCTCTCCATCGTCCCAGTTGGCCCTCATGGCACAGGGGTCCCTTGGGGTTCCAGAGAGGCCCTGGGGAAACACCGGGGGCGTCCTCACCTGTGACCAGGAGCGTCACAGGCTCGCTGGGGAAAGACCATATGTGCTCGTTATAAGAACCGAAACACCTGTACGTCCCCCTGTGGGCTGGGGTCATGGGGCCCAGGGGGAACTCTGCCCGAACGGTGCCGACTCTGCGCCACGGGCGGCGGGCCGGCCCCTCCTTGCGCAGAAAGAACGTGGTCGTTGCAGTCTCTAGGTGGCAAGCGAAGGTCACGTTCTCCCCTGGGAGCACCTCGGGCCCAGGGTGAACGGAGAGGGTGGGCGTGTCGTACATTCCTGGGGGAGAAAGGGGTTGGAAGGTAAAAAGGGCATCTTTATCCTGCCTCCCAGACCTCCCGCCCCGTCCTTCCCTTGTCTTTACTTTTTAAAATGTTTTTATTATTATTTTTTTAATAGTCTTCACCTAGTCAATGGATATTTCTCCATTGGTTTTTAGGGAGAGTGGAAGAGAGAGGGAGAGACGGAGAGAAACATCGATGTGAGAGAAACACATTGATGAGTTGCATCCTGCACATGCTCCAACAGGGCCTGGGCCGGGGAGGAGCCTGCAACCGAGGTACATGCCCTTGACCGGAATTGAACCCGGGACCCTTCGGTCAGCAGACTGATGCTCTATCACTGAGCCAAACCGGCTAGGGCCCTCTTAACCACTTTAAAAAAATCCTCACTTGAGGATATGTTCATTTACTTTAGAGAGGAAGGGAGAGAGAGAAGACAAAGGGGGGGGGGAGGTAGAGAGAGAGAGAGAGAGAGAGAGAGAGCATGAGAGGATGAAGGAGAGAGAGAGGATGAGGGGGGAAGAGGAGAGAGAGAGAGAGAGAGAGAGAGAGAGAGAGAGAGAGAGAGAGAGAGAGAGAGAGGGAATGAGAATGAGAGGAAGGGAGAGAGAGAAGACAAAGGGGGGGGGAGAGAGAGAGAGAGAGAGAGAGAGAGCATGAGAGGATGAAGGAGAGAGAGAGGATGAGGGGGGAAGAGGAGAGAGAGAGAGAGAAGGAGAAAGAGAGGACGAGGGGGGGAGAGATAGATAGATAGATAGATAGATAGATATTGGCTGCCTACTGTGCATGCCTTGACTGGGAATCAAACCCACCACCGTTTTGGTGTATGGGAGGATGCTCCAGCCCCCCGAGCCCTCCGGCCCAGCCATCCTGATCACTTCGAAGCGCACAGTGTGGTGGCATTGAGCACATTCGCATTGCTGTGCCACCATCACCGCCTTCTACCCACAGGACTCTCTTCATCTTGCAAAACTGAAACTCTGGCCCCATAACCAACAACTTCCTCTTTCCCCTCCCCTTAGGCCCTGACCCCCCTCCCCCAACCTCTATTCTACTTCCTGTCTCCATGAATGTGACTATTCCAGGGACCTCAGAGACGTTGAGTCAGACAGGACTTGTCCTTTTGGGTCGACTTATTTCACAGAGGGTTCACCCCCATCGTAGCACGTGCCAGAAGGTCCTTCCTTTGTAAGTCTGGACAATCTGTCCTTGTGTGGATGGGCCACATCTTTTTTTTTTTTTTGATAATATTTTTATTGATTTCAGAGAGGAAGCGAGAGGGAGAGGGAGAGAAACATCAACGATGAGAGAGAATCACTGACCAGCCAGCTGCCTCCTGCACTTGTCCTACTGGGGACCGAGCCCGCAAGCCGGGCATGTGCCCTTGAAAGGAATCGAACCCGGGACCCTTCAGTCCGCAGGCCGACGCTCTACCCACCGAGCCGCACCACATCGTGTTTACCCCTTCATTTGTCGATGGACACTTAGGTTGCTTCTACCTTTGGGCGACTGTGGACAGTGCTTCCACGAACACGGCTGTACCAAAGCCGTCTGTGTTCGGTGAGCGCTCCAGGCAAGTCCACATTGGCCTACGTTTGAGAACTCCTCAGCCAAAGGGACCCCAAGATTACCCTCCCTCCCTCCCTCCCTCCCTCCCTCCCTCCCTCCCTCCCTCCCTCCCTCCCATCACGTTTACCCTGTTCTGCTTTGTCAGGCCGCCATTTCCTCCTCACGAGCTACCGAATTCACTTAGGCATCCTGACTCTGACTCCAGGTCTGTCTTGGGCGAGAGTCCAAGTGCCGTAATAGCAAGAGTACATGGTGGAACCTCCCTGGGAGGGGTTCTCATCCAATCACTGGCTGATGTTGGGGTGGGGGCGTGGGGGCTCCTAGCATCATTTGAGATCAGTCTGAAGGGCCCTCTCAGGGCTAGAGTGCCGCATATGCGTGGCCGGGTTCAGAGTAAGTCTCCCAGTCTCACCTCACCTGCCTGGCCTGTGTCTCTCATCCATCACAGGGGCTGTTTTCTGAGGGCCGCCCCCCCCCCCCGCCCCCCCCCCCCCCCCCGTTATCCTTCCTTGCTCACAAACATCCATCTCAGCATCTCTTACCGGAAGAACTTGACCTAAGACAAATCTGATCCTAGGTCGTAGAGATAACTCAAATAGACAACCCCTATACAAAGCGATCAAACGCCTTCCCCCAAGGCAAACGGTGTCTGAGTGAGGTTTGGAAGAGACTGAAAGAGAAGAATAGCTCGGCTTGGGTGGCTCAGTGGTGGAGTGTCGACCTGTGGACCAGGAGGTCACGGTTCGACTCCCGGTTGGGGCACATGCCCGGGGTTCGGGCTAGATCCCCAGTAGAAGTGCAGGAAGCAGCCAATGAGTGATTCTCTCTCATCGTTGATGTTCCTAGCTCTCTCTCCCTCTCCTTTCCTCTCTGAAACCAATAAAAATACTAAAAAGAGAGAGAGAGAGTAATAAATGATGATGCTCCCCAGGATTCAGGCCGAGGAGGAGACTCTCTGGCTAGAGCAGGGGACACTTACCTGTTATCACCAGGTTCAGAGGGTCACTAGGCTCTGACCAGAGCCCCCCGGTTTGATAGAGGCATGTGTACTGCCCTGCAGCGTAGGAGGTCATGGGCCGGATGGAGAACTTGACTTTGTTCCTCAGCCCAGGGAGCTTCGGTCTCGCCAAGGCGGAGCGGAGTCCCTTGAAATGTAGCTGGTACTCCACCGCCTGGTGAGTCCCCTGGCACCAGACGAACACCGACGCCCCGTTTGGAACCATGAAACTGGGGCTGGCCCAGATGAGGGGCTTTGAGAGGGTCTCTGGAAGGGAATCAGAGGCTGGAGGGGCTCTAGAGAAAGTCCCCCATCCCCCCCCCCCAATTCCTACCCAGCTGCTGGCCAGCCATCCCGTTGTTCTCAGGTGGAGGCAGTGGTCGGCCCCACCAGAAACCCATTTCTGGGCCAGCGTCTACACTCTGAACCGCAGACGCCATGCCCAGCCCCAACCCTCAAGGGTGACGCTGGGGTTTTGAAGGGAGGACTCACGGTTCTGGGTGCCAACCCTCAGGCTCAGATACAGTCCTGGAAGATAGGAACAATGAGCCGGGGTACCCCACCTGGACCCTGGACCCCACATCCTGTCCCCGTAGGAACTCACCGAGGCAGAGCAGGGCAGGGAGTGTAGACGGCATAGCAGAGTCTACCGGGCGGGCAGGCGGGCGGGCGAGGAGCAACAGGGCGGAGGCAGAGCCCAGTGGGCCAGGCAGACACACAGGATGTGGTGAGCGAGGCCCAGCGCCTGCCGACATGGGGCTCTCAGATGGACGGGTTTGCAAGGAGGTGGTCAGCTCTTCGTCGCCTCTCACCGGGCGGCATAAGGAGAGGGACGTGGTCCTCACGCCGCGTCTGATCACAGCCGGAGGCCTCGCCCGACCCTCCGACAATGGTCTGCCTTGTCTGAAACTCGTTTCTGGGCCAATGCCTACGTTTTGAAATGTGGACATTATGCCCAGAGAAGGTGGTGTTCAAGCAAAAATCTTAGAATCGTTATTATTTTTTGTCAATGCTTCGGGTAAATTTTAATTTAAAACAGCACACTGACCTTTTGATGCAGAGCAAATTTAAATCCATGTTTTCTCCAATAATAAGAAATGTCTATCATCTGGATTATAAATTATATAAACAGAGATTTTTTTCCCCCTTGGAGTATTTTATGGCATAAATATGATAAAAGACTGAATATTTAGTGAACGTTGGTAGATTAGCTGACTATTTTTTAGATTTAAGCTATGAATGCCCAGTAAAGACAATTTTTATCTGTCCACCGCTGTTTTATCTAATGTACAGAGAATACAGCAAGTATCATATATCAGAAGCACAAAATTAATAACTTAGTGGTCTATTATTTTTTAAATTGATTTTTGAGAGTGAGCGAGAGAGACAGGCATCGATTTGTGGTTCCACTCATTTGTGCGTTCATTGGTTGAGTCTTGTCTGCTCCTTGACCGGGGATAGAACCGGCAACCTTGGTGTATCAGGTCAATGCTCTAACCAGCTGAGCTCGTCGGCCAGGGCTGGAGTCATCCATAACAACGTGTGTCTATCCGTGGGCCCCTGTGGACGGCGTGTGTACACTGGGAAAAGTTAATTGGTTCAGTCAGAATAGAATGACAGCATCATCTTCTTCACAGATTTGTTACCATGTTTTAGTGAAATGCAACTTTTTAAGCCCAAAGGGTTCCATTTCTTACATAAACGCACCCCTTTAGTCTGTTACAAAGGAGAAATTAAATATTAAAACATAATACAATTAAAAATTGGCATTAAAATATTAATTAAAAGCATTTAATAGAAAATACTTAATATTTTAAAAGTCTAAAATCATTCATTGCTTTTTTTTTTTTCCTCAAAGGGTCTAAACAGTTTGTGAAAGTGAAATGCTATGCCCATTTAGATTCTGCTTCACTTTTAGGAGAAAAATCTTCCCCAGTCGATTAGCTTTTGTTCTTGTTTCTTGATGTTGCTGTCGAATAGTTTCCATTCACTTTCCTTTTTATAGATAGTAAAATTCACTTGGATGATGTTTAGTTCTACTAGATTTTTTTCTACAAGTTTTGATAAATGCACAGCCATGAGACCATCACCTTAATCAAAATATAGAACAGTTTCAGATTGGTCCGAAATAGTCTTGGGCCATGGTTGGCAAACTGCGGCTCGCGAGCCGCATGCAGCTCTTTGGCCCCTTGAGTGTGGCTCTTCCACAAAATACCATGGCCTGGGCAAGTCTATTTTGAAAAAGTGGTGTTAGAAGAAGTTTCAGTTTAAAAAATTTGGCTCTCCAAAGAAATATCAATCGTTGTACTGTTCAATCATTGAATTATTTGGCAGTGTTGACTAACGAGTTTGCTGACCACTGGTCTTGGGGATGTAAGGTACAGAACAGGGAATATAGTCAACAATATTGTGATAACTATGTGTGGTGTCAGGTGGGCCCTGGGCATGTCGGGGGTGGGGGTGGGGGACCGTTTTGTAAAGTTTATGATTGTCTAACCACTCTGCTGTGCACCTGAAACAAATACAACGTAATAATAACTAAAAACTGGAATAAAAAAAACAAAAAAAAAACATAGAACAGGGCCATCCTCCTATGAGCAGTGTTTGTTCATATCTGTCTGGCTTATTTCACATAGCATACTGTCCTCCGGGTTCATCCATGCTGTTGCAAAGAACAGGATTTCCATTCCGTTACTGTCTGTCGGCCTCAACCCTTAGCTCTGAATTTCAGAATTTTCCTTCTCTAGCCGCCGAGATCCATCCATCCTATCTGCCTCCAGGGGTCCTCAAACTTCAGCCCCCGGGCCACCTGCGGCCCGCCGAGGACATTTATCCGGCCCGCCGGGTGCCGCTGACTGTCCTGCTTAGCAGCCGACTCGTCCTGGGCCCGCAGTGAGCATAGGAATTTGTTCATAGTTTTTTTTTTTTTTTTAAACTATAGTCCGGCCCTCCAACGGTCTGAGGGACAGTGAACTGGCCCCCTGTTTAAAAAGTTTGAGGACCCCTGGTAGACAGTCTCCACCAAGATGTTCTCGCAACATGTTGAAGGAAGGCGTCAGCCCCTTGCGTAGATAACATCTTGAGCAAAGGCTGCCTTGAGGGGAAAAAAAATCAGAGGTGTTCATGCCTGATGGAACTCCTAGGCGGAGTCTGACCTAAAATCTCAAGCTCTGTTCTCCCCGGGGAAAGGGTTCGCTTGTTGGATTGCTCCGTCTTGTCTTCCCAGAGTGGCGTCTCCAATATAGGACCCGCCAAGAATAAGGTTGCGTGCTTCCAGCTAACTTCCTGTTTTGCATGGTTTGGAGACCTTAGTCCTGAGGGGTGCACAGGAAGTAGTGGGTGAGAAGCCAGGGCCACGCATCAGAGTTTCCACGTTGACCGCATGCAGATAGCGAGAACACAGCTCATGCCGGTGAGAAAGCTGTTGTGTGCTATGGGTTTTTTGTTTGTTGCTGTTGCTAATCTTTACCTGAGGATTTTTTTTTCCCCATTGAGTTTAGGAGAGAGTGGAAGGGAGTGGGAAGAGAGAGAGAGAGAGAGAAACATTGACGTGAGAGAGACACATCGATTGGTTGCTTCCCACATACGTCCTGACCAGGGGGATCAAAACGACAGCTGATCTTCTATAAAGAAGGGGTGAACTGCCGGAATGGCTACAAACCAACAAACAGCAAGTGCTGGCGAGGATGCGGAGAAAAGGGACCCCTCGTGCACTGCTGGTGGGAATGCAGGCTGGGCGGCCACCGTGGAGAAGTGTGTGGAGTTTCCTCAAAAAGTTAAAAACCGGAACGGCCGTGTGACCCACTTCTAGGAATATATCCTAAGAATCCCAGAAATACCAAATCAGAAAGAACATATGCAATCCTATCTTCAGAGCAGCGTTCTTTACAATAGCCAAGATGTGGAAACAGCCCAAGTGCCCAGGAGTCGATGCGTGGATAGAAAGGCTGTGGGACCTGCACCCCATGGAATGCTATGCAGCTGTGAGAAAGAAGGAGCGCTTGCTTACCCTTGGAGACAGCGTGGAGGGACCTGGAGAGCATTATGCGAAGGGAAATAAGCCAGTCAGAGAAAGACAAGTATCACATGATGGCACTCATCACGTGGAATCCAACGAACAGGATAAACGGACGAATAAAACAGAACATTAAAGCATGCAACGGACTGGCGGATCTCAGAGGGAAGGGGCTGGGGGCATGGGAAGAGATGAACCTGAGAGCTTACATGCGTACAGGACACAGACAGCAGCGTGGTGAAGGCTTAGGGTGGGGCGGGAACTAGGTGGAGGGGTCAATGGGCAAAATACAGGGGACGTCTGTAATTCTCTCAACAATAAAGATACAGGAAATAAACATGAGAGGGTGAGAAGAGACAGCCAGGAGAATGGAGAATGCTTTGCGTTACCTTTTTTTTTTTAAATTACAGGAAATGAGTTACACGGAGGCCACGGGTGAGAATTTTCTCACCCACGTTCCGGAAGGGGGGGTGCAAAACACATCAGGCTCATACAAGAAACTACCACTCGATTGGCTTGAAGGTGGAACCGGACTCCTCAGCGTCCCTTCCCTCCCGTGTGCACTGCCCGACTCCGCAGCCACAGATGCTATCCGCCTGCAGGCCCGGGCGTCTTCCTGGTGGCCGCCAGGGCTGGGCCCACGGGGCTACACTGCCTGGCTTTTCGCTCACTCAGTCTCCGACAGGCCCCTCTCACCAGTGTCCTCCGTGTGAAACCTTACGGCCTCGCCGGTTTTCCGCCGGTGTGGCCGAGAGAGCCAGGAGCCCCACCGCGCCCGTCCGGATCAAGTTCTGGGCCGTGTAGTCTTGGCTCGCGGTGCCCAGAGACACAATTCAAGGAGGATGGACTATCCCTGGCGGTGTTCCTTATCATTTCAGCTCCAGAGCCCAGGAATGGGAGCTCATTTTTATTTTTATATTTTTTAAAATAAATTTTTAGCCCTAGCTGGTGTGGCTCAGTGAATAGAGCGTCGGCCCGTGGACTGAAGGGTCCCAAGTTCGATTCCGGTCAAGGGCACATGCCCGGGTTGTGGGCTCGATCCCCAGTGGGGGATGTGCAGGAGGCAAGCCCATCAATGATTCTCTCCCATCATGGATGTTTCTATCTCTCCCTTCCTCTCTGAAATCAATAAAAGTATATTTTAAAAAATGTATATTTTTAATAGATTTTTATTGATTTCAGGGAGGAAGGGAGAGGGAGAGAGAGATGGAAACATCAATAATGGGAGAGAATCATTGATGGGCTTGCCTTCTGCACATCCCTCACTGGGGATCGAGCCCGAAACCCGGGCATCTGCCCTGACTGGGAATCAAGCCTGTGACCTCTTGGTATGTGGGTTGATGCTCAACCACTGAGCTACACCAGTCAGGCAAAACCAATACAATCTCATTAACCAATGCCACCCCAATAAATTTAAGAATTTTTTTTTTTTAAATAAAGAAAATCAGAGGTGGGTCAGTCTAAGGATGTGTCAGGGATCCGTTGTCTCAGCGATGTCCCTTAACATGGTTGTGAATAACGGCCTCTCCTTGTTTTCATCAGGTGCTGTCTGGGGGACTCTAGGAGAGGAAGTGAAAGCCAAGTGTGACGGGAGTGAGAAGAGCTTCTCTCTCCTCAGCCTTCTGAGTAACGGCTCTCTGCTGCTCCGTGGTTGCTTCTCAGTGCACCTCGTTATGTTCCCACCCAATGCCAAGGCCCCGGATAGCCAGCTGGAACCTGAAGGAGGAGGAGGGCATAAAGATGTAAAAGCACTTATATGTTTAAGTGAAATATTTCATATATATGTCATCTGTAATACAGTATATGAAAGGTATCCTATATAATAAAAGGCTAATATGCAAATCGAATGCACAGCAGAATGACCGGTTGCTATGATGTGCACTGACCACCAGGGGGGCAGACGCGCACTGACCACCAGGGCGGCAGATGCTCAGCGAGAGGGTGCAGGCCAGGCTAAGGGGCACATCCCCCCACCCCCGCCTGTGCATGAATCTTGTGCACGGGGCCTCTAGTAAACAATAAGTCTAATATGCATGTGTATACCACACTCAGTTTGAAAAAATAGAATATTCCTAGAACTAGAAAGGAAGAATAACCTAGAGCTGAAGAACTTGGACCCTGGAGGCAGCTAATTCGGTTGCAATCTAGGCTCATGTAACCTTAGCTGTGGAATAATGGGCAAAATCACGGAATCTTAACGACGGAGTCCTGGAAAAAAGACTTGAAATTTCTGTGCCTCCATTTTCTCCGCCTTAAAAAAAAAAAAAGAGTTGACTTACTTATTGGGTTTTTACGATGACTGGGTGAGTACGAAAGATGCCTAAAGCAAGGCCTGGCAAAGTAAAAAGGCCCATGTATATTCAGGGTTTTCTGCGTAGTCGTCCCAAACCCTCTCCCCGCCCCCCCAGAAGTGAAAACTCTTGAATTAAAAAAAAAAAAAAAGATGAGCTATACCGCCCTAGCTGCTTTGGCTCAGTAGACAGAGTGTCGGCCTGTGGACTGAAGGGTCCCGGGTTCAATTCCAGTCAAGGGCATGTACCTCGGTTGCAGGCTCCTCCCACGCTTAGCCCCAGGCCCTGGTCAGGGCCCGTGCAGGAGGCTACCAATCCATGTGTCTTTCTCACATCGATGTTTCTCTCTGTCTCTCCCTCTCCCTTCCACTCTGGGAAAATACCCTCGGGTGAGGATTACCTAAAATAAAATAAAATATAAATAAGTAAATAAACAAACATAACAGGAAAAGAGCTAGGGCTCCGGTCTTGGACGCCTGAAGAGCCACATGATTCTGTTCTCAGTGACAATATGTGGGTTGCTCCCTCTCCCCCAAACCACCAAGCTATTCCATGACACCAGCAGGGCAGACTTTCCAGGAGTTTTAAGAGTTTTGTGCCAGGAACTGGACAAAGACCAAATATAAGTACCATTTTGTTTGTTTGTTTGTTTCAATCCTCCCCCGAGGAGGATTTTTTTACCATTGATGTTTAGAGAGAATGGAAGGGAGGAATGAAGGAGGGCAGGGGGGGAGAGAGAGAGAGAGAGAGAGAGGGAGAGAGGAAAATCGATGTGAGAGAGACACATCAATTGGTTGCCTCCCACAGGTGCCCCAACCAGGGCTGGGGATCGACCCTGCAACCCAGGTACATGCTGTTGACTGGGAATCGAACCCATGACCCTTCGGTGCCTGGGCCAATGCTCTAACCACGGAGAACACCAGCCAGGGCTCTGTCATATATATATATATATATATATATATATATATATATATATATATATATATATATAATTTTTTTCTTAAAAAAATTTTTTTTGGTAAATCTGAAACCATTCTAAAAACAAGGTCCTAGTAACCCATGTCACCCCAATACATTTATTTCACAAAGTCTGTGAAAGGTGCAGGCGGGAGGGGGTCAATGGGAAAAACACAAAGAGGGCATCTGTAATACTTTCAACAATACAAATACATTTAAAAAAAAAAAAAGATTTTTGTTTTTATTCTTCACCCCAGGATATTTTCCCATTGATTTTTAGGGAGAGTGGGGAAGAGAGAGGGAAGGACAGAGAGAAGCATCGATGTGAGAGCTGCCTGCCAGTTGGTTGCCTCCTGCTTGTACCCCGACCAGGGCCCAGGCTGGGGAGGAGCCTGCAACGGAGGTACGTGCCCTTGACTGGAATCGAACCCGGGACCCTTTGGTCTGCAGGCTGAAACCCTATCCACTGAGCCACACTGGCGAGGGCCATAAAGATCCATTTTTAAAAAAGGAAAAAAAGAAAAAGAAAAAAGAAAAAAACCACACACCCAAGGACTGGCCCCCCATGATCCCTCTGAGGGCCCCCCCCCCCAACCTGTCACCACCAGGGCCAAGGCTTGACTGCGCTCCGGCTTTCCTGTATTGGCACCGAAAAGGCCCCGCGGTGTGTGCACCCACGTGGGCAATGGTGAACGGCTTCTCCTGGAACCCCCAGCTCTCCTGCAGCCCCTTGTTGGTGGGGTTTCCCAGGCTCCCCAGGCAGTACAGGGAAGACTCAGGGACTGCACAACACAGGAGCCTCACAGACTCGGTCCCGGGACCAGGGAACCGGGCCTGGCAGATAGGACGGGAATGGGAAAGTCCCTGGAAGAAAGCCGAGCCAGACGCAGGCGCCCGCCATGCAGAAACCACGCTCCTTCCCTTCTCCGTGGGTGGGTGGGTGGGTGGGGGGCACACACATAAATAAAGGCGTGAAGGAACTCATAATCCCTCCCTTTAAAAAATATGTTTTTATTGATGTCAGAGAGGAAGGGAGAGATAGAAACATCAATGAGGAGAGAGAGTCATCAATCAGCTGCCTCCTGCACGCCCCCCACTGGGGATGGCGCCCACAACCCGGGCCTGTGCCCTTGACTGGAATTGAGCCCGGGACCCTTCAGTCCGCAGGCGGACGCTCTCTCCCTGAGCCAAACCGGCCAGGGCAGGAAGTCCTTCTTAAATGGCCGAATAATATTCCCTCGGATGAAGAGACCACGTTTTATTCAGTCATTCCTGTCAGTGGGCACTTCAGCTGTTGCCTCCTTTTGGCTACTGTGACCAATCCTGCTGTGCATCCGGGGCCACTGTGTCTGCGTCCCCCCTTCCCATTGCTTCGGTGACACGTGTAGGAGTGCCGTTGTTGGATCCTACGTGTAGCTTTGGAGGAAGGGAAGAGCTTTTTCAGGAACCAAATCACTTCCTTTATATGTATGATTGAGGCAAAATTCATAACAAAACGTTTTAAGCGCGGGGGATCCTGTGGCCTTGAGGACACTGGCAATATGGAGCGACCATCACCTCCATCTCGTTCCATTTTGATTCCCTCCAGGGAGACCCAGGGACGTTAAGCAGTCACGCCCCGCGCTCCCCTCTCCTCAGTCCCTAGCAACCCCTTGTCTGCCGTGAAGTTTGCTTGGGGTTTGGTTGCCATGGTAATTCTTGTCCACATGCAATTCTGCTTTACTCTATTTTATGTTTTTTGTTAATCCTCATCTGAGGATATTTTCTCATTGATTTTTTTAGAGAGAATGGAAGAGAGAGGAAAAGACAGAGAGAAACAACGATGTGAGAGAAACACATCATCGATGGGTTGCCTCCTGCTCGAGTCCTGACCAGGGCCTGGGGCCGGGGAGGACCCTGCAACCGAGGTACCTGCCCTTCACTGGAATCGAACCCGGGACCCTTTGGTCCAGAGGCTGATGCTCTATCCACTGAACCAATCCCTGATAAACACAGAGGCTAAAATCCTCAATAAAATATTAGCAAATCGGATCCAGCAATACATTAAAAAGGTCATACACCATGATCAAGTGGGATTTATTCCAGGGATGCAAGGTTGGTACAATATTCGCAAATCAAACGTGATGCGTCACATAAACAAAATGAAGGATAAAAAAATCACACGATCATATCAATAGGTGCAAAAAAAAAAAAAAAAAAGCATTCAACAAAATCCAGCACCCATTTTTGATAAAAAATCTCAGCAAAGTGGGAATGGAGGGAACATAGCTCACCATAATACAGGCCGTATATGACAAACCTACAGCCAACAGCGTACTCAATAGGCAAAAACTAAAACCATTTCCCCTAAGAATAGGGACAGGACAGGGATGTCTGGTTTCATCAGTCTTATTCAACATAGTGCTGGAAGTCCTAGCCATGGTGGTCAGTCAAGAAGAAGAAGAAGAAAAAAAGGCATCCAAATTGGAAAGGAGGAAGTAAAACTCTCATTATTCACAGATGACATGATATTGCACACAGAAAACCTTAAAGACTTCCACCAAAAAAGTATTAGACTTAATAAATGAATTCAGCAAAGTAGCAGGATACAAAATTATCCAGAAATCAATGCATTTATATACACCAATAATGAGCCCTCTCTCTCTCTCTCTCTCAACTGAATTTTTACCCATAAACAAGAGATGATTTAAATAAAACAACAACAAAAAAACAGATCTTGTAGGTTTTCTCCTCTTCTTGAAATGCAGAATCAAACTGCCTTTTGGATTGGATGACAGAAGGTGAAGACATTAGACCAGAAACATACATGCAAAGCCCATGGACACAGAAAATATGTGGTGAAGGACAAGGGAGGGACAAGCAGGGTAGAGGTGGGCAAAGGGGCAGAAAATGGGGGCCATCTGGGATAGTGTCAAATATAAAAATTATTTAAAAAAATCAACATGTGATTGTAGAGTTTAGAAAACTAAATATGGCATTCTAGACAGGAGGCCTGTTCAGGGATGTGGCTCAAGTCAGACCCTCAGCACCTGCTATTTTTGGGGTGATAAGAGCTGGCATCCTGTGTGACAGGCACGTTGTGCTCTGTGGGGACCCCGCCCACCACATCCTGTGAACTTGTCTGACGAGTGTCCCTTTAACACTGGAAAAATAAGTCATCGGAGACTCTGCTGTAAAAACGTCCCCTGGGCTCTGGCTGGTTTGGCTCAGTGGACACAGCGTCAGCCTGTGGATTGAAGGGTCTCAGGTTCGGTTCTGGTCCTGGGCACATGCCCATCCATATGTGCGATCCATCCCCAGTAGGGGGCGTACAGGAGGCAGCCCATCAATGATTCTCTCTCATCATTGACCTTTCCTATAGCTCTCTCTTCCTCTCCCTTCCTCTCTGAAATCAATAAAAATATATTAAAACAAAAACTTCCACTGGGAGTTCATGCCTTTTCCTGATGGATGAACAGCACCGACCTGATCCTGCAAAGAAAATTCAAGGTTGTCATCACGAATCCACAAGTCAGGACAGCTCACCTCCTTTCTTTCTTTAAAAAAAAAAAATATATATATATATATATATATATATTATTGATTTTTTACAGAGAGGAAGAGAGAGGGATAGAGAGTTAGAAACATCGATGAGAGAGAAACATCGATCAGCTGCCTCCTGCACACCTCCTACTGGGGATGTCCCCGCAACCAAGGTACACACCCTTGGCTGGAATCGAACCTGGGACCCCTCAGTCCGCAGGCTGATGCTCTATCCACTGAGCCACACCGGTTAGGGCTCACCTCCTTTCAAGAGGTCGTGCTGACCCAGACCTGGCCCAGCCTTGACTGGGAATGTAGGTGTGTATCCAGGAGGTTTATCTGAAGACCTTGGACCACCAACCATCTCCCCTAATTCTGCCCTTTTTGTATGTTAATCTTGAGAGGTGGTGTGAATTCAGCACTGCGTCATGGACAGCTCCTCCCTCCATCCATTGGGCGCCTAGAAGTGTCTCTTTCTCGTGTCCCTTCAATTTCGTACAAAAAGGGCTTAGAAATATGACCATGCGACTTTCATATGTTTTATGTAGAGTCTCTTCTCGGTCTAAAATTTCAAAATGGTTTACCTTCACTACAAGTATGTTTCAATGTAATATAGACCTTTTATCCTCTTGGTGTGTTGAGTGTGAAGAACAACAAAACAAAAAAGAGCTTGTTATAAAAGAAATAAAATAGGAAAATTATCAAAAAAATAAATACGTGATTGTAGAGTTTAGAAAACTAAATATGACAGTCTAGACATGAAGTAGGCATGAATGTTCACCGTGTCCCACAGACTCACCGACTGGCCCAGCACCACCTGATGGAAAGACCGTGAGCCCCGCCCCCTCCCACTGCATGGCAAGGGTCTGTCATGATTCAGGTGACTCCCCATGAGGGGTCTGATCTGGAGGCTTCCTTCTGCTTCTTTGGACAAGGCCTCTGTTTTTCAATTTCTCAAACCGCCACCATCTCCATCTATACACGAAAGGCTGGGTTCCATCGCCCCGTATCTCAGGTAGGGTGAGTTTTCATCACATTTGTAGGAGAGGTGTCGGTATCACGGGGCTACAAATGAGGGAAGTGAGACCAAGAGAGGAAGCAGGTTGCTCAAGTGTCCTCCAACCACTCAGGCTGTGGTAGAGCCACAATAGTTATTTAAAGTGTGTCTCTGTGTGTGTGTGTTACTGCCTTGGGACAGGAGGTGCGTGAATGCCAATTTTTTCCCTGAAATGTGGAAGTTCTCCACATTTTGAAGAGGAGAGTGACATCTGGCCTCAAAGGTGCTCGGAAGGGGCAGACATGACTCAGATGATTGGCCCCCAGGACGTGGAGAGATCCCACCTCTCACAGAGACAGAAAGTCAGGTGGAACGTGAGTCAGACATAGGACCTGTGCCCCAGGGCCAGGAGGAAGTGCTGAGCTGCCCTGTGGGAGCAGATGCATCTTGCACAGCTCCCAGGCTCCTCCCTCTCCCACCCTTGGGCTCACTGTCCTGAGGGCTCTTTGGTGCCTCCAGTCACCAAGGCAGGAAGGGAGGTCACCTTCACACCCCCCAAGGCAGTGGTCATGTCCACCACCTTCCTGAGCTCTTAGCTCCTCTCTCCAGTTCACGCTCCACATAGGCATCTAACCTCATTTCAGAATCTGTCCATTTTCTGCTCAAAATCCTTCCACGGTCCTCACTGTCTTTAGGGTGAATCCAGACTCTTCATTCTGAATGGAAGGCTGTTCATGATCATCCAGATGGGACCCTCCAGCCTCAGCTCTCACTTCTGCTTCCTATCAACCAGACAGGTGCAGTTACCCCATGAACACACACACACACCATCATACACACACACACTGGTGCCCACACATACACACACACACTCACACCATCTACTATTGAATATTGAAAGCCCATATCTGCTTTCTTAGAGTTCTATAGGACTAGCAAGCTCTTTCCCAAGCCCACAGCTTAAAGCACAGGACCAGAAGCAAGACTGATGTTCCTTCTTCTCATTTCTCTTCCCTGCACACGTGTTGTGACTGCTCAGGGCTATGCAAGGACTGTGTGGTAAATCCATGTAAAGACATTCATGGAACATGGCTGGATATACAAGGTTGGAGCCCAGTTCCAGTTGATGTTATCTTTGATTGACACGCATGTCATTTCTCTGGTTCGTGTGTAATACCTGGCCCATACGATTCTCATAACCAAGGCTGGGCATCACAGTCCGTTCCTATGCATTCCTGTTGCCTTAGAGACAGAATCCCACATCCTTGCATGGTGGGGCAGGGGTGGGGGAGCAAGCCTATGACCAGCCAGCACCTCACCCTCTCTTAACTGTTGTCCAGAGACTCTCTCTGTCTCTAGGGTTCTCTCGAATGTTCCTTCCTGTCAAGAATATTCTCACTCCCACCTCTTCGGACTCCGCCTCTTCAAACAGCCATCCCCCTCAACCACAGTCTAGTCATGGTCCCCAGATCGTCCCGCATTTTCTCTCATGTCTCCTTTGTAAGAGAAGTCATTGCAATATTAGCCTTCGAATGCCCATACTCTGCCAAGAAGAATTCTCAAAATACAGATGATGGGTCTCCTGGATCAATCACGGATGTACTTCTGGTTCAGGAACAAATACTCAGCAGGAGGTAGGTGATCAATAAATGTTTATGGACGAGTCAAGACCAAAAGTCAGTTCTGTGCATGGGAGGAAATGAGTAACTTCTGTTCAGAGGGTCGAGTCAGGACAAGGAGCTGGGTCCCGGAGCAGGATCTCAGACCCGGCAGAGAGCCCTGGGCATCAGAAGAGACTCCAGATATGGGCTGTGTCTCTCGAGGCCCTGGAGTCCTCCTGAGCCCTCATCATGGAAAACACCAGAGCCAGGCCAGAGAAGGGGCTGGCCCCTGGCTGTGGGTCTCCGGCTGTAAAAACCCGGAAGGGCAGCAGCAGCTCCTGATACGCCACATCCTGTGCGTCTCTGTCCTTCAGTCCCAGGCCTCCTCCATCTGCAGAGCGGGAGCCCTCAGAGCAGATGCCATGATGTCCATCCTCTCTGCTCTTCTCTGCCTCGGTCAGTTGCGGACATGGGGACGGGAGGCAGGGGGGCAGGGGAGGCTCACACTCTGTTGCTCATGGGGAACCTCAGGCTCAGGCAGCTACAGTGGACCGGACGGTGATGGGAAGGGAATCACCCAGACGTCTGGGTGCAAATCTCTCACAGAGACTCTCTTGCAGGGCTGAGTCTGGGCCCGAGGACCCACGTGAAAGCAGGTGAGTCCTCCCCAGGCTCCATGTCCCTCCTCTTCCTTCACCCCTGGGGCCCAGGAGGGAGCAGAGAGGTGCTGGGATGAGATGATAAAATGATAGGGTCTTGGGCTGAGCTGGGGGATGAGGGTGGGAAGGTCTTAATAAAGCAGTCTCTGGTTTCCTTTTAGGGATCCTCCCCAAACCCACCATCTGGGCTGAGCCAGGCCCTGTGATCTCTTATGGGAGCCCCGTGACCATCTGGTGTCGGGGGACCCTGAAGGCTGAGGAGTACTGTCTGTATGCAGATGGCAGTCCTTGGTGTTTGGACAGACAGAAATCTCTGGAGCCTGGAGACAGGGCCCAGTTCCTCATTAAAAGAAAGTATGCAGAGAGATATACCTGTAACTACCTCAGCCCTGATGGCTGGTCAGAGCACAGTGACCCCCTGAAGCTGGTGGTGGCAGGTGAGAGGACACTCAGGGGTCCCAGCCTCAGGCTCTGCCCTCAGGAAGGGGGTCTGCTCTCAGGGTGTCTCCCTCTCACAGCCCTGCCATGGGGACGTGAGGAAGGTGTGAGCCCCATTTAACACGCTGCCTCCTCCTCTCCTAGGATTCTACAGCAAACCCAGGCTCTCAGCCCTGCCCAGCCCTGTTGTGACCTCAGGAGGGAATGTGACCCTCCAGTGTGGGTCATGGCAAGGATTTGTCAGGTTCCTTCTGACTAAGGAAGGAGATCACAGTCTCTCCTGGACCCTGGACTCACAGCCACAGCCCAGTGGGCACGTCCAAGCCCTGTTCCCTGTGGGCCCCATGACCCCTGGCCACAGGTGGACATTCAGATGCTATGGCAATTTTGGGAAGTATCCCCAGGAGTGGTCTCACCCTAGTGATCCCCTGGATCTACTGGTCTCAGGTGAGGGGCCCCTGATCCCAGCCTCTCTGAGCACAGGCAGCTGAGGGTCCCGCCCCAGGAGACGTCTGAGCTTGGGTGAGAGTGGGGGGTCTGAGTGTTGGTCACCCAGCAGAGCTCTGCCCTCAGAGACGCTGTCACCTTTGCTGAATCCTCCCCATTAACTGGGTTGGGAAGGTGTTAATTGGGCAGTGGGAGTGTCTTCGGGGGTCACAGAGCAGATGGAGGAGAAGTGGCCAAGTGATTTGGAGCTTCCAGAGTGAGCCCCAGCCTCATCCCTTTACATCCTCATTTCCAGGACCCTCTGGAGGCCCCAGTCCCCCACCCACAGGGCCCACCTCCACAGCTGGTGAGTCCCGGGGAGCTCTGCGCTGAGGGAGGACAGCCCCCCTCCCCCGCAGCAAGTCCTGAGAGTCTGTCAGGGGACTGAGTGACTCAGATCCTCAAGGATGGGCTTGTGTCCAGGGGGGCTGGGCGTCCCAGGGTCTGAGGCAGTGGTGGGTGGGGTGGTCATGGCAGAGGGAGTTGTGGGGGCGCAGGCTGAGGAGGAGCCTCTCATTCCTGCTCCATCCTGAAACCGGGAGGCTCTGAGGATCTGTCTCTCCCACCCACAGGGTCAGACCCACAGACGGGTAAGTGAGGGTCTCTGTGGGGAGATGGTGGGGGCCTCAATGGGACAGAGGCTGAACCATGGGGGTTAAGGGGGTCAGGCCCCTCTGGATTCGCTGACTTGGACACGCCCTTCCCCTGCCTGGGCCTCAGTGTCTCCATGTGTAAAAGGAGAGAATCCTTATCCAGAGCTTCGATTTCCTGTCAGTTCTGGCCCTGACCTCCTGGGAGAGGGGCCTCACAGGGAAGCCCCCAGGATGTGATGTTATAGGGCCTATCCCCTCTGTCTCAGTGACGGTGACACTGTACAGGGAGGGACAGGCAGGACAAGGGTCTGGAACCCAGTCCTCCCCCTCAGCTCAGGCTCAGCTCAGAGGAGGGAACAGGGTGGATCAGCCCTGGTTCAGCTCCCAGCTCTGCTGCTCTTGCTGTGGGGCTGGGCGGTCCCCTCTCTCCTCTGAGTGTGGGGTTCCTGTCTGCTCAGCCCTGGTCCCATCCTGCTCACAGGCTGCTGGGAGATGAGGTGACATAGGGCCTCACAGAGCTCAGGAAGGCAGAGCCCCCAGCCCAGCATTAGGGGCTGCAGGGTGTAGATGGACCCGGGAGAGACTCAGAGTCCAAGCCTCACCCTGTCCCTCCCGTCCCTCCTGTGCTGGGGTCAGGTAACGAGGAAGGACCCTCAGCTCCAGAAGAGATGTGGACAGGCCCCTGCAGAGGAGGAGCCCAGAGCACGAAGCTGGTGTCCCCCTGGGGGGCAGCGGGAGGACAGCACAGGGAAACCACAGTCCTGGTTCCAGTCCCAGCCCTGCCCCGTCCAGGCTGGGTGACCTGGGGCACGTGATTAAGTTTTCTGAGCCTCACTGAAGTGGGTGGTGGGGTCAGCAATCCCTGATGCATGACTGCTGTGAGGCGAGAGGAGATGAATGACAGTCTGCAGCATGTGCCTTGCACACAGTAGGTGCTCATTCAATGGCATCACTGGCTGATTCATGACGTCACTCATGTCTAAGGTCCCAAATGGAACATGAACATCCTGATCGGGGTCTCGGTGGCTCTCGTCCTGCTGCTCTCCCTCCTTCTTTTCTACCTCCGACACCAGCGTCAGAGCAAAGGCAGGACTTCAGGTGAGTAGGGAACGGGGTGACCTGGGTCACACAATGGGGTGCTCAGAGCACCTACCACGGGAAACCAAATGGATGGAGAAGGTCAGCTGAGAAAAGACTTCTCCAGAATCTGAAATCAGAAAACTTAGAATGAAAACAGTGTGAGCACAGATGTTCAGTCTCATGAAATATGCACACAAGTGAGTGTTAAGGTTCCCTTCTTTCCTGTGGAATCACAGGGGGAGGGATTCCTAACCTCCCAGGGCTGACAGGGTCCCTCTTGACCAGCCCAGAGAGGGGCTCATGTCCAACCTCCTGCAGGGACCACACACCCAGAGGGCAAGGGCAGAGGCCTGCAGATCAGGTAATCCCTGCCCCAAAGACCCAAAACATCCACCATACATGGCCCAGCTCTGCCCCTAACACTCCTGTCTCCTCCCCCAGCTCCAGTCCAGCTGTGGACAACCAGGAGGAGCCCCTCTGTGAGAGGAAGAGACAGCTGCCCTAGGGGAGGGGGTACAGGGATTTCAGGAGGCAATGGGGATGAGATGGGCTGGGAGGCTGGGGGTCAGGGTGAGAAGGACTGAGATGCACACTGTGTGACTTGGCTCTGCACCTCACCCTGGGTTAGTAGCCCATCGGGGAGCAGGTGGGGTCTGCAGCCCTGAGATCTTGGGGACCTGCCAGGAGACACCCCCCTGTTCTGCCCCAGCAGATGCTACCATGAAGGACCCGCAGCCTGGGGAGAGCGTGGAGCTGGACCCTCAGGTGAGACCCCTGCTCCTGTCCAGGCCACCAAGGACCTTCTGTTGCCCAGTTTAATCCAATGGGCCCTTCCCTGTCCCACCTCACCTGCTTCTCAGCAGCGTCCACACTGACTTCCCCTCTGGGCCCCCAGGTCATCCTGCTGGGACCCAGTCCTCCTGGTTTCCTTGTGACCTCATGTCCCTCCAACGTGGCCCCCTTTGCTGGCCCCTCGTCCTCTGTCTGACTTTGTGCAGCCCCAGGTGTCAGGTGGAGGCAGGAATAAGTGACTCACCCACAGGTCCCCAGGACCCCTTCATTCATTCACCCAGCAGATGTGACGGGATCACTGTTTCCCGGCTCCATTTAGGGGCCACAGTGCATCCCTGAGCCACACTGTCTCCACACGCCTCGAGCTTCCCTGTGGGCGAGGGAGACAATATGCAAACAACCAGTGTCCCAGAGAGCGAAGTGCTGTGAAGGAACATAAAGCAAGAGGAGGGGATAGAGTGCATTGTGGGGGGACAGGGAAAGAGCGGGTGCAGAGGTCCTGAGTCAGGGCCTGCTTCTTCAGGAGGAGGGAGGGGCATGAGGCTGGAGCCCAGTGAGCAAGAGAGAGCGCGTTAGGATGAGAGTCAGAAGCACAGAAGCATCCAGAGGCCCCAAGGCTCGGGAAGGCCCTCCAGATTTCATCAGGAGAGGGACCTGGTCTATTTAAAGTGTAAGTCATCTCTCTGGCAACATGTGGATACATGACAGGAGGCACTGTCTCCAGCAGAACAGGCAGGATGAAGACCCCCAGGGAGTGACGTATGCCCAGGTGAACCGCTTAAGACCAGGACCCAGGCAGGGAATGGCCACCCCTCCTTTCTCCCTGTCAGAGGAACTGCTGGACCCAAAGGGCAGACAAGCAGAAGAGGACAGACAGATGGACAGTCTGGTGAGTCCCATTCTCTGCAGACCTCCAGGTTTCCCCAACCCCAACCAAGTGTCATGCCTTTCTCTCTCTCTCTCCCCCTGCTCCAGGCTGCACCTGACGACCCCCCGGATGTGACCTACGCCCAGCTGAACCTCTTGGCCCTTAGACGGCAGACAAGTGCACCCCCATACTCCCCATCAGAGGAGCCCCCAGAAGAGCCCAGCTTGTACGCTGCTCTAGCCTTCCACTAGCCCAGATCCCACACTCCAGGGAGGGGGCCTGCAGGGACCCCAGAAGGCAGGAAAGCTGACCCCATGGACACTCAGCTAGTGCCCCCAGCCAGCCTCGAGACCAGATGTGCTCCCCCGGCAGCTCCTGGGTCCCTCTGGGAGTCTCCTGGTTCTATAGTCAAAGACAACCAAGCCCTAGCCAGTTTGACTCAGTGGATAGAGCATCAGCCTGTGAACTGAAGGGTCCCAGGTTCGATTCTGGTCAAGGACACATGCCTGGGTGGTGGGCTCAATCCCCAGTGGGGACTTGCAGGAGGCAGCCGATCAGTGATTCTCTTTCATCATTTACGTTACTATAGCCCTCTCCCACTCCCTTCCTCTCTGAATTCAATAAAAATAAAAAATAAAAAAAGATAACCAATATCCCTCCATTCTGGAAATAAAGCAAGAGCGTTTTCGATAATCAAACATAAGCGCATGTTTTACATTAAATGGTCATGTAAATATTACACATCAGGCCTATGAAACGATGAAATTAAAAACCATGGATGAATATATTAGAAAATTAAAAAAAAAACCCTTTAAAAATCAATGTGCTAAGCTATTATATCAAGAATTGAAGGCCTGGGGTGGGGCTGGGTGGAGTGGGGATGTGAAGGACAGATAGGGATATCTGTCATACTGCCATCAATAACACATACACTGAAACAGTGAATTTAGAAACAAGCTGGCAATGAGTCTTTAGCTCCGTAGACAACTGGGTAAGAAAGAGGTGGCATGCATGCACAATGGATTAGAAATCAGGAAAAAAAAGAAAAAAAGAATGAAATGCTGGGATGGAGACCACAGGGGTGGACCTGGAGTGTGTTATGCTGAATGACATAATTCAGACAGGGAAAGATTTCACTAGTACCTGGGATTTACTTATTTATTTTTGTACCTGGGATTTTTAACATCAGCAAACCAAAGGGAATGAAAACAGACACATAGAAATGAAGAAGAAACTGATGGCTGCCAGGTTGGAGGGGAGGAGGGATGGGTGAAAAGGGGAAGAGGAGACAGACAATAATGGGAGATAACTTTATGAAACTAATATGATGATGTATACCCACAATACTGTCATAAAAATATTCGATGGAAAATCATTAGTAAGCCCTGCCAGAGTGGCCTGGTGGCTGAGCATCGACCTTTGAACCAGGAGGTCACGGTTCCATTCCCGGTCAGGGCAACATGCCTGGGTTGTGGGCTTGGTCCCCAAAGTGGGTCGTGCGGGAGGCAGCCGATCAGTGATTTTCTCTCATCTTTGATGTTTCTATCTCTCTCTCACTTCCTTCCTCTCTGGAATCAATAAAAACACATTAAAAATCATTAATGTCCCGCCAGCGCACCCGCCAAGTCCTGGGTCCCGCCGCCGCGTCCGCCGCTGCCGCCGCCGTCGCCATGAGCTCCACGCAGTTCAACAAGGGGCCCTCGTACGGGCTTTCGGCTGAGGTCAAGAACCGGCTCCTGTCCAAGTATGATCCTCAGAAGGAGGCGGAACTTCGAAGCTGGATTGAGGGACTCACAGGCCTGTCTATTGGTCCCGACTTCCAGAAGGGTCTGAAGGATGGAATTATCCTGTGCACACTCATGAATAAGCTGCAGCCGGGCTCAGTCCCCAAGATCAACCGCTCCATGCAAAACTGGCACCAGCTAGAAAACCTCTCCAACTTCATCAAGGCCATGGTTAGCTACGGCATGAACTCTGTGGACCTGTTCGAGGCCAATGACCTGTTTGAGAGTGGAAACATGACACAGGTGCAGGTGTCTCTTCTGGCTCTGGCAGGGAAGGCCAAGACTAAGGGCCTGCAGAGTAGCGTGGACATTGGCATCAAGTACTCAGAGAAGCAGGAGCGGAACTTTGATGACGCCACCATGAAGGCGGGCCAGTGTGTCATCGGACTCCAGATGGGTACCAACAAGTGTGCCAGCCAGTCAGGCATGACGGCCTATGGTACAAGAAGGCATCTGTACGACCCCAAGAACCATATCCTGCCACCCATGGACCACTCAACCATCAGCCTGCAAATGGGCACCAACAAGTGTGCCAGCCAGGTGGGCATGACGGCTCCTGGGACCCGGCGGCACATCTATGACACCAAGCTGGGGACTGACAAGTGTGACAATTCCTCCATGTCTCTGCAAATGGGCTATACACAGGGTGCCAACCAGAGCGGCCAGGTCTTCGGCCTGGGCCGGCAGATATATGACCCCAAGTACTGTCCACAAGGCCCAATGGCTGACGGGGCTCCGGGGGCAGCTGGCGACTGCCCAAGCCCGGGGAAGGCCCCAGAGTACCCTCCATACTACCAAGAGGAGGCCGGCTACTGAGGCCCCATCCTTGCAGAGTGTCTCTTCACGTCATTGTCCCATCGGGAATTTGGGTTTTTTCTACATTTTCATCTTATTTTTCTATGTGTTTAAGTTGAGGGTCTGTGAAAGCCAGATCCAGATGCATATAGGGTGGGGGTCCCTGCTAGGGCACACCCAGGTAGCAAATTTCCCAGCAGGCTTAGGGCCAAGTGGGGGTGGGGGGTGGGGTTGGAGGATAAGGGAGAAACCTGTGCAGGGAGGGAAACTGGCCCCAAATGCTTCCGGTTGCTTCTGCCCCCTCTTCTCTTTTCTCTGCTGATCAGTTTGTGGTTTCTGTACCAACAGAAGTTTCAGGCAGTTTTAACAAAGTAATTTTTGGGGGGGAGGGGGGGGGAGGGGGTAAGAAGGAAGGAAGTTCCTTGGGAGAGGGCTGGACCATAGTCCCCAGATACTTTAGGCATGGTGAGGGATTGCATTTCCCCAGGACCCTCACAGGGCACCAGTGAGGAAACAGGCAGACAGGACAATAGAGTTCTGAATGGTTGAGGCAAAGCCAGACCCCCACCTCTTCCATGCTTGTCCCCTCTCCCCCACCAAGTACTGCACAGGGACCCCCACTAGGAGGCCCTCCCTGGGACCAGCCCCACCCAGGAGCCCTGGGACCAAGTGATAATGTGAAATACCAACTGTGGACCAAAGGCAATAAAAACCTCTTTTTAAAAGGAAAAAAAAAATCATTAATAAAAGAAGAGCAAATCTCATACATGAAGGTATAAGGAGAAACATGACGAGGACAGGAGGACCAGGAGCGACCGCTGAGAACAAAAACCCAGGAAAATCCACAAAGCCTCCCCCAAAATTCAGTTTTGAGAACGTGAATCACACGTATAAATCTCAGCCTGAATGCCCGGGAGGACATGGAGAACGCACACGTCTCTAACACTAACGATGCAAGGGTGGACAGCACGACCCGCTGCGTGGGCTTCAACAGGACAGAAGCAGGGCATTCTGAACAACTGGATGGCCTTGTCTTACACGCGGCATTTAACATGGTCACCTTTGGATGCAAAGTTTACTGCATGGGCACAGATGAGAAGGAAATCTCTGTCACCCTCTACACCAAGCGTGTCACACGCGTGGCTCGCGGGCCGCATGCAGCCCACAACAAATATTTTTGTGGCCCAGTCAATATAATGGTATGTGTGAAACGTTTTAATAAAAAGTTCGTAACTTAATTTTTACAGTATCCTATTGTACATAACTAGAGGCCCAATGCACAAAATTCATGCAAGGGGCTTAGCCCTTGTGGCCCCAGCTGCCTCGAGCCCTGCGGCCCCGCCCACTGGTCATTCCAGAAGGTTGTTCTGGAAGGTCGTTCTGCAGTCCCGTCTAATTAGCACATTAGCTCTTTCTTATATATGATTATTAATAACGAACTGCAATGTTCGCTAATGACTGATGACTATAATTGTATTGCATTCATTTCCCGTATGCGCCTTATGCACAGGCACACCATTTCTCTTTATTAATACTAGCAGTGAATATTTCAGCAGCTGATGGCCACATCATTAGTCTTGGACTGACTTGTTTGGTGTGTACAACAGGAAATATTTCACTTTCGGGGAACAAGAAAAATACGTTTATTTGCGTTAACGCTTTTTAATCTGTGCAGTTATTCAGTGTCTGGTAAGTTCACGTTCAAGAAAAAAATTAATTTTTATTAAAGTGTTCTATTATTTTGTGTTAATGATGACTCATTTATTTCAGCCCTTTGTATTCAGCATGTCTCTATCGAGATAAACCTACATTTTTATGAAAATGGAAGTTTTTTTTTTTTTTGCGGCCCACATTCACTTAAACCTTGTTTATTTGGCCTGTGTTAGCCTTTGAGTTTGACATGCTTGCTCTATATGGATTAAATACTATGTCTGTGTCACCAAAATTGTCCCAGGCCCTGCAGGAGTGGCTCAGTTGGTTGAGCAACATTCTGTGCACCGAAAGGTTGCCGGTTTGATCCCATGTGGGGGCTTGTATAAAAGACAACCGATGGATGTTTCTCTTCTTGTTCTTCTTGTTCTTGTTCTTGTTGTTGTTGTTTTTGTTCTTCTTATTGTTCTTGTCTTTGAGGTCCTCCTCCCCCTCCTTCTTCTTCTCTCCCTCTTCTCTCTCTCCCCCTCAAAAATTGTCCACATCCAAAGTCCTGTGCAGGAAGCTTCCTCGGCGATTTCTTCCAAACACTTATGAAATACAGGCACCCCCCACCCCCACCAAGATTGCATACACTTTTCCTGGGGAAAGAAAAAGAAGATACACATCTGAACACTTTCCATCAGGCCAGGAGAATGTCAACCAGAGGTTGTCACCTGCAATTCAATGCCAACAGGATCCCTAACTTGGGGTGTGGCAATGTGGGGACTTCACACCAGGACCCCAGTGTCACCCCAGGGAACCTCCCCTGTCTCCACACAGACTTGGTGAAGCCAGCCCTGTGTGGAGACCTCACCCCCACTCCCACTGGCTTCTGCTCATTTCTGTGAGTTACCCCGCTTTCCTGTCACTGTTGATTCTCTTGTTTGTTTAAACTGGGACCACATGTTTGAGGACCAATAGCCCAGCATTTCTACATGTTTGGAGGAGAAGTGACATGTGGAGGGTGCCTTCCGTCAGCCCTTTCCTGTGAGGTCCGAGGCCAGGGTCCCCACAGGGTCTCCTACCTGCATGTAGGTGCCTTGTCTCATGACACCTGGCCAACTGCACCCCTGTGTGTCTCGGGGACCCTGCTCCTCCACAGCAGGGCTGACACAGGGAGGGAAAGAGCACCAGGAGGGGAAAGACCTGCTCCGGGCGGACAGTCTGCAGACCTCACAGCTCTCACTGCATTTAGTCTGAATTGCCTCTTCCCAGTGTTTGCAGAAAAAAATCCAGCTTGAGAAGTTGAGTCCTGCCCCGGGAGAAGGGGCACGGAGGAAGCAGAAGTGCCTCAGACGTTTTGAAAGAAGCAGAACGAGAAAGGGGGTGCTATTAATAGAACAAGGAAGTGGCTAAAGGGGAGTGTTAGGGAGAGAGAGACCAGGCCAAGAGGGAGACATTTTGTTTTCTGTTGTAAAAATTTATTTCTGGTTGGCCGGAGAAGATGGCAGGCGAATAGGCAGATCTTTATGCACCTGCCCCCGGGGAGACTGGGAATACGGCTAAATTGGGGAACACTCACCCGCAATGACCGCCTGAGGTCCAGCTGAGGAGGAGACAGGCACATCAAGGAGGGACAGAAAACACCCGGAGACCAGCAGGAAAGGTGAGGCCACGAGAGGGCTGCCCCAGCTCTCAGGGGGACAGGCCAAGGGCGCGGAGGGGCGTTGCGGCTGTGGGTGGGTGATTTTACTGAGAAGATCGGGGCCCGGAACCCAGCTGGGCTCCACAGCCCGGAGCGCCAGAACTGAGACCGGGTAACATCTGGCAGGGGTGCTGGCCCCCCAGGTCAGACATAATGCCGCAGGGTTTTTTGTTTGTTTGTTTTTTTTTTTTCTGTGTGTAATAACAGTTCAGTTATTTGTATCGCTGAGTAATATTCCATGGTGTGGATCTGCTGGTTTGTTTAGCCAGTTCATTTGTTGATAATACTTGGTTTATTTACAGTTTTTTAAAAATTTTCTTTATTAAAAAAGCAAACAAACAAACAAACAAAACACACCCCCACATACCAGAGCACAGAATTTTTCATCTGCAGCTCCTCACCTGAGGCTTCAGTGGAGGGAGGGTGGCGTGGCCTGCAGGTGCCCGAGGAGAGGCCGGGGTAGGAAGCATTGGGGGGAGACATGGAAAAGAGGCGGCTGGGAGACCTGCAGTTGGCTCCCCACTCCCCCCACCACCCATGAAACAGCCTTTGTCCAGAGAGGCTCAGGCCCATTCCAGATGCCACAGCTCAGGGAAAGGGAAAAACCTAGCCCTGGGCGGTGACACAGCTGCTCCTGCCCCCAAGCACCCTGCCTACTACACCCTGAATATTTTTTTTCTTTGTTGATTAAGGTATTTCATATGTGTCCTTATCCCCTCATTTCCCACCCACTCCGCCGGGGCTTCATCTGGAAGGTGTCTGGAAGGTCATTCGGCTGTCTGGTCTAATTAGCATATTTACGCTTTTATTATTATGGGAGGAGAAAACAATGAAGCTTGTTGGATCTGCTCTGAGGATGTCTGAAGCCACCCATGTGGGCTGCAGGTTCATGTCCTCACCCCCGCCCCCCTTGTGTCTGTGTCCATTGGTTAGGCTTCTATGCATGCATACAAGTCCTTTGGTTGATCTTTCACACTTATCCCCACCCTCCCCTGCCTTCCCTCTGAGGTTTGAGTATCTGATCGATGCTTCTCTGTCTCTGGTTCTGCTTTTGTTCATCAGCTTATGTTCTTCATTATAATCCACAAATGAGTGAGATCATGTGATACGCACACCCTTCCTCTTGATCTCTACAGAGGAGACAGCTGCAGAGGCCAAGCCAGTGGGTTCGAACAGTCTCAGGAAGCGTCAGCCACTGGCATGGGGGTGGGGCTGAGTGCCTGTGATTAGCACCCAGGACTCTGACTGGTGCTTCCCCCCTCATGGGAGAGCGGAGAGAAACTCCAGGTTTCCAATGGGCTGCGTAAGCGGGTCTCCGCTCAGCTGAGGGCAGGAAGATATTCCGGAACACTCTGAGCGGAGTAGCTCTGGGACAGGAAGCACACCATCCCTTTTCCCTGAAATCTGAATGGCACCTCCCCTTAGGGGAGACCCAGGGGTCTACACTTCCCATTCCACTGGAAGCCCTTTCAGAAACAGACTTTTGAGTGATTAAGATGGACAGCTGGCTGGTGGGTGAAGGCAGGTGGAGGCGGAGCCCAGGAAACCTGAAGGAGGTTGCTGACCCGTCCCTGGATCCTGTGCTGCGAACAAATGGGCCTTAGATTGCAGGGAGGCCCCTACCACATGCAGCCACGTCCTGTGGAGAAAGACAGATGTAGGAAAACAAAACCAGAAAAAAAGCGTAAGAAGAGAGAGAGAAAAGGCCATAGAGTTGGAACAGGAAACAGAGAAGTATGAAGTTTTAAAGAGGAAGGAGAAAAAAAATGAAAACGAACAGTCCTAGACTATAAAAGCCTAATATGCAAATCAACCGAACGGTGGAATGACTGGTTGGCAGGGGCGGTGCCGGCGAGCGGGCGGTGCCAGGCCAGCCAAGGCAGGTGCCAGTGGGCAGGGCGAGGGACTGCGATCAGGGGGCAGTGACCAGCAGTGGTGAAGGGGTGATCAGGGGGCGGGGCCAGCCGCTCACCAGCCAGCGCCATCCCCCTATCGGCCCATTGGTCGCCTCCTGCAGAGGGAGGCCAAACTGTAGCTTAGGCCCACTTCCCCAGGGAGTGGACCTAAGCCATCAGTCGGACATCCCCTGAGGGCTCCTGGACTGCGAGAGGGCACAGGTTGGACTGAGGAAACCCCCGTACCTCGAGTGCATGAATTTTTGTGCACCAGGCCTCTAGTAGAAAATGAAATGACGAGGGAGGAGAAAAGGGTGAAGCTTGTTGGATCTGCTCTGAGGATGTCTGAAGCCGCTCATGTGGGCTGTAGGTTCCTGACCCCCAGCCACCTGCCTGAATCTACAGCTGACCCCCAGCATGCAGCTGCCTCTGCCGGGCTTGTCTACATGCAGGGAAACCAAGCTGTGCTCCACGGCTGGTTTTCACCATCACAGGGGCCGTGTGTGGGTCAGCCAACATGCCCAGGCTCCCTGGGATCAGCCTCCGCTTTCCTCCACCTGCTGGCCAGCTGCCAGGCTGAGGCACTGAAACAGCCTGTGGTGGCATCAGGAGCTTGGGGTGACTGCGTTTCCCATGAGGGGAGGTGCCCTTTGCACTTCAGGGAAAGGGAAGAGGGTGGGTGTGCATCCCTAACCCCCTGAGCCCCACCTCTGAGTCTGCCCTGGATGGTTCCCTGTCTCAGCGGGTGGAGCCCTTAGTGGTCACGTGGGTGGAGCCTTGGAAGCCCAGAGGCTGGGTCTGTGGGAGCTTGAAGCTGGAGTGAATCAATTGTTCCTCCCAAGAAGAATGGTGGCTGTGGTATTGGATGCTCTAACACCAGGTCCTGGTGGCCGCGCCTCCACACCTCTCCCCAAAGCCGGACACCCCAGACTCTCCTTGGGTGAGTCCAGTCTTCACACCCTCCCTCTGCCTGTGGGTGAGTGGCTGAAAACATAAGTTTTGTGTGTTGGCCCTTTACTAATTTCTTTCAATTATTTAAAAAAATATGTATGTCTAAATTGATTTCAGAGAGGAAGGGAGGAGTAGAGAGAGAAACAGAAACATCAATGATGAGAGAGAAACATCAGTGATGAGAGAGACTGCTTCCTGCACACTGGAGATAGAGCCTGCAACCCGGGCATTTGCCGGTGACCAGAATCGAACCTGGGACCCTTTTTTTTTTTTTAAATTAAATCTTTATTGTTCAAATTATTACAGGTGTTCCACTTTTTTTTCCCCCATAGCTCCCCTCCACCTGATTCCCCACCCCACCCCATGCCCTTACCCCCCGCCACTGTCTTCATCCATAGGAGTAAGATTTTTGTCCAATCTCTTCCCGCACCCCTCACACCTGCTTCCCCTGAGAATCGTCAGTCCACTCCCTTTCTATGTCCCTGATTCTATTATATTCACCAGTCCATTCTGTTCTTCAGATTTTTTATTCACTTGATTTTTAGATTCACTTGTTGGTAGGTATGTATTTGATGTCATTTTGTTGTTCATAATTTTTATCTTTACCTTTTTCTTCTTCTTCTTCTTCTTAAAGAATACCCTTCAGCATTTCATGTAATCCTGGTTTGGTGGCAATGAACTCCTTTAGCTTTTTCTTGTCTGTGAAGCTCTTTATCTGACCTTCAACTCTGAATGATAGTTTTGCTGGGTAGAGTAATCTTGGTTGTAGGTTCTTGCTGTTCATCACTTTGAATATTTCTTGCCACTCCCTTCTGGCCTGCATAGTTTCTGTTGAGAAATCAGCTGACAGTCGTATGGGTACTCCCTTGTAGGTAATTAACTGTTTTTCTCTTGCTGCTTTTAATATTCTCTCTTTGTCTTTTGCCCTTGGCATTTTAATTATGATGTGTCTTGGTGTGGTCCTCTTTGGGTTCCTCTTGTATGGGGTTCTGTGTGCTTCCTGAACTTGTAAGTCTATTTCTTTCACCAGGTAGGGAAAGTTTTCTGTCATTATTTCTTCTAATAGGTTTTCAATATTTTGCTCTCTCCCTTCTTCTGGCACCCCAAAAATTCGGATGTTGTTTTGCTTAAAGTTGTCCCAGAGGCTCCTTACACTATCTTCATATTTTTGGATTCTTTTTTCTTTTTGTTTTTCTGGTTGGATGTTTTTTGTTTCCACATATTTCAGATCTTTGGTTTGATTCTTGGGGTATGTTGATCTACAGTTGAGTTTCTGTATATTCTTTATTTCAGACAGTGTATGCTTCATTTCTGACTGATCCTTTTCCATTTTTTTGGCATTCTCATTAAGGTCCTTGAAGGTCTCACTAAGCTCCTCAGAAGTGTCATCAAGTTTCTTGGCGGTTTTTAGAAGATTCTTGAGTAACCTTATAAATGTGACTCTGAACTCTATGTCATCCAGTAGTTTGCTTTCCTCCGTTTCTTTCATTCGTGACATGTTTCTTTGTCTCCCCATTTTGGCTGCTTCCCTGTGTTGATGGAGTGGCTTTGTGTGGTAGGTGACCTATAGGGGGCAGTAGCTCAGCCTCCCCAATCACCTGATGTGGATGCTCTTGGTACACCCCTTTGTGGGCTGAGTGCAAAGTCTTGGTGTAGTTAGGCCTTAATTGCTATTGGTACACTGGGAGGAATTGACCTCCAGGCCAATTAGCTGTGAGCACTCCCTGTGTCTATAATGGAAGAAGTGCGCTGAAGACACGCTTATGGGGCAGGACTTGTTTCAGTGGGGCTTTGGTGCTCACTGAGTCTGCCTCTTGAATGTGTCACTTATGGATGTGAGGAGTTGAAATCTGGTGTCTCACACTGACCACTAGGTACACTGGCTTCTGGATCTCCAGTGGGGTGCAGGTCAGCTACTGTCTGAGGCCACTCAGCAGGAGCTACAGTGAGAGCTGCAGTTTTCTCCTCTTTGCTTGGGGTTTGGAGGTTTTGGAGCTGTCTGACCCAGGCTGCAAGTTTTCTAGGTTAAGCTGCGATAGGGCAGGCTTTCTTATGCTAATTGAGCTGCTTGGAGCTTGGGTGGGTTTGTAGGTTGTGTGGGGCGGGGTCTCAGGGCGTCACTAGGTTAGGGCGTGGCAAACAGCAATGGCTGCTAGTAAGCCGGCTCTGTGTCCCCGACCGCGTCCCGGAGTCCTGTGCCCCAGTGCCGTAAACAATTATTCCTGCGAGCAGCTCTGCCATCAAGCCACTCTCACTGGCAGACAGTCCAGCTTCTCCCCGTAGGAGTTTGGGTCCCCCGCGTCTCCCCAGAGACTGGATTTCAGAGTAATCGGGGGCTTGTCTCCGTTAGGGTTGAAAAAAGCAAGGCACCCAGTTGCCCGCCACCAGCCCGGATCACGCGCCTCCGTACTTCAGCTTTTCAGCGCTCGTGCACGTCTCAATGCTCTTTTCTCTTTCCTTCTAGTTGTAGAACTTCCACTCAGCCAGCTTTCCCGTGGTTCTGGGTGATAGACGTTTTGTCTTTCAGTTGCAGTTTAAATTGTTGTGGGAGGCAGCAGTTTAGGTGTTTACCTACGCCGCCATCTTGGATTCCTCGAACCTGGGACCCTTTATTCCACAGGTCGACGCTCTATCCACTAGATTTTATTTATTTATTCTTTTGTTAACCCTCACCCAAGGATATTTTTCCCATTGATTCTTTTTTTTTTTTTTCAGAAAGAGTGGGGAGGAGGAAGGGAGGGGGAGAGAGAAAAAATGAGTGTGAGAGAGACACATCAATGGGTTGCCTCCCACACATGCCTGGATGAGGGCTGTATTGAACCTGTAACCCAGGGACCTGTCTCTAACTGGGACTCAAACCCGTGACCCTTCCGAGTGTGGTCTGATGTTCTAACCACTGAGAAACACTGGCCAGGGCTGAGCATGTTCTTGGTGCTAAACACAGCAAGAGTATGAAATAACCTTATAAGATTGAAATATACTTGTAGGGAAGGTAAACCCTTTAAAAAAAAGACCTAAAAAACAGTTTACATGAAACATATGTAAGTCATATACTCATAGTTCTTGCCCCCCCCCCTTTTTTTTTATGAAACTAGAGGCCTGGTGCACAAAATTCGTGCATTGGTGGTGTGTGTCCCTCAGCCCAGCCTGCACTCTCTCACAATCCAGGACCCCCCGGGGGATGTCCTACTGATGGTTTAGGCCCGATCCCATAGGGATTCCTCTGGGATCAGACCTAAACCGACAGTCAGACATCCATCCTTCTTGCAATCCAGGACTGTTGGCTCCTAACCACTCGCCTGCCTGCCTGCCTCATCACCCCTAACCACTTTGCCTGCCTGATCACCCCTAATCACTTGCCTGACTGCCTGATTGCTCCTAACTACTCCACCTGCCTTCCTGATTGCCCCTAATCACTCACCCACCTCCCTGACCACCCATAACCACTCGCCTGCCTGCCTGATCAGCCCTAACCACTCACCTGCCTGCCTGATCATCCCTAACTGCCTCTGACTTGGCCCCCGCCACTGCAGCTTCATCTGGAAGGATGTCTGGAAGGTCATTTGGCTGCCTGGTCTAATTAGCATATTTACGCTATAATTATTATAGATTGAAGAGACTTTAGAAAAGAGACATAGCTAGGTGCCCTATAGATGGGGGTGGAGCTGTCCACGACCCAGTGCTGAACCCACAGCACCTCTCAGGATTAACATCCAAAATAGGGCAGAATTAGGGGAGATGGTGGTGGTCCATGGTCTTAAGAAACACTTCTTAGATACACACCACATTCCTGGTCAAGGCTGGGCCAGGTCTGGGTCAGCACGACCTCTTGAAAGAGATGAGCGGTCCTGACCTGTGGACTCTGTGGTGACCACTTTGAATTCACTTTGTGGAATCAGGTTCGCTCTCTTCACGCATCAGGAAAAGGGGAGAACTCCCTGTGGAAGTTTTTAAAAGCAGAGGTTTTGATGACTTCTTTTTCAGTTCTTAAGGCGAAGCTTGAGAGGCAAGTGCACAGGGATGTGGTGGGCAGGGTCCCCACACCACAGTGTGTGCAGGGCACAAGGTGCCAGTCACACAGGAAGGGGACCGGCTCTCCTCACCCTATAAATAGCAGGTGCTGAGGGTCTGACTTGAGCCGCATCTCTGAACTGTCCTGTGTAGTTTTCCTAAACTCTACAATTACACATTGATTTTAACACAGCTCGCTGCCACATGAGAGTCAAAACAATTATTCCATTTATAGTATTTAATATTCTGGTGCTAAGCTAATGAATAAAATGGTTAAGGATATGAAACAATTTTCAGCTGAAATATGAAATTGTCTCCCACTGAATATCTGAAATTACCTCCCACTGAATATCTAGTAGGCCTCCTACTAGATGCACATATAACTCTCCTAATAACAGAAAGCAGAGTGGACAGTTGGATTCTGCATCTCTAGAAGAGAAGGAAACCTACAAGATCAAGTGTTTGTTGTTTCACAGAAAGCATTATTTTTGTGTGCATTGTGGCGAAGCACAGGACTTGGTTGGAAAGCCTGTAAGGAGGGTTCTCGGAAAGGTTGGAGGCCTCTAGGGGAACCTTTCCAAAGGCAGCAGACCCTGCCTTGACTTTTTCAAACAAGTCTGAGTCCCCGGGTGTTTTTCTGGAATCTTTATGTTTAGACTTCAAAACGTACTTGCTTAAAGGACACCTATGCTCTCTCAAGCATGCTCACCCTGCTGATAGTATCTAATAGTTTCTTTTCGTTCAAGCTGTTGTTACAATAAAAGTCTAGGGAGGCAGGTCGCTATAGCCAAGCAGCCCCTTAGCCTTCTCTTTCACAGAAACATGTGTCAGAGTAAATCATTCATCCGTCACTCAGGGTCTGCTGGTCAGTGTATGAGTCAAACCACAGTTTCTTCTATCAGAGACCAGAGAGAGGAGAGAGGGGGGAGAAAGAATGAGAGACAGTGGATTAGTTTTGCACATTTGCCACAACAAAATACAATTCACGAGGTGGCTTAAGACAACAGAAATTAATTTTATTAGAGTCTGGAGATGAAAGAGATTCACTGACAGATGGAGACAGAGATAGACAGATGGTAGGTAGACTGAAACACAGATATACAGGCACAAATATTACACAAAGGGGTCTATAAATAGGTGTATAGATTTGCAACTTCCCAACATATGCAATCATCCGTCTCCATTACCTGTCCTGCTGTCTCGGTGAGGTTTTCTTACGTCAGGCCCAAGGGTGACTTTCCCAACTTTACTGAGAGGTAATGGACATATAACATTGTGTAAGTGTTAGGTGACAACGTGTGGATGTGATACCTGTAAATATGGCAATATGATACAAGGTTAGCCTTAGCTAACAATTCCATTAAAAAGTCAAATAATTGCTCCCTTTTTTTTTTGGTGGTGAGAGCCTTTATGATACCATCTCTTAGCTACTTTTGGGGTAATCTGATGCAGCATTGTTTACTGCGATCACCATACTGTACATTCGCCCCCCAACTTGTTCATCTTACCACTGAGTCGATACTCTTTCACCAGCATCTCTCCTTTCCCCACACTCCCTGTGGTAACCATCGTTCTTCTCTCTGTTTCTACTAGTTGGGTTTTTTGAGATCCCACACGTACGTGAGATTAATCAGCATCTGTCTTCATCTGTCTGATTTACTTCACGTAGCATAAGGCCCTCCAGGTCCCTCAGGGTCATTACAAATGGCAGGATTTCCTCCTCTCTTGTGGCTGAATAATGTTTAATTTTATGTCGGTTCAGAAGTGGGCAATTCCCACCCAGTTCAGAGCGTTCTACACATGTGCTTGCAGGGGCAGCACTCCCCCAGACCGTCCCCACAAACACCGTGCTGATGCCACGTGGGGACCGCTCTGGGGAAATGACACGGGTGGCGCCTGGTGAGGAGAGGAAGGACTGTGGGTCCAGAGAGGGTTTGGGCATCATGCTGGATTTTTAATTCCCAGGCTTATATCTGAGTTAGCCTGTTTATTCAGTTATGGAGCCCAGGTTAACCCCTGTGAACCGAAGAGATGAGGAAGCGATAATGACCATCAGGTACTGTGGTGATTAGAAATAAAGAACATTTTATTACATGAACGTGGGGGAGAGCATGACATGTTAGAGGTGGGGACCCACACAACCATGTGGGATGGGCACTCAAGTTAAGGGTTGAGAGAAGAAGCGGCAGCGGGGGGAGGGGGTTGGGGGCTCATCACAGAAAGTCAACCAAGACAGGGAGAGAAAATAGACATTTAAAGGGAGGAAGAGTCCAGGGAACACACAGATATTTCCTTCACCCAAATCATGTGTATTCTCCTGGACATTCCCAGCAGACAGTTTCTCCAACTATGGTCCCGACATTCCTTCAGCACCTCCTGGGATCATGAGATGGGCTCCAAGGCTCCCCTTCTCTGAACGGTGCACTGTTTGCTCTGTGTTCATGTCCTGGCTGCATCGTGGGTCCTTCTCAGGCTGTTCTGAGCCTCAAATAGCAGTACTCCAAGCACCCCGAGGACAAAGCCTGCCACACCCATCCGGATGGAATTCCCCACCGTGTAGTCTTGGGGGTGGGAGGTGGACAAAGAGGTCATAGAGGTCAGAGTGGACCAAAGTCACCCCAGGATGACATCCAGAACCCTGGCTGTCCACTCAGGATACCAACCTCCCTTTGAGGGGACATGAACCTCAACCCCCAACCCCATACCTGAGAGTTTCTCCCACTCACCCATCTTGAGGTCTGACCTATTTGGTGATGGGCTGAGGGTGTCAGCTGCTCCTGAGAATCATGACATGAGGGTGTGAGTGAGGACCTGGGGAGACAGGAGCCTTCCTCCTGGGCCCTGAGCTCTCAGATGCCCCACTTCTCAGATGATGACCTTCACACCGTCCCTCCATGAGCCTGTCTCTACTAGGCCAGGTTCCAGGGGCCCTTCGTTGGATGACCTCAGCCTCCTGTAATCCCTGAGTTCAGAACCTGTTCTGAGTGACTTTGGTAAGAGCTGTACTTCTCACATTGAGGATAACGGAGAACAATGATCTCAATGCAGAAATAATTTGGAGCTGTGTGGTTTTGTGTCTTGTTGGCGACACAGGACTCATAAGGCTAAACATCTACAGCTGAGAGATCCCACTAAGTTGACAGCTGAGGACCCAGGGTCCATGGAGGAAGGATTGGTGGCAGGGGCTTCAGAATATCCTGTCAGTGGCAAACTCCTGGGCCCCAGCACTTCTTACTGTCTCAGAATCTCCAGGGACAGGGCCCCAGGTGACATTCCAGCAAGACAGGGTCAGGGGCCCCTCACCTGAGACCAGGAGTTCCAGGGGGTCACTGGGGAGTGACAGCAGATAGGGGGAGGTTCTGTGTGAGCTGTAGCACCTGTAGGTCCCCTTGTGGGCTGAGGTCACAGGGCTCATGGAGAACTCTGCCTGATACTGTCGAGCTGGGTGCTTTGATCTCAGACACAGCGGGGGATCGGCTGCCCCCTTCTTGGACAGAAGGAAAGTGTCCCTTGAGGTCTGTGACTGACACAGCAGGGTCACATTCTCTCCTGAGGCCACGTGGGGGCCTGGCTGCACCGAGAGGGAGGGTCTGTCAGACAGCTGTCCTAGAGAGAGGGAGGAAGTGTGAGGGCTGCTTGTCCACCTTGTTCTCTTTGAGGACCCTCCTCTCTGTCTGTCTCTGTTTCTCTGACTCTCCCTCTCTCCCCTCCAACTCCCTGTTTCTCTGTCTCTCTCCCTCCCTGGGGCCTGCACTTTCATTCTGGCCTCACCACCGAGATCACCAGCAGGGCCTGTGCAGAGTCTGGGTCCCTGATTGAGCCCACTGGCTCCTCACCTTCCAGCAGGATGTCCAGGGGGTTACTGGGGGTTGACCACTCAGAGGAGAGTTTGTATCCACCGTAGCATCTGTACCGGCCCCCGTGGGAGCTGCTCACAGTGTCCAGAAGGAAGTTGGCTCGAGAGGGCCCAGCCTGGGGCTGCAGGACAAGGCTCTGGGGTGGTCCCGTCCCCCCTCCTTGTGCAGGGCGAATCTGTCATAGCCGACATCAGAGCGACACTGGAGGGTCAGGTTCTGTCCAGAGGCCACAATGGGGCCCTGCTGGCTCAGGAGGGAGGGCTTCCCAGATTCACCTGGGGAGAGCAGACGTGAATTATAGGGGCTGCTCCTCCCATAAGCCTCCTTCACCCATCCTGGCGTCCAGGTCTCACTGTCTCTATGTTTTTGACTCAGGAGCCCCTTTGTTCCACTCACCTCACCCTCTTGTTCGCGGGCTTCCATCGGCTCGGTGTGTTCCAAACCACAGGTTTTCCTTCCTTGTACAGATGAAACATCTGGGCCTCCAGGGTCCCCTGACACCAGAGGGTCACAGGGCTCCCATAAGAGATCACAGAGTCTGGCTCAGCGGAGAGGGTGGGTTTGCGGAGGGTCCCTGGAAGGAAACCAGAAGGTGTATTACAAAGCCCTTCCCCACCCTCATCCCCCAGCTCAGCCCTGGACCTGTGTGCTCCCTCCTGAGCCCCAGGGGAGAAGTAACAGGTGGGACATGGAGCCTGGGGAGGACTCACCTGCCTGCACACAGGCTCTCTGGTCCAGACTCAGCCCTGCAAGAGAGTGTCTGTGAGAGGTTTGCACCTGGACATTGTAGCTCTTTCTCTCTTCTCAGGGCCCCATGTACTCGAGCTGCCTGAGCCTGAGGTTCCCCAGGAACAAAGGTTATAGCCACCCTGTCCCCTCCTGTTCCACCTCTCTGTGTCCACTACTGACCGAGGCAGAGAAGAGCGGAGAGGAGGGACGTCATGGCGTCTGCTCTGAGGCCTCCTGCTGTGCAGATGGAGTTGGCCCGGGCCTGAAGGACAGAGACACACAGGATGTGGTGGGTTAGGAGCTGCTGCTGTCCTTCTGGGCCCTCAGAGCTGTGAACCCACAGCAAACAGACTGCCCCGCCCTGGGCCTGGGTGTGGTTGTTTCCATGATGAGAACTCAGGAGGACTATAGGCCTCTGGAGACTCTCAGCCCAGATCTGGGGTCACTTCGGACTCCCAGGACCCTCTGCCTGGTGGGAAGTCCTGCTCAGAGAGGGCAGGACCCAGGTTCTCATCCTGAGTCTGCTCTCAACAGGCTGGCTCTACCTGCAGCTGACTACCTGTTTTCTCAACCTCACACAAAAGGAATTCTCTTTCTGTCCTTGACGAGTCCATAAACAAGTATTTACTGCTCATCTGCCAGGAATTTATCCAGGTACCGGAAATACATCTGTGGTGCAGGACATCCATTTCCTCTATTCTGAGAACTCTAATGAGCAGACTCAGGCATTCTGAGGCTAATGTTGTAACTCATTGTTGACAAAGGAGAAAATTAAAAAAACATGATAACAACTGGGCACCATGTCTAGACTCTGCTTGAAGGATCGGCTGTGTGAGTAGGTGGAGACCTAAGAGGCGGAGTGAGAACATTCTAGAGAAGAAAGAACGTTCTTGAGACCCCTGGACACATACAGATGGTCAGAAAGGGAGGCAGAGAGAAGAGAGTGAGATACCACCTGACACCAGGTAGAGTGGCCATTATCAACAAGACAAACAACAACAAGTGTTGGAGAGGCTGTGGGAAAAAGGGGACCCTCATTCACAGCTGGTGGGAATGTAGACTGGTACAACTGCTATGGAAAGCAGTCTGGCGATTCCTCAAAAAAAAAAAATTTAAAAATAGGGCTACCATACGACCCAACAACCCCACTCCTGGGTGTATGCCTGAAAAACTCGAAATCACTTATACACAAAGATATATGCACCCCTATGTTCACTGCAGCATTATTCACGGTGGCCAAGAGCTGGAAACAGACCAAGTGCTCTGTGATAGAGGACTAGATAAAGAAGATGTGCTATACACACTGAGTGGCCAGATTATGATGATCTCTGAACGCATAATACTCTGGCCACTCAGTGTGTGTGTGTGTGTGTGTGTGTGTGTGTGTGTGTGTGTGTGTGTGTATGAGGCCTGGTGCATGAATTCATGCATGGGTGGAGTCTGGCCAGCCTGGCCAGGGGGAGGGGACGTGGGCGGTTGGCCGGCCTGCCTGCTGGTCGAACTCCTGGTTGAGGGGACAATTTGCAGATTAGCCTTTTATTATATAGGACAGACACTGAGTGGCCAGATTGTTATGCGTTCAGAGATCATCATAATCTGGCCACTCAGTGTATATACAGTGGAGTACCACACGGCCATAAGAAAGGATGAAATAGTGTCATTTACAACAACATGGATGGACCTTGAGAACATTATGCGAAGTGAAATAAGTCAGACAGAAAAAGCTAAGAACTATATGATTTAACTCATGAGTGGAATATGAAACTGAAACGTATGTACACAAACAGCAGTGTGGTGGTTGCCAGAGGGAGGGGGACGAGGGGGAGAAAGGGGTCCTAATATGAGGTGGCAGGAGAAGATCTGACTTTGGGTGGTGGGCACATGGTCCTATATACAGATGATGTAAATTAGTAATCCACACATGAAACCTATATGTTCATGTTGTCTAATGTCACCCCAATAAAAGTAAGAAGAATATATTTTTTAAAATAAATCTTTATTGTACAGATTATTACAGGTGTTCCTCTTTTTTTCCCCCCATAGCTCCCCTCCACCTGATTCCCCACCCCACCCCATGCCCTTACCCCCCGCCACTGTCTTCATCCATAGGAGTAAGATTTTTGTCCAATCTCTTCCCGCACCCCTCACACCTGCTTCCCCTGAGAATCGTCAGTCCACTCCCTTTCTATGTCCCTGATTCTATTATATTCACCAGTCCATTCTGTTCTTCAGATTTTTTATTCACTTGATTTTTAGATTCACTTGTTCATAGGTTTGTATTTGATGTCATTTTCTTGTTCATAATTTTTATCTTTACCTTTTTCTTCTTCTTCTTAAAGAATACCCTTCAGCATTTCATGTAAACCTGGTTTGGTGGCGATGAACTCCTTTAGCTTTTTCTTGTCAGTGAAGCTCTTTATCTGACCTTCAACTCTGAATGATAGCTTTGCTGGGTAGAGTAATCTTGGTTGTAGGTTCTTGCTGTTCATCACTTTGAATATTTCTTGCCACTCCCTTCTGGCCTGCATAGTTTCTGTTGAGAAATCAGCTGACAGTCGTATGGGTACTCCTTTGTAGGTAATTAACTGTTTTTCTCTTGCTGCTTTTAATATTCTCTCTTTGTCTTTTGCCCTTGGCATTTTAATTATGATGTGTCTTGGTGTGGTCCTCTTTGGATTCCTCTTGTATGGGGTTCTGTGCACTTCCTGGACTTGTATGTCTATTTCTTTCACCAGGTAGGGAAAGTTTTCTGTCATTATTTCTTCTAATAGGTTTTCAATATTTTGCTCTCTCCCTTCTTCTGGCACCCCAAAAATTCGGATGTTGGTACGCTTGAAGTTGTCCCGGAGGCTCCTTACACTATCTTCATCTTTTTGGATTCTCTTTTCTTTTTTTTTTTCTGGTTGGATGTTTTTTGTTTCCGCATATTTCAGATCTTTGGTTTGATTCTTGGGGTACGTTGATCTACAGTTGAGTTTCTGTATATTCTTTATTTCAGACAGTGTATGCTTCATTTCTGACTGATCCTTTTCCATTTTTTTGGCATTCTCATTAAGCTCCTTGAAGGTCTCATCAAGTTTCTCGGCGGTTTTTAGAAGATTCTTGAGTAACCTTATAAATGTGGTTCTGAACTCTATGTCGTCCAGTAGTTTGCTTTCCTCCGTTTCTTTCATTCGTGACATGTTTCTTTGTCTCCGCATTTTGGCTGCTTCCCTGTGTTGATGGAGTGGCTTTGTGTGGTAGGTGACCTATAGGGGGCAGTAGCTCAGCCTCCTCAATTACATGAGATGGATGCTCTTGGTACACCCCTTTGTGGGCTGAGTGCAAAGTCTTGGTGTAGTTAAGCCTTAATTGCCGTTGGTACACTGAGAGGAATTGACCTCCAGGCCAGTTAGCTGTGAGCACTCGCTGTGTCTATAATGGAAGAACTGCTGCGCTGAAGACACGCTTATGGGGCAGGACTTGTTTCAGTGGGGCTTTGGTGCTCACTGAGTCTGCCTCTTGAATGTGTCACTTACGGATGTGAGGAGTTGAAATCTGGTGTCTCACACTGACCACTAGGTACACTGGTTTCTGGATCTCCAATGGGGTGCAGGTCAGCTACTGACTGAGGCCACCAGCAGGAGCTACAGTGAGAGCTACAGTTTTCTCCTCTTTGCTTGGGGTTTGGAGGTTTTGGAGCTGTCTGACCCAGGCTGCAGGTTTGCTAGGTTAAGCTGTGATAGGGCAGGGCTTTCTTATGCAAAAGCCGCTGCTTAGAGCTTGGGTGGGTTTGTAGGTTGTGCAGGGTGGGGTCTCAGGGCGTCACTAGGCTAGGGCGTGGCAAACAGCAATGGCTGCTAGTTAGCCGGCTCTGAGTCCCTGTCAGCAGTCCCCGTGCCCCAGTGCCATAAACAATTATTCCTGCGCGCAGCTCTGCAAGCAAGCCACCCTCACTGGCAGACAGTTCAGCTTCTCCCCATAGGAGTTTGGGTCCCCCGCGTCTCCCCAGAAACTGTATTTCAGAGTAATCGGGGGCTTGTCTCCCTTCGGGTTGAAAAAAGCAACGCCCACTGCCAGCCCGGATCACGCGCCTCCGTACCTCAGCTTTTCAGCGCTTGTGCACGTCTCAATGCTCTTTTCTCTTTCCTTCTAGTTGTAGAACTTCCACTCAGCCAGCTTTCCCGTGGTTCTGGGTGATAGACGTTTTTTTCTTTTAATTGTATTTTTTTAAATTGTTGCGGGAGGCAGCAGTTTAGGTGTTTACCTACGCCGCCATCTTTGATTCCAGAAGAATATTTTATTACATAACAATGGGGGAGAGCATGAGGTGCTAGAGGTGGGGACCCACACCAGCCCTGTGGATGGACCCCCCAAGTCACAGGGGTGAGAAAAGAAGGGGGTTCGTCACAGAAAGTCAACCAGGATAGGGAGAGAACACTTTTAAAAAATTTATTTCATTGTTTAAAGTATTACAAATAGTAGTACATAGATCTCCTCCCCTCCCCCCATTGACCTTCCCCCAGCCTCCCGAGAAAATACACTTTTAATGGAGAAAGAGTCCTGCACAGGGAACACACAGAGAGACATTTCCTGCACCCAAACCACATCTGCTCCCCTGGACACACTCAGCAGATGGTTCCCACAACCGCTGGTCCTGATGTTCCTTCAGCACCTCCTGGGGTCATCAGATGGGCTCCAAGGCTCCCCCCCGCTCTGAACCGTGCATTGTTCCCTTTGTGCTCACGTCCCCATTGCTCCCCTCCATCGGTTTCCTGCCCCCCGCCCCCATACCTTCAGCACCCTATTGTCTGTGTCTAAATGCATGTCAGTTCTTAGGTTAATCTCTTACTGCCTCTCGCCCCGTCCCTCTGAGATCTGTCATTCTTTTCCATGCATCCATGCCTCCGGACCTATATCGTTTGCCATTTATGTTGTTCCTTAGATTCCACAGATAAGAGACATCATGTGATATTTGCCTTTCTCTGACTGGCTGATTTCACTTAGCATAATCATCTCCAGGAATCTCCGTGTTGTCTCAAAGACTAAGAGTTCCTTTATTTATTTATTATTATTATTATTATTATTATTATTATTATTATTACAGCTGTATACCATTTCATTGTGTAAATGTATCACAGCTTTTTTATCCACTCATCTACCGAGGGGCATGTGGGCAGTTGTAACTAACGCTGCTATGAACATAGGGGTGCATATATTCTTTCTGATTGGTGTTTCTGGTTTCTTCCTAGAACCAAAGGGGGAAAAAATAAACAAATGGGATCAACATCAAACCAAGAGGCTTCTTCACAGCAAAGGAAACCGCATCAAAAATGCAGAGGGATCCCACTGTCTGGGAGAAGGTATTTGCCAACGATATATCTGATGAGGGGTATATTTCCAAGATACATAAATTTCTTATATAACTCAGCAAAAGGAAGAGAAATAATCCAAATAAATCACTGGCAGAGGGCCTGGATAGACTGTTATCCAAAGAGGACATACACATGGCCAAGAGACCTATGAAAAAATGCTCAACGTCACAAATCACCAGACACGCAAATTAAAACAACAGCGAGGTCCAACCTCACACCTGCCAGAATGGCCACCACCAATACATCGACCAACAGCAAGCGCTGGCGAGGATGTGGAGAAAAGGGAACCCTCGTGCGCTGCTGGTGGGAATGCAGGCTGGTGCAGCCACTGTGGAGACCAGTATGGATTTCCCCCCAAATTAAAATGGAACCGCCTTATGACCCAGCGATCCCCCAGAACCTCGTGGTAGCATGAGATCCATTTCCAAGGTTCTGCCTCGCTGGACGGCGGCGGGTTTGTTGTCTTTTGTGTTTCCGTCCCGGCTGCCAATCCTGAAACAGCAACACCCCAACGGCCACCAGGACCAAGCCAGCCACGCCCATCCGGGTGAGATTCCCCACTGTGTAGTCTTGGGGGGCTGAGGCTGGAGGTGGTGGACAGAGAGGGCACAGAGGTCAGGGCAATATTGAACCAGCCCAGCATCCCTAGATGTGTATCCAGGTCGCCTGACTCCCACGGGCTGGATGTGACCCTCTGCACTCAGCCCCATCACTGAGAATTTCCCACACTCACCTGCCTTGGAGTCTGACTTGTTCTGTGTTGGTCCCAGGGGATCAGCTGCTCCTGAGAACCAAACACACACAGTGTGTGGTGAGGAGGTGGGGGAATGCTTAAGACATCTCTTCTCTGATCTCCAAGGAGTCGCCCAACTAACAATGCCCATCTCAATCCCTTGGGATGAGCAGCTTCGGTGTCTTGTCTTGTAAGGAACTAGGATGCAAAGAGGAACACGTGGGGGCTTCATTGAGGTCAGGAACATGAAGGAGTGAAGGCCTGGGTCTACCTCTTGGTTCCTCCACCTCAGCCGGCTCCTTGTGTCTCTGACTCTGATTATGATCACAGTGACACCGTCACTGAGACAGAGGGGACAGGCCCAGTAACGTCACGGCCTGGGGGTTCACTGTGAGGCCCCCTCTGCCAGGGGCTCAGACCCAGAACTGACAGGAAATGTAAGCTCTGAGCCACGATTCTCTCCTTTCACACCTGGAGCCACTGAGTCCCAGACAGGGGAAGGGGGTGTCCAAACCAGCACAGGTGCCTGAACCCCCACATGACTCAGCCTCTGTTCCCCCTAGAGGCACCCACCACCTCCCTACAGAGACCTTCACTTACCCGTCTGTGGGCCTGACGCCGTGGTGGTGAGGGATGCATCCTCAGAGCCTCCTGGGGATCAGGATGAAGTGTGAGGGTTTGGTGCTGCCTTCTCCCCATTTGAGCCCGGCGCCTCCTCCTCAGCCTGAGCCCCAACGTCTCCCTCTGCCATGACCACCCGTCCTGTCCTCACCCTCACTCACCCCTCTGCAGGCCTGCCTCCATGGCTGGGAAGAAGTAAACCCTCAAGCCACTGGCCCCCATAGTCCCATGATATCTCTCCCCGAGTCCCAGCTCTCCTAGGACTCAGCCCGTTTGTCCTTGAGATCTCCGGGGGCATTTGATCCCCTGAGAGACTCAGAACTGTCCATGGGTTGTTCCAGGATGAGGATGCAGGAGGACGCCAGGCCCCCCAGAGACACTCCGCCCAGATCTGGGGTCTCTTCTGACTCCTGGGACTCTCTGCCTCATCTGAACTCAGAACAGGGCCTCTGAGCTCCCTCAGAGGGAAAAAAAAAAATCCCAGTAACTCGTGAGCTGTGGACAGAGGCCCTGTGGATGGGGGGCTGGGTCCTTAGAGGGTCCAGCATGAGGACAGAAGGATGGGAGGATCTGGGGACTCTGGGCCCCTCAAAACTCAGACTTTGCTCCTACGTCTATGCTGTGACCCAGTCAGGGCCCAACTGCTGCCCACCTGGCACCTTCTAGACCCAAGTAAAGGGCAGGGATGCACAAAGGTACCAGGGTCTCTGAGGGGCAGATCTCCTCTGGGTGACCATCCCTAGAGTCCCTCCCTATCTTTCAGCCATAGTTCTTCTGGGGACAGGACCCTGAGCTGACAGCTCATCAGACAGGCTCAGGGGTTCTGACCTGGGACCAGGAGCTCCAGGGGCGCACTGGGGAGTGACAGCAGGAAGGGGGAGGTGCTGTGTGAGCTGTAGCACCTGTAGGTGCCCCCGTGGGCTGAGGTCACAGGACTCATGGAGAACTCTGCCTGGAACTGCGGAGCTCGGTGCTTTGATCTCAGACCCTGGGGGGGATCGGTTGCCCCCTCCTTGGAAAGAAGGAAAGTGTCGCTCGGGCTCTGTGACTGACACCGCAGGGTCACCGGTCCTTCAGATGCTACCCTGGGGCCTATGTGTATCACCACTGATAGAGATGGTCTGTCAGGCAGGTGTCCTAGAGAGAGGGAGGAAGGGTGAGGGCTGCCTGCCCAGCTTGTTCTGACCTGAGAGATACCAGGCCTCCCTCTGAGGACCTACCTCTCTTTTGTCTCTGTTTCTCTGAGTCTCCCCCTCACCCCTCCACCCCCTGACTCTCACCGCCTCTTTCCCTCCCTGGGGCCTGCACTTTCATTCTGGCCTCACCACCTGACACCCCCAGCAGGGCCTGTGCAGAGTCTGGATCCCTGACTGAGCCCACTGGCTCCTCACCTGCCACCAGGACGTCCAGGGGGTCACTGGGGGCCGACCACTCCGAGGAGAGGTTGTATCCACCGTAGCATCTGTACCGGCCCCCGTGGGAGCTGCTCACAGTGTCCAGGGAGAAGTGGGCCTGAGAGAGCCCAGCCTGGGGCTGCAGGACAAGGCTCTGGGGGAGGTCCCGTGCCCCCTCCTTGTGCAGAGCGAATCTGTCATAGCCGACATCAGAGCGACACTGGAGGGTCAGGTTCTGTCCAGCGGCCACGATGGGGCCCTGCTGGCTCATGAGGGAGGGTTTCCCAGACTCACCTGGGGAGACCAGACATGAATTACAGGGGCTGCTCCTCCCATAACCCCTTCTCCTGGCCTGGCCCAGGTCTCACTGTCTCTCTCTGTGTCTCTGATCCATGGACCCCTGTGCTCCCCTCACCCCACCCTCTCCCATAGGGCTCCCCTCACAGCAAAGATGCCAATAATGTGTTTGGTGCCTCAATCCATGATGAGACAATAATGGGACTCACCTGGGACCAGGAGCTCCAGGGGGTCACTGGGATGTGACCACACATGGGGCCTGTTCCTGTAATAGCCATAGCATCTGAACGTCCACCTGTGGCTGGGGGTCACGGGGCCCACGGGGAACAGGGCCTGGAACTGCCCACTGGGCTGTGGCTGTGAGTCCAGGGTCCAGGAGAGACTGTGATCTCCTTCCTTAGTCAGAAGGAACCTGTCAAATCCTTGCCGTGACCCACACTGGAGGGTCACGTTCCCTCCTGAAGTCACGACAGGGCTGGGCAGGGCTGAGAGGCTGGGTTTGCTGTAGGATCCTAGGAGAGGACGAGGCAGCATTTTAGATGGGCTCATACCTCCTTCAGATCACCAAGGGCTGGGCTGTGAGAGGGAGACACCCTGCGAGCAGACCCCCTTCCTGAAGGCAGAACTTTGAGGCTGGGACCTCTGGGTGTCCTCTCACCTGTCACCACTAGATGCAGAAGGTCACTGAACTTTGACCAGCCTGTGAATCTGACATAGTAACAGTAGTATCTTCCTGCATCATGCTCTGTCATGCGTGTGATGGAGAACTTGACCTTGTCTCTGGGATTCCACTTAGTCTGTGTTTTCCAAAGCACACGTGTTTGTTGTCTATACATACAGAACTCCTGGGCTTCCAGGGTCCCTTGACACCAGAGGGTCACAGGGCTCCCATAAGGGATCACAGGGCCTGGCTCAGCCCAGATGGTGGCTTTGAAGAGGGTCCCTGGATGGAAATCAGAGGCTACATTACAAGGACATTTCAAACTCCCTGTCTCCCAGCTCAGCCCAAGACCCTCCTGGCTTATCACGTCATCCCAGGACCTCTGTGCTCCTTCCTGAGCCCCAGGGGTGAAGTGACAGGTGGGATATGAAGCCTGGGGAAGACTCACCTGCTTGCACGTGGATGATCTGGCCCAGACTCAGCCCTGGAAGAGAATCCCTGTGAGCGGTTTGCACCCGGATGTCTGAGCTGATTCCTTTCCCATCAGGCCCTGTCCATTCGAGCTGCCTGAGCCTGAGGTTTCCCATGAACAAGAGGATGAAGCTGCCCCTCCTGCTCCCCCTCTAAGTGCCCACAACTGACCAAGGCAGAGAAGAGCAGAGAGGATGGATGCCATGGCGTCTGCTCTGAGGCTCCTGCTCTGCAGATGTAGGAGGCCTGAGCCTGAAGGACAGAGATGCACAGGATGTGGTGGGTCAGGAGCTGCTGCCCTCCTTCCGGGTCCTCAGAGCTGTCAACCCACAGCAAGCAGACTGCCCCGCCCTGGGCCTGGGTCAGGGTTTTTCCATGATGAGGCCATTGGAGACTCTCAGCCCACATCTGGGGTCACTTCGGACTCCCAGGACCCTCTGCCTGGTCGGAAGTCCTGCTCAGAGAGGGCAGGACCCAGGTTCTCATCCTGAGTCGACCCTCAACAGGCTGGCTCTATCGGCAGCTCACTGCCTGTGTCCTCAGCCTGCCCCAAAGGGAATTCTCTTTCTGCCTTGGACTCGTCCGTAAACCAGTATTCACTGCTCACCTACCACCTGCCGAGTACTTGTACCAAGAACAGAAATACATCCGTGATCCAGGAGACGCATTTCCTGTATTTTGAGAACTCTAATGCGTAGACTTGGGCATTCTAAGGCTAATGTTGTAATTCATTGTTGACAAAGGAGAAATTTAAAAAGCATGAGAACAACTGGGGAGCATGTCTGGACTGTGTTTGAAGGAATGGCTGTGTGAGTAGGTGGAGACCTAAGAGGTGGAGTGAGAACATTTTAGAGAGGAAAGAACGTTCTTTAGACCCCTGGACACATACAGACTGTCTGAAAGGGAGGAAGAGAGAGGGAGGTGGTGGCTGGTCATGGGTGTGGTGATCACCACACAAGGGCATGGGGTGATATCTTTAACAGAAAAGGAATATATAAGATGTATTGGTCAGACTGTCTTATAAAATCCTATGTGCCACGTATTACAAATAAACGAGAGAAGTGCAGTATTTGTAAATAAAATATCAACAGTAATCTATACTAATAGAAGGGTAATATGCTAATTAGACTGGAATTCTTCCATACATCATTCCAGACATCCTTCTGGACAAAGCCACAGTGTCGGGGGTTGAGGCAGAGGCCATCAGGGGAGAGCAGTTAGGGGCCAGTGGTCCTGGAATTTGAGAGGGATGTTGGATTGGAGAGGGTGCAGGTGGGGCTGAAGGACTCCCTCCTTCCCACCCCATGCACAAATTTCGTGCACTGGGCCTCTAGTTAAATTATTATAATATTGTGTGTAAAGCACTGTTCCATAAGCGGCTTATATGGATTTGTCATGTCCCGCTTGCCTACCCTTGGTCAGTCACAAACACATGTAGAGAAGGGAAACCAGAATAAGTCTCAGTATTCCTTCTAGTCCAAGCTGGGGGCATGAGAAGGGATCTGTGAGGTCCACATGGCCCTAAAAGTTAGATATGGGAAAGAATGGGAAGTTTAATGGCCCAATGTATGTGTGAGTGTGTGTGAGTGTGAGAGTGTGAGTGTGAATGTGTATGAGAGCTTGATTGTGTGTGAATGTGTGTATGTGTGAGTGTGTATGTCTGTGTTTGTTAAGTGTGAGTGTGTATGGGTGTAATTGTGTATGAGTGTGCATGTATGAGTATTAGTGAGTGTGAATATGTGTGTGAGTATGCCTGTGTATTTGTGACAGTGTGAGTGTGTATGTATGTGTTTGTGAGTGTGTTATTGTGTGTCCATGCATGTGTGCATATGAGTGTAAGTGAGAGTTTGTATGTGTTTAGTGAGTGTGAGTGCGTATTGTGAGAGTGTGTTTGTGAGTGTGTGTATGTGTTTGTGAGTGTGCGTGCTCATTGGGTAACTGCACTTGTCTGATTGGATGGAAACAGAGGTGAGAGCTGAGGCTGGAGGGTCCCATCTGGATGATCATGAACACCCTTCAGTTAAGAAAGAAGAGTCTGGATTTACCCTAAATTCAGTGAGAACATGGAAGGATTTTGAGCAGAAAATGGACAGATTCTGAAATGAGGTTAGATGCCTATGTGGAGGGTGAACTGGAGAGGGGAGTGAGGGTGTGGAGCTCAGAGCTCAGGAAGGAGGTGGACATGACGGCTGCCTAGGGGGGTGTGAAGGTGACCTCCCTCCTTGCCTTGGTGACTGGGGGCACCAAGGGGCCCTCAGGACAGTGAGCCCAGGGGTGGGGAGGCAGGAGCCTGGGAGCTGTGCAAGATGCATCTGCTCCCACAGGGCAGCACAGCGCCTCCTCCTGGCCCTGGGATGCAGGTCCTACGTCTCACACGGGTTCCACCTGACTTTCTGTCTCTGTGAGCGGCGGGATCTCTCCATGTCCTGGGGGCCAATCATCTGAGTCATTTCTGCCCCTTCAGAGCACCTTTGAGGCCGGGTGTCACTCCCCTTTTTAAAATGTGGAGACTCTTCAGGGTTCAGTCAAGAATGACGTTCCTGAGAGTCTTGCTCAAAGTCAGTAACACACACAGACATACATTCAATATCAGTTGTGGTGCTACCATCTGAGTGGTTGAAAGACACTTGAGCAGGCTACTTCCTCCCTTGACTTCTCAGCAATACCAGCGCCTTCCCCACAAAGATGGTGAGAATTCTTCTCGACTGAGATACGGAGGAAACGAACCCAGCCATTCAATGCAGGTGGAGATGGTGGCGGTTTGAGAGATTGAAAAGCGGAGATGCCTCATCCAAAGGAGCAGAAGGAAGACTCCAGGTCAGTCAGACCTGCAGACAGATGAGACTCTGAGGAACAGGTGAGACCTCAGATACTGCTGAGCTGCCTCCTGAGCCTGGACTCCCCCCAGAGCCCTCATTCTGGGAAGATGCAGAGCCAGGCCCAGGGCGGGGCCATCCCCTGGCTGTGGGTCCACAGCTGGGAAAACCCAGAAGGGCAGCAGCAGCCCACATCCTGTGCGTCTTGGTCCTTACAGGTGCAGGCCTCCTCCAGCTGCAGAGCAGGAGCCCTCAGAGCCATGATGTCCATCCTCACTGCTCTTCTCTGCCTCGGTCACTTGTGGAGAGCGGCAGCAGGAGGGGATGGGCAAGAAATTCCCCCTTGTTCTTGTGGAACCTCAGGCTCAGGCAGCTCGAGTGGACGGGGCCCTGATTGGAAGAAAATCAGCTCAGACGTTCGGGTGGAAAACACTGACAGGGACTCTGATCAAGGGCTGAGTCTGGACCAAGGGACCTGTGTGCAGGCAGGTGAGTCCTCTCCAGGCTCCATGTCCCTCCTCTTAGGTCATCCGCTGGGACTCAGGAGGGAGCACAGAGGTCCTGGGACGAGGTGATACAATGAGAGTATTTAGGGCTGATCTGGGAGACGAGGTGCCGGGGGGGGGGGGGGGCGGGGGAGGGGGTAAGGTCTTTGTAATGCAGCGTCTGGTTTCCTTCCAGGGACCCTCTCCAAAGCCACCATCTGGGCTGAGCCAGGCTCTGTGATCCCTTTTGGGAGCCCTGTGACCCTCTGGTGTCAGGGCACCCTGGATGCCAAAAGGTTCTATCTGTATAAGGAAAGAAAACGTTTGCTTTGGGACACGCAGACCCCATGGGGGCCCACGAACAGGGCCAAGTTGTCCATCAAACAGATGAACCAGGATTCTGCAGGGATATTCTACTGTTACTATCACAGCCCCACCGGCTGGTCAGAGCCCAGCGACTTCCTGGAGCTCATGGTAACAGGTGAGAGGCCCTCAGTGGTCCCAGCCTCAGGCTCTGCCCTCAGGAAGGGGGTCTGCTCTCAGGGTGTCCCCCTCTCACAGCCAAGCCCTGGGGGACATGAGGGAGGTGTGAGCCCCATTTAACACGCGGCCTCATTCTCTCCTAGGATCCTACACCAGACCCAGCCTCTCAGCCCTGCCCGGCCTTGTCGTGACCTCAGGAGGGAATGTGACCCTCCTGTGTGGCTCAGGGCAGCGATTTGATGGGTTCATTTTGACTAAGGAAGGAGATCACAGGCTCGCCTGGTCCCTGGACTCTCAGCCACAGCCCAGTGGGCAGGTCCAAGCCCTGTTTCCTGTGGGCCCCGTGACCTCCATTCAGAGGTGGACGTTCAGATGCTATGGCTGTTACAAGAAGGTGCCCCAGGTGTGGTCACACCCCAGTGACACCCTGGAGCTCCTGGTCTTAGGTGAGAAATTCCCATCCCTATCACATCCATGTTTTGAGAGACCAGACAGGTTACTGGTATCTTTGCTCAGAGGGGAGCTCCCTGTGAGAGGGTGGGGTAAGGTAAGATTCGGGGCTTCTTGATCAGAGACACTGAGTGTGAGAGACACAGTGACACCTATGGGCCAGGCCAGGAGAAGGGGTTTATGGGAGGAGCAGCCCCTGAATCTGGGAAGCCCTCCCTCCTGACCCAGCAGGGCCCCATTGTGGTCTATGGACAGAACCTGACCCTCCAGTGTCGCTCTGAGGTCGGCTATGACAGATTCACTCTGTCCAAGGAGGAGGGGTAGCACCTCCTCCAGAGCCTTGTCCTGCAGCCCCAGGCTGGGCTCTCTCAGGCCCACTTCCCCCTGGACACTGTGAGCAGCTCCCATGAGGGCTGGTACAGATGCTACGGTGGATATAACCTCTCTTCCACATGGTTGGCCCCTATTGACCCCCTGGACATCTATATGGTTGTTGAGGATCTAGTGGCTTCAGTAAGACACCCAAACTCTGCACTGGCTGGGCTTGGCGGGGGGATGGGGGTGTCTCAGGTGGTCATGGCCAGGACAGGGAGTGTGGGTTCTCCACGGAAGAAGACAGCATGAGCCATGGAATGGGCGCAAGAGGAATGGACTCAGGGAAAACAGAGACAGACAGAGAGGAGGGTCCTCAGAGAGAGGTCTGGTGACTCTCAGGTCAGAACCACGTGGCCAGGCAGCCCTCACCCTCCTGCCTCTCTCTAGGACACCTGCCTGACAGACCCTCCTTATCAATGTAACCGGGCACCTTAGGAGAGAACGTGGCCCTTCTGTCAGTCATAGAGATTGAGGAACACTTTCCTTCTGTCCAAGAAGCGGGCAGCCAATCCTCTGCTTTTAGATGAGAGTTTTCAGCTCGCCAGCACCAGGCAGAGTTCTCCATGAGTCCTGTGACCTCAGCCCACGGTGGGGAGGGGACCTACAGGTGCCACAGCTCACGCAGCACCTCCCCCTACCTGCAGTCACTCCCCAGTGAGTCCCCTGGAGCTCCTGGTCTCAGGTGAGGGGTCCTTGACCCACTTCTTTCTCTTCTTTTTTTAAAAAAAATATTTTTATTGATTTCTGAAAGGAAGGAAGTGGGAGAGAGCGATAGAAACATCCAGGATGAGAGAGAATCATGGATCAGTCGCCTCCTGCAAGTTCCCTACTGGGGATCGGGCCCACAACCCGGGCATGTGCCCTTGACAGGAATCGAACCTGGGACCTTTCAGTTCGCAGGCCAACGCTCTATCCACGGAGCCAAACAGGCTAGGGCTTGACCCACTCCTTTCTATGCTCAGTCAGCTCAGGGCCCTGTAATGAGACCCTGGGGCTCCACCAAACCATAGGTTCCAGACCCCCTAACTCTAAGGCTCATCCATGCATTCCTGCTCCCCAGGTTTTGAATAAGGGGCGTCTCTCAGCCTTGGGGAAATAAGATGTTGCAGTCGTGCATTTCAGATAAAACATTGAAAAGAGCACTCAGTTTCTGTACTGAGACGACTTTTTCTGTGTTTGGTTTACCTCTTAATTTCTCTCTCTTCTTTTTATTGTTGACAATATTACAGATATCCCCCGGTTTTCTCCCTTTTTGGCTCCCTCCACCCAACACCCACCCTACCTCAGGCCTTTGCCATACTATTGTCTGTGTCTGTGGGTTCGGCACATATGTTCTTTGGTTGATCTCTTCCCGTCCGTCCCTCCCTCACCTCCCCTGGTCCCCACTGAGATCCATCAGTCTGTTCCAGGTATCTATACCTCTGGACCTATTTTGTTTGTCCGTTTATTTTGTTCAGTAGATTCCACATATCAGTGAGATCCTGTGATAGTCGTCTTCTCCAACTTGCCCATTTTGCTTACCATAATACTTTCCAGGTCCCTCCACGCTGTCTTAAAGGGTAAGTGATCCTTCTCTTTTACTGCTGCATAGTATTCCACGCTGTAAATGTACCACAGCTTTTTTTTTTTTTATCCACTCATCAAGTGATGGGCACTTGGGCCTTTTCAGATCTCAACTATTGTAAATAACGCTCCTATGAACACAGGGGTGCAGACATCCTTCCTGATCGGTGTTTCAAGATTCTTAGGATATATTCCTGGAAGTGAGATCGCTGGGTCAAATGGCAGTTCCATACTTAATTTTTTTTGGGAAACTCCATACTGTGTTCCATAGTGGCTGCCCCCCTCTGCATTTCCACCAGCCATGTACTAGGCTCCTCTTTCTCCACAACCTTGCCAGCACTTGTCACTTGTGGACTTACTGATGGTAGCAATTCTGGTAGGTGTGAGTTGATACCTCATTATCGTTGAGCATTTTTTCATGTTTACTGGCCATCTATATGTCTACTCAGGTCCTTTGCCCGTTTTTAAAATTGGATTTTCTTGTTTGCCTGCCTGGTGTTGAGTTGTATGAATTCTTTGTATGGTTTGGAAATTAACTCCTTATTAGCTATGTCATTGGCAGTAGGTTCCCTTTTCATTTTGTTGATGGTTTAGTTTGCTGTGCAGAAGCTTTTTAATTTGATGTAGTCCCATTTGTTTATTATTTCCATGGTCCCCTTTGCCCTTGCGATGTATCAGTGAAAATCCTGCTATGTGAGATGTCTGCGATTCTACTGCCTATATTTTCTTCTACAGTGTTTATGATTTCATGACTTACGTTGAAGTCTTTCATCCATTTTGAGTTTATTCTTGTGTGTGGTGTAAGTTGGTTTAGTTTCGTTTTTTTGCTTTTGTTTTGCATGTACCTGGCCGCTTTTCCCAACACCATTTATGAAGAGACTGTCTTTGAGGCTCTTACCTCCTTTGTCAAATATTAATCAATTAATATAAAAATGATGTGGTTCAATTTCTCAAGATTACTGTTGCTACTCAGGGTCTTACTTGGTTCCATGTAATTTTTTGAACATTCATTCTAGATCTGTAAAATATGCTATTGGTATTTTGATAGGGATTGCATTGAATCTGTAGACTGCTTTGGGTAGTATGTACATTTTAATGATGTTAATTCTACCAATCCATGAACATGGTATATGCATCCACTTTTTGGTATCTTCCTCTATTTCTTTTTCCAATGTCCTATAGTTTTCTGAGTGCAGGTCTTTTACTTCCTTGGTTAAATCTGTTCTCGGGTATCTTATTTTTTTGTTGCAATGGTGAATGGGATTGCTTTCTTTTAAATTTCTCTTTTTGAGAGTTCATTATCTATATATACAAAAGCCAAAGTAATCATTATGACTGAACAACTGGAACGACCGGTCGACTGGTCGACCAGTTGCTATGACATGCACTGACCACTAGGGGACAGATGCTCAACTCAGGAGCTGCCCTCTGGTGGTGCTCCTCCTTAGGCACATGGTGCTAAACCATTCCTAGAGACCTGCTTTCTGGGTCAGGGTTTCATACATAGCAGAGCAGCTCCCTCACTGTGATCTATTGAAAGTCAGCCCTTGACACAAGGGTTTGTCTTGCTCCCATCCTCTCCCTTCCTCGGGGGACTCCTGCCCATCATGGTGGTGGTGTGGCAGTGAGGGAAGGAGGGGGGGGGCGAGGCGGGGAACCGTGAGGTGGCGGGGCACTGAGGGCAGCATTGGCGTTTGGTGTCCACTCCTTTCACACCCAGCCTGGCTACCATCACCTCCTCTCCTGACCCTGCTGGGGCCTTTGGGCCTGGGCTGGGATGGGGAACTAGGGGTGGGTGGCAGTGGACGTGGCCCCTTTCCCAGGGGTGCCATGGCCCAGTTCCCTCCTTGGGGCTGGTGGCCAACCTCTCACGGCCCCCCCCCCACAGGCCAGCCAACCTCCCGCAGTCCCTCCTTCCCCCATGCATGAATCACGCACTGGGCCTCCAGTTGGTATATAAAAATGCTATCAATTTCTGGATATTAATTTTGGATCCTGCTACTTTTCCAAATTTATTTATGAAATCTAGCAGGTTTAGGGCTTTCTATGTATAAATACCATGTCATCTGTGAATAATGAGAGTTTTACTTCCTCTTTTCCAATTTGGATGCCGTTTATTTCTTCTTGTCTGACCGCTGTGGCTAGGACTTCCAGTTCTATGCTGAATAAGAGTGGTGAGAGTGGACATCCCTGTCATTTTCTTGATCTTAAGGGAAATGCTTTTAGGTTTTGCCCATTGAGTATGATGTTGGATGTAGATTTGTCATATATGGCCTGTGTTATGTAGAGGTATGATCCCTCTATTCTCACTTTACTGAGAGTTTTTATCATCAATGGGTGCTAGATTTTGTTGAATTCTTTTTCTGAATCTATTCATATGAGCGTGTGATTTTTATCTTTCATGTTGTTTATGTGGTGTATCACATTTATTGATTTGTGAATATTGAACCATCCTTGCATCTCCAGAAACAGTGCTATTTGGTCATGGTGTATGATCTTTTAAATTTATTTCTGGATCTGATTTGCTAATATTTTGTTGAAGATTTTAGCACCTTTTATCTTCTTGTATCCCTGTGATGTGAATGTTGTTTCATTTGACATTTCCCCAAAATTCTTTTAAACTACCCTTTCTATTTTTCTGCTCTAATTAGGTGTTTTTTTCTACTTTGTCATCCAAATCACTGTTTGAACTTCTTCCTCATTCATTCTACTTTTGATTTTTTCCAGTGTATTCTTGATATCAGATGTGTTTTTCCTCATTTCATACTGGTTCTTATTCTTGGTTTCTATTTGTTCTCTCATGCCATTCTAGTTCCAACTCAGTTCCTTGTTATTTTCATTAGGTTCCTTGAGCATCCTTATAAGCATTGCTTAGCACTCTATATCTGATAAATTGCAGGCCTCCGTTTTATTTAGCTCATTTTCTCCTGTAGATTGCCCCTTTTCTTTAATTTGTGGGTTGTTTCTTAGTCTCTCCTACTTTATCTGTCTCTTTGTGTTTGCTTCTATGTATTAGAGAGATCGGCTGCGACTCCCTGACTTTCTGGGGTAGCCTTGTGCCGTAGGTATCCCATGGTACTCAGTGGCAGTCTCCTCGATCTCTGACGTGTATGTTCTAGAAATGTGCCATGTGTGTATAATGTGGTCCCTCCTATTATAATTGGGTCTTGTTTGCTGTTTGGCCCACTGGTGTGTGAGATAAACCCTCAGGGAGGCTCACCATGAGGCTCACCTCCAACCACATGGTACAAATATTTGTGCAGGTGCTGACAGATAAAACAAGAAAAACAAAGCAAAACTAAAAACACCCTTCACCAATAACAACACAAATAAAGAGTAAGAAAATAAATATAAAAGTTGCAGAGCCCCTGATTCTAATCCCTCACCCATGGATTCTTGTTCCTCAGGTTTTGAATAAGTGGGATCTCTTAGCCATAGGGAAATAATATTATGGGGTCTTACATTTCAGACAAAACACTGAACAATAGCACTTAATGTCTCTGTTGAAACCACTTTTCTTATTAATACTGAGCTATGGTGGGCAGCCAAACTCTACTGCAAAGAGGCTCAGTGCAAGTTCCAAATTCACAGATCAAGGAAGGCTAATAATAATCCAACGAGGAGACCAGGGAACCTGGCAGTGTAGAGAAAGGGCTCAATAAGGGACTGTGTAAAACTTAGGGCCTGAAAATTGGGGCCTCTGAGAGCACAGAACCTTGAAGGAAGGTTCATGTCTCCCCAAGTCCTCACACTCTCATTTCATAATTTTCGGGAGCAGTTGACACCATCAGCCCACCACAAAATAGGTGAAACCCAAAATCACTGATGGGAGAAGCTCTCACTTATGGGACTGGGGACAGGGGTGGGGGGAGTAGAGGGTCATGTCCTGTGAAGGAGAGGTGGGTGTCCTGTGTGGACATCCAGGGTCCTGGGATTTCTCGGGTCTGCTCTGACATCTGTGAACACTTTGTCCACAATTCCTACTTCCCACCCAGAAGACTACATAGTGCAAAATCTCATCCGGATGGGCGTGGCTGGCTTGATCCTCGTGGTCCTTGGGGTTCTGCTATTTCAGGCTGGAAACCACACCAGAAGGACCCTCGATGCAGCCAGGATGGGAACACCGAGGGAACAATGCACCGTTCAGAGTGGGGGAGCCCTGGAGCCCATCTGATGACCCCCGGAGATGCTGAAAGAGACTATGGACCACAGTTGGGGAAACTGTCTGCTGAGAATGTTCAGGGGAGAAGACGTGGTAGGCGAGGTTTAGGTGCAGGAGAAGGTGGGCCATGTCCCTGTAGAGGACGCCTCCGCCATCCACCTGGGGTGCTCTCCCTCCCTCCCTGACCTCGCTGACTCTACTCCACTGCCATTCTGTTCTCACCTGTGACATGAGGGTCCGTCCCACATGGCTGGTTTGGATTCACATCTATTCACCCCTTCATGCTGGGTCACATCCATCCCAACAAAATACGATATCTTCATAACCTTGGAATTTTTAAACCATAAAGAACAAAGTACGGGTACCTGGGGCATTGTGGGTGAATGTCAAAATAATGCAGCTCACTGACAGAAAGGGGACACAAAGGATCAGGGGTTGTGTGATTCCATTTATGCAAAAATGTCCAGGCGAAGGAAACCCATAGAAACAGAAATGTGATTGGTTTGTCAGAAAATGAAACCCGATTTCTGGCCGGTGTGGCTCAATGGTTGAGCACTGACCTATGAACCGGGCGGTCGTGGTTTGATTCCTGGTCAAGGCGCATGCCTGGGTTGTGGGCTTCATCCCCAGTGCAGGAATTGCAGGAGACGCCCGATCAATGATTCTCTCTCATCAGTGATGCTTCTATCTCTCTCTCCCTCTCCCTTCCTCTCTGAAATCAATAAAAATATGTATTTATAAAAATAAGAAAGAAAATGACACCAGGTTGAGGCCCTTCATGTCTCATATGATCCTCATAACAACCCTCAGAAGTGAGGTTTTAAAATTTTGCCCAACACCCACAGAGGGAGAGGAGAAGAGACTGGCTCATAGTAGACGCTCAATAAATGTGTCCCCAGGTCTTGAGAAATGTCTCCCACACGCTCTTCTACCCAAAGCTTGGAGATGGAGTACACAGCATGAGACAAAGAGGTACAGTCTGGGGACAAGAGGTGGTGAGGAGGCAGAAAGGACTCCGAAGGTTTGATCGAGAGCAGGAGCTCTGCTCACAGAGACAAGGAAGTCAGAGACAGGAAGTGATAGGGAGAAGCAGCAGCACACACCCAGGCCCGGAGGGCGGTGCTGGTGGCCTCTGTGGGTGACTGACAGTGTTGTAACATCCCCCAGGCCCCCTGTTCCTCTTGGGGTCGGCAACTTTGGCACAGCCCCATTGGCTCCTGCAGGAGGCCAAGGCAGAGAGAGAAGGGGCCCCCAATGCTCCCCTCTCTCCCCCTCACACACTGGACCAATCCCACCGTTCTGGCTCCCAGTTCTCCTTTCTGTGACCCAGTTCTCCCCACAGACAAGCTCAGGTGAAGGCCCAGGACAGCTCGCTGGTGTGACTGCATCATCCTCCCTCTGGTTTCTAGACCCTCACTGTGGGCTCAGGTGTGTCATTCTCATGACCCCAAAGGTCTCTGTCACTGGCCATCCTCTGCACAAAGCTTGTCCACGGGGCTCACCTGACTCCAGCCACATCCAGGGATCTCCACCCAGCAGTCCATCGTGCTGACAATCAGGCTGAGCTACACTCTTCAGCCCCAGTGAGGCCAATGCCTCCTCCAACCAAATGCATCCCAGCGAACCTCCTCCCCTCCCTCCCACACAACCCGGGTGAGGACCATATCGTGCCGCCTCACGGGGCCCCCTGAGCCCATCTGAACAGAGCCCCCTCCTCTCCAAACCTCCTAGACCTGAAACAACATATGTTTATTTAAAAAATGTATCCCTTACATTTTGGAAATAAAGCAACAGACTTGGCAATAATCAATGTATGAACCCAAACAGAAGTGAATGTTTTAGGTTAAATGATAATGTAACTATAACACATCAAACCTATAAAATGAAAAAATGGAAAACCATGTGTGCTTGTGAGTATGTGTGAGTGTGAGTGTATATGTGTTTATGTTGAGTGTGTGTATGAATGTGTATGTGTGTGTGTTCATGGGCAGCTATACCCATCTGTCTGAGGGAAGCAGAGGTGAGAGCTGAGGCTGGAGGGTCACATCTGGATGATGATGAACAGCCTTGAGCTCAGAAGGAAGAGTCTGGACTCACCCTGAAGACAGTGGGGGCCATGGAAGGGTTTTAGGCATAAACAGCTTCTGAGAGCGAGTGGCAAGGGCAGATGTGGAGCGTGAACTGGAGAGGGGAGTGAGGGTGTGGAGCTCAGAGCTCAGGAAGGAGGTGGACATGACGGCTGCCTAGGGGGGTGTGAAGGTGACCTCCCTTCTTGCCTTGGTGACTGGGGGCACCAAGGGGCTCTCAGGACAGTGAGCCCAGGGGTGGGGCGGGAGGAGCTGGGGCTGTGCAAGATGCATCTGCTCCCACAGGGCAGCTCAGCACCTCCTCCTGGCCCTGGGACGCAGGTCCTACATGTCACACAGGTTCCACCTGACTTTCTGTCTCTGTGAGCAGCGGGATCTCTCCACGTTCTGGGGACCAGTCATCTGAGTCATTTCTGCCCCTTCAGAGCACCTTTGAGGCCAGGTGTCACTCCCCTCTTTAAAATGTGGAGACTCTTCAGGGTTCAGTCAAGAATGACGTTCATGGGAGTCCTGTTCCAAGGCAGTAACACACACAGACCCAGTAAATATCAGGTGTGGCGCTACCACATCCTGAATGGTTGGAGGACATTTGAGCGGGCTACTTCCTCCCTTGACGTCTCAGCAATACCATCGCCTCCCCCACAAAGAGGGTGAGAATTCTTCTCAACTGAGATATGGAGGAAACGAAAAACCGGCCATTCAATGCACATGGAGATGGTGGCAGTTTGAGAAATTGAAAAGCAGAGATGCCTCATCCAGATGAGCAGAAGGAAGACTCCAGGTAAGACCCCGTGTGTGGAGTCACCTGGATCGTAACAGACCCTTGCCGTGCAGCGGGGAGGTTATGGTCTTTCCATCGCATGGCGCTAGGCCAGTGGGCGAGTCTTTAGGACACGGTGAGCATCTTACCTGCCTCACAGCATTTGCAATAAGCAATGCCAGTTGGGCGACAGGTCAACACAAGAAAAATCAATCCATTACCATTTCTTTCACCAAACTATCTTATTACCTTGTGGGAGAGATTTCTTTTCTTCAGGTGGACAGAAGAACACGAACGTAGGGGGAGGTGGACACAGCGGAATCACTAACATGAAGACCTTCTGTTGCCCATAGACACCAGGAAGACAGGGAAGAGGATAATTGCGATGCCAAAATGAGACCACGGACCGGCACTCAGATCACCTCAGAAATATTGCAGATCTGTAATGTGCAGTCGAGAGCAATAGAAAAGCAAGCAAACACCTTTATCAAGCAACGGACACTGACATGCCAATGCCCAGTGACAGTCTGTAAAGGTGATGAGCTGGCCTTGGCTGGTGTTCTCAGTGCTTAGAGCATCAGCCTGACCACCGAAGGGTCACAGGTTTGCTTCCCCCTCAAGGACATGTGCCTTGGTTGCAGGTTTGCTCCTCAACTCTCATGTGGGATGCACCCAATTGATGTCTCTCGGACATCGATGGTTCTCTCTCTCTCCTCTCTGTCTCTCTCTCCCTTTCACTCTCTTTCAAAATCAATGGAAGAAAATTACCCTGGGGTGAGGATTAAAAGAAAAAGAAAAAAATTTTAAAAAGTGCTGAGCGTTATACATCATTGAAGAAATACCAATACCTACACTGAATAATGAACATTAAAATGGCAGGAAACATGAAGGGTTGGCAGGGATGGGAACCTACAGGACTTTGGAACCAGGGAAAGTGGAGGAAATGCTGAGGCCACTGGGAAACTGCTCAGCAGACTCTTTCATAAATGAACTCCCCCAAGAGCTGTGGTCAGGCTGTTCAGAGCCAGACACTCAGGGGCTGAGTCATGATCAGATCCTGGGTCCCGCCCTCTCTGAGCAGGAGTCAGACCAGCAGACACATGAGACCTGAGGATTAGGTGGGACCTGCTGACCAGCACCTGGACTGCTGACCAGCCTCCTGAAACCTGCACTCCCCATGAGCCCTCATTCTGGGGAGACGCAGAGCCAGGCCCAGGGTGGGGTCCTCCCCTGGCTGTGGGTCCCCAGCTGTGAAAACCCAGAAGGCATCAGCAGCTCCTGACCCACCACATCCTGTGCGTGTCTGTCCTCCAGGCCCAGGCCTCCTCCATCTGCAGAGCAGGAGCCTCAGAGCAGATACCATGACGTCCATCCTCTCTGCTCTTCTCTGCCTCGGTCAGTTGTGGACACGGGGAGCAGGAGTAGAAGAGGCGGCTGCCCGTCTTACTCTCCAGGCTCAGGCAGCTCTAGTGGATGGGCCCTGATGGGAAGGGAATCAGCTCAGATGTCTGGGTGCAAATCCCTCACAGCGATTCTCTTCCAGGGCTTCGTCTGGACCAGAGGACCCATGCAAAAGCAGGTGAGTCCTCCACAGGCTCCATGTCCCTCCTCTTCTTATACCCCTGGGGCCTTGGAGGGAGCACAGAGGTGCTGGGATGAGATGATAAAATGATAGGGTCTTGGGCTGAGCTGGGGGATGAGGGTGGGAAGGTCTTTGTAAAGCAGTCTCTGGTTTCCTTGTAGGGACCCTCCCCAAACCCACCATCTGGGCTGAGCCAGGCCCTGTGATCCCTTATGGGAGTCCGGTGACCATCTGGTGTCGGGGGACCCTGAAGGCTGAGGAGTACTGTCTGTATGCAGATGGCAGTCCTTGGTGCTTGGGCAGACAGAGATCGCTGGAGCCTGGAGAAAGGGCTAAGTTCCTCATTACAGGAAAGTATGCAGAGAGATATACCTGTAACTACCTCAGCCCTGATGGCTGGTCAGAGCACAGTGACCCCCTGAAGCTGGTGGTGGCAGGTGAGAGGACACTCAGGGGTCCCAGCCTCAGGCTCTGTCCTCAGGAAGGGGGTCTGCTCTCAGGGTGTCTCCCTCTCACAGCTCCGCCATGGGGACGTGAGGAAGGTGTGAGCCCCATTTAACACGCTGCCTCATCCTCCCCCAGGATTCTACAGGAAACCCAGCCTCTCAGCCCTGCCCAGCCCTGTCGTGACCTCAGGAGGGAACGTGACCCTCCAGTGTGGGTCATGGCAAGGATTTGACAGGTTCCTTCTGACCAAGGAAGGAGATCACAGGCTCTCCTGGACCCTGGACTCACAGCCACAGCCCAGCAGGAAATCCCAGGCCCTGTTCCCTGTGGGCCCCGTGACCCCTGGCCACAGGTGGACGTTCAGATGCTATGGCAATTTTGGGAAGTATCCCCAGGAGTGGTCTGACCCTAGTGACCCCCTGGATCTACTAGTCTCAGGTGAGGGGTCCCTATCCCAGCCTCTCTGAGCACAGGCAGCTGAGGGTCCCGCCCCAGGAGACGTCTGAGCTTGGGTGATAGTGGGGGGTCTGAGTGTTGGACACCCAGCAGAGCTCTGCCCTCAGAGACGCTGTCACCTTTGCTGAATCCTCCCCATTAACTGGGTTGGGAAGGTGTTAATTGGGCAGCGGGAGTGTCTTTGGGGGTCACAGAGCAGATGGAGGAGAAGCGACTGAGTGATTTGGAGCCACCAGGGTGAGCCCCAGCCTCACCCCTTTCCATCCTCATTTCCAGGACCCTCTGGAGGCCCCAGACCCCCACCCACAGGGCCCACTTCCACAGCTGGTGAGTCCCGGGGAGCTCTGCGCTGAGGGAGCATAGCACCCCTCCTGCCCCAGCAAGTCCTGAGAGTCTGTCAGGGGACTGAGTGACTCAGATCCTCAAGGACGGGCTTGTGTACGGGGGGTGGGAGGGCGCTGGGAGTCCCCCCCTCTGAGGCAGTGATGGGTGGGGTGGTCATGGCAGAGGGAGGGGGGCACCAGCTGGGGAGGGGAGCTGGGCTCATGTGGGGAGATGACATCCCCACCCTTCCTGCCCCATTCTCATCCCAGGAGGCTCTGAGTGGGGCCCACAGAGGGATAAGTGAGGGGCTCTGTGGGGAGGTGGAGGGTGCCTCCATGGGACAGTGGCTGAACTTTGGGGCTTTAAGGGGTGTAGGCCTCTCTGGATTGGCTGACTTGGACCCGCCCTTCCCCTCTCTGTGCTTCAGTGTCTCTAAGTGTAAAGAAGAGAACCCTTGTCCAGATCTTATATTTCCTGTCAGTTCTGGCCCTGACCTCCTGGGAGTGGGCCTCACAGGGAAGCCTTTGGGACGTGATGTTATGGGGGCTGTTCCCTCTGTTTCAGTGATGGTGACACTGTACAGAAAGTGATAGACAGGACAAGGGTCTGGGTGCCCAGTCCTCCCCCTCAGCTCAGGCTCAGCTCAGAGGAGGGAACAGGATGGATCAGCCCTGGTTCAGCTCCCAGCTCTGCTGTTCCTGCTGTGGGCTGGCCGGTCCCTTCTCTCCTCTGAGTGTGGGGTTCCTGTCTACTCAAATCTGGTCCCTGGTGGGGTCAGTAATCCCTGATGCATGACTGCAGTGAAGTGAGAGGAGATGAGTGACAGACCCCATTGTGTGCCTCACACACAGTAGGTGCTCATTAAATGGCATCACTGGCTCATACATGACCTCCTGAGGGGATGAGGACTCCCCTTTCATGCCTGATTCCTTTCCAGGAGACGTCCCCAAACCCTCCATCTGGGCTGACCCAGGCCCCATCGTCACCAACGGGAGCTCTGTGACCATCTGGTGTCAGGGGTCTCTGCAGGCTAGTGCCCACGGTCCGTATAAAGAGAGGGGTCAGAGCCCTTAGATACGAGGATCCCACAGAACTCCAGTAACAAGGCCGGTTTCCTCACTGGAGCCACCAGGTCATCCCACGCAGGGCTGTACCAGTGTGCATATTTCACCATTGGGAACGTATGGTCACAGAGGAGTGACCCCTGCTCCTGGTGGTGACAGGAAAGGGAGACGCCGGTCTCCTCCCCCCTGTGGACTGCGGGTCTCAGGCCTCAGGGGACCCCACCCCTCACAGAACACACCTGGGGCATGAGGGTGATGGTCACTTTAACACAGACCCTTTCTCCTCCCTCAGGAGTGGGCTGTGCACCCTCCCTCTCAGCCCAGCCAAGCCCTGTGGTGGCCTCAGGAGAGAATGTGTCCCTCTCCTGCAGCTCAGAGTTCACATGGGGCCCTTTCCATCTGCTGAAGGAGGAGGGGGTGAAGAAAGTGGTAAAAGGAGATAAACCACACCCCCACCCTCCACCAGGGGGACTCAGAGGAGCTGAGAGGATGTCACCGACAGAGTCTCTGGAGAAGGACAAGGTCCCTCAGCTCAGGGTCAGGGGCATGAAGGGAGGCTGGCTCTCTACACATCACAACCTTCCTCTTCCAAGGAATGTAAAGGAAACACTCCTTCTCAGCCCAGTTGGGACCCTCAGTGCCCAGGGGAGGGACCGTGACCCTGCAGTGTCAATCTGAGATCTGGTTGGACACTTTCCACCTGCACAGGGAGGGGTCACTGGAACCTCCCTAGCACCTCGGTCTGCAGAACATGTCTGCATCCTCTCAGGCCAATTTACCCCTCAGTCCTATGTCCTCAGGCCACCAGGGGACCTTCAGGTGCTATGGCTCCAACAGCACCTCCCCCTACCTGCTGTCCCAGCCCAGTGACTCCCTGGAGCTGGTGGTCTCAGGAGAGGAGCTCCGACCTCATCCTTTCTGTGCTCAGTCAGCTCAGGGCCCTGTCCCTGGCAGTGTGCGTGACAATAATAAACAAGGAGGTGGAGGAGGTTCCATAGAGCAGGGGCCAGCCTATGAGAGGGTAGAGACAGACAGGATCTCCCACTCCTGAACCTCATTTCTGAACCTCAGCAGAGATGAAGGGTAGGGAGGGCGAGTGAGATGCTTGTGAAATGAGGAAGAAGGTGATTAGACTGAGCAGAGACCACAGACCCCCCACCACTCACCTCCTGATGTCTTCATCTCAGAATCTGGGTCCCTGTAGTGCAGCCCCCACTGGCCACTCCCCCATGGAGAGAAGCATCCTGCCTGTGAGCACCATACTGTATGGCCCCCTGTGCTCAGCTGGAGGCCTCATGGCCCTCAGTGCTCACCTGAGAATAAGGAGTGACCATGAAGGCCTCATGGGGACCTGGGGCCTCCTGCTCAGACTCTGTGCATTCACCTCTGCTCAGTGTTTCTGTGCACACGGGTCTATTATGGCTCCTTTTAGAGAATCTTCAGGCAATACTTCCGTCTACAAGCTCACAATTTAGCTACATTATATGGAGTCCGGATCGAAAGATCAAAATTCTATTCCTATCATCATTGGCAGTAGCTTAAATTCAGACCTTTATTTTGGAGAACAACTTCTTGTTTATATGAAGTCTTCTTATCACGCACATTTTAAATTGAGCTTTATAAAGGAACTTCAGAAGCATGTGACAGCTATTTTATAATTGCGTAAATGCACAGCCCACGTAGAGAATTGCACCTCTAACACTGTAATTTGTGTGTAAGCGGTGTGATTCCTGTAGATTTCATAAATGGTAGAAAGTGCACATAGGACAGCTCTAGGTTTGGACATACTTATTTCATGACCTGTTAGCCTCCCAAAGGCTCTCTCCCTGTGGACGGTTTTTCAGCTGATCCCTCCAACATGCTGAGAAAATTACAATAGCCACCAGGCCACAGAAGGGTCACTTCTTTATTCCTGACGGCATACCTATTTTTCTCACTCCACGTTCCTTAGGATGGAATGACGGGGTAAAACGGGCCAGAGCTTCCCCTCCAGAAAACAGCTTAATTTACACCCAAAGTCAGGTCAGGCAAACCCATGAGGAATTCGACATATTATGTCAAAGGCCCTATTTGGGGTTCATAGCAATGGGCTATGAACCCGACAGAATAATGTTCATCATCCATGTGCATTTTCTGAATTGTGGGAGTTGGGACTTTAGAATCATTGCATGGATCTCTGTGATGAGGAGAGGTCCATAACTTATGTTCATATTCTTGGTACTTATACCAAAATGGGGTAACAGATGGCCACGATTTCCTACAATTGGTGCTCACTCAATATTGCAATTAGGGGGATTTTCTCTGTTATGTAAAGTTGGAACCAGAACTGAAGACTTCCTTGGTTATAAACTTTGTTGTCTTTTGAAATAAAATAATCACATGATTAGCATCCACATACCCGTATTTTTCATCTGGTAAATATATCTACCACTGTAGGTATTCATTATTGTATGATAAATGAGTTAATAAAACCATCAATAGACGAACAACTTCAGGTGAGGATGAAAATAGCAGACCCCAGAGAGGAGGGGCCTGGGTGGGGTGGGGTGAAGGGGACCAGCTCAGACTTTCACCCCTTCATGCTTCTAAGATTCAGGAGGCCCTGACACCAACCCTCCTCCATGGACCCTTGGTCCCTAGCTGTTGAGAACGGGGCATCTCTCAGCTGTAGTGGAATAAGCTCATGGGGTCTTGATCCTCAGACTGAACACAGAACACACAGCTCTTAGTTATTTCTGAATTGAGACCATTTCTTCTCTCATCCTCAGCACTTGGGCACAGCTAACTCTGATCAAGGTGACTCAGAGCAGGTGCTGAGTTGAGACATCACAGGGACGCTGGTGTCAAGGGGAGGTGGGAGCCCAGGTTCAACATCAAAGTCCTGGAGATTTGGGTGTGCCCTGACCTCTGAGACTTCTTTACCCACAATTCTTATTTTTCCATCCCCAAGACTACACAGTGGAGAATCTTATCCGGATGGGTGTGGCTGGCTTGGTCCTGGTGCTCCTCACAGTGCTACTATTTCAGGCTCGAAATGACACCAGAAGGACCCTCGATGTGGCCACGATGTGAACACAGAGGGAAGAACGCACCGTTCAGAGCAGGGGAAACTTGGAGCCCATCTGTGGATCCAGGAGGTGCTGAAAGAGAACATGGACCACAGTTGGGGAAACCGTCTGCTGAGAATGTGCAGGGGAGAAGACGTGTTAGGTGAGGTTTGGGTGCAGGACAACATGGGCCTTGTCCCTGTAAAGAATGCCTCCTCCATCCACCTGGGTGCTCTCCCTCCCTTCCTGTCCTCGCTCACTCTCCTCCACTGCACTTCTGTTCTCACACTATGACTTGAGGGTCCGTCCCACATGGCTGCGTTGAATTCACATCTATACACCCCTTCATGCTGGGCCACATCCATCCCAACAAAATGAGGCATCTTCACAACCCTGGGGTTTTTTAAACCATAAAGAACAAAGGATGGGTACCTGATCCATTGTGGGGGGAACGTCATAATAATGCAGCTCATTGACAGGAAGTGGACACAAAGATCAGGGGTTGTGCGATTCCATTTACGCGAAATGTTCAGGAGAAGGAAACCCATAGAAACCGAAATCAGGTTGGTTTGTTGGGGGTTGACCAGGAGGGCAGATGGGAGATGGACTGTTTGGTGTTTTTTCAGGGGTTAGTTATAAAAACTTCTTGAAACTAGATAGATATTGTCATGGAGACATTGTGTATTTACTGCATTCTAGTGAATTTCATATTGTAAAAGGCTCAATTGTATGTTATGTGAGTGTTGCTTCAATAAAAAGAAATGCAAGTGAAGCACGCATGGTTCCCTACAGCTAGCTCCCTTATACCTTGGAGTTTACCCCACTGGTGTCCGTGGAGTTTTATGGAGCCAGGACTCCCACCAGGTCAGAGGTGCCCTAAGTGCCTCATTGCTTAGGGACCAACGCACTCATTACATTTCCACCTTCACTTCTGACGTGGACTGAGTCTAGGATACAGGATGAGGCCCACCATCCCTGCATCCTTTTGTCTGCGCTCATCTGCCATTCAACAAAGGATGCACTACAGCTTCTGATTTACCTTGTAGACTTGGGGGATACACATGCGACTTCCACACAGCCCTTCCCACCACACGTCTCTCATACACGTGCCTTCATCAGGTCAGAAAATGACACCAGATTTCTGGCTGGTGTGACTCCGTGGTGGAGTGTCGACCTGTGAACCAGGAGGTCATGGTTCTATCCTCGGTCAAGGTACATGCCTGGGTTGTGGGCTCCATCCATAGTGTGGGATGTGCTGGAGGCAGCTGATCCATGATTGTCTCTCATCATTGATATTTCTTTTTTTAAATTTTTTTAGTTTTAAATAAATCTTTATTGTTCAGATTATTACAGGTGTTCCTCTTTTATTTTTCCCCATAGCTCCCGTCTACCTGATTCCCCACCCCACCCCATGCCCTTACCCCCCACCACTGTCTTCATCCATAGGAGTAAGATTTTTGTCCAATCTCTTCCCGAACCCCTCACACCTGCTTCCCCTGAGAATCGTCAGTCCACTCCCTTTCTATGTCCCTGATTCTATTATATTCACCAGTCCATTGTGTTCTTCAGATTTTTCATTCACTTGATTTTTAGATTCACTTGTTGGTAGGTATGTATTTGATGTCATTTTGGTGTTCATAATTTTTATCTTTACCTTTTTCTTCTTCCTCTTCTTAAAGGATACCCTTCAGCATTTCGTGTAATCCTGGTTTGGTGGTGATGAACTCCTTTAGCTTTTTCTTGTCTGTGAAGCTCTTTATCTGACCTTCAACTCTGAATGATAGCTTTGCTGGGTAGAGTAATCTTGGTTGTAGGTTCTTGCTGTTCATCACTTTGAATATTTCTTGCCACTCCCTTCTGGCCTGCATAGTTTCTGTTGAGAAATCAGCTGACAGTCGTATGGGTACTCCCTTGTAGGTAATTAACTGTTTTTCTCTTGCTGCTTTTAATATTCTCTCTTTGTCTTTTGCCCTTGGCATTTTAATTATGATGTGTCTTGGTGTGGTCGTCTTTGGATTCCTCTTGTATGGGGTTCTGTGCACTTCCTGAACTTGTAAGTCTATTTCTTTCACCAGGTAGGGAAAGTTTTCTGTCATTATTTCTTCTAATAGGTTTTCAATATTTTGCTCTCTCCCTTCTTCTGGCACCCCAAAAATTCGGATGTTGGTTCGCTTAAAGTTGTCCCAGAGGCTCCTTACACTATCTTCATCTTTTTGGATTCTTTTTTCTTTTTGTTTTTCGGGTTGGATGTGTTTTGTTTCCACATATTTCAGATCTTTGGTTTGATTCTTGGGGTACGTTGATTTACAGTTGAGTTTCTGTATATTCTTTATTTCAGATAGTGTATGCTTCATTTCTGACTGATTCTTTTCCTTTTTTTTTGGCATTCTCATTAAGCTCCTTGAAGGTCTCATCAAGTTTCTCAGCAGTTTTAAGAAGATTCTTGAGTAACCTTATACATGTGGTTCTGAACTCTATGTCATCCAGTAGTTTGCTTTCCTCTGTTTCTTTCTTTCATGACATGTTTCTTTGTCTCCACATTTTGGCTGCTTCCCTGTGTTGATGGAGTAGCTTTGCGTGGTAGATGATCTATAGGGGGCAGTAGCTCAGCCTCCTCAATTACATGAGGTGGATGCTCTTGGTACACCCCTTTGTGGGCTGAGTGCAAAGTCTTGGTGTAGTTAAGCCTTAATTGCCATTGGTACACTGGGAGGAATTGACCTCCAGGCCAATTAGCTGTGAGCACTCGCTGTGTCTATAATGGAAGAACTGCTGCGCTGAAGACACGCTTATGGGGCAGGACTTGTTTCAGTGGGGCTTTGGTGCTCACTGAGTCTGCCTCTTGAATGTGTCACTTATGGATGTGAGGAGTTGAAATCTGGTGTCTCACACTGACCACTAGGTACACTGGCTTCTGGATCTCCAGTGGGGTGCAGGTCAGCTACTGTCGGAGGCCACCCAGCAGGAGCTACAGTGAGAGCTACAGTTTTCTCCTCTTTGCTTGTGGTTTGGAGGTTTTGGAGCTGTCTGACCCTGGCTGCAAGTTTGCTAGGTTTAGCTGCGATAGGGCAGGGCTTTCTTATGCAAAAGCCACTGCTTAGAGCTTGGGTGGGTTTGTAGGTTGTGCAGGGCGGTGTCTCAGGGTGTCACTAGGCTAGGACGTGGCAAACAGCAACGGCTGCTAGTTAGCCGGCTCTGAGTCCCTGTCGGCAGTCCCGTGCCCCAGTACCGTGAACAATTATTCCTGTGCGCAGCTCTGCAAGCAAGCCACCCTCACTGGCAGACAGTCCAGCTTCTCCCTGTAGGAGTTTCGGTCCCCCGCGTCTCCCCAGAGACTGGATTTCAGAGTAATCAGGGGCTTGTCTCCCTTCGCGTTGAAAAAAGCAATGCCTGCCACCAGCCCCGAACACATGCCTCCGTACCTCAGCTTTTCAGTGCTCGTGCACGTCTCAATGCTCTTTTCTCTTTCCTTCTAGTTGTAGAACTTCCACTCAGCCAGCTTTCCCGTGGTTCTGGGTGATACACGTTTTGTCTTTTATTTGTAGTCTTGAAATTGTTGTGGGAGGCAGCAGTTTAGGTGTTTACCTACACCACCATCTTGGATTCTCTAAAGATCCATTTTTAAAAAAGGAAAAAAAGAAAAAGAAAAAAAGAAAAAAAACACACCGAAGGACTGGCCCCCCATGATCCCTCTGAGGCCCCCCCCCCCCACTCCCCACCTGTCACCACCAGGGCCAAGACTTGACTGCGCTCCGGCTTTCCTGTATTGGCACCGAAAAGGCCCCGCGGTGTGTGCACCCATGTGCGCAATGGTGAACGGCTTCTCCTGGAAGCCCCAGCTCTCCTGCACCCATTGTCGGTGGGGTTTCCCAGGCTCCCCAGGCAGTACAGGGAAGACTCAGGGGCTGAACAACACAGGAGCCTCACAGACTCGGTCCCGGGACCAGGGAACCGGGCCTGGCAGATAGGACGGGAATGGGAAAGTCCCTGGAAGAAAGCCGAGCCAGACGCAGGCGCCCGCCATGCAGAAACCACGCTCCTTCCCTTCTCCGTGGGTGGGTGGGTGGGGGGGGGAACACACATAAATAAAGGCTTGAAGGAACTCATAATCCCTCCCTTCAAAAAATGTGGTTTTATTGATGTCAGAGAGGAAGGGAGAGATAGAAACATCAATGAGGAGAGAGAGTCATCAATCAGCTGCCTCCTGCACGACCCCCACTGGGGATGGAGCCTACAACCCACATGTGCCCCGACTGGGAATCCAACCATGACCCCTGGGTTCATAGATCGGTACTCAACCACTGAGCACATCTGCTGGCTCCCTCCCTCCTCCTCCTTCTTCTTTTAAACTCTCACCCAGGAACATGCTCAGAGAGAGGAAAGGAGAGAGAGAGAGAGAGAGAGAGAGAGAGAGAGAGAGAGAGAGAGAGAGAGAGAGAGGGGGAGAGACATCAATGTGAGAGAAACACATCCATGGGTTTCCTTCTATAGGCCCTGGATTGGGCATCAAAACCACAACCCAGGTATGTGCTCTGACTGGCAATCGAACGAGCACTCTTCTGGTGCATGGATGACACTCAACCACCTGAGCCACTCTGGCCGGGCCAATTCCTCCTTTATTTATTTATTTTTTTTGGGGGGGTGTTTTCTAATGTGGCAAAATATCTATACATAAAATGGACCATCTTTAGCTGTGTGACGGTGCGTTAATTGCATTCGTTATATCATTTAGATATCTCCTCACTTCCTCTTTTTTTCTGCTTCTGGTAACCTCTCACCTACTTTCTGCCTCCATGGATTCGTCTCCTACCAATACCATATTTATCTGCGCATTTTACGTAGCACAGTGTCCTCAAGGGTCATTCATGTTGTAGCATGTGTCAGAATGTCCCTTTGAAAGATATATATTTTTAATCGACTTCAGAGAGGCAGGGAGAGGGAGAGAGAGAGAGAGAAACATCAATGACGAGAATCACTGATCCATTGCCTCCTGCACTCCCCGTACTGGGGATGGAGCCCACAACCCGGGCCTGTGCCCTTGACTGGAATTGAACCCGGGACCCTTCAGTCCGCAGGCCGACGCTCTCTCCCTGAGCCAAACCGGCCAGGGCAGGATGTCCTTCTTAAATGGCCGAATAATATTCCCTCGGATGAAGAGACCACGTTTTATTCAGTCATTCCTGTCAGTGGGCACTTCAGCTGTTGCCTCCTTTTGGCTACTGTGACCAATCCTGCTGTGCATCCGGGGCCACTGTGTCTGCGTCCCCCCTTCCCATTGCTTCGGTGACACGTGTAGGAGTGCCGTTGTTGGATCCTACGTGTAGCTTTGGAGGAAGGGAAGAGCTTTTTCAGGAACCAAATCACTTCCTTTATATGTATGATTGAGGCGAAATTCATAACAAAACGTTTTAAGCGCGGGGGATCCTGTGGCCTTGAGGACACTGGCAATATGGAGCGACCATCACCTCCATCTCGTTCCATTTTGATTCCCTCCAGGGAGACCCAGGGACGTTAAGCAGTCACGCCCCGTGCTCCCCTCTCCTCAGTCCCTAGCAACCCCTTGTCTGCCGTGAAGTTTGCTTGGGGTTTGGTTGCCATGGTAATTCTTGTCCACATGCAATTCTGCTTTACTCTATTTTATGTTTTTTGTTAATCCTCATCTGAGGATATTTTCTCATTGATTATTTTAGAGAGAGTGGAAGAGACAGGGAAAGACAGAGAGAAACACCGATGTGAGAGAAACACATCATCGATGGGTTGCCTCCTGCTCGAGTCCTGACCAGGGCCTGGGGCCGGGGAGGACCCTGCAACCGAGGTACCTGCCCTTCACCGGAATCAAACCCGGGACCCTTTGGTCCAGAGGCTGATGCTCTATCCACTGAACCAATCCCTGATAAACACAGAGGCTAAAATCCTCAATAAAATATTAGCAAATCGGATCCAGCAATACATTAAAAAGGTCATACATCATGATCAAGTGGGATTTATTCCAGGGATGCAAGGTTGGTACAATATTCGCAAATCAAACGTGATGCGTCACATAAACAAAATGAAGGATAAAAAAATCACACGATCATATCAATAGGTGCAAAAAAAAAAAAAAAAAAGCATTCAACAAAATCCAGCACCCATTTTTGATAAAAAATCTCAGCAAAGTGGGAATGGAGGGAACATAGCTCACCATAATACAGGCCGTATATGACAAACCTACAGCCAACAGCGTACTCAATAGGCAAAAACTAAAACCATTTCCCCTAAGAATAGGGACAGGACAGGGATGTCTGGTTTCATCAGTCTTATTCAACATAGTGCTGGAAGTCCTAGCCACGGTGGTCAGTCAAGAAGAAGAAGAAGAAAAAAAGGCATCCAAATTGGAAAGGAGGAAGTAAAACTCTCATTATTCACAGATGACATGATATTGCACACAGAAAACCTTAAAGACTTCCACCAAAAATGTATTAGACTTAATAAATGAATTCAGCAAAGTAGCAGGATACAAAATTATCCAGAAATCAATGCATTTATATACACCAATAATGAGCCCTGTCTCTCTCAACTGAATTTTTACCCATAAACAAGAGATGATTTAAATAAAACAACAACAAAAAAACAGATCTTGTAGGTTTTCTCCTCTTCTTGAAATGCAGAATCAAACTGCCTTTTGGACTGGATGACAGAAGGTGAAGACATTAGACCAGAAACATACATGCACAGCCCATGGACACAGACAATATGTGGTGAAGGACAAGGGAGGGACAAGCAGGGGTTGGGTAGAGGTGGGCAAAGGGGCAGAAAATGGGGGCCATCTTGGATAGTGTGAAATATGAAAATTATTTTAAAAAATCAACATATGATTGTAGAGTTTAAAAAACTAAATATGGCATTCTAGACAGGAGGCCTGTTCAGGGATGTGGCTCAAGTCAGACCCTCAGCACTTGCTATTTTTGGGGTGATAAGAGCTGGCATCCTGTGTGACAGGCACGTTGTGCTCTGTGGGGACCCCGCCCACCACATCCTGTGAACTTGTCTGACGAGTGTCCCTTTAACACTGGAAAAATAAGTCATCGGAGACTCTGCTGTAAAAACGTCCCCTGGGCTCTGGCTGGTTTGGCTCAGTGGACACAGCGTCAGCCTGTGGATTGAAGGGTCTCAGGTTCGGTTCTGGTCCTGGGCACATGCCCATCCATATGTGCGATCCATCCCCAGTAGGGGGCGTACAGGAGGCAGCCCATCAATGATTCTCTCTCATCATTGACCTTTCCTATAGCTCTCTCTTCCTCTCCCTTCCTCTCTGAAATCAATAAAAATATATTAAAACAAAAACTTCCACTGGGAGTTCATGCCTTTTTCTGATGGATGAACAGCACCGACCTGATCCTGCAAAGAAAATTCAAGGTTGTCATCACGAATCCACAAGTCAGGACAGCTCACCTCCTTTCTTTCTTAAAAAAAAAAAAAAAATATATATATATATATATATATATATATATATATATATATATATAATTGATTTTTTTACAGAGAGGAAGAGAGAGGGATAGAGAGTTAGAAACATCGATGAGAGAGAAACATCGATCAGCTGCCTCCTGCACACCTCCTACTGGGGATGTGCCCGCAACCAAGGTACACACCCTTGGCTGGAATCGAACCTGGGACCCCTCAGTCCGCAGGCTGATGCTCTATCCACTGAGCCACACCGGGTAGGGCTCACCTCCTTTCAAGAGGTTGTGCTGACCCAGACCTGGCCCAGCCTTGACTGGGAATGTAGGTGTGTATCCAGGAGGTTTATCTGAAGACCTTGGACCACCAACCATCTCCCCTAATTCTGCCCTTTTTGTATGTTAATCTTGAGAGGTGGTGTGAATTCAGCACTGCGTCATGGACAGCTCCTCCCTCCATCCATTGGGCGCCTAGAAGTGTCTCTTTCTCTTGTCCCTTCAATTTCGTACAAAAGGGGCTTAGAAATATGACCATGCGACTTTCATATGTTTTATGTAGAGTCTCTTCTCGGTCTAAAATTTCAAAATGGTTTACCTTCACTACAAGTATGTTTCAATGTAATATAGACCTTTTATGCTCTTGGTGTGTTGAGTGTGAAGAACAACAAAACAAAAAAGAGCTTGTTATAAAAGAAATAAAATAGAAACATTATCAAAAAAATAAATACGTGATTGTAGAGTTTAGAAAACTAAATATGACAGTCTAGACATGAAGTAGGCATGAATGTTCACCGTGTCCCACAGACTCACCGACTGGCCCAGCACCACCTGATGGAAAGACCGTGAGCCCCGCCCCCTCCCACTGCATGGCAAGGGTCTGTCATGATTCAGGTGACTCCCCATGAGGGGTCTGATCTGGAGGCTTCCTTCTGCTTCTTTGGACAAGGCCTCTGTTTTTCAATTTCTCAAACCGCCACCATCTCCATCTAAACCTGAAAGGCTGGGTTCCATTGCCCCGTATCTCAGGTAGGGTGAGTTTTCACCACATTTGTAGGAGAGGTGTCGGTATCACGGGGCTACAAATGAGGGAAGTGAGACCAAGAGAGGAAGCAGGTTGCTCAAGTGTCCTCCAACCACTCAGGCTGTGGTAGAGCCACAATAGTTATTTAAAGTGTGTCTCTCTGTGTGTGTGTTACTGCCTTGGGACAGGACGCTCATGAATGCCAATTTTTTTTTCCTGAAATGTGGAAGTTCTCCACATTTTGAAGAGGAGAGTGACACTGGCCTCAAAGGTGCTCGGAAGGGGCAGACATGACTCAGATGATTGGCCCCCAGGACATGGAGAGATCCCACCTCTCACAGAGACAGAAAGTCAGGTGGAACCTGAGTCAGACATAGGACCTGTGTCCCAGAGCCAGGAGGAAGTGCTGAGCTGCCCTGTGGGAGCAGATGCATCTTGCACAGCTCCCAGGCTCCTCCCTCCCCCACCCTTGGGCTCACTGTCCTGAGGGCTCTTTGGTGCCTCCAGTCACCAAGGCAGGAAGGGAAGTCACCTTCACACCCCCCAAGGCAGTGGTCATGTCCACCACCTTCCTGAGCTCTTAGCTCCTCTCTCCAGTTCACGCTCCACATAGGCATCTAACCTCATTTCAGAATCTGTCCATTTTCTGCTCAAAATCCTTCCACGGTCCTCACTGTCTTTAGGGTGAATCCAGACTCTTCATTCTGAATGGAAGGCTGTTCATGATCATCCGGATGGGACCCTCCAGCCTCAGCTCTCACTTCTGCTTCCTATCAACCAGACAGGTGCAGTTACCCCATGAACACACACACACACCATCATACACACACACACTGGTGCCCACACATACACACGCACACTCACACCATCTACTATTGAATATTGAAAGCCCATATCTGCTTTCTTAGAGTTCCATAGGACTAGCAAGCTCTTTCCCAAGCCCACAGCTTAAAGCACAGGACCAGAAGCAAGACTGATGTTCCTTCTTCTCATTTCTCTTCCCTGCACACATGTTGTGACTGCTCAGGGCTATGCAAGGACTGTGTGGTAAATCCATGTAAAGACACTCATGGAACATGGCTGGATACACAAGGTTGGAGCCCAGTTCCAGTTGATGTTATCTTTGATTGACACGCATTTCATTTCTCTGGTTCGTGTGTAATACATGGCCCATAGGATCCTCATAACCCAGGCTGGGCATCACAGTCCGTTCCTCTGCATTCCTGTTGCCTTAGAGACAGAATCCCACACCCTTGCATGGTGGGGCGGGGATAGGGGAGCATGCCTATGACCAGCCACCACCTCACCCTCTCTTACTGTTGTCCAGAGACTCTCTGCGTCTCTAGGGTTCTCTCGAATGTTCCTTCCTGTCAAGAATATTCTCACTCCCACCTCTTCGGACTCCGCCTCTTCAAACAGCCATCCCCTTCAACCACAGTCTAGTCATGGTCCCCAGATCGTCCCGCATTTTCTCTCATGTCTCCTTTGTAAGAGAAGTCATTGCAATATTAGCCTTCGAATGCCCATACTCTGCCAAGAAGAATTCTCAAAATACAGGTGATGGGTCTCCTGGATCAATCACGGATGTATTTCTGGTTCAGGCACAAATACTCAGCAGGGGAAGGTGATCAATAAATGTTTATGGATGAGTCAAGACCAAAAGTCAGTTCTGTGCGTGGGAGGAAATGAGTAACTTCTGTTCAGAGGGTCGAGTCAAGACAAGGAGCTGGGTCCCGGAGCAGGATCTCAGACCCGGCAGAGAGCCCTGGGCGTCAGAAGAGACTCCAGATATGGGCTGTGTCTCTAGAGGCCCTGGAGACCTCCTGAGCCCTCATCATGGAAAACACCAGAGCCAGGCCAGAGAAGGGGCCGGCTCCTGGCTGTGGGTCTCCGGCTGTAAAAACCCGGAAGGGCGGCAGCAGCTCCTGATTCGCCACATCCTGTGCATCTCTGTCCTTCAGTCCCAGGCCTCCTCCATCTGCAGAGCGGGAGCCCTCAGAGCAGATGCCATGATGTCCATCCTCTCTGCTCTTCTCTGCCTCGGTCAGTTGCGGACATGGGGACGGGAGGCAGGTGGGCAGGGGAGGCTCACACTCTGTTGCTCATGGGGAACCTCAAGCTCAGGCAGCTACAGTGGACCGGACGGTGATGGGAAGGGAATCAGCTCAGACGTCTGGGTGCAAATCTCTCACAGAGACTCTCTTGCAAGGCTGAGTCTGGGCCCGAGGACCCACGTGAAAGCAGGTGAGTCCTCCCCAGGCTCCATGTTCCTCCTCTTCCTTCACCCCTGGGGCCCAGGAGGGAGCACAGAGGTGCTGGGATGAGGTGATGAAATGATAGGGTCTTGGGCTGAGCTGGGGGATGAGGGTGGGGAAGGTCTTTGTAATGCAGTCTCTGGTTTCCTTGTAGGGACCCTCCCCAAACCCACCATCTGGGCTGAGGCAGGCCCTGTGATCCTTTATGGGAGCCCTGTGACCATCTGGTGTCGGGGGACCCTGAAGGCTGAGGAGTACTGTCTGTATGCAGATGGCAGTCTTTGGTGCTTGGACAGACAGAGATCGCTGGAGCCTGGAGACAGGGCCCAGTTCCTCATTACAGGAAATTATGCAGAGAGATATACCTGTAACTACCTCAGCCCTGATGGCTGGTCAGAGCACAGTGACTCCCTGAAGCTTGTGGTGGCAGGTGAGAGGACACTCAGGGGTCCCAGGCTCAGGCTCTGCCCTCAGGAAGGGGGTCTGCTCTCAGGGTGTCTCCCTCTCACAGCCCTGCCCTGGGGGACGTGAAGAAGGTGTGAGCCCCATTTAACACGCTGCCTCCTCCTCTCCTAGGATTCTACAAGAAACCCAGCCTCTCAGCCCTGCCCAGCCCTGTCGTGACCTCAGGAGGGAATGTGACCCTCCAGTGTGGGTCATGGCAAGGATTTGTCAGGTTCCTTCTGACTAAGGAAGGAGATCACAGGCTCTCCTGGACCCTGGACTCACAGCCACAGCCCAGTGGGCAGTCCCAGGCCCTGTTCGTTGTGGGCCCCGTGACCCCTGGCCACAGGTGGACATTCAGATGCTATGGCAATTTTGGGAAGTATCCCCAGGAGTGGTCTGACCCTAGTGATCCCCTGGATCTACTGGTCTCAGGTGAGGGGCCCCTGATCCCAGCCTCTCTGAGCACAGGCAGCTGAGGGTCCCGCCCCAGGAGACATCTGAGCTTGGGTGAGAGTGGGGGGTCTGAGTGTTGGTCACCCAGCAGAGCTCTGCCCTCAGAGACGCTGTCACCTTTGCTGAAGCCTCCCCATTAACTGGGTTGGGAAGGTGTTAATTGGGCAGTGGGAGTGTCTTCGGGGGTCACAGAGCAGATGGAGGAGAAGTGACCAAGTGATTTGGAGCTTCCAGAGTGAGCCCCAGCCTCATCCCTTTACATCCTCATTTCCAGGACCCTCTGGAGGCCCCAGTCCCCCACCCACAGGGCCCACCTCCACAGCTGGTGAGTCCCGGGGAGCTCTGCGCTGAAGGAGGACAGCCCCCCTCCCCCGCAGCAAGTCCTGAGAGTCTGTCAGGGGACTGAGTGACTCAGATCCTCAAGGATGGGCTTGTGTCCAGGGGGGCTGGGCGTCCCAGGGTCTGAGGCAGTGGTGGGTGGGGTGGTCATGGCAGAGGGAGTTGTGGGGGCGCAGGCTGAGGAGGAGCCTCTCATTCCTGCTCCATCCTGAAACCGGGAGGCTCTGAGGATCTGTCTCTCCCACCCACAGGGTCAGACCCACAGACGGGTAAGTGAGGGTCTCTGTGGGGAGATGGTGGGGGCTTCCATGGGGACAGAGGCTGAACCATGGGGGGTTTAAGGGGGTCAGGACACTCTGGATTCACTGACTTGAACACGCCCTTCCCCTGCCTGGGCCTCAGTGTCTCCATGTGTAAAAGGAGAGAATCCTTGTCCAGAGCTTAGATTTCCTGTCAGTTCTGGCCCTGACCTCCTGGGAGAGGGGCCTCACAGGGAAGCCCCCAGGATGTGATGTTATGGGGCCTGTCCCCTCTGTCTCAGTGACGGTGACACTGTACAGGGAGGGACAGGCAGGACAAGGGTCCAGGCATCCAGGTCCTGTCCCTCAGCTCAGGCTCAGCTCAGAGGAGGGAACAGGGTGGATCAGCCCTGGTTCAGCTCCAGCTCTGCTGCTCCTGCTGTGGGGCTGGGCGGTCCCCTCTCTCCTCTGAGTGATGGGTTCCTGTCTACTCAAATCTGGTCCCATCCTGCTCACAGGCTGCTGGGAGATGAGGTGACATAGGGCCTCACAGAGCTCAGGAAGGCAGAGCCCCCAGCCCAGACCCACCTTCCAAAGGGGCATCAAGGGCTGCAGGGTGGAGATGGACCCGGGAGAGACTCAGAGTCCAAGCCTCACCCTGTCCCTCCCGTCCCTGCTGTGCTGGGGTCAGGTAACGAGGAAGGACCCTCAGCTCCAGAAGAGACGTGGACAGGCCCCTGCAGAGGAGGAGCCCAGAGCACGAAGCTGGTGTCCCCCTGGGGGGCAGCGTGAGGACAGCACAGGGAACCCACAGTCCTGGTTCCAGTCCCAGCCCTGCCCCGTCCAGGCTGGGTGACCTGGGGCACGTGATTAACTTTTCTGAGCCTCACTGAAGTGGGTGGTGGGGTCAGCAATCCCTGATGCATGACTGCTGTGAGGCGAGAGGAGATGAATGACAGTCTGCAGCATGTGCCTTGCACACAGTAGGTGCTCATTCAATGGCATCACTGGCTGATTCATGACGTCACTCATGTCTAAGGTCCCAAATGGAACATGAACATCCTGATCGGGGTCTCGGTGGCTCTCGTCCTGCTGCTCTCCCTCCTTCTTTTCTACCTCCGACACCAGCGTCAGAGCAAAGGCAGGACTTCAGGTGAGTAGGGAACGGGGTGACCTGGGTCACACAATGGGGTGCTCAGAGCACCTACCACGGGAAACCAAATGGATGGAGAAGGTCAGCTGAGAAAAGACTTCTCCAGAATCTGAAATCAGAAAACTTAGAATGAAAACAGTGTGAGCACAGATGTTCAGTCTCATGAAATATGCACACAAGTGAGTGTTAAGGTTCCCTTCTTTCCTGTGGAATCACAGGGGGAGGGGCTCCTAACCTCCCAGGGCTGACACGGTCCCTCTTGACCAGCCCAGAGAGGGGCTCATGTCCAACCTCCTGCAGGGACCACACACCCAGAGGGCAAGGGCAGAGGCCTGCAGATCAGGTAATTCCTGCCCCAAAGACCCAAAACACCCACCATCCATGGCCCAGCTCTGCCCCTAACACTCCTGTCTCCTCCCCCAGCTCCAGTCCAGCTGTGGACAACCAGGAGGAGCCCCTCTGTGAGAGGAAGAGACAGCTGCCCTAGGGGAGGGGGTACAGGGATTTCAGGAGGCGATGGGGAGGGTTAGGCTGGGAGGCTGGGGGTCAGGGTGAGAAGGACTGAGATGCACACTGTGTGACGTGGCTCTGCACCTCACCCTGGGTTAGTAGCCCATCGGGGAGCAGGTGGGGTCTGCAGCCCTGAGATCTTGGGGACCTGCCAGGAGACACCCCCCTGTTCTGCTCCAGCAGATGCTTCTGTGAAGGACCCGCAGCCTGGGGAGAGCGTGGAGCTGGACCCTCAGGTGAGACCCCTGCTCCTGTCCAGGCCACCAAGGACCTTCTGTTGCCCAGTTTAATCCAATGGGCCCTTCCCTGTCCCACCTCACCTGCTTCTCAGCAGCGTCCACACTGACCTCCCCTCTGGGCCCCCAGGTCATCCTGCTGGGACCCACTCCTCCTGGTTTCCTTGTGACCTCATGGCCCCTCCTATGGGGCCCCCTTTGCTGGCCCCTCATCCTCTGTCTGACCTTGTGCAGCCCCAGGTGTCAGGTGGAGGCAGGAATAAGTGACTCACCCACAGGTCCCCAGGACCCCTTCATTCATTCACCCAGCAGATGTGACGGGATCACTGTTTCCCGGCTCCATTTAGGGGCCACAGTGCATCCCTGAGCCACACTGTCTCCACACGGCTCGAGCTCACCTGTGGGCGAGGGAGACAATATGCAAACAACCAGTGTCCCAGAGAGCGAAGTGCTGTGAAGGAACATAAAGCAAGAGGAGGGGATAGAGTGCATTGTGGGGGGACAGGGAAAGAGCGGGTGCAAAGGTCCTGAGTCAGGGCCTGCTTCTTCAGGAGGAGGGAGGGGCCATGAGGCTGGAGCCCAGTGAGCAAGAGAGAGCGCGTTAGGATGAGAGTCAGAACCACAGTAGCATCCAGAGGCCCCAAGGCTCGGGAAGGCCCTCCAGATTTCATCAGGAGAGGGACCTGGTCTATTTAAAGTGTAAGTCATCTCTCTGGCAACATGTGGATACATGACAGGAGGCACTGTCTCCAGCAGAACAGGCAGGATGAAGACCCCCAGGGAGTGACGTATGCCCAGGTGAACTGCTTAAGACCAGGACCCAGGCAGGGAATGGCCACCTCTCCTTCATCCCTGTCAGAGGAACTGCTGGACACAAAGGGCAGACAAGCAGAAGAGGACAGACAGATGGACAGTCTGGTGAGTCCCATTCTCTGCAGACCTCCAGGTTTCCCCAACCCCAACCAAGTGTCATGCCTCTCTCTCTCCCCCTGCTCCAGGCTGCACCTGACGACCCCCCGGATGTGACCTACGCCCAGCTGAACCTCTTGGCCCTTAGACGGCAGACAAGTGCACCCCCATACTCCCCATCAGAGGAGCCCCCAGAAGAGCCCAGCTTGTACGCTGCTCTAGCCTTCCACTAGCCCAGATCCCACACTCCAGGGAGGGGGCCTGCAGGGACCCCAGAAGGCAGGAAAGCTGACCCCATGGACACTCAGCTAGTGCCCCCAGCCAGCCTCGAGACCAGATGTGCTCCCCCAGCAGCTCCTGGGTCCCTCTGGGAGTCTCCTGGTTCTATAGTCAAAGACAACCAAGCCCTAGCCAGTTTGACTCAGTGGATAGAGCATCCAGTGAACTGAAGGGTCCCAGGTTCGATTTTGGTCAAGGACACATGCCTGGGTTGTGGGCTCAATCCCCAGTGGGGACTTGCAGGAGGCAGCCGATCAGTGATTCTCTTTCATCATTTGCGTTACTATAGCTCTCTCCCTCTCCCTTCCTCTCTGAATTCAATAAAAATAAAAAATAAAAAAAGATAACCAATATCCCTCCATTCTGGAAATAAAGCAAGAGCGTTTTCGATAATCAAACATAAGTGCATGTTTTACATTAAATGGTCATGTAAATATTACACATCAGGCCTATGAAACGATGAAATTAAAAACCATGGATGAATATATTAGAAAATTTTAAAAAAACCCTTTAAAAATCAATGTGCTAAGCTATTATATCAAGAACTGAAGGCCTGGGGTGGGGCTGGGTGGAGTGGGGATGTGAAGGACAGATAGGGATATCTGTCATACTGCCATCAATAACACATTCACTGAAACAGTGAATTTAGAAACAAGCTGGCAATGAGTCTTTAGCTCCGGAGACAACTGGGTAAGAAAGAGGTGGCATGCATGCACAATGGATTAGAAATCAGGAAAAAAAAAAAGAATGAAATGCTGGGATGGAGACCACAGGGATGGACCTGGAGTGTGTTATGCTGAATGACATAATTCAGACAGGGAAAGATTTCACTAGTACCTGGGATTTACTTATTTATTTTTGTACCTGGGATTTTTAACATCAGCAAACCAAAGGGAATGAAAACAGACACATAGAAATGAAGAACAAACTGATGGCTGCCAGGTTGGAGGGGAGGAGGGATGGGTGAAAAGGGGAAGAGGAGACAGACAATAATGGGAGATAACTTTATGAAACTAATATGATGATGTATACCCACAATACTGTCATAAAAATATTCGATGGAAAATCATTAGTAAGCCCTGCCAGAGTGGCCTGGTGGCTGAGCATCGACCTTTCAACCAGGAGGTCACGGTTCCATTCCCGGTCAGGGCAACATGCCTGGGTTGTGGGCTTGGTCCCCAAAGTGGGTCGTGCGGGAGGCAGCCGATCAGTGATTCTCTCTCATCTTTGATGTTTCTATCTCTCTCTCTCGTCCTTCCTCTCTGGAATCAATAAAAACACATTAACAATCATTAATAAAAGAAGAGCAAATCTCATACATGAAGGTGTAAGGAGAAACACGACGAGGACAGGAGGACCAGGAGCGACCGCTGAGAACAAAAACCCAGGAAAATCCACAAAGCCTCCCCCAAAATTCAGTTTTGAGAACGTGAATCACAGGTATAAATCTCAGCCTGAATGCCCGGGAGGACATGGAGAACGCACACGTCTCTAACACTAACGATGCAAGGGCAGACAGCACGACCCGCTGTGTGGGCTTCAACAGGACAGCAGCAGGGCATTCTGAACAACTGGATGGCCTTGTCTTACACGCGGCATTTAACATGGTCACCTTTGGATGCAAAGTTTACTGCATGGGCACAGATGAGAAGGAAATCTCTGTCACCCTCTACACCAAGCGTGTCACACGCGTGGCTCGCGGGCTGCATGCAGCCCACAACAAATATTTTTGTGGCCCAGTCAATATAATGGTATGTGTGAAACGTTTTAATAAAAAGTTCGTAACTTAATTTTTACAGTATCCTATTGTACATAACTAGAGGCCCAATGCACGAAATTCATGCAAGGGGCTTAGCCCTTGTGGCCCCAGCTGCCTCGAGCCCTGCGGCCCCGCCCACTGGTCATTCCAGAAGGTTGTTCTGGAAGGTCGTTCTGCAGTCCCGTCTAATTAGCACATTAGCTCTTTCTTATATAGGATTATTAATAACGAACTGCAATGTGCGCTAATGACTGATGACTATAATTGTATTGCATTCATTTCCCGTATGCGCCTTATGCACAGGCACACCATTTTTCTTTATTAATACTAGCAGTGAATATTTCAGCAGCTGATGGCCACATCACTAGTCTTGGACTGACTTGTTTGGTGTGTACAACAGGAAATATTTCACTTTCGGGGAACAAGAAAAATACGTTTATTTGCGTTAACGCTTTTTAATCCGTGCAGTTATTCAGTGTCTGGTAAGTTCACGTTCAAGAAAAAAATATTAATTTTTATTAAAGTGTTCTATTATTTTGTGTTAACGATGACTCATTTATTTCAGCCCTTTGTATTCAGCATGTCTCTATTGAGATAAACCTACATTTTTATGAAAATGCAAGCTTATTATTATTTTTTTTTTTTGCGGCCCACATTCACTTAAACCTTGTTTATTTGGCCTGTGTTAGCCTTTCAGTTTGACATGCTTGCTCTATATGGATTAAATACTATGTCTGTGTCACCAAAATTGTCCCAGGCCCTGCAGGAGTGGCTCAGTTGGTTGAGGGACATTCTGTGCACCGAAAGGTTGCCGGTTTGATCCCATGTGGGGGCTTGTATAAAAGACAACCGATGGATGTTTCTCTTCTTGTTCTTCTTGTTCTTGTTCTTGTTGTTGTTTTTGTTCTTCTTGTTGTTCTTGTCGTCGAGGTCCTCCTCCCCCTCCTTCTTCTTCCCTCCCTCTTCTCTCTCTCCCCCTCAAAAATTGTCCACATCCAAAGTCCTGTGCAGGAAGCTTCCTCGGCGATTTCTTCCAAACACTTATGAAATACAGGCACCCCCACCCCCACCAAGATTGCATACACTTTTCCTGGGGAAAGAAAAAGAAGAAACACATCTGAACACTTCCCATCAGGCCAGGAGAATGTCAACCAGAGGTCGTCACCTGCAATTCAATGCCAACAGGATCCCTAACTTGGGGTGTGGCAATGTGGGGACTTCACACCAGGACCCCAGTGTCACCCCAGGGAACCTCCCCTGTCTCCACACAGACTTGGTGAAGCCAGCCCTGTGTGGAGACCTCACCCCCACTCCCACTGGCTTCTGCTCATTTCTGTGAGTTACCCCGCTTTCCTGTCAGTGTTGATTCTCTTGTTTGTTTAAACTGGGACCACATGTTTGAGGACCAATAGCCCAGCATTTCTACATGTTTGGAGGAGAAGTGACATGTGGAGGGTGCCTTCCGTCAGCCCTTTCCTGTGAGGTCCGAGGCCAGGGTCCCCACAGGGACTCCTACCTGCATGTAGGTGCCTTGTCTCATGACACCTGGCCAACTGCACCCCTGTGTGTCTCGGGGACCCTGCTCCTCCACAGCAGGGCTGACACAGGGAGGGAAAGAGCACCAGGAGGGGAAAGACCTGCTCCGGGCGGACAGTCTGCAGACCTCACAGCTCTCACTGCATTTAGTCTGAATTGCCTCTTCCCAGTGTTTGCAGAAAAAAATCCAGCTTGAGAAGTTGAGTCCTGCCCCGGGAGAAGGGGCACGGAGGAAGCAGAAGTGCCTCAGACGTTTTGAAAGAAGCAGAACGAGAAAGGGGGTGCTATTAATAGAACAAGGAAGTGGCTAAAGGGGAGTGTTAGGGAGAGAGAGACCAGGCCAAGAGGGAGACATTTTGTTTTCTGTTGTAAAAATTTATTTCTGGTTGGCCGGAGAAGATGGCAGGCGAATAGGCAGATCTTTATGCACCTGCCCCCGGGGAGACTGGGAATACGGCTAAATTGGGGAACACTCACCCGCAATGACCGCCTGAGGTCCAGCTGAGGAGGAGGCAGACACGTTAAGGAGGGACAGAAAACACCCGGAGACCAGCAGGAAAGGTGAGGCCACGAGAGGGCTGCCCCAGCTCTCAGGGGGACAGGCCAAGGGCGCGGAGGGGCGTCGCGGCTGTGGGTGGGTGACTTTACTGAGAAGATCGGGGCCCGGAACCCAGCTGGGCTCCACAGCCCGGAGCGCCAGAACTGAGACCGGGTAACATCTGGCAGGGGTGCTGGCCCCCCAGGTCAGACATAATGCCGCAGGGTTTTTTTTTTTTTTTTTTTCTGTGTGTAATAACAGTTCAGTTATTTGTATCGCTGAGTAATATTCCATGGTGTGGATCTGCTGGTTTGTTTAGCCAGTTCATTTGTTGATAATACTTGGTTTATTTACAGTTTTTTAAAAATTTTCTTTATTAAAAAAGCAAACAAACAAACAAACAAAACACACCCCCACATACCAGAGCACAGAATTTTTCATCTGCAGCTCCTCACCCGAGGCTTCAGTGGAGGGAGGGTGGCGTGGCCTGCAGGTGCCCGAGGAGAGGCCGGGGTAGGAAGCATTGGGGGGAGACATGGAAAAGAGGCGGCTGGGAGACCTGCAGTTGGCTCCCCACTCCCCCCACCACCCATGAAACAGCCTTTGTCCAGAGAGGCTCAGGCCCATTCCAGATGCCACAGCTCAGGGAAAGGGAAAAACCTAGCCCTGGGTGGTGACACAGCTGCTCCTGCCCCCCAAGCACCCTGCCTACTACACCCTGAATATTTTTTTTCTTTGTTGATTAAGGTATTTCATATGTGTCCTTATCCCCTCATTTCCCACCCACTCCGCCGGGGCTTCATCTGGAAGGTGTCTGGAAGGTCATTCGGCTGTCTGGTCTAATTAGCATATTTACGCTTTTATTATTATGGGAGGAGAAAACAATGAAGCTTGTTGGATCTGCTCTGAGGATGTCTGAAGCCACCCATGTGGGCTGCAGGTTCATGTCCTCACCCCCGCCCCCCTTGTGTCTGTGTCCACTGGTTAGGCTTCTATGCATGCATACAAGTCCTTTGGTTGATCTTTCACACTTATCCCCACCCTCCCCTGCCTTCCCTCTGAGGTTTGAGTATCTGATCGATGCTTCTCTGTCTCTGGTTCTGCTTTTGTTCATCAGTTTATGTTCTTCATTATAATCCACAAATGAGTGAGATCATGTGATACGCACACCCTTCCTCTTGATCTCTACAGAGGAGACAGCTGCAGAGGCCAAGCCAGTGGGTTCGAACAGTCTCAGGAAGCGTCAGCCACTGGCATGGGGGTGGGGCTGAGTGCCTGTGATTAGCACCCAGGACTCTGACTGGTGCTTCCCCCCTCATGGGAGAGCGGAGAGAAACTCCAGGTTTCCAATGGGCTGCGTAAGCGGGTCTCCGCTCAGCTGAGGGCAGGAAGATATTCCGGAACACTCTGAGCGGAGTAGCTCTGGGACAGGAAGCACACCATCCCTTTTCCCTGAAATCTGAATGGCACCTCCCCTTAGGGGAGACCCAGGGATCTACACTTCCCATTCCACTGGAAGCCCTTTCAGAAACAGACTTTTGAGTGATTAAGATGGACAGCTGGCTGGCGGGCGAAGGCAGGTGGAGGTGGAGCCCAGGAAACCTGAGGGAGGTTGCTGACCCGTCCCTGGATCCTGTGCTGCGAACAAATGGGCCTTAGATTGCAGGGAGGCCCCTACCACGTGCAGCCACGTCCTGTGGAGAAAGACAGATGTAGGAAAACAAAACCAGAAAAAAAGGGTAAGAAGAGAGAGAGAGAAAAGGCCATAGAGTTGGAACAGGAAACAGAGAAGTATGGAGTTTTAAAGAGGAAGGAGAAGAAAAATGAAAACGAACAGTCCTAGACAATAAAAGCCTAATATACAAATCAACCTAACGGTGGAATGACTGGTTGGCAGGTGCGGTGCTGGCGAGAGGGCAGTGCCAGGCCAGCCAAGGCAGGTGCCAGTGGGCAGGGGGAGGGACTGCAATCAGGGGGCAGTGACCAGCAGTGGTGAAGGGCTGATCAGGGGGCGGGGCCAGCCGCTCACCAACCAGCGCCATCCCTCTATCGGCCCATCGGTTGCCTCCTGCAGAGGGAGGCCAAACTGTAGCTTAGGCCCACTTCCCCCGGGAGTGGACCTAAGCCATCAGTCGGATATCCCCTGAGGGCTCCTGGACTGCGAGAGGGCACAGGTTGGACTGAGGAAACCCCCGTACCCCGAGTGCATGAATTTTTGTGCACCAGGCCTCTAGTAGAAAATGAAATGACGAGGGAGGAGAAAAGGGTGAAGCTTGTTGGATCTGCTCTGAGGATGTCTGAAGCCGCTCACGTGGGCTGTAGGTTCCTGACCCCCAGCCACCTGCCTGAATCTACAGCTGACCCCCAGCATGCAGCTGCCTCTGCCGGGCTTGTCTACATGCAGGGAAACCAAGCTGTGCTCCATGGCCGTTTTTCACCATCACAGGGGCCAGGGGTGGGTCAGCCAACATGCCCAGGCTCCCTGGGATCAGCCTCCGCTTTCCTCCACCTGCTGGACGGCTGCCAGGCTGAGGCACTGAAACAGCCTGTGGTGGCATCAGGAGCTTGGGGTGACTGCGTTTCCCATGAGGGGAGGTGCCCTTTGCACTTCAGGGAAAGGGAAGAGGGTGGGTGTGCATCCTTGACCTCCTGAGCCCCACCTCTGAGTCTTCCCTGGATGGTTCCCTCTCTCAGCAGGTGGAGCCCGTAGTGGTCACGTGGGTGGAGCCTTGGAAGCCCAGAGGCTGGGTCTGTGGGAGCTTGAAGCTGGAGTGAATCAATTGTTCCTCCCAAGAAGAATGGTGGCTGTGGTATTGGATGCTCTAACACCAGGTCCTGGTGGCCGCGCCTCCACACCTCTCCCCAAAGCCGGACACCCCAGACTCTCCTTGGGTGAGTCCAGTCTTCACACCCTCCCTCTGCCTGTGGGTGAGTGGCTGAAAACATAAGTTTTGTGTGTTGGCCCTTTACTAATTTCTTTCAATTATTTAAAAAAATATGTATGTCTAAATTGATTTCAGAGAGGAAGGGAGGAGTAGAGAGAGAAACAGAAACATCAATGATGAGAGAGAAACATCAGTGATGAGAGAGACTGCTTCCTGCACACTGGAGATAGAGCCTGCAACCCGGGCATTTGCCGGTGACCAGAATCGAACCTGGGACCCTTTTTTTTTTTTTAAATTAAATCTTTATTGTTCAAATTATTACAGGTGTTCCACTTTTTTTTCCCCCATAGCTCCCCTCCACCTGATTCCCCACCCCACCCCATGCCCTTACCCCCCGCCACTGTCTTCATCCATAGGAGTAAGATTTTTGTCCAATCTCTTCCCGAACCCCTCACACCTGCTTCCCCTGAGAATCGTCAGTCCACTCCCTTTCTATGTCCCTGATTCTATTATATTCACCAGTCCATTCTGTTCTTCAGATTTTTTATTCACTTGATTTTTGGATTCACTTGTTGGTAGGTATGTATTTGATGTCATTTTGTTGTTCATAATTTTTATCTTTACCTTTTTCTTCTTCTTCTTCTTCTTAAAGAATACCCTTCAGCATTTCATGTAATCCTGGTTTGGTGGCAATGAACTCCTTTAGCTTTTTCTTGTCTGTGAAGCTCTTTATCTGACCTTCAACTCTGAATGATAGTTTTGCTGGGTAGAGTAATCTTGGTTGTAGGTTCTTGCTGTTCATCACTTTGAATATTTCTTGCCACTCCCTTCTGGCCTGCATAGTTTCTGTTGAGAAATCAGCTGACAGTCGTATGGGTACTCCCTTGTAGGTAATTAACTGTTTTTCTCTTGCTGCTTTTAATATTCTCTCTTTGTCTTTTGCCCTTGGCATTTTAATTATGATGTGTCTTGGTGTGGTCCTCTTTGGGTTCCTCTTGTATGGGGTTCTGTGTGCTTCCTGAACTTGTAAGTCTATTTCTTTCACCAGGTAGGGAAAGTTTTCTGTCATTATTTCTTCTAATAGGTTTTCAATATTTTGCTCTCTCCCTTCTTCTGGCACCCCAAAAATTCGGATGTTGTTTTGCTTAAAGTTGTCCCAGAGGCTCCTTACACTATCTTCATATTTTTGGATTCTTTTTTCTTTTTGTTTTTCTGGTTGGATGTTTTTTGTTTCCACATATTTCAGATCTTTGGTTTGATTCTTGGGGTATGTTGATCTACAGTTGAGTTTCTGTATATTCTTTATTTCAGACAGTGTATGCTTCATTTCTGACTGATCCTTTTCCATTTTTTTGGCATTCTCATTAAGGTCCTTGAAGGTCTCACTAAGCTCCTCAGAAGTGTCATCAAGTTTCTTGGCGGTTTTTAGAAGATTCTTGAGTAACCTTATAAATGTGACTCTGAACTCTATGTCATCCAGTAGTTTGCTTTCCTCCGTTTCTTTCATTCGTGACATGTTTCTTTTCTCCCCATTTTGGCTGCTTCCCTGTGTTGATGGAGTGGCTTTGTGTTGTAGGTGACCTATAGGGGGCAGTAGCTCAGCCTCCCCAATCACCTGATGTGGATGCTCTTGGTACACCCCTTTGTGGGCTGAGTGCAAAGTCTTGGTGTAGTTAGGCCTTAATTGCTATTGGTACACTGGGAGGAATTGACCTCCAGGCCAATTAGCTGTGAGCACTCCCTGTGTCTATAATGGAAGAAGTGCGCTGAAGACACGCTTATGGGGCAGGACTTGTTTCAGTGGGGCTTTGGTGCTCACTGAGTCTGCCTCTTGAATGTGTCACTTATGGATGTGAGGAGTTGAAATCTGGTGTCTCACACTGACCACTAGGTACACTGGCTTCTGGATCTCCAATGGGGTGCAGGTCAGCTACTGTCTGAGGCCACTCAGCAGGAGCTACAGTGAGAGCTGCAGTTTTCTCCTCTTTGCTTGGGGTTTGGAGGTTTTGGAGCTGTCTGACCCAGGCTGCAAGTTTTCTAGGTTAAGCTGCGATAGGGCAGGCTTTCTTATGCTAATTGAGCTGCTTGGAGCTTGGGTGGGTTTGTAGGTTGTGTGGGGCGGGGTCTCAGGGCATCACTAGGTTAGGGCGTGGCAAACAGCAATGGCTGCTAGTAAGCCGGCTCTGTGTCCCCGACCGCGTCCCGGAGTCCTGTGCCCCAGTGCCGTAAACAATTATTCCTGCGAGCAGCTCTGCCAGCAAGCCACTCTCACTGGCAGACAGTCCAGCTTCTCCCCGTAGGAGTTTGGGTCCCCCGCGTCTCCCCAGAGACTGGATTTCAGAGTAATCGGGGGCTTGTCTCCGTTAGGGTTGAAAAAAGCAAGGCACCCAGTCGCCCGCCACCAGCCCGGATCACGCGCCTCCGTACTTCAGCTTTTCAGCGCTCGTGCACGTCTCAATGCCCTTTTCTCTTTCCTTCTAGTTGTAGAACTTCCACTCAGCCAGCTTTCCCGTGGTTCTGGGTGATAGACGTTTTGTCTTTCAGTTGCAGTTTAAATTGTTGTGGGAGGCAGCAGTTTAGGTGTTTACCTACGCCGCCATCTTGGATTCCTCGAACCTGGGACCCTTTATTCCACAGGTCGACGCTCTATCCACTAGATTTTATTTATTTATTCTTTTGTTAACCCTCACCCAAGGATATTTTTCCCATTGATTCTTTTTTTTTTTTCAGAAAGAGTGGGGAGGAGGAAGGGAGGGGGAGAGAGAAAAAATGAGTGTGAGAGAGACACATCAATGGGTTGCCTCCCACACATGCCTGGATGAGGGCTGTATTGAACCTGTAACCCAGGGACCTGTCTCTAACTGGGACTCAAACCCGTGACCCTTCCGAGTGTGGTCTGATGTTCTAACCACTGAGAAACACTGGCCAGGGCTGAGCATGTTCTTGGTGCTAAACACAGCAAGAGTATGAAATAACCTTATAAGATTGAAATATACTTGTAGGGAAGGTAAACCCTTTAAAAAAAAGACCTAAAAAACAGTTTACATGAAACATATGTAAGTCATATACTCATAGTTCTTGCCCCCCCCTTTTTTTTTATGAAACTAGAGGCCTGGTGCACAAAATTCGTGCATTGGTGGTGTGTGTCCCTCAGCCCAGCCTGCACTCTCTCACAATCCAGGACCCCCCGGGGGATGTCCTACTGATGGTTTAGGCCCGATCCCATAGGGATTCCTCTGGGATCAGACCTAAACCGACAGTCAGACATCCATCCTTCTTGCAATCCAGGACTGTTGGCTCCTAACCACTCGCCTGCCTGCCTGCCTCATCACCCCTAACCACTTTGCCTGCCTGATCACCCCTAATCACTTGCCTGACTGCCTGATTGCTCCTAACTACTCCACCTGCCTTCCTGATTGCCCCTAATCACTCACCCACCTCCCTGACCACCCATAACCACTCGCCTGCCTGCCTGATCAGCCCTAACCACTCACCTGCCTGCCTGATCATCCCTAACTGCCTCTGACTTGGCCCCCGCCACTGCAGCTTCATCTGGAAGCATGTCTGGAAGGTCATTTGGCTGCCTGGTCTAATTAGCATATTTACGCTATAATTATTATAGATTGAAGAGACTTTAGAAAAGAGACATAGCTAGGTGCCCTATAGATGGGGGTGGAGCTGTCCACGACCCAGTGCTGAACCCACAGCACCTCTCAGGATTAACATCCAAAATAGGGGAGAATTAGGGGAGATGGTGGTGGTCCATGGTCTTAAGAAACACTTCTTAGATACACACCACATTCCTGGTCAAGGCTGGGCCAGGTCTGGGTCAGCACGACCTCTTGAAAGAGATGAGCGGTCCTGACCTGTGGACTCTGTGGTGACCACTTTGAATTCACTTTGTGGAATCAGGTTCGCTCTCTTCACGCATCAGGAAAAGGGGAGAACTCCCTGTGGAAGTTTTTAAAAGCACAGGTTTTGATGACTTATTTTTCAGTTCTTAAGGCAAAGCTTGAGAGGCAAGTGCACAGGGATGTGGTGGGCAGGGTCCCCACACCACAGTGTGTGCAGGGCACAAGGTGCCAGTCACACAGGAAGGGGACCGGCTCTCCTCACCCTATAAATAGCAGGTGCTGAGGGTCTGACTTGAGCCGCATCTCTGAACTGTCCTGTGTAGTTTTCCTAAACTCTACAATTACACATTGATTTTAACACAGCTCGCTGCCACATGAGAGTCAAAACAATTATTCCATTTATAGTATTTAATATTCTGGTGCTAAGCTAATGAATAAAATGGTTAAGGATATGAAACAATTTTCAGCTGAAATATGAAATTGTCTCCCACTGAATATCTGAAATTACCTCCCACTGAATATCTAGTAGGCCTCCTACTAGATGCACATATAACTCTCCTAATAACAGAAAGCAGAGTGGACAGTTGGATTCTGCATCTCTTGAAGAGAAGGAAACCTACAAGATCAAGTGTTCGTTGTTCCAAAGAAAGCATTTTTTTTTGTGTGTGCATTGTGGGGAAGCACAGGACTTGGTTGGAAAGCCTGTAAGGAGGGTTCTCGGAAAGGTTGGAGGCCTCTAGGGGAACCTTGCCAAAGGCAGCAGACCCTGCCTTGACTTTTTCAAACAAGTCTGAGTCCCCGGGTGTTTTTCTGGAATCTTTATGTTTAGACTTCAAAACGTACTTGCTTAAAGGACGCCTATGCTCTCTCAAGGATGCTCACCCTGCTGATAGTATCTAATAGTTTCTTTTCGTTCAAGCTGTTGTTACAATAAAAGTCTAGGGAGGCAGGTCGCTATAGCCAAGCAGTCCCTTAGCCTTCTCTTTCACAGAAACATGTGTCAGAGTAAATCATTCATCCGTCACTCAGGGTCTGCTGGTCAGTGTATGAGTCAAACCACAGTTTCTTCTATCAGAGACCAGAGAGAGGAGAGAGGGGGGAGAAAGAATGAGAGACAGTGGATTAGTTTTGCACATTTGCCACAACAAAATACAATTCACGAGGTGGCTTAAGACAACAGAAATTAATTTTATTAGAGTCTGGAGATGAAAGAGATTCACTGACAGATGGAGACAGAGATAGACAGATGGTAGGTAGACTGAAACACAGATATACAGGCACAAATATTACACAAAGGGGTCTATAAATAGGTGTATAGATTTGCAACTTCCCAACATATGCAATCATCCGTCTCCATTACCTGTCCTGCTGTCTCGGTGAGGTTTTCTTACGTCAGGCCCAAGGGTGACTTTCCCAACTTTACTGAGAGGTAATGGACATATAACATTGTGTAAGTGTTAGGTGACAACGTGTGGATGTGATACCTGTAAATATGGCAATATGATACAAGGTTAGCCTTAGCTAACAATTCCATTAAAAAGTCAAATAATTGCTCCCTTTTTTTTTTGGTGGTGAGAGCCTTTATGATACCATCTCTTAGCTACTTTTGGGGTAATCTGATGCAGCATTGTTTACTGCGATCACCATACTGTACATACGCCCCCCAACTTGTTCATCTTACCACTGAGTCGATACTCTTTCACCAGCATCGCTCCTTTCCCCACACTCCCTGTGGTAACCATCGTTCTTCTCTCTGTTTCTATAGTTGGGCTTTTTCAGATCCCACACGTACGTGAGATTAATCAGCATCTGTCTTCATCTGTCTGATTTACCTCATGTAGCATAACGCCCTCCAGGTCCCTCAGGGTCATTACAAATGGCAGGATTTCCTCCTCTCTTGTGGCTGAATAATGTTTAATTTTATGTCGGTTCAGAAGTGGGCAATTCCCACCAGTCAGAGCGTTCTACACATGTGCTTGCAGGGGCAGCACTCCCCCAGACCGTCCCCACAAACACCGACGTGCTGATGCCACGTGGGGACCACTCTGGGGAAATGACACGGTTGGCGCCTGGTGAGGAGAGGAAGGACTGTGGGCCCAGAGAGGGTTTGGGCATCATGTTAGATGTTTAATTCCCAGGCTCGTATCTGAGTTAGCCCGTTTATTCAGTTATGGAGCCCAGGTTAACCCCTGTGAACCGAAGAGATGAGGAAGCGATAATGCCCATCAGGTACTGTGGTGATTAGAAATAAAGAACATTTTATTACATGAACGTGGGGGAGAGCATGACATGTTAGAGGTGGGGACCCACACAACCATGTGGGATGGGCACTCAAGTTAAGGGTTGAGAGAAGAAGCAGCGGCGGGGGGGGGGGGTTGGGGGCTCATCACAGAAAGTCAACCAAGACAGGGAGAGAAAATAGACATTTAAAGGGAGGAAGAGTCCAGGGAACACACAGATATTTCCTTCACCCAAATCATGTGTATTCTCCTGGACATTCCCAGCAGACAGTTTCTCCAACTATGGTCCCGACATTCCTTCAGCACCTCCTGGGATCATGAGATGGGCTCCAAGGCTCCCCTTCTCTGAACGGTGCACTGTTTGCTCTGTGTTCATGTCCTGGCTGCATCGTGGGTCCTTCTCAGGCTGTTCTGAGCCTCAAATAGCAGTACTCCAAGCACCCCGAGGACAAAGCCTGCCACACCCATCTGGATGGAATTCCCCACCGTGTAGTCTTGGGGGTGGGAGGTGGACAAAGAGGTCATAGAGGTCAGAGTGGACCAAAGTCACCCCAGGATGACATCCAGAACCCTGGCTGTCCACTCAGGATACCAACCTCCCTTTGAGGGGACATGAACCTCAACCCCCAACCCCATACCTGAGAGTTTCTCCCACTCACCCATATTGAGGTCTGACCTATTTGGTGATGGGCTGAGGGTGTCAGCTGCTCCTGAGAATCATGACATGAGGGTGTGAGTGAGGACCTGGGGAGACAGGAGCCTTCCTCCTGGGCCCTGAGCTCTCAGATGCCCCACTTCTCAGATGATGACCTTCACACCGTCCCTCCATGAGCCTGTCTCTACTAGGCCAGGTTCCAGGGGCCCTTCGTTGGATGACCTCAGCCTCCTGTAATCCCTGAGTTCAGAACCTGTTCTGAGTGACTTTGGTAAGAGCTGTACTTCTCACGTTGAGGATAACGGAGAACAAGGATCTCAATGCAGAAATAATTTGGAGCTGTGTGGTTTTGTGTCTTGTTGGCGACACAGGACTCATAAGGCTAAACATCTACAGCTGAGAGATCCCACTAAGTTGACAGCTGAGGACCCAGGGTCCATGGAGGAAGGATTGGTGGCAGGGGCTTCAGAATATCCTGTCAGTGGCAAACTCCTGGGCCCCAGCACTTCTTACTGTCTCAGAATCTCCAGGGACAGGGCCCCAGGTGACATTTCAGCAAGACAGGGTCAGGGGCCCCTCACCTGAGACCAGGAGTTCCAGGGGGTCACTGGGGAGTGACAGCAGATAGGGGGAGGTGCTGTGTGAGCTGTAGCACCTGTAGGTCCCCTTGTGGGCTGAGGTCACAGGGCTCATGGAGAACTCTGCCTGATACTGTCGAGCTGGGTGCTTTGATCTCAGACACAGGGGGGGATCGGCTGCCCCCTTCTTGGACAGAAGGAAAGTGTCCCTTGAGGTCTGTGACTGACACAGCAGGGTCACAGTCTCTCCTGAGGCCATGCGGGGGCCTGGCTGCACCGAGAGGGAGGGACTGTCAGACAGGTGTCCTAGAGAGAGGGAGGGTCTGTCAGACAGGTGTCCTAGAGAGAGGGAGGGTCTGTCAGACAGGTGTCCTAGAGAGAGGGAGGGCCTGTCAGACAGGTGTCCTAGAGAGAGGGAGGAGGGTGAGGGCTGCCTGCCCACCTTGTTCTCTCTGAGGACCCTCCTCTCTGTCTGTCTCTGTTTCTCTGACTCTCCCTCTCTCCCCTCCAACTCCCTGTTTCTCTGTCTCTCTCCCTCCCTGGGGCCTGCACTTTCATTCTGGCCTCACCACCGGAGATCACCAGCAGGGCCTGTGCAGAGTCTGGGTCCCTGATTGAGCCCACTGGCTCCTCACCTGCCACCAGGATGTCCAGGGGGTTACTGGGGGTTGACCACTCAGAGGAGAGTTTGTATCCACCGTAGCATCTGTACAGGCCCCCGTGGGAGCTGCTCACAGTGTCCAGAAGGAAGTTGGCTCGAGAGGGCCCAGCCTGGGGCTGCAGGACAAGGCTCTGGGGTGGTCCCGTCCCCCCTCCTTGTGCAGGGCGAATCTGTCATAGCCGACATCAGAGCGACACTGGAGGGTCAGGTTCTGTCCAGAGGCCACAATGGGGCCCTGCTGGCTCAGGAGGGAGGGCTTCCCAGATTCACCTGGGGAGAGCAGACGTGAATTATAGGGGCTGCTCCTCCCATAAGCCTCCTTCACCCATCCTGGCGTCCAGGTCTCACTGTCTCTATGTTTTTTACTCAGGAGCCCCTTTGTTCCACTCACCTCACCCTCTTGTTCGCAGGCTTCCATCGGCTCGGTGTGTTCCAAACCACAGGTTTTCCTTCCTTGTACAGATGAAACATCTGGGCCTCCAGGGTCCCCTGACACCAGAGGGTCACAGGGCTCCCATAAGAGATCACAGAGTCTGGCTCAGCGGAGAGGGTGGGTTTGCGGAGGGTCCCTGGAAGGAAACCAGAAGGTGTATTACAAAGCCCTTCCCCACCCTCATCCCCCAGCTCAGCCCTGGACCTGTGTGCTCCCTCCTGAGCCCCAGGGGAGAAGTAACAGGTGGGACATGGAGCCTGGGGAGGACTCACCTGCCTGCACACAGGCTCTCTGGTCCAGACTCAGCCCTGCAAGAGAGTGTCTGTGAGAGGTTTGCACCTGGACATTGTAGCTCTTTCTCTCTTCTCAGGGCCCCATGTACTCGAGCTGCCTGAGCCTGAGGTTCCCCAGGAACAAAGGTTATAGCCACCCTGTCCCCTCCTGTTCCACCTCTCTGTGTCCACTACTGACCGAGGCAGAGAAGAGCGGAGAGGAGGGACGTCATGGCGTCTGCTCTGAGGCCTCCTGCTGTGCAGATGGAGTTGGCCCGGGCCTGAAGGACAGAGACACACAGGATGTGGTGGGTTAGGAGCTGCTGCTGTCCTTCTGGGCCCTCAGAGCTGTGAACCCACAGCAAACAGACTGCCCCGCCCTGGGCCTGGGTGTGGTTGTTTCCATGATGAGAACTCAGGAGGACTATAGGCCTCTGGAGACTCTCAGCCCAGATCTGGGGTCACTTCGGACTCCCAGGACCCTCTGCCTGGTCGGAAGTCCTGCTCAGAGAGGGCAGGACCCAGGTTCTCATCCTGAGTCTGCTCTCAACAGGCTGGCTCTACCTGCAGCTGACGGCCTGTTTTCTCAGCCTCACACAAAAGGAATTCTCTTTCCGTCCTTGACGAGTCCATAAACAAGTATTTACTGCTCATCTGCCAGGAATTTATCCAGGTACCGGAAATACATCTGTGGTGCAGGACATCCATTTCCTCTATTTTGAGAACTCTAATGAGCAGACTCAGGCATTCTGAGGCTAATGTTGTAACTCATTGTTGACAAAGGAGAAAATTAAAAAAACATGATAACAACTGGGCACCATGTCTAGACTGTGTTTGAAGGATCGGCTGTGTGAGTAGGTGGAGACCTAAGAGGCGGAGTGAGAACATTCTAGAGAGGAAAGAACGTTCTTGAGACCCCTGGACACATACAAATGGTCAGAAAGGGAGGCAGAGAGAAGAGAGTGAGATACCACCTGACACCAGGTAGAGTGGCCATTATCAACAAGACAAACAACAACAAGTGTTGGAGAGGTTGTGGAAAAAAGGGGACCCTCATTCACAGCTGGTAGGAACGTAGACTGGTACAACCGCTATGGAAAGCGGTCTGGCAATTCCTCAAAAAAAAAAAAAATTAAAAATAGGGCTACCATACGAGCCAACCACCCCACTCCTGGGTGTATGCCTGAAAAACTCAAAATCACTTATACGCAAAGATATATGCACCCCTATGTTCACTGCAGCATTATTCACGGTGGCCAAGAGCTGGAAACAGACCAAGTGCCCTGTGATAGAGGACTAGATAAAGAAGATGTGCTATATACACTGAGTGACCAGATTATGATGATCTCTGAATGCATAATACTCTGGCCACTCAGTGTGTGTGTGTGTGTGTGTGTGTGTGTATGAGGCCTGGTGCATGAATTCATGCATGGGTGGGGTCTGGCCAGCCTGGCCAGGGGGAGGGGACATGGGCGGTTGGCCGGCCTGCCTGCTGGTCGAACTCCTGGTTGAGGGGACAATTTGCAGATGAGCCTTTTATTATATAGGACAGACACTGAGTGGCCAGATTGTTATGCGTTCAGAGATCATCATAATCTGGCCACTCAGTGTATATGCAGTGGAGTACCACACGGCCGTAAGAAAGGATGAAATAGTGTCATTTACAACAACATGGATGGACCTTGAGAACATTATGCGAAGTGAAATAAGTCAGACAGAAAAAGCTAAGAACTATATGATTTAACTCATGAGTGGAATATGAAACTGAAACGTATGTACACAAACAGCAGTGTGGTGGTTGCCAGAGGGAGGGGGGCGAGGGGGAGAAAGGGGTCCTAATATGAGGTGGCAGGAGAAGATCTGACTTTGGGTGGTGGGCACATGGTCCTATGTACAGATGATGTAAATTAGTAATCCACACATGAAACCTATATGTTCATGTTGTCTAATGTCACCCCAATAAAAGTAAGAAAGAATATTTTATTACATAGCAATGGGGGAGAGCATGAGGTGCTAGAGGTGGGGACCCACACCAGCCCTGTGGATGGACCCCCCAAGTCACATGGGTGAGAAAAGAAGGGGGTTCGTCACAGAAAGTCAACCAGGATAGGGAGAGAACACTTTTAAAAAATTTATTTCATTGTTTAAAGTATTACAAATAGTAGTACATAGATCTCCTCCCCTCCCCCCATTGACCTTCCCCCAGCCTCCCGAGAAAATACACTTTTAATGGAGAAAGAGTCCTGCACAGGGAACACACAGAGAGACATTTCCTGCACCCAAACCACATCTGCTCCCCTGGACACACTCAGCAGATGGTTCCCACAACCGCTGGTCCTGACGTTCCTTCAGCACCTCCTGGGGTCATCAGATGGGCTCCAAGGCTCCCCCCGCTCTGAACCGTGCATTGTTCCCTTTGTGCTCACGTCCCCATTGCTCCCCTCCATCGGTTTCCTGCCCTCCGCCCCCATACCTTCAGCACCCTATTGTCTGTGTCTAAATGCATGTCAGCTCTTAGGTTAATCTCTTACTGCCTCTCGCCCCGTCCCTCTGAGATCTGTCATTCTGTTCCATGTATCCATGCCTCCGGACCTATATCATTTGCCATTTATGTTGTTCCTTAGATTCCACAGATAAGAGACATCATGTGATATTTGCCTTTCTCTGACTGGCTGATTTCACTTAGCATAATCATCTCCAGGAATCTCCGTGTTGTCTCAAAGACTAAGAGTTCCTTTATTTATTTATTATTATTATTATTATTATTATTATTATTATTATTATTATTACAGCTGTATACCATTTCATTGTGTAAATGTATCACAGCTTTTTTATCCACTCATCTACCGAGGGGCATGTGGGCAGTTGTAACTAACGCTGCTATGAACATAGGGGTGCATATATTCTTTCTGATTGGTGTTTCTGGTTTCTTCCTAGAACCAAAGGGGGAAAAAATAAACAAATGGGATCAACATCAAACAAGAGGCTTCTTCACAGCAAAGGAAACCGCATCAAAAATGCAGAGGGATCCCACTGTATGGGAGAAGGTATTTGCCAACGATACATCTGATGAGGGGTATATTTCCAAGATACATAAATTTCTTACATAACTCAGCAAAAGGAAGAGAAATAATCCAAATAAATCACGGGCAGAGGGTCTGGATAGACTGTTATCCAAAGAGGATATACACATGGCCAAGAGACCTATGAAAAAATGCTCAACGTCACAAATCACCAGACACGCAAATTAAAACAACAACGAGGTCCAACCTCACACCTGCCAGAATGGCCACCACCAATACATCGACCGACAGCAAGCGCTGGCGAGGATGTGGAGAAAAGGGAACCCTCGTGCGCTGCTGGTGGGAATGCAGGCTGGTGCAGCCACTGTGGAGACCAGTATGGATTTCCCCCCAAATTAAAATGGAACCGCCTTATGACCCAGCGATCCTCCAGAACCTCGTGGTAGCATGAGATCCATTTCCAAGGTTCTGCCTCGCTGGACGGCGGCGGGTTTGTTGTCTTTTGTGTTTCCGTCCCGGCTGCCATTCCTGAAACAGCAACACCCCAACGGCCACCAGGACCAAGCCAGCCACGCCCATCCGGGTGAGATTCCCCACTGTGTAGTCTTGGGGGGTTGAGGCTGGAGGTGGTGGACAGAGAGGTCACAGAGGTCAGGGCAATATCGAACCAGCCCAGCATCCCTAGATGTGTATCCAGGTCGCCTGACTCCCACGGGCTGGATGTGACCCTCTGCACTCAGCCCCATCACTGAGAATTTCCCACACTCACCTGCCTTGGAGTCTGACTTGTTCTGTGTTGGTCCCAGGGGATCAGCTGCTCCTGAGAACCAAACACACACAATGTGTGGTGAGGAGGTGGGGGAATGCTTAAGACATCTCTTCTCTGATCTCCAAGGAGTCCCCCAACTAATAATGCCCATCTCAATCCCTTGGGATGAGCACCTTCGGTGTCTTGTCTTGTAAGGAACTAGGATGCAAAGAGGAACACGTGGGGCTTCACTGAGGTCAGGAACGTGAAGGAGTGAAGGCCTGGGTCTACCTCTTAGTTCCTCCACCTCAGCCGGCTCCTTGTGTCTCTGACTCTGATTATGATCACAGTGACACCATCACTGCTACGGAGGGGACAGGCCCAGTAACGTCACTGCCTGGGGGTTCACTGTGAGGCCCCCTCTGCCAGGGGCTCAGACCCAGAACTGACAGGAAATGTAAGCTCTGAGCCACGATTCTCTCCTTTCACACCTGGAGCCACTGAGGCCCAGACAGGGGAAGGGCGTGTCCAAACCAGCACAGGTGCCTGAACCCCCACATGACTCAGCCTCTGTTCCCCCTAGAGGCACCCACCACCTCCCTAAAGAGACCTTCACTTACCCGTCTGTGGGCCTGATGCCGTGGTGGGGAGGGATGCATCCTCAGAGCCTCCTGGGGATCAGGATGAAGTGTGAGGGTCTGGTGCTGCCTTCTCCCCATTTGAGCCCGGCGCCTCCTCCTCAGCCTGAGCCCCAACGTCTCCCTCTGCCATGACCACCCGTCCTGTCCTCACCCTCACTCACCCCTCTGCAGGCCTGCCTCCATGGCTGGGAAGAAGTAAACCCTCAAGCCACTGGCCCCCACAGTCCCATGATATCTCTCCCCGAGTCCCAGCTCTCCTAGGACTCAGCCCGTTTGTCCTTGAGATCTCCGGGGGCATTTGATCCCCTGAGAGACTCAGAACTGTCCATGGGTTGTTCCATGATGAGGATGCAGGAGGACGCCAGGCCCCCCAGAGACAATCCGCCCAGATCTGGGGTCTCTTCTGACTCCTGGGACTCTCTGCCTCATCTGAACTCAGAACAGGGCCTCTGAGCTCCCTCAGAGGAAAAAAAAAATCCCAGTAACTCGTGAGCTGTGGACAGAGGCCCTGTGGATGGGGGGCTGGGTCCTTAGAGGGTCCAGCATGAGGACAGAAGGATGGGAGGATCTGGGGACTCTGGGCCCCTCAAAACTCAGACTTCGCTCCTACGTCTATGCTGTGGCCCAGTCAGGGCCCAACTGCTGCCCACCTGGCACCTTCTAGACCCAAGTAAAGGGCAGGGATGCACAAAGGTACCAGGGTCTCTGAGGGGCAGATCTCCTCTGGGTGACCATCCCTAGAGTCCCTCCCTATCTTTCAGCCATAGTTCTTCTGGGGACAGGACCCTGAGCTGACAGCTCATCAGACAGGGTCAGGGGTTCTGACCTGGGACCAGGAGCTCCAGGGGCGCACTGGGGAGTGACAGCAGGAAGGGGGAGGTGCTGCGTGAGCTGTAGCACCTGTAGGTGCCCCCGTGGGCTGAGGTCACAGGACTCATGGAGAACTCTGCCTGGAACTGCGGAGCTCGGTGCTTTGATCTCAGACGCTGGGGGGCATCGGTTGACCCCTCCTTGGACAGAAGGAAAGTGTCGCTCGGGCTCTGTGACTGACACCGCAGGGTCACCGGTCCTTCAGATGCTACCCTGGGGCCTACGTGTATCACCACTGATAGAGATGGTCTGTCAGGCAGGTGTCCTAGAGAGAGGGAGGAAGGGTGAGGGCAGCCTGCCCAGCTTGTTCTGACCTGAGAGATACCAGGCCTCCCTCTGAGGACCTACCTCTCTTTTGTCTCTGTTTCTCTGAGTCTCCCCCTCACCCCTCCCACCCCCTGACTCTCACTGCCTCTTTCCCTCCCTGGGGCCTGCACTTTCATTCTGGCCTCACCACCTGACACCCCCAGCAGGGCCTGTGCAGAGTCTGGATCCCTGACTGAGCCCACTGGCTCCTCACCTGCCACCAGGACGTCCAGGGGGTCACTGGGGGCCGACCACTCCGAGGAGAGGTTGTATCCACCGTAGCATCTGTACCGGCCCCCGTGGGAGCTGCTCACAGTGTCCAGGGAGAAGTGGGCCTGAGAGAGCCCAGCCTGGGGCTGCAGGACAAGGCTCTGGGGGAGGTCCCGTGCCCCCTCCTTGTGCAGAGCGAATCTGTCATAGCCGACATCAGAGCGACACTGGAGGGTCAGGTTCTGTCCAGAGGCCACGATGGGGCCCTGCTGGCTCATGAGGGAGGGTTTCCCAGACTCACCTGGGGAGACCAGACATGAATTATGCTCCTCCCATAACCCCTTCTCCTGGCCTGGCCCCAGGTCTCACTGTCTCTCTCTGTGTCTCTGATCCATGGACCCCTGTGCTCCCCTCACCCCACCCTCTCCCATAGGGCTCCCCTCACAGCAAAGATGCCAATAATGTGTTTGGTGCCTCAATCCATGATGAGACAATAATGGGACTCACCTGGGACCAGGAGCTCCAGGGGGTCACTGGGATGTGACCACACATGGGGCCTGTTCCTGTAATAGCCATAGCATCTGAACGTCCACCTGTGGCTGGGGGTCACAGGGCCCACAGGGAACAGGGCCTGGAACTGCCCACTGGGCTGTGGCTGTGAGTCCAGGGTCCAGGAGAGACTGTGATCTCCTTCCTTAGTCAGAAGGAACCTGTCAAATCCTTGCCCTGACCCACACTGGAGGGTCACGTTCCCTCGTGACGTCAGGACAGGGCTGGGCAGGGCTGAGAGGCTGGGTTTGCTGTAGGATCCTAGGAGAGGACGAGGTAGCATTTTAGATGGGCTCATACCTCCTTCACATCACCAAGGGCTGGGCTGTGAGAGGGAGATACCCTGAGAGCAGACCCCCTTCCTGAAGGCAGAACTTTGAGGCTGGGACCTCTGGGTGTCCTCTCACCTGTCACCACCAGATGCAGAAGGTCACTGAACTTTGACCAGCCTGTGAATCTGACATAGTAACAGTAGTATCTTCCTGCATCATGCTCTGTCATGCGTGTGATGGAGAACTTGACCTTGTCTCTGGGATTCCACTTAGTCTGTGTTTTCCAAAGCACACGTGTTTGTTGTCTATACATACAGAACTCCTGGGCTTCCAGGGTCCCCTGACACCAGAGGGTCACAGGGCTCCCATAAGGGATCACAGGGCCTGGCTCAGCCCAGATGGTGGCTTTGGAGAGGGTCTCTGGATGGAAATCAGAGGCTACATTACAAGGACATTTCAAACTTCCTGTCTCCCAGCTCAGCCCAAGACCCTCCTGGCTTATCACGTCATCCCAGGACCTCTGTGCTCCTTCCTGAGCCCCAGGGGTGAAGTGACAGGTGGGATATGAAGCCTGGGGAGGACTCACCTGCTTGCACGTGGATGATCTGGCCCAGACTCAGCCCTGGAAGAGAATCCCTGTGAGCGGTTTGCACCCGGATGTCTGAGCTGATTCCTTTCCCATCAGGCCCTGTCCATTCGAGCTGCCTGAGCCTGAGGTTTCCCATGAACAAGAGGATGAAGCTGCCCCTCCTGCTCCCCCTCTAAGTGCCCACAACTGACCAAGGCAGAGAAGAGCAGAGAGGATGGATGCCATGGCGTCTGCACTGAGGCTCCTGCTCTGCAGATGTAGGAGGCCTGAGCCTGAAGGACAGAGATGCACAGGATGTGGTGGGTCAGGAGCTGCTGCCCTCCTTCCGGGTCCTCAGAGCTGTCAACCCACAGCAAGCAGACTGCCCCGCCCTGGGCCTGGGTCAGGGTTTTTCCATGATGAGGCCATTGGAGACTCTCAGCCCACATCTGGGGTCACTTCGGACTCCCAGGACCCTCTGCCTGGTCGGAAGTCCTGCTCAGAGAGGGCAGGACCCAGGTTCTCATCCTGAGTCGACCCTCAACAGGCTGGCTCTATCGGCAGCTCACTGCCTGTGTCCTCAGCCTCCCCCAAAGGGAATTCTCTTTCTGCCTTGGACTCGTCCGTAAACCAGTATTCACTGCTCACCTACCACCTGCCGAGTACTTGTACCAAGAACAGAAATACATCCGTGATCCAGGAGACGCATTTCCTGTATTTTGAGAACTCTAATGAGTAGACTTGGGCATTCTAAGGCTAATGTTGTAATTCATTGTTGACAAAGGAGAAATTTAAAAAGCATGAGAACAACTGGGGAGCATGTCTGGACTGTGTTTGAAGGAATGGCTGTGTGAGTAGGTGGAGACCTAAGAGGTGGAGTGAGAACATTTTAGAGAGGAAAGAACGTTCTTTAGACCCCTGGACACATACAGACTGTCTAAAAGGGAGGAAGAGAGAGGGAGGTGGTGGCTGGTCATGGGTGTGGTGATCACCACACAAGGGCATGGGGTGATATCTTTAACAGAAAAGGAATATATAAGATGTATTGGTCAGACTGTCTTATAAAATCCTATGTGCCACGTATTACAAATAAACGAGAGAAGTGCAATATTTGTAAATAAAATATCAACAGTAACCTATACTAATAGAAGGGTAATATGCTAATTAGACTGGAATTCTGGGATGCAGGTCCTACGTCTCACACAGGTTCCACCTGACTTTCTGTCTCTGTGAGCAGCGGGATCTCTCCATGTCCTGGGGGCCAATCATCTGAGTCATTTCTGCCCCTTCAGAGCACCTTTGAGGCCGGGTGTCACTCCCCTCTTTAAAATGTGGAGACTCTTCAGGGTTCAGTCAAGAATGACGTTTCTGAGAGTCTTGCTCAAAGTCAGTAACACACACAGACATACATTCAATATCAGTTGTGGTGCTACCATCTGAGTGGTTGAAAGACACTTGAGCAGGCTACTTCCTCCCTTGACTTCTCAGCAATACCAACGCCTTCCCCACAAAGATGGTGAGAATTCTTCTCGACTGAGATACGGAGGAAACAAACCCAGCCATTCAATGCAGGTGGAGATGGTGGCGGTTTGAGAGATTGAAAAGTGGAGATGCCTCATCCAAAGGAGCAGAAGGAAGACTCCAGGTCAGTCAGACCTGCAGACAGATGAGACTCTGAGGAACAGGTGAGACCTCAGATACTGCTGAGCTGCCTCCTGAGCCTGGACTCCCCCCAGAGCCCTCATTCTGGGAAGATGCAGAGCCAGGCCCAGGGCGGGGCCATCCCCTGGCTGGGGGTCCACAGCTGGGAAAACCCAGAAGGGCAGCAGCAGCCCACATCCTGTGCGTCTTGGTCCTTACAGGTGCAGGCCTCCTCCAGCTGCAGAGCAGGAGCCCTCAGAGCCATGATGTCCATCCTCACTGCTCTTCTCTGCCTCGGTCACTTGTGGAGAGCGGCAGCAGGAGGGGATGGGCAAGAAATTCCCCCTTGTTCTTGTGGAACCTCAGGCTCAGGCAGCTCAAGTGGACGGGGCCCTGATTGGAAGAAAATCAGCTCAGACGTTCGGGTGGAAAACACTGACAGGGACTCTGATCAAGGGCTGAGTCTGGACCAAGGGACCTGTGTGCAGGCAGGTGAGTCCTCTCCAGGCTCCATGTCCCTCCTCTTAGGTCATCCGCTGGGACTCAGGAGGGAGCACAGAGGTCCTGGGACGAGGTGATACAATGAGAGTATTTAGGGCTGATCTGGGAGACGAGGTGCCGGGGGGGGGGCGGGGGAGGGGGTAAGGTCTTTGTAATGCAGCGTCTGGTTTCCTTCCAGGGACCCTCTCCAAAGCCACCATCTGGGCTGAGCCAGGCTCTGTGATCCCTTTTGGGAGCCCTGTGACCCTCTGGTGTCAGGGCACCCTGGATGCCAAAAGGTTCTATCTGTATAAGGAAAGAAAACGTTTGCTTTGGGACACGCAGACCCCATGGGGGCCCACGAACAGGGCCAAGTTGTCCATCAAACAGATGAACCAGGATTCTGCAGGGATATTCTACTGTTACTATCACAGCCCCACCGGCTGGTCAGAGCCCAGCGACTTCCTGGAGCTCATGGTAACAGGTGAGAGGCCCTCAGTGGTCCCAGCCTCAGGCTCTGCCCTCAGGAAGGGGGTCTGCTCTCAGGGTGTCCCCCTCTCACAGCCAAGCCCTGGGGGACATGAGGGAGGTGTGAGCCCCATTTAACACGCGGCCTCCTTCTCTCCTAGGATCCTACATCAGACCCAGCCTCTCAGCCCTGCCCGGCCTTGTCATGACCTCAGGAGGGAATGTGACCCTCCTGTGTGGCTCAGGGCAGCGATTTGATGGGTTCATTTTGACTAAGGAAGGAGATCACAGGCTCGCCTGGTCCCTGGACTCTCAGCCACAGCCCAGTGGGCAGGTCCAAGCCCTGTTTCCTGTGGGCCCCGTGACCTCCATTCAGAGGTGGACGTTCAGATGCTATGGCTGCTACAAGAAGGTGCCCCAGGTGTGGTCACACCCCAGTGACACCCTGGAGCTCCTGGTCTTAGGTGAGAAATTCCCATCCCTATCACATCCATGTTTTGAGAGACCAGACAGGTTACTGGTATCTTTGCTCAGAGGGGAGCTCCCTGTGAGAGGGTGGGGTAAGGTAAGTTTCGGGGCTTCTTGATCAGAGACACTGAGTGTGAGAGACACAGTGACACCTATGGGCCAGGCCAGGAGAAGGGGTTTATGGGAGGAGCAGCCCCTGAATCTGGGAAGCCCTCCCTCCTGACCCAGCAGGGCCCCATCGTGGTCTATGGACAGAACCTGACCCTCCAGTGTCGCTCTGAGGTCGGCTATGACAGATTCACTCTGTCCAAGGAGGAGGGGTAGCACCTCCTCCAGAACCTTGTCCTGCAGCCCCAGGCTGGGCTCTCTCAGGCCCACTTCCCCCTGGACACTGTGAGCAGCTCCCATGGGGGCTGGTACAGATGCTACGGTGGATATAACCTCTCTTCCACATGGTTGGCCCCTATTGACCCCCTGGACATCTATATGGTTGTTGAGGATCTAGTGGCTTCAGTAAGACACCCAAACTCTGCACTGGCTGGGCTTGTCGGGGGGATGGGGGTGTCTCAGGTGGTCATGGCCAGGACAGGGAGTGTGGGTTCTCCACGGAAGAAGACAGCATGAGCCATGGAATGGGCGCAAGAGGAATGGACTCAGGGAAAACAGAGACAGACAGAGAGGAGGGTCCTCAGAGAGAGGTCTGGTGACTCTCAGGTCAGAACCACGTGGCCAGGCAGCCCTCACCTTCCTGCCTCTCTCTAGGACACCTGCCTGACAGACCCTCCTTATCAATGTAACCGGGCACCTTAGGAGAGAACGTGGCCCTTCTGTCAGTCATAGAGATTGAGGAACACTTTCCTTCTGTCCAAGAAGCGGGCAGCCAATCCCCTGCTTTTAGATGAGAGTTTTCAGCTCGCCAGCACCAGGCAGAGTTCTCCATGAGTCCTGTGACCTCAGCCCACGGTGGGGAGGGGACCTACAGGTGCCACAGCTCACGTAGCACCTCCCCCTACCTGCAGTCACTCCCCAGTGAGCCCCCTGGAGCTCCTGGTCTCAGGTGAGGGGTCCTTGACCCACTTCTTTCTCTTCTTTTTAAAAAAATATATTTTTATTGATTTCAGAAAGGAAGGAAGTGGGAGAGAGCGATAGAAACATCCAGGATGAGAGAGAATCATGGATCAGTCGCCTCCTGCAAGTCCCCTACTGGGGATCGGGCCCACAACCCGGGCATGTGCCCTTGACAGGAATCGAACCTGGGACCTTTCAGTTCGCAGGCCAACGCTCTATCCACGGAGCCAAACTGGCTAGGGCTTGACCCACTCCTTTCTATGCTCAGTCAGCTCAGGGCCCTGTAATGAGACCCTGGGGCTCCACCAAACCATAGGTTCCAGACCCCCTAACTCTAACGCTCATCCATGGATTCCTGCTCCCCAGGTTTTGAATAAGGGGCGTCTCTCAGCCTTGGGGAAATAAGATGTTGCAGTCGTGCATTTCAGATAAAACATTGAAAAGAGCACTCAGTTTCTGTACTGAGACAACTTTTTCTGTGTTTGGTTTACCTCTTAATTTCTCTCTCTCCTTTTTATTGTTGACAATATTACAGATATCCCCCGGTTTTCTCCCTTTTTGGCTCCCTCCACCCAACACCCACCCTACCTCAGGCCTTTGCCATACTATTGTCTGTGTCTGTGGGTTCGGCACATATGTTCTTTGGTTGATCTCTTCCCGTCCGTCCCTCCCTCACCTCCCCTGGTCCCCACTGAGATCCATCAGTCTGTTCCAGGTATCCATACCTCTGGACCTATTTTGTTTGTCCGTTTATTTTGTTCAGTAGATTCAACATATCAGTGAGATCCTGTGATAGTTGTCTTCTCCAACTTGCCCATTTTGCTTACCATAATACTTTCCAGGTCCCTCCACGCTGTCTTAAAGGGTAAGTGATCCTTCTCTTTTACTGCTGCATAGTATTCCACGCTGTAAATGTACCACAGCTTTTTTTTTTTTTTTTATCCACTCATCAAGTGATGGGCACTTGGGCTCTTTTCAGATCTCAACTATTGTAAATAACGCTCCTATGAACACAGGGGTGCATACATCCTTCCTGATCGGTGTTTCAAGATTCTTAGGATATATTCCTGGAAGTGAGATCGCTGGGTCAAATGACAGTTCCATACTTAATTTTTTTGGGTAAACTCCATACTGTGTTCCATAGTGGCTGCCCCCCTCTGCATTTCCACCAGCCATGTACTAGGCTCCTCTTTCTCCACAACCTTGCCAGCACTTGTCACTTGTGGACTTACTGATGGTAGCAATTCTGGTAGGTGTGAGTTGATACCTCATTATCGTTGAGCATTTTTTCATGTTTACTGGCCATCTATATGTCTACTCAGGTCCTTTGCCCGTTTTTAAAATTGGATTTTCTTTTTTGTCTTCCTGGTGTTGAGTTGTATGAATTCTTTGTATGGTTTGGAAATTAACTCCTTATTAGATATACCATTGGCAGTAGGTTCCCTTTTCATTTTGTTGATGGTTTAGTTTGCTGTGCAGAAGCTTTTTAATTTGATGTAGTCCCATTTGTTTATTATTTCCATGGTCCCCTTTGCCCTTGGCGATGTATCAGTGAAAATCCTGCTATGTGAGATGTCTGCGATTCTACTGCCTATGTTTTCTTCTACAGTGTTTATGATTTCATGACTTACGTTGAAGTCTTTCATCCATTTTGAGTTTATTCTTGTGTGTGGTGTAAGTTGGTTTAGTTTCGTTTTTTGCTTTTGTTTTGCATGTACCTGGCCGCTTTTCCCAATACATTTATGAAGAGAGTGTCTTTGATGCTCTTACCTCCTTTGTCAAATATTAATCAATTAATATAAAAATGATGTGGTTCAATTTCTCAAGATTACTGTTGCTACTCAGGGTCTTACTTGGTTCCATGTAATTTTTTGAACATTCATTCTAGATCTGTAAAATATGCTATTGGTATTTTAATAGGGATTGCATTGAATCTGTAGACTGCTTTGGGTAGTATGGACATTTTAATGATGTTAATTCTACCAATCCATGAACATGGTATATGCATCCACTTTTTGGTATCTTCCTCTATTTCTTTTTCCAATGTCCTATAGTTTTCTGAGTGCAGGTCTTTTACTTCCTTGGTTAAATCTGTTCTCCAGTATCTTATTTTTTTGTTGCAATGGTGAATGGGATTGCTTTCTTTTAAATTTCTCTTTTTGAGAGTTCATTATCTATATATATAAAAGCCAAAGTAATCATTATGACTGAATGACTGGAATGACCGGTCGACTGGTCGACCAGTTGCTATGACATGCACTGACCACTAGGGGACAGATGCTGAACTCAGGAGCTGCCCTCTGGTGGTGCTCCTCCTTAGGCACCTGGTGCTAAACCATTCCTAGAGACCTGCTTTCTGGGTCAGGGTTTCATACATAGCAGAGCAGCTCCCTCACTGTGATCTATTGAAAGTCAGCCCTTGACACAAGGGTTTGTCTTGCTCCCATCCTCTCCCTTCCTCGGGGGACTCCTGCCCATCATGGTGGTGGTGTGGCAGTGAGGGAAGGAGGGGGGGGGCGAGGCGGGGAACCGTGAGGTGGCGGGGCACTGAGGGCAGCATTGGCGTTTGGTGTCCACTCCTTTCACACCCAGCCTCGCTACCATTACCTCCTCTCCTGACCCTGCTGGGGCCTTTGGGCCTGGGCTGGGATGGGGAACTAGGGGTGGGTGGCAGTGGACGTGGCCCCTTTCCCAGGGGTGCCAAGGCCCAGTTCCCTCCTTGGGGCTGGTGGCCAACCTCTCACGGCCCCCCCCACAGGCCAGCCAACCTCCCGCAGTCCCTCCTGCCCCCATGCATGAATCAGGCACTGGGCCTCCAGTTGGTATATAAAAATGCTATCAATTTCTGGATATTAATTTTGGATCCTGCTACTTTTCCAAATTTATTTATGAAATCTAGCAGGTTTAGGGCTTTCTATGTATAAATACCATGTCATCTGTGAATAATGAGAGTTTTACTTCCTCTTTTCCAATTTGGATGCCGTTTATTTCTTCTTGTCTGACCGCTGTGGCTAGGACTTCCAGTTCTATGCTGAATAAGAGTGGTGAAAGTGGACATCCCTGTCATTTTCTTGATCTTAAGGGAAATGCTTTTAGGTTTTGCCCATTGAGTATGATGTTGGATGTAGATTTGTCATATATGGCCTGTGTTATGTAGAGGTATGATCCCTCTATTCTCACTTTACTGAGAGTTTTTATCATCAATGGGTGCTAGATTTTGTTGAATTCTTTTTCTGAATCTATTCATATGAGCATGTGATTTTTATCCTTCATGTTGTTTATGTGGTGTATCACATTTATTGATTTGTGAATATTGAACCATCCTTGCATCTCCAGAAACAGTGCTATTTGGTCATGGTGTATGATCTTTTAAATTTATTTCTGGATCTGATTTGCTAATATTTTGTTGAAGATTTTAGCACCTTTTCTTCTTCTTGTATCCCTGTGATGTGAATGTTGTTTCATTTGACATTTCCCCAAAATTCTTTTAAACTACCCTTTCTATTTTGCTGCTCTAATTAGGTGTTTTTTTCTACTTTGTCATCCAAATCACTGTTTGAACTTCTTCCTCATTCATTCTACTTTTGATTTTTTCCAGTGTATTCTTGATATCAGATGTGTTTTTCCTCATTTCATACTGGTTCTTATTCTTGGTTTCTATTTGTTCTCTCATGCCATTCTAGTTCCAACTCAGTTCCTTGTTATTTTCATTAGGTTCCTTGAGCATCCTTATAACCATTACTTAGCACTCTATATCTGATAAATTGCGGGCCTCCGTTTTATTTAGCTCATTTTCTCCTGTAGATTGCCCCTTTTCTTTAATTTGTGGGTTGTTTCTTAGTCTCTCCTACTTTATCTGTCTCTTTGTGTTTGCTTCTATGTATTAGAGAGATCGGCTGCGACTCCCTGACTTTCTGGGGTAGCCTTGTGCCGTAGGTATCCCATGGTACTCAGTGGCAGTCTCCTTGATCTCTGAGGTGTATGTTCTAGAAATGTGCCATGTGTGTATAATGTGGTCCCTCCTATTATAATTGGGTCTTGTTTGCTGTTTGGCCCACTGGTGTGTGAGATAAACCCTCAGGGAGGCTCACCATGAGGCTCACCTCCAACCACATGGTACAAATATTTGTGCAGGTGCTGACAGATAAAACAAGAAAAACAAAGCAAAACTAAAAACACCCTTCACCAATAACAACACAAATAAAGAGTAAGAAAATAAATATAAAAGTTGCAGAGCCCCTGATTCTGATCCCTCACCCATGGATTCTTGTTCCTCAGGTTTTGAATAAGTGGGATCTCTTAGCCATAGGGAAATAATATTATGGGGTCTTACATTTCAGACAAAACACTGAACAATAGCACTTAATGTCTCTATTGAAACCACTTTTCTTATTAATACTGAGCTATGGTGGGCAGCCAAACTCTACTGCAAAGAGGCTCAGTGCAAGTTCCAAATTCACAGATCAAGGAAGGCTAATAATAATCCAACGAGGAGACCAGGGAACCTGGCAGTGTAGAGAAAGGGCTCAATAAGGAACTGTGTAAAACTTAGGGCCTGAAAATTGGGGCCTCTGAGAGCACAGAACCTTGAAGGAAGGTTCATGTCTCCCCAAGTCCTCACACCCTCATTTCATAATTTTCGGGAGCAGTTGACACCATCAGCCCACCACAAAATAGGTGAAACCCAAAATCACTGATGGGAGAAGCTCTCACTTATGGGACTGGGGACGGGGGTGGGGGGAGTAGAGGGTCCTGTCCTGTGAAGGAGAGGTGGGTGTCCTGTGTGGACATCCAGGGTCCTGGGATTTCTCGGGTCTGCTCTGACATCTGTGAACACTTTGTCCACAATTCCTACTTCCCACCCAGAAGACTACACAGTGCAAAATCTCATCCGGATGGGCGTGGCTGGCTTGATCCTCGTGGTCCTTGGGGTTCTGCTATTTCAGGCTGGAAACCACACCAGAAGGACCCTTGATGCAGCCAGGATGGGAACACCGAGGGAACAATGCACCGTTCAGAGTGGGGGAGCCCTGGAGCCCATCTGATGACCCCCGGAGATGCTGAAAGAGACTATGGACCACAGTTGGGGAAACTGTCTGCTGAGAATGTTCAGGGGAGAAGACGTGGTAGGCAAGGTTTAGGTGCAGGAGAAGGTGGGCCATGTCCCTGTAGAGGACGCCTCCGCCATCCACCTGGGGTGCTCTCCCTCCCTCCCTGACCTCGCTGACTCTACTCCACTGCCATTCTGTTCTCACCTGTGACATGAGGGTCCGTCTCACATGGCTGGTTTGGATTCACATCTATTCACCCCTTCATGCTGGGTCACATCCATCCCAACAAAATACGATATCTTCATAACCTTGGAATTTTTAAACCATAAAGAACAAAGGACAGGTACCTGGGGCATTGTGGGTGAATGTCAAAATAATGCAGCTCACTGACAGAAAGGGGACACAAAGGATCAGGGGTTGTGTGATTCCATTTTTGCAAAATGTCCAGGAGAAGGAAACCCATAGAAACAGAAATCTGATTGGTTTGTCAGAAAATGAAACCCGATTTCTAGCCGGTGAGGCTCAATGGTTGAGCACTGACCTATGAACCGGGAGGTCGTGGTTTGATTCCTGGTCAAGGCGCATACCTGGGTTGTGGGCTTCATCCCCAGTGCAGGAATTGCAGGAGATGCCCGATCAATGATTCTCTCTCATCAATGATGCTTCTATCTCTCTCTCCCTCTCCCTTCCTCTCTGAAATCAATAAAAATATGTATTTATAAAAATAAGACAGAAAATGACACCAGGTTGAGGCCCTTCATGTCTCATATGATCCTCATAACAACCCTTAGAAGTGAGGTTTTAAAATTTTGCCCAACACCCACAGAGGGAGAGGAGAAGAGACTGGCTCATAGTAGACGCTCAATAAATGTGTCCCCAGGTCTTGAGAAATGTCTCCCACACGCTCTTCTACCCAAAGCTTGGAGATGGAGTACACAGCATGAGACAAAGAGGTACAGTCTGGGGACAAGAGGCGGTGAGGAGGCAGAAAGGACTCCGAAGGTTTGATCGAGAGCAGGAGCTCTGCTCACAGAGACAAGGAAGTCAGAGACAGGAAGTGATAGGGAGAAGCAGCAGCACACACCCAGGCCCGGAGGGCGGTGCTGGTGGCCTCTGTGGGTGACTGACAGTGTTGTAACATCCCCCAGGCCCCCTGTTCCTCTTGGGGTCGGCAACTTTGGCACAGCCCCATTGGCTCCTGCAGGCGGCCAAGGCAGAGAGAGAAGGGGCCCCCAATGCTCCCCTCTCTCCCCCTCACACACTGGACCAATCCCACCGTTCTGGCTCCCGGTTCTCCTTTCTGTGACCCAGTTCTCCCCACAGACAAGCTCAGGTGAAGGCCCAGGATAGCTCGCTGGTGTGACTGCATCATCCTCCCTCTGGTTTCTAGACCCTCACTGTGGGCTCAGGTGTGTAATTCTGATGACCCCAAACGTCTCTGTCACTGGCCATCCCCTGCACAAAGCTTGTCCACGGGGCTCCCCTGACTTCAGCCACATCCAGGGATCTCTACCCGGCAGTCCATGGTGCTGACGATCAGACTGAGCTACACTCTTCAGCCCCAGTGAGGCCAATGCCTCCTCCAACCAAATGCATCCCAGCGAACCTCTTCCCCTCCCTCCCACACAACCCAGGTGAGGACCACATCGTGCCGCCTCACGGGGCCCCCTGAGCCCATCTGAACAGAGCCCCCTCCTCTCCAAACCTCCTAGACCTGAAACAACATATGTTTATTTCAAAAATGTATCCCTTACATTTTGGAAATAAAGCAACAGACTTGGCAATAATCGATGTGTGAATCAAAACAGAAGTGAATGTTTTAGGTTAAATGATAATGTAACTATTACACATCAAACCTATGAAATGAAAAAATGGAAAACCATGTGTGCTTGTGAGTGTGTGTGAGTGTGAGTGTATATGTGTTTATGTTGAGTGTGTGTATGAATGTGCATGTGTGTGTGTTCCTGGGCAGCTATACCCATCTGTCTGAGGGAAGCAGAGGTGAGAGCTGAGGCTGGAGGGTCACATCTGGATGATGATGAACAGCCTTGAGCTCAGAAGGAAGAGTCTGGACTCACCCTGAAGACAGTGAGGGCCATGGAAGGGTTTTAGGCATAAACAGCTTCTGAGAGTGAGTGGCAAGGGCAGATGTGGAGCGTGAACTGGAGAGGGGAGTGAGGGTGTGGAGGTCAGAGCTCAGGAAGGAGGTGGTCATGATGGCTGCCTAGGGGGGTGTGAAGGTGACCTCCCTCCCTGCCTTGGTGACTGGAGGCACCAAGGGGCCCTCAGGACAGTGAGCCCAGGGGTGGGGCGGGAGGAGCCTGGGGCTGTGCAAGATGCATCTCCTCCCACAGAGCAGCTCAGCGCCTCCTCCTGGCCCTGGGATGCAGGTCCTACGTCTCACACAGGTTCCACCTGACTTTCTGTCTCTGTGAGCAGCGGGATCTCTCCACGTTCTGGGGGCCAGTCATCTGAGTCATTTCTGCCCCTTCGGAGCACCTTTGAGGCCAGGTGTCACTCCCCTCTTTAAAAGGTGGAGACTCTTCAGGGTTCAGTCAAGAATGACGTTCATGGGAGTCCTGTTCCAAGGCAGTAACACACACAGACCCAGTAAATATCAGGTGTGGCGCTACCACATCCTGAATGGTTGGAGGACATTTGAGCGGGCTACTTCCTCCCTTGACGTCTCAGCAATACCATCGCCTCCCCCACAAAGAGGGTGAGAATTCTTCTCAACTGAGATATGGAGGAAACGAAAAACCAGCCATTCAATGCACATGGAGATGGTGGCAGTTTGAGAAATTGAAAAGCAGAGATGCCTCATCCAGAGGAGCAGAAGGAAGACTCCAGGTCAGACCCCGTGTGTGGAGTCACCTGGATCGTAACAGACCCTTGCCGTGCAGCGGGGAGGTTATGGTCTTTCCATCGCATGGCGCTAGGCCAGTGGGCGAGTCTTTAGGACACGGTGAGCATCTTACCTGCCTCACAGCATTTGCAATAAGCAATGCCAGTTGGGCGACAGGTCAACACAAGAAAAATCAATCCATTACCATTTCTTTCACCAAACTATCTTATTACCTTGTGGGAGAGATTTCTTTTCTTCAGGTGGACAGAAGAACACGAACGTAGGGGGAGGTGGACACAGCGGAATCACTAACATGAAGACCTTCTGTTGCCCATAGACACCAGGAAGACAGGGAAGAGGATAGTTGCGATGCCAAAATGATACCACGGACCGGCACTCAGATCACCTCAAAAATATTGCAGATCTGTAATGTGCAGTCGAGAGCAATAGAAAAGCAAGCAAACACCTTTATCAAGCAACGGACACTGACATGCCAATGCCCAGTGACAGTCTGTAAAGGTGATGAGCTGGCCTTGGCTGGTGTTCTCAGTGCTTAGAGCATCAGCCTGACCACCGAAGGGTCACAGGTTTGCTTCCCCCTCAAGGACATGTGCCTTGGTTGCAGGTTTGCTCCTCAACTCTCATGTGGGATGCACCCAATTGATGTCTCTCGGACATCGATGGTTCTCTCTCTCTCCTCTCTGTCTCTCTCTCCCTTTCACTCTCTTTCAAAATCAATGGAAGAAAATTACCCTGGGGTGAGGATTAAAAGAAAAAGAAAAAAATTTTAAAAAGTGCTGAGCGTTATACATCATTGAAGAAATACCAATACCTACACTGAATAATGAACATTAAAATGGCAGGAAACATGAAGGGTTGGCAGGGATGGGAACCTACCAGGACTTTGGAACCAGGGAAAGTGGAGGAAATGCAGAGGCCACTGGGAAACTGCTCAGCAGACTCTTTCATAAATGAACTCCCCCAAGAGCTGTGGTCAGGCTGTTCAGAGCCAGACACTCAGGGGCTGAGTCATGATCAGATCCTGGGTCCCGCCCTCTCTGAGCAGGAGTCAGACCAGCAGACACATGAGACCTGAGGATTAGGTGGGACCTGCTGACCAGCACCTGGACTGCTGACCAGCCTCCTGAAACCTGCACTCCCCATGAGCCCTCATTCTGGGGAGACGCAGAGCCAGGCCCAGGGTGGGGTCCTCCTCTGGCTGTGGGTCCCCAGCTGTGAAAACCCAGAAGGCATCAGCAGCTCCTGACCCACCACATCCTGTGCGTGTCTGTCCTCCAGGCCCAGGCCTCCTCCATCTGCAGAGCAGGAGCCTCAGAGCAGATACCATGACGTCCATCCTCTCTGCTCTTCTCTGCCTCGGTCAGTTGTGGACACGGGGAGCAGGAGTAGAAGAGGCGGCTGCCCGTCTTACTCTCCAGGCTCAGGCAGCTCTAGTGGATGGGCCCTGATGGGAAGGGAATCAGCTCAGATGTCTGGGTGCAAATCCCTCACAGCGATTCTCTTCCAGGGCTTCGTCTGGACCAGAGGACCCATGCAAAAGCAGGTGAGTCCTCCACAGGCTCCATGTCCCTCCTCTTCTTATACCCCTGGGGCCTTGGAGGGAGCACAGAGGTGCTGGGATGAGATGATAAAATGATAGGGTCTTGGGCTGAGCTGGGGGATGAGGGTGGGAAGGTCTTTGTAAAGCAGTCTCTGGTTTCCTTGTAGGGACCCTCCCCAAACCCACCATCTGGGCTGAGCCAGGCCCTGTGATCCCTTATGGGAGTCCGGTGACCATCTGGTGTCGGGGGACCCTGAAGGCTGAGGAGTACTGTCTGTATGCAGATGGCAGTCCTTGGTGCTTGGGCAGACAGAGATCGCTGGAGCCTGGAGAAAGGGCTAAGTTCCTCATTACAGGAAAGTATGCAGAGAGATATACCTGTAACTACCTCAGCCCTGATGGCTGGTCAGAGCACAGTGACCCCCTGAAGCTGGTGGTGGCAGGTGAGAGGACACTCAGGGGTCCCAGCCTCAGGCTCTGCCCTCAGGAAGGGGGTCTGCTCTCAGGGTGTCTCCCTCTCACAGCCCTGCCATGGGGACGTGAGGAAGGTGTGAGCCCCATTTAACATGCTGCCTCCTCCTCTCCTAGGATTCTACAGCAAACCCAGCCTCTCTGCCCTGCCCAGCCCTGTCGTGACCTCAGGAGGGAACGTGACCCTCCAGTGTGGGTCATGGCAAGGATTTGACAGGTTCCTTCTGACCAAGGAAGGAGATCACAGGCTCTCCTGGACCCTGGACTCACAGCCACAGCCCAGCAGGAAATCCCAGGCCCTGTTCCCTGTGGGCCCCGTGACCCCTGGCCACAGGTGGACGTTCAGATGCTATGGCAATTTTGGGAAGTATCCCCAGGAGTGGTCTGACCCTAGTGACCCCCTGGATCTACTAGTCTCAGGTGACGGGTCCCTATCCCAGCCTCTCTGAGCACAGGCAGCTGAGGGTCCCGCCCCAGGAGACGTCTGAGCTTGGGAGATAGTGGGGGGTCTGAGTGTTGGACACCCAGCAGAGCTCTGCCCTCAGAGACGCTGTCACCTTTGCTGAATCCTCCCCATTAACTGGGTTGGGAAGGTGTTAATTGGGCAGCGGGAGTGTCTTTGGGGGTCACAGAGCAGATGGAGGAGAAGCGACTGAGTGATTTGGAGCCACCAGGGTGAGCCCCAGCCTCACCCCTTTCCATCCTCATTTCCAGGACCCTCTGGAGGCCCCAGACCCCCACCCACAGGGCCCACTTCCACAGCTGGTGAGTCCCGGGGAGCTCTGCGCTGAGGGAGCATAGCACCCCTCCTGCCCCAGCAAGTCCTGAGAGTCTGTCAGGGGACTGAGTGACTCAGATCCTCAAGGACGGGCTTGTGTACGGGGGGGTGGGAGGGCGCTGGGAGTCCCCCCCTCTGAGGCAGTGATGGGTGGGGTGGTCATGGCAGAGGGAGGGGGGCACCAGCTGGGGAGGGGAGCTGGGCTCATGTGGGGAGATGACATCCCCACCCTTCCTGCCCTATTCTCATCCCAGGAGGCTCTGAGTGGGGCCCACAGAGGGATAAGTGAGGGGCTCTGTGGGGAGGTGGAGGGTGCCTCCATGGGACAGTGGCTGAACTTTGGGGCTTTAAGGGGTGTAGGCCTCTCTGGATTCGCTGACTTGGACCCGCCCTTCCCCTCTCTGTGCTTCAGTGTCTCTAAGTGTAAAGAAGAGAACCCTTGTCCAGATCTTATATTTCCTGTCAGTTCTGGCCCTGACCTCCTGGGAGTGGGCCTCACAGGGAAGCCTTTGGGACGTGATGTTATGGGGGCTGTTCCCTCTGTTTCAGTGATGGTGACACTGTACAGAAAGTGATAGACAGGACAAGGGTCTGGGTGCCCAGTCCTCCCCCTCAGCTCAGGCTCAGCTCAGAGGAGGGAACAGGATGGATCAGCCCTGGTTCAGCTCCCAGCTCTGCTGTTCCTGCTGTGGGCTGGCCGGTCCCTTCTCTCCTCTGAGTGTGGGGTTCCTGTCTACTCAAATCTGGTCCCTGGTGGGGTCAGTAATCCCTGATGCATGACTGCAGTGAAGTGAGAGGAGATGAGTGACAGACCCCATTGTGTGCCTCACACACAGTAGGTGCTCATTAAATGGCATCACTGGCTCATACATGACCTCCTGAGGGGATGAGGACTCCCCTTTCATGCCTGATTCCTTTCCAGGAGACGTCCCCAAACCCTCCATCTGGGCTGACCCAGGCCCCATCGTCACCAACGGGAGCTCTGTGACCATCTGGTGTCAGGGGTCTCTGCAGGCTAGTGCCCACGGTCCGTATAAAGAGAGGGGTCAGAGCCCTTAGATACGAGGATCCCACAGAACTCCAGTAACAAGGCCGGTTTCCTCACTGGAGCCACGAGGTCATCCCACGCAGGGCTGTACCTGTGTGCATATTTCACCACTGGGAACGTATGGTCACAGAGGAGTGACCCCTGCTCCTGGTGGTGACAGGAAAGGGAGACGCTGGTCTCCTCCCCCCTGTGGACTGCGGGTCTCAGGCCTCAGGGGACCCCACCCCTCACAGAACACACCTGGGGCATGAGGGTGATGGTCACTTTAACACAGACCCTTTCTCCTCCCTCAGGAGTGGGCTGTGCACCCTCCCTCTCAGCCCAGCCAAGCCCTGTGGTGGCCTCAGGAGAGAATGTGTCCCTCTCCTGCAGCTCAGAGTTCACATGGGGCCCTTTCCATCTGCTGAAGGAGGAGGGGGTGAAGAAAGTGGTAAAAGGAGATAAACCACACCCCCACCCTCCACCAGGGGGACTCAGAGGAGCTGAGAAGATGTCACCGACAGAGTCTCTGGAGAAGGACAAGGTCCCTCAGCTCAGGGTCAGGGGCGTGAAGGGAGGCTGGCTCTCTACACATCACAACCTTCCTCTTCCAAGGAATGTAAAGGAAACACTCCTTCTCAGCCCAGTTGGGACCCTCAGTGCCCAGGGGAGGGACCGTGACCCTGCAGTGTCAATCTGAGATCTGGTTGGACACCTTCCACCTGCACAGGGAGGGGTCACTGGAACCTCCCTAGCACCTCGGTCTGCAGAACATGTCTGCATCCTCTCAGGCCAATTTACCCCTCAGTCCTATGTCCTCAGGCCACCAGGGGACCTTCAGGTGCTATGGCTGCAACAGCACCTCCCCCTACCTGCTGTCCCAGCCCAGTGACTCCCTGGAGCTGGTGGTCTCAGGAGAGGAGCCCCGACCTCATCCTTTCTGTGCTCAGTCAGCTCAGGGCCCTGTCCCTGGCAGTGTGCGTGACAATAATAAACAAGGAGGTGGAGGAGGTTCCATAGAGCAGGGGCCAGCCTATGAGAGGGTAGAGACAGACAGGATCTCCCACTCCTGAACCTCATTTCTGAACCTCAGCAGAGATGAAGGGTAGGGAGGGCGAGTGAGATGCTTGTGAAATGAGGAAGAAGGTGATTAGACTGAGCAGAGACCACAGACCCCCCACCACTCACCTCCTGATGTCTTCATCTCAGAATCTGGGTCCCTGTAGTGCAGCCCCCACTGGCCACTCCCCCATGGAGAGAAGCATCCTGCCTGTGAGCACCATACTGTATGGCCCCCTGTGCTCAGCTGGAGGCCTCATGGCCCTCAGTGCTCACCTGAGAATAAGGAGTGACCATGAAGGCCTCATGGGGACCTGGGGCCTCCTGCTCAGACTCTGTGCATTCACCTCTGCTCAGTGTTTCTGTGCACACGGGTCTATTATGGCTCCTTTTAGAGAATCTTCAGGCAATACTTCCGTCTACAAGCTCACAATTTAGCTACATTATATGGAGTCCGGATCGAAAGATCAAAATTCTATTCCTATCATCATTGGCAGTAGCTTAAATTCAGACCTTTATTTTGGAGAACAACTTCTTGTTTATATGAAGTCTTCTTATCACGCACATTTTAAATTGAGCTTTATAAAGGAACTTCAGAAGCATGTGACAGCTATTTTATAATTGCGTAAATGCACAGCCCACGTAGAGAATTGCACCTCTAACACTGTAATTTGTGTGTAAGCGGTGTGATTCCTGTAGATTTCCTAAATGGTAGAAAGTGCACATAGGACAGCTCTAGGTTTGGACATACTTATTTCATGACCTGTTAGCCTCCCAAAGGCTCTCTCCCTGTGGACGGTTTTTCAGCTGATCCCTCCAACATGCTGAGAAAATTACAATAGCCACCAGGCCACAGAAGGGTCACTTCTTTATTCCTGACGGCATACCTATTTTTCTCACTCATCGTTCCTTAGGATGGAATGACGGGGTAAAACGGGCCAGAGCTTCCCCTCCAGTACCAGCTTAATTTACACCCAAAGTCAGGTCAGGCAAACCCATGAGGAATTCGACATATTATGTCAAAGGCCCTATTTGGGGTTCATAGCAATGGGCTATGAACCCGACAGAATAATGTTCATCATCCATGTGCATTTTCTGAATTGTGGGAGTTGGGACTTTAGAATCATTGCATGGATCTCTGTGATGAGGAGAGGTCCATAACTTATGTTCATATTCTTGGTACTTATACCAAAATGGGGTAACAGATGGCCACGATTTCCTACAATTGGTGCTCACTCAATATTGCAATTAGGGGGATTTTCTCTGTTATGTAAAGTTGGAACCAGAACTGAAGACTTCCTTGGTTATAAACTTTGTTGTCTTTTGAAATAAAATAATCACATGATTAGCATCCACATACCCATATTTTTCATCTGGTAAATATATCTACCACTGTAGGTATTCATTATTGTATGATAAATGAGTTAATAAAACCATCAATAGAGGAACAACTTCAGGTGAGGATGAAAATAGCAGACCCCAGAGAGGAGGGGCCTGGGTGGGGTGGGGTGAAGGGGACCAGCTCAGACTTTCACCCCTTCATGCTTCTAAGATTCAGGAGGCCCTGACACCAACCCTCCTCCATGGACCCTTGGTCCCTAGCTGTTGAGAACGGGGCATCTCTCAGCTGTAGTGGAATAAGCTCATGGGGTCTTGATCCTCAGACTGAACACAGAACACACAGCTCTTAGTTATTTCTGAATTGAGACCATTTCTTCTCTCATCCTCAGCACTTGGGCACAGCTAACTCTGATCAAGGTGACTCAGAGCAGGTGCTGAGTTGAGACATCACAGGGACGCTGGTGTCAAGGGGAGGTGGGAGCCCAGGTTCAACATCAAAGTCCTGGAGATTTGGGTGTGCCCTGACCTCTGAGACTTCTTTACCCACAATTCTTATTTTTCCATCCCCAAGACTACACAGTGGAGAATCTTATCCGGATGGGTGTGGCTGGCTTGGTCCTGGTGCTCCTCACAGTGCTACTATTTCAGGCTCGAAATGACACCAGAAGGACCCTCGATGTGGCCACGATGTGAACACAGAGGGAAGAACGCACCGTTCAGAGCAGGGGAAACTTGGAGCCCATCTGTGGATCCAGGAGGTGCTGAAAGAGAACATGGACCACAGTTGGGGAAACCGTCTGCTGAGAATGTGCAGGGGAGAAGACGTGTTAGGTGAGGTTTGGGTGCAGGACAACATGGGCCTTGTCCCTGTAAAGAATGCCTCCTCCATCCACCTGGGTGCTCTCCCTCCCTTCCTGTCCTCGCTCACTCTCCTCCACTGCACTTCTGTTCTCACACTATGACTTGAGGGTCCGTCCCACATGGCTGCGTTGAATTCACATCTATACACCCCTTCATGCTGGGCCACATCCATCCCAACAAAATGAGGCATCTTCACAACCCTGGAGTTTTTTAAACCATAAAGAACAAAGGATGGGTACCTGATCCATTGTGGGGGGAACGTCATAATAATGCAGCTCATTGACAGGAAGTGGACACAAAGATAAGGGGTTGTGCGATTCCATTTACGCGAAATGTTCAGGAGAAGGAAACCCATAGAAACCGAAATCAGGTTGGTTTGTTGGGGGTTGACCAGGAGGGCAGATGGGAGATGGACTGTTTGGTGTTTTTTCAGGGGTTAGTTATAAAAACTTCTTGAAACTAGATAGACATTGTCATGGAGACATTGTGTATTTACTGCATTCTAGTGAATTTCATATTGTAAAAGGCTCAATTGTATGTTATGTGACTGTTGCTTCAATAAAAAGAAATGCAAGTGAAGCACGCATGGTTCCCTACAGCTAGCTCCCTTATACCTTGGAGTTTACCCCACTGGTGTCCGTGGACTTTTATGGAGCCAGGACTCTCACCAGGTCAGAGGTGCCCTAAGTGCCTTATTGCTTAGGGACCAACCCACTCATTACATTTCCACCTTCACTTCTGACTTGGGCTGAGTCTAGGATCCAGGATGAGGCCCACCATCCCTGCATCCTTTTGTCTGCGCTCATCTGCCATTCAACAAAGGATGCACTACAGCTTCCGATTTACATTGTAGGCTTGGGGGATACACATACGACTTCCACACAGCCCTTCCCACCACACGTCTCTCATACACGTGCCTTCATCAGGTCAGAAAATGACACCAGATTTCCGACTGGTGTGACTCCGTGGTGGAGTGTCGACCTGTGAACCAGGAGGTCATGGTTCTATTCTCGGTCAAGGTACATGCCTGGGTTGTGGGCTCCATCCATAGTGTGGGATGTGCTGGAGGCAGCTGATCCATGATTGTCTCTCATCATTGATATTTCTTTTTTTTAATTTTTTTATTTTTAAATAAATCTTTATTGTTCAGATTATTACAGGTGTTCCTCTTTTATTTTTCCCCATAGCTCCCATCTACCTGATTCCCCACCCCACCCCATGCCCTTACCCCCCGCCACTGTCTTCATCCATAGGAGTAAGATTTTTGTACAATCTCTTCCCGAACCCCTCACACCTGCTTCCCCTGAGAATCGTCAGTCCACTCCCTTTCTATGTCCCTGATTCTATTATATTCACCAGTCCATTGTGTTCTTCAGATTTTTCATTCACTTGATTTTTAGATTCATTTGTTGGTAGGTATGTATTTGATGTCATTTTTGTGTTCATAATTTTTATCTTTACCTTTTTCTTACTCTTCCTCTTCTTAAAGAGTACCCTTGAGCATTTCATGTAATCCTGGTTTGGTGGCGATGAACTCCTTTAGCTTTTTCTTGTCTGTGAAGCTCTTTATCTGACCTTCAACTCTGAATGATAGCTTTGCTGGGTAGAGTAATCTTGGTTGTAGGTTCTTGCTGTTCATCACTTTGAATATTTCTTGCCACTCCCTTCTGGCCTGCATAGTTTCTGTTGAGAAATCAGCTGAAAGTTGTATGGGTACTCCCTTGTAGGTAATTAACTGTTTTTCTCTTGCTGCTTTTAATATTCTCTCTTTGTCTTTTGCCCTTGGCATTTTAATTATGATGTGTCTTGGTGTGGTCCTCTTTGGATTCCTCTTGTATGGGGTTCTGTGCGCTTCCTGAACTTGTACATCTATTTCTTTCACCAGGTAGGGAAAGTTTTCTGTCATTATTTCTTCTAATAGGTTTTCAATATTTTGCTCTCTCCCTTCTTCTGGCACCCCAAAAATTCAGATGTTGGTTCACTTGAAGTTGTCCCGGAGGCTCCTTACACTATCTTCATATTTTTGGGTTCTTTTTTCTTTTTGTTTTTCTGGTTGGATGTTTTTTGTTTCCACATATTTCAGATCTTTGGTTTGATTCTTGGGGTACGTTGATCTACAATTGAGTTTCTGTATATTCTTTATTTTAGACAGTGTATGCTTCATTTCTGACTGGTCCTTTTCCATTTTTTTGGCATTCTCATTAAGGTCCTTGAAGGTCTCACTAAGCTCCTCAGAAGTGTCATCAAGTTTCTCAGCGGTTTTTAGAAGATTCTTGAGTAGCCTTATACATGTGGTTCTGAACTCTATGTCATCCAGTAGTTTGCTTTCCTCCGTTTCTTTCATTCGTGACATGTTTCTTTGTTTCTGCATTTTGGCTGCTTCCCTGTGTTGATGGAGTGGCTTTGTGTGGTAGGTGACCTATAGGGGGCAGTAGCTCCGCCTTCCCAATCACCTGATGCGGACGCTCTTGGTACACCCCTTTGTGGGCTGAGTGCAAAGTCTTGGTGTAGTTAAGCCTTAATTGCTGTTGGTACACTGGGAGGAATTGACCTCCAGGCCAATTAGCTGTGAGCACTCCCTGTGTCTATAATGGAAGAACTGCTGCGCTGGAGACACGCTTATGGGGCAGGTCTTGTTTCAGTGGGGCTTTGGTGCTCTCTGAGTCTGCCTCTTGAATGTGTCACTTATGGATGTGAGGAGTTGAAATCTGGTGTCTCACACTGACCACTAGGTTCACTGGCTTCTGGATCTCCAATGGGGTGCAGGTCAGCTACTGTCTGAGGCCACTCAGCAGGAGCTACAGTGAGAGCTGCAGTTTTCTCCTCTTTGCTTGGGGTTTGGAGGTTTTGGAGTTGTCTGAGCCAGGCTGCAAGTTTGCTAGGTTAAGCTGAGATAGTGCATGCCTTTCTTATGCTAATTCTGCTGCTTGGAACTTGGGTGGGTTTGTAGGTTGTGCAGGGCGGGGCCTCAGGGTGTCACTAGGTTAGGGCGTGGCAAACAGCAATGGCTGCTAGTTAGCCGGCTCTGCGTCCCGGATGGCATCCCCGAGTCCTGTGCCCCAGTGCAGTAAACAATTATTCCTGCGCAAAGCTCTGCAAGCAAGCCACCCTCACTGGCAGACAGTTCAGGTTCTCCCCGTAGGAGTTTGGGTCCCCCGAGTCTCCCCAGAGCCTGGATTTCAGAGTAATCGGGGGCTTGTCTCCATTTGGGTTGAAAAAAGCAAGGCACCCAGTCGCCCGCAGCCAGCCCGGATCACGCGCCTTCTTACCTCAGCTTTTCAGTGCTTGTGCATGTCTCAATGCTCCTTTCTGTTTCCTTATAGTTGTAGAACTTCCACTCAGCCAGCTTTCCCGTGGTTCTGGGTGATAGACGTTTTGTCTTTTAGTTTTAGTTTTGAAATTGTTGTGGGAGGCAGCAGTTTAGGTGTTTACCTATGCCGCCATCTTGGATTCTCTTCATCATTGATATTTCTATCTTTCTCTCCCTCTACCCTCCTCTCTGAAATCAATAAGAAAATATTTTAAAAAAGAAGGAAAATGACACCAGATTGCGGCCCTTCATGTCTCAGGCACTGCTGATCCTCATAACAACCCTTAGAAGTGAGGTTTCACAATTTTGCCCAACAGGCAAAGAGGGAGAGGAGAAGAGACTGGGTTAAAATAGATGCTCAATAACCATGTCCCCAGGTCTTAGATTACAACCTGGGAATGGTCTCCAACATGTTCTTCTACCCAAAGCATGGAGATGGAATAAACAGAATTAGACAAAGAGGTACAGTCTGGAGGGACAAGAGGCGATGAGGAGGCAGAAAGGACTCTGAGGGATTGATGAAGAAAGATGGAGAGGAGGGCCTCTGCTCACAGAGACAAGGAAGTCAGAGAGGAAATGATAGGGAGAAGCAGCAGCACACACCCAGGCCCGGAGGGCGGTGCTGGTGGCCTCTGTGGGTGACTGACAGTGTTGTAACATCCCCCAGGCCCCCTGTTCCTCTTGGGGTCGGCAACTTTGGCACAGCCCCATTGGCTCCTGCAGGCGGCCAAGGCAGAGAGCGGAGGAGCCCTCCATTCTCCCCTCTCTCCCCCTCACACACTGGACCAATCCCATCGTTTTTGTTCCTGGTTCTCCTTTCTGTGACCCAGTTCTCCCCACAGACAAGCTCAGGTGAAGGCCCAGGACAGCTTGCTGGTGTGACCGCATCATCCTCCCTCTGGTCTCCAGACCCTCACTGTGGGCTCAGGTGTGTCATTCTCATGGCCCCAAACGGCTCTGTCACTGGCTATCCCTGCACAAAGCTTGTCCACGGGGCTCCCCTGACTCCAGCCACATCCAGGGATCTCCACCCAGCAGTCCATGCTGCTGACCCTCAGGCTGAGCTACAATCTCCCGCCCCAGTGAGGCCAATGCCTCCTCCAACCAAATGCATCCCAGCGAACCTCCTCCCCTCCCCCCCCCCCAACCTGGGTGAGGTCCACATCGTGCTGCCTCACAGATCCCCCTGAGCCTATCTGAACAGAGCCCACTCCTCTCCAAACCTCCTAGACCTGAAACAACATATGTTTATTTCAAAAATGTGTCCCTTACGTTTTGGAAATAAAGCAACAGACATGGCAATAATCGATGTGTGAATCAAAACAGAAGTGAATGTTTTAGGTTAAATGATAATGTAACTATTACACATCAAACCTATGAAATGAAATAATGGAAAACCATGTGTGCTTGTGAATGTGTGTGAGTGTGAGTGAATATGTGTTTATGTTGAGTGTGTGTATGAATGTGCATGTGTGTGTGTTCATGGGCAGCTATACCCATCTGTCGGAGGGAAGCAGAGGTGAGAGCTGAGGCTGGAGGGTCACATCTGGATGATGATGAACAGCCTTGAGCTCAGAAGGAAGAGTCTGGACTCACCCTGAAGACAGTGGGGGCCATTGAAGGGTTTTAGGCATAAACAGCTTCTGAGAGCGAGTGGCAAGGGCAGATGTGGAGCGTGAACTGGAGAGGGGAGTGAGGGTGTGGAGCTCAGAGCTCAGGAAGGAGGTGGACGTGATGGCTGCCTTGGGGGGGCAGAAGGTGACCTCCCTCCCTGCCTTGGTGACTGGGGGCACCAAGGGGCTCTCAGGACAGTGAGCCCAGGGGTGGGGCGGGAGGAGCTGGGGCTGTGCAAGGTGCATCTGCTCCCACAGGGCAGCTCAGCACCTCCTCCTGGCCCTGGGACGCAGGTCCTACATGTCACACAGGTTCCACCTGACTTTCTGTCTCTGTGAGAGGCGGGATCTCTCCATGTCCTGGGGGTCAATCATCTGAGTCATTTCTGCCCCTTCAGAGCACCTTTGAGGCCGGGTGTCACTCCCCTCTTTAAAATGTGGAGACTCTTCAGGGTTCAGTCTCCCATAATGACGTTCATGGGAGTCCTGTTCCAAGGCAGTAACACACACAGACCCAGTAAATATCAGGTGTGGCGCTACCACATCCTGAATGTTTGGAGGACACTTGAGCGGGCTACTTCCTCCCTTGACTTCTCAGCAATACCAACGCCTCCCCCACAAAGAGGGTGAAAATTCTTCTCAACTAGATATGGAGGACACGAAAAACCAGCCATTCAATGCACATGGAGATGGTGGCAGTTTGAGAAATTGAAAAGCAGAGACGCCTCATCCAGAGGAGCAGAAGGAAGACTCCAGGTCAGACCCCGTGTGTGGAGTCACCTGGATCGTAGCAGAGCCTTGTCGTGCAGGGGGGAGGTCATGGTCTTTCCATCGCATGGCGCTGGGCCAGTGGGCGAGTCTCTAGGACACGGTGAACATCTTACCTGCCTCACAGGATTTGCAATAAGCAATGCCAGTTGGGCGACAGGTCAACACAAGAAAAATCAATCCATTACCATTTCTTTCACCAAACTATCTTATTACCTTGTGGGAGAGATTTCTTTTCTTCAGGCGGACACAAGAACACGAACGGAGTGGGAGGTGGACACAGTGGCATCACTAACATGAACAACTTCTGTTGCCCATAGACCCCAGCAAGACAGGGAAGAGAATAATTGCGATGCCAAAATGAGACCATGGACCGGCACGCAGATCAACTCAGAAATATTGCAGATCTGTAATGTGCAGTCGAGAGCAATAGAAAAGCAAGCAAACACCTTTATCAAGCTACGGGCACTGACATGCCAATGCCCAGTGACAGTCTGTAAAGGTGATGAGCTGTCCTTGGCTGGTGTTCTCAGTGCTTAGAGCATCAGCCTGACCACCGAAGGATCACAGGTTTGCTTCTCCCTCAAGGACATGTGCCTTGGTTGCAGGTTTGCTCCTCAACTCTCATGTGGGATGCACCCAATTGATGTCTCTCGGACATCGATGGTTCTCTCTCTCTCCTCTCTGTCTCTCTCCCTTTCACTCTCTTTCAAAATCAATGGAAGAAAATTACCCTGGGGTGAGGATTAAAAGAAAAAGAAAAAAATTTTAAAAAGTGCTGAGCGTTATACATCATTGAAGAAATACCAATACCTACACTGAATAATGAACATTAAAATGGCAGGAAACATGAAGGGTTGGCAGGGATGGGAACCTACCAGGACTTTGGAACCAGGGAAAGTGGAGGAAATGCAGAGGCCACTGGGAAACTGCTCAGCAGACTCTTTCATAAATGAACTCCCCCAAGAGCTGTGGTCAGGCTGTTCAGAGCCAGACACTCAGGGGCTGAGTCATGATCAGATCCTGGGTCCCGCCCTCTCTGAGCAGGAGTCAGACCAGCAGACACATGAGACCTGAGGATTAGGTGGGACCTGCTGACCAGCACCTGGACTGCTGACCAGCCTCCTGAAACCTGCACTCCCCATGAGCCCTCATTCTGGGGAGACGCAGAGCCAGGCCCAGGGTGGGGTCCTCCCCTGGCTGTGGGTCCCCAGCTGTGAAAACCCAGAAGGCGTCAGCAGCTCCTGACCCACCACATCCTGTGCTTGTCTGTCCTCCAGGCCCAGGCCTCCTCCATCTGCAGAGCAGGAGCCTCAGAGCAGATACCATGACGTCCATCCTCTCTGCTCTTCTCTGCCTCGGTCAGTTGTGGACACGGGGAGCAGGAGTAGAAGAGGCGGCTGCCCGTCTTACTCTCCAGGCTCAGGCAGCTCTAGTGGATGGGCCCTGATGGGAAGGGAATCAGCTCAGATGTCTGGGTGCAAATCCCTCACAGCGATTCTCTTCCAGGGCTTCGTCTGGACCAGAGGACCCATGCAAAAGCAGGTGAGTCCTCCACAGGCTCCATGTCCCTCCTCTTCTTATACCCCTGGGGCCTTGGAGGGAGCACAGAGGTGCTGGGATGAGATGATAAAATGATAGGGTCTTGGGCTGAGCTGGGGGATGAGGGTGGGAAGGTCTTTGTAAAGCAGTCTCTGGTTTCCTTGTAGGGACCCTCCCCAAACCCACCATCTGGGCTGAGCCAGGCCCTGTGATCCCTTATGGGAGTCCGGTGACCATCTGGTGTCGGGGGACCCTGAAGGCTGAGGAGTACTGTCTGTATGCAGATGGCAGTCCTTGGTGCTTGGGCAGACAGAGATCGCTGGAGCCTGGAGAAAGGGCTAAGTTCCTCATTACAGGAAAGTATGCAGAGAGATATACCTGTAACTACCTCAGCCCTGATGGCTGGTCAGAGCACAGTGACCCCCTGAAGCTGGTGGTGGCAGGTGAGAGGACACTCAGGGGTCCCAGCCTCAGGCTCTGCCCTCAGGAAGGGGGTCTGCTCTCAGGGTGTCTCCCTCTCACAGCCCTGCCATGGGGACGTGAGGAAGGTGTGAGCCCCATTTAACATGCTGCCTCCTCCTCTCCTAGGATTCTACAGCAAACCCAGCCTCTCTGCCCTGCCCAGCCCTGTCGTGACCTCAGGAGGGAACGTGACCCTCCAGTGTGGGTCATGGCAAGGATTTGACAGGTTCCTTCTGACCAAGGAAGGAGATCACAGGCTCTCCTGGACCCTGGACTCACAGCCACAGCCCAGCAGGAAATCCCAGGCCCTGTTCCCTGTGGGCCCCGTGACCCCTGGCCACAGGTGGACGTTCAGATGCTATGGCAATTTTGGGAAGTATCCCCAGGAGTGGTCTGACCCTAGTGACCCCCTGGATCTACTAGTCTCAGGTGAGGGGTCCCTATCCCAGCCTCTCTGAGCACAGGCAGCTGAGGGTCCCGCCCCAGGAGACGTCTGAGCTTGGGTGATAGTGGGGGGTCTGAGTGTTGGACACCCAGCAGAGCTCTGCCCTCAGAGACGCTGTCACCTTTGCTGAATCCTCCCCATTAACTGGGTTGGGAAGGTGTTAATTGGGCAGCGGGAGTGTCTTTGGGGGTCACAGAGCAGATGGAGGAGAAGCGACTGAGTGATTTGGAGCCACCAGGGTGAGCCCCAGCCTCACCCCTTTCCATCCTCATTTCCAGGACCCTCTGGAGGCCCCAGACCCCCACCCACAGGGCCCACTTCCACAGCTGGTGAGTCCCGGGGAGCTCTGCGCTGAGGGAGCATAGCACCCTCCTGCCCCAGCAAGTCCTGAGAGTCTGTCAGGGGACTGAGTGACTCAGATCCTCAAGGACGGGCTTGTGTACGGGGGGGTGGGAGGGCGCTGGGAGTCCCCCCCTCTGAGGCAGTGATGGGTGGGGTGGTCATGGCAGAGGGAGGGGGGCACCAGCTGGGGAGGGGAGCTGGGCTCATGTGGGGAGATGACATCCCCACCCTTCCTGCCCCATTCTCATCCCAGGAGGCTCTGAGTGGGGCCCACAGAGGGATAAGTGAGGGGCTCTGTGGGGAGGTGGAGGGTGCCTCCATGGGACAGTGGCTGAACTTTGGGGCTTTAAGGGGTGTAGGCCTCTCTGGATTCGCTGACTTGGACCCGCCCTTCCCCTCTCTGGGCTTCAGTGTCTCTAAGTGTAAAGAAGAGAACCCTTGTCCAGATCTTATATTTCCTGTCAGTTCTGGCCCTGACCTCCTGGGAGTGGGCCTCACAGGGAAGCCTTTGGGACGTGATGTTATGGGGGCTGTTCCCTCTGTTTCAGTGATGGTGACACTGTACAGAAAGTGATAGACAGGACAAGGGTCTGGGTGCCCAGTCCTCCCCCTCAGCTCAGGCTCAGCTCAGAGGAGGGAACAGGATGGATCAGCCCTGGTTCAGCTCCCAGCTCTGCTGTTCCTGCTGTGGGCTGGCCGGTCCCTTCTCTCCTCTGAGTGTGGGGTTCCTATCTACTCAAATCTGGTCCCTGGTGGGGTCAGTAATCCCTGATGCATGACTGCAGTGAAGTGAGAGGAGATGAGTGACAGACCCCATTGTGTGCCTCACACACAGTAGGTGCTCATTAAATGGCATCACTGGCTCATACATGACCTCCTGAGGGGATGAGGACTCCCCTTTCATGCCTGATTCCTTTCCAGGAGATGTCCCCAAACCCTCCATCTGGGCTGACCCAGGCCCCATCGTCACCAACGGGAGCTCTGTGACCATCTGGTGTCAGGGGTCTCTGCAGGCTAGTGCCCACGGTCCGTATAAAGAGAGGGGTCAGAGCCCTTAGATACGAGGATCCCACAGAACTCCAGTAACAAGGCCGGTTTCCTCACTGGAGCCACGAGGTCATCCCACGCAGGGCTGTACCTGTGTGCATATTTCACCACTGGGAACGTATGGTCACAGAGGAGTGACCCCTGCTCCTGGTGGTGACAGGAAAGGGAGACGCTGGTCTCCTCCCCCCTGTGGACTGCGGGTCTCAGGCCTCAGGGGACCCCACCCCTCACAGAACACACCTGGGGCATGAGGGTGATGGTCACTTTAACACAGACCCTTTCTCCTCCCTCAGGAGTGGGCTGTGCACCCTCCCTCTCAGCCCAGCCAAGCCCTGTGGTGGCCTCAGGAGAGAATGTGTCCCTCTCCTGCAGCTCAGAGTTCACATGGGGCCCTTTCCATCTGCTGAAGGAGGAGGGGGTGAAGAAAGTGGTAAAAGGAGATAAACCACACCCCCACCCTCCACCAGGGGACTCAGAGGAGCTGAGAAGATGTCACCGACAGAGTCTCTGGAGAAGGACAAGGTCCCTCAGCTCAGGGTCAGGGGCGTGAAGGGAGGCTGGCTCTCTACACATCACAACCTTCCTCTTTCAAGGAATGTAAAGGAAACACTCCTTCTCAGCCCAGTTGGGACCCTCAGTGCCCAGGGGAGGGACCGTGACCCTGCAGTGTCAATCTGAGATCTGGTTGGACACTTTCCACCTGCACAGGGAGGGGTCACTGGAACCTCCCTAGCACCTCGGTCTGCAGAACATGTCTGCATCCTCTCAGGCCAATTAACCCCTCAGTCCTATGTCCTCAGGCCACCAGGGGACCTTCAGGTGCTATGGCTCCAACAGCACCTCCCCCTACCTGCTGTCCCAGCCCAGTGACTCCCTGGAGCTGGTGGTCTCAGGAGAGGAGCCCCGACCTCATCCTTTCTGTGCTCAGTCAGCTCAGGGCCCTGTCCCTGGCAGTGTGCGTGACAATAATAAACAAGGAGGTGGAGGAGGTTCCATAGAGCAGGGGCCAGCCTATGAGAGGGTAGAGACAGACAGGATCTCCCACTCCTGAACCTCATTTCTGAACCTCAGCAGAGATGAAGGGTAGGGAGGGCGAGTGAGATGCTTGTGAAATGAGGAAGAAGGTGATTAGACTGAGCAGAGACCACAGACCCCCCACCACTCACCTCCTGATGTCTTCATCTCAGAATCTGGGTCCCTGTAGTGCAGCCCCCACTGGCCACTCCCCCATGGAGAGAAGCATCCTGCCTGTGAGCACCATACTGTATGGCCCCCTGTGCTCAGCTGGAGGCCTCATGGCCCTCAGTGCTCACCTGAGAATAAGGAGTGACCATGAAGGCCTCATGGGGACCTGGGGCCTCCTGCTCAGACTCTGTGCATTCACCTCTGCTCAGTGTTTCTGTGCACACGGGTCTATTATGGCTCCTTTTAGAGAATCTTCAGGCAATACTTCCATCTACAAGCTCACAATTTAGCTACATTATATGGAGTCCGGATCGAAAGATCAAAATTCTATTCCTATCATCATTGGCAGTAGCTTAAATTCAGACCTTTATTTTGGAGAACAACTTCTTGTTTATATGAAGTCTTCTTATCACGCACATTTTAAATTGAGCTTTATAAAGGAACTTCAGAAGCATGTGACAGCTATTTTATAATTGCGTAAATGCACAGCCCACGTAGAGAATTGCACCTCTAACACTGTAATTTGTGTGTAAGCGGTGTGATTCCTGTAGATTTCATAAATGGTAGAAAGTGCACATAGGACAGCTCTAGGTTTGGACATACTTATTTCATGACCTGTTAGCCTCCCAAAGGCTCTCTCCCTGTGGACGGTTTTTCAGCTGATCCCTCCAACATGCTGAGAAAATTACAATAGCCACCAGGCCACAGAAGGGTCACTTCTTTATTCCTGACGGCATACCTATTTTTCTCACTCCACGTTCCTTAGGATGGAATGACGGGGTAAAACGGGCCAGAGCTTCCCCTCCAGAAAACAGCTTAATTTACACCCAAAGTCAGGTCAGGCAAACCCATGAGGAATTCGACATATTATGTCAAAGGCCCTATTTGGGGTTCATAGCAATGGGCTATGAACCCGACAGAATAATGTTCATCATCCATGTGCATTTTCTGAATTGTGGGAGTTGGGACTTTAGAATCATTGCATGGATCTCTGTGATGAGGAGAGGTCCATAACTTATGTTCATATTCTTGGTACTTATACCAAAATGGGGTAACAGATGGCCACGATTTCCTACAATTGGTGCTCACTCAATATTGCAATTAGGGGGATTTTCTCTGTTATGTAAAGTTGGAACCAGAACTGAAGACTTCCTTGGTTATAAACTTTGTTGTCTTTTGAAATAAAATAATCACATGATTAGCATCCACATACCCGTATTTTTCATCTGGTAAATATATCTACCACTGTAGGTATTCATTATTGTATGATAAATGAGTTAATAAAACCATCAATAGACGAACAACTTCAGGTGAGGATGAAAATAGCAGACCCCAGAGAGGAGGGGCCTGGGTGGGGTGGGGTGAAGGGGACCAGCTCAGACTTTCACCCCTTCATGCTTCTAAGATTCAGGAGGCCCTGACACCAACCCTCCTCCATGGACCCTTGGTCCCTAGCTGTTGAGAACGGGGCATCTCTCAGCTGTAGTGGAATAAGCTCATGGGGTCTTGATCCTCAGACTGAACACAGAACACACAGCTCTTAGTTATTTCTGAATTGAGACCATTTCTTCTCTCATCCTCAGCACTTGGGCACAGCTAACTCTGATCAAGGTGACTCAGAGCAGGTGCTGAGTTGAGACATCACAGGGACGCTGGTGTCAAGGGGAGGTGGGAGCCCAGGTTCAACATCAAAGTCCTGGAGATTTGGGTGTGCCCTGACCTCTGAGACTTCTTTACCCACAATTCTTATTTTTCCATCCCCAAGACTACACAGTGGAGAATCTTATCCGGATGGGTGTGGCTGGCTTGGTCCTGGTGCTCCTCACAGTGCTACTATTTCAGGCTCGAAATGACACCAGAAGGACCCTCGATGTGGCCACGATGTGAACACAGAGGGAAGAACGCACCGTTCAGAGCAGGGGAAACTTGGAGCCCATCTGTGGATCCAGGAGGTGCTGAAAGAGAACATGGACCACAGTTGGGGAAACCGTCTGCTGAGAATGTGCAGGGGAGAAGACGTGTTAGGTGAGGTTTGGGTGCAGGACAACATGGGCCTTGTCCCTGTAAAGAATGCCTCCTCCATCCACCTGGGTGCTCTCCCTCCCTTCCTGTCCTCGCTCACTCTCCTCCACTGCACTTCTGTTCTCACACTATGACTTGAGGGTCCGTCCCACATGGCTGCGTTGAATTCACATCTATACACCCCTTCATGCTGGGCCACATCCATCCCAACAAAATGAGGCATCTTCACAACCCTGGGGTTTTTTAAACCATAAAGAACAAAGGATGGGTACCTGATCCATTGTGGGGGGAACGTCATAATAATGCAGCTCATTGACAGGAAGTGGACACAAAGATCAGGGGTTGTGCGATTCCATTTACGCGAAATGTTCAGGAGAAGGAAACCCATAGAAACCGAAATCAGGTTGGTTTGTTGGGAGTTGACCAGGAGGGCAGATGGGAGATGGACTGTTTGGTGTTTTTTCAGGGGTTAGTTATAAAAACTTCTTGAAACTAGATAGACATTGTCATGGAGACATTGTGTATTTACTGCATTCTAGTGAATTTCATATTGTAAAAGGCTCAATTGTATGTTATGTGAGTGTTGCTTCAATAAAAAGAAATGCAAGTGAAGCACGCATGGTTCCCTACAGCTAGCTCCCTTATACCTTGGAGTTTACCCCACTGGTGTCCGTGGAGTTTTATGGAGCCAGGACTCCCACCAGGTCAGAGGTGCCCTAAGTGCCTTATTGCTTAGGGACCAACCCACTCATTACATTTCCACCTTCACTTCTGACGTGGACTGAGTCTAGGATACAGGATGAGGCCCACCATCCCTGCATCCTTTTGTCTGCGCTCATCTGCCATTCAACAAAGGATGCACTACAGCTTCTGATTTACCTTGTAGACTTGGGGGATACACATGCGACTTCCACACAGCCCTTCCCACCACACGTCTCTCATACACGTGCCTTCATCAGGTCAGAAAATGACACCAGATTTCTGGCTGGTGTGACTCCGTGGTGGAGTGTCGACCTGTGAACCAGGAGGTCATGGTTCTATTCTCGGTCAAGGTACATGCCTGGGTTGTGGGCTCCATCCATAGTGTGGGATGTGCTGGAGGCAGCTGATCCATGATTGTCTCTCATCATTGATATTTCTTTTTTTAAATTTTTTTAGTTTTAAATAAATCTTTATTGTTCAGATTATTACAGGTGTTCCTCTTTTATTTTTCCCCATAGCTCCCGTCTACCTGATTCCCCACCCCACCCCATGCCCTTACCCCCCACCACTGTCTTCATCCATAGGAGTAAGATTTTTGTCCAATCTCTTCCCGAACCCCTCACACCTGCTTCCCCTGAGAATCGTCAGTCCACTCCCTTTCTATGTCCCTGATTCTATTATATTCACCAGTCCATTGTGTTCTTCAGATTTTTCATTCACTTGATTTTTAGATTCACTTGTTGGTAGGTATGTATTTGATGTCATTTTGGTGTTCATAATTTTTATCTTTACCTTTTTCTTCTTCCTCTTCTTAAAGGATACCCTTCAGCATTTCGTGTAATCCTGGTTTGGTGGTGATGAACTCCTTTAGCTTTTTCTTGTCTGTGAAGCTCTTTATCTGACCTTCAACTCTGAATGATAGCTTTGCTGGGTAGAGTAATCTTGGTTGTAGGTTCTTGCTGTTCATCACTTTGAATATTTCTTGCCACTCCCTTCTGGCCTGCATAGTTTCTGTTGAGAAATCAGCTGACAGTCGTATGGGTACTCCCTTGTAGGTAATTAACTGTTTTTCTCTTGCTGCTTTTAATATTCTCTCTTTGTCTTTTGCCCTTGGCATTTTAATTATGATGTGTCTTGGTGTGGTCGTCTTTGGATTCCTCTTGTATGGGGTTCTGTGCACTTCCTGAACTTGTAAGTCTATTTCTTTCACCAGGTAGGGAAAGTTTTCTGTCATTATTTCTTCTAATAGGTTTTCAATATTTTGCTCTCTCCCTTCTTCTGGCACCCCAAAAATTCGGATGTTGTTTTGCTTAAAGTTGTCCCAGAGGCTCCTTACACTATCTTCATCTTTTTGGATTCTTTTTTCTTTTTGTTTTTCGGGTTGGATGTGTTTTGTTTCCACATATTTCAGATCTTTGGTTTGATTCTTGGGGTACGTTGATTTACAGTTGAGTTTCTGTATATTCTTTATTTCAGATAGTGTATGCTTCATTTCTGACTGATTCTTTTCCTTTTTTTTTGGCATTCTCATTAAGCTCCTTGAAGGTCTCATCAAGTTTCTCAGCAGTTTTAAGAAGATTCTTGAGTAACCTTATACATGTGGTTCTGAACTCTATGTCATCCAGTAGTTTGCTTTCCTCTGTTTCTTTCTTTCATGACATGTTTCTTTGTCTCCACATTTTGGCTGCTTCCCTGTGTTGATGGAGTAGCTTTGCGTGGTAGATGATCTATAGGGGGCAGTAGCTCAGCCTCCTCAATTACATGAGGTGGATGCTCTTGGTACACCCCTTTGTGGGCTGAGTGCAAAGTCTTGGTGTAGTTAAGCCTTAATTGCCGTTGGTACACTGGGAGGAATTGACCTCCAGGCCAATTAGCTGTGAGCACTCGCTGTGTCTATAATGGAAGAACTGCTGCGCTGAAGACACGCTTATGGGGCAGGACTTGTTTCAGTGGGGCTTTGGTGCTCACTGAGTCTGCCTCTTGAATGTGTCACTTATGGATGTGAGGAGTTGAAATCTGGTGTCTCACACTGACCACTAGGTACACTGGCTTCTGGATCTCCAGTGGGGTGCAGGTCAGCTACTGTCGGAGGCCACCCAGCAGGAGCTACAGTGAGAGCTACAGTTTTCTCCTCTTTGCTTGTGGTTTGGAGGTTTTGGAGCTGTCTGACCCGGGCTGCAAGTTTGCTAGGTTTAGCTGCGATAGGGCAGGGCTTTCTTATGCAAAAGCCACTGCTTAGAGCTTGGGTGGTTTGTAGGTTGTGCAGGGCGGTGTCTCAGGGTGTCACTAGGCTAGGACGTGGCAAACAGCAACGGCTGCTAGTTAGCCGGCTCTGAGTCCCTGTGGGCAGTCCCGTGCCCCAGTACCGTGAACAATTATTCCTGTGCACAGCTCTGCAAGCAAGCCACCCTCACTGGCAGACAGTCCAGCTTCTCCCTGTAGGAGTTTCGGTCCCCCGCGTCTCCCCAGAGACTGGATTTCAGAGTAATCAGGGGCTTGTCTCCCTTCGCGTTGAAAAAAGCAATGCCTGCCACCAGCCCCGAACACATGCCTCCGTACCTCAGCTTTTCAGCACTCGTGCACGTCTCAATGCTCTTTTCTCTTTCCTTCTAGTTGTAGAACTTCCACTCAGCCAGCTTTCCCGTGGTTCTGGGTGATACACGTTTTGTCTTTTATTTGTAGTCTTGAAATTGTTGCGGGAGGCAGCAGTTTAGGTGTTTACCTACACCACCATCTTGGATTCTCTAAAGATCCATTTTTAAAAAAGGAAAAAAAGAAAAAGAAAAAAAGAAAAAAAACACACCGAAGGACTGGCCCCCCATGATCCCTCTGAGGCCCCCCCCCCACTCCCCACCTGTCACCACCAGGGCCAAGACTTGACTGCGCTCCGGCTTTCCTGTATTGGCACCGAAAAGGCCCCGCGGTGTGTGCACCCATGTGCGCAATGGTGAACGGCTTCTCCTGGAAGCCCCAGCTCTCCTGCACCCATTGTCGGTGGGGTTTCCCAGGCTCCCCAGGCAGTACAGGGAAGACTCAGGGGCTGAACAACACAGGAGCCTCACAGACTCGGTCCCGGGACCAGGGAACCGGGCCTGGCAGATAGGACGGGAATGGGAAAGTCCCTGGAAGAAAGCCGAGCCAGACGCAGGTGCCCGCCATGCAGAAACCACGCTCCTTCCCTTCTCCGTGGGTGGGTGGGTGGGGGGGGGGGGAACACACATAAATAAAGGCGTGAAGGAACTCATAATCCCTCCCTTCAAAAAATGTGGTTTTATTGATGTCAGAGAGGAAGGGAGAGATAGAAACATCAATGAGGAGAGAGAGTCATCAATCAGCTGCCTCCTGCACGACCCCCACTGGGGATGGAGCCTACAACCCACATGTGCCCCGACTGGGAATCCAACCATGACCCCTGGGTTCATAGATCGGTACTCAACCACTGAGCACATCTGCTGGCTCCCTCCCTCCTCCTCCTTCTTCTTTTAAACTCTCACCCAGGAACATGCTCAGAGAGAGGAAAGGAGAGAGAGAGAGAGAGAGAGAGAGAGAGAGAGAGAGAGAGAGAGAGAGAGAGAGAGAGAGAGGGGGAGAGACATCAATGTGAGAGAAACACATCCATGGGTTTCCTTCTATAGGCCCTGGATTGGGCATCAAAACCACAACCCAGGTATGTGCTCTGACTGGCAATCGAACGAGCACTCTTCTGGTGCATGGATGACACTCAACCACCTGAGCCACTCTGGCCGGGCCAATTCCTCCTTTATTTATTTATTTTTTTTGGGGGGGTGTTTTCTAATGTGGCAAAATATCTATACATAAAATGGACCATCTTTAGCTGTGTGACGGTGCGTTAATTGCATTCGTTATATCATTTAGATATCTCCTCACTTCCTCTTTTTTTCTGCTTCTGGTAACCTCTCACCTACTTTCTGCCTCCATGGATTCGTCTCCTAGCAATACCATATTTATCTGCGCATTTTACGTAGCACAGTGTCCTCAAGGGTCATTCATGTTGTAGCATGTGTCAGAATGTCCCTTTGAAAGATATATATTTTTAATCGACTTCAGAGAGGCAGGGAGAGGGAGAGAGAGAGAGAGAAACATCAATGACGAGAATCACTGATCCATTGCCTCCTTCACGCCCCGTACTGGGGATGGAGCCCACAACCCGGGCCTGTGCCCTTGACTGGAATTGAACCCGGGACCCTTCAGTCCGCAGGCCGACGCTCTCTCCCTGAGCCAAACCGGCCAGGGCAGGATGTCCTTCTTAAATGGCCGAATAATATTCCCTCGGATGAAGAGACCACGTTTTATTCAGTCATTCCTGTCAGTGGGCACTTCAGCTGTTGCCTCCTTTTGGCTACTGTGACCAATCCTGCTGTGCATCCGGGGCCACTGTGTCTGCGTCCCCCCTTTCCATTGCTTCGGTGACACGTGTAGGAGTGCCGTTGTTGGATCCTACGTGTAGCTTTGGAGGAAGGGAAGAGCTTTTTCAGGAACCAAATCACTTCCTTTATATGTATGATTGAGGCGAAATTCATAACAAAACGTTTTAAGCGCGGGGGATCCTGTGGCCTTGAGGACACTGGCAATATGGAGCGACCATCACCTCCATCTCGTTCCATTTTGATTCCCTCCAGGGAGACCCAGGGACGTTAAGCAGTCACGCCCCGCGCTCCCCTCTCCTCAGTCCCTAGCAACTCCTTGTCTGCCGTGAAGTTTGCTTGGGGTTTGGTTGCCATGGTAATTCTTGTCCACATGCAATTCTGCTTTACTCTATTTTATGTTTTTTGTTAATCCTCATCTGAGGATATTTTCTCATTGATTTTTTTAGAGAGAGTGGAAGAGACAGGGAAAGACAGAGAGAAACACCGATGTGAGAGAAACACATCATCGATGGGTTGCCTCCTGCTCGAGTCCTGACCAGGGCCTGGGGCCGGGGAGGACCCTGCAACCGAGGTACCTGCCCTTCACCGGAATCAAACCCGGGACCCTTTGGTCCAGAGGCTGATGCTCTATCCACTGAACCAATCCCTGATAAACACAGAGGCTAAAATCCTCAATAAAATATTAGCAAATCGGATCCAGCAATACATTAAAAAGGTCATACATCATGATCAAGTGGGATTTATTCCAGGGATGCAAGGTTGGTACAATATTCGCAAATCAAACGTGATGCGTCACATAAACAAAATGAAGGATAAAAAAATCACACGATCATATCAATAGGTGCAAAAAAAAAAAAAAAGCATTCAACAAAATCCAGCACCCATTTTTGATAAAAAATCTCAGCAAAGTGGGAATGGAGGGAACATAGCTCACCATAATACAGGCCGTATATGACAAACCTACAGCCAACAGCGTACTCAATAGGCAAAAACTAAAACCATTTCCCCTAAGAATAGGGACAGGACAGGGATGTCTGGTTTCATCAGTCTTATTCAACATAGTGCTGGAAGTCCTAGCCACGGTGGTCAGTCAAGAAGAAGAAGAAGAAGAAGAAGAAAAGGCATCCAAATTGGAAAGGAGGAAGTAAAACTCTCATTATTCACAGATGACATGATATTGCACACAGAAAACCTTAAAGACTTCCACCAAAAAAGTATTAGACTTAATAAATGAATTCAGCAAAGTAGCAGGATACAAAATTATCCAGAAATCAATGCATTTATATACACCAATAATGAGCGCTCTCTCTCTCTCTCTCTCAACTGAATTTTTACCCATAAACAAGAGATGATTTAAATAAAACAACAACAAAAAAACAGATCTTGTAGGTTTTCTCCTCTTCTCGAAATGCAGAATCAAACTGCCTTTTGGACTGGATGACAGAAGGTGAAGACATTAGACCAGAAACATACATGCACAGCCCATGGACACAGACAATATGTGGTGAAGGACAAGGGAGGGACAAGCAGGGGTTGGGTAGAGGTGGGCAAAGGGGCAGAAAATGGGGGCCATCTGGGATAGTGTCGAATATAAAAATTATTTTAAAAAATCAACATGTGATTGTAGAGTTTAAAAAACTAAATATGGCATTCTAGACAGGAGGCCTGTTCAGGGATGTGGCTCAAGTCAGACCCTCAGCACCTGCTATTTTTGGGGTGATAAGAGCTGGCATCCTGTGTGACAGGCAGGTTGTGCTCTGTGGGGACCCCGCCCACCACATCCTGTGAACTTGTCTGACGAGTGTCCCTTTAACACTGGAAAAATAAGTCATCGGAGACTCTGCTGTAAAAACGTCCCCTGGGCTCTGGCTGGTTTGGCTCAGTGGACACAGCGTCAGCCTGTGGATTGAAGGGTCTCAGGTTCGGTTCTGGTCCTGGGCACATGCCCATCCATATGTGCGATCCATCCCCAGTAGGGGGCGTACAGGAGGCAGCCCATCAATGATTCTCTCTCACCATTGACCTTTCCTATAGCTCTCTCTTCCTCTCCCTTCCTCTCTGAAATCAGTAAAAATATATTAAAACAAAAACTTCCACTGGGAGTTCATGCCTTTTTCTGATGGATGAACAGCACCGACCTGATCCTGCAAAGAAAATTCAAGGTTGTCATCACGAATCCACAAGTCAGGACAGCTCACCTCCTTTCTTTCTTTAAAAAAAAAAAAAAAATATATATATATATATATATATATATATATATATATATATTATTGATTTTTTACAGAGAGGAAGAGAGAGGGATAGAGAGTTAGAAACATCGATGAGAGAGAAACATCGATCAGCTGCCTCCTGCACACCTCCTACTGGGGATGTGCCCGCAACCAAGGTACACACCCTTGGCTGGAATCGAACCTGGGACCCCTCAGTCCGCAGGCTGATGCTCTATCCACTGAGCCACACCGGGTAGGGCTCACCTCCTTTCAAGAGGTTGTGCTGACCCAGACCTGGCCCAGCCTTGACTGGGAATGTAGGTGTGTATCCAGGAGGTTTATCTGAAGACCTTGGACCACCAACCATCTCCCCTAATTCTGCCCTTTTTGTATGTTAATCTTGAGAGGTGGTGTGAATTCAGCACTGCGTCATGGACAGCTCCTCCCTCCATCCATTGGGCGCCTAGAAGTGTCTCTTTCTCGTGTCCCTTCAATTTCGTACAAAAGGGGCTTAGAAATATGACCATGCGACTTTCATATGTTTTATGTAGAGTCTCTTCTCGGTCTAAAATTTCAAAATGGTTTACCTTCACTACAAGTATGTTTCAATGTAATATAGACCTTTTATGCTCTTGGTGTGTTGAGTGTGAAGAACAACAAAACAAAAAAGAGCTTGTTATAAAAGAAATAAAATAGGAAAATTATCAAAAAAATAAATACGTGATTGTAGAGTTTAGAAAACTAAATATGACAGTCTAGACATGAAGTAGGCATGAATGTTCACCGTGTCCCACAGACTCACCGACTGGCCCAGCACCACCTGATGGAAAGACCGTGAGCCCCGCCCCCTCCCACTGCATGGCAAGGGTCTGTCATGATTCAGGTGACTCCCCATGAGGGGTCTGATCTGGAGGCTTCCTTCTGCTTCTTTGGACAAGGCCTCTGTTTTTCAATTTCTCAAACCGCCACCATCTCCATCTATACACGAAAGGCTGGGTTCCATTGCCCCGTATCTCAGGTAGGGTGAGTTTTCACCACATTTGTAGGAGAGGTGTCGGTATCACGGGGCTACAAATGAGGGAAGTGAGACCAAGAGAGGAAGCAGGTTGCTCAAGTGTCCTCCAACCACTCAGGCTGTGGTAGAGCCACAATAGTTATTTAAAGTGTGTCTCTCTGTGTGTGTGTTACTGCCTTGGGACAGGACGTGCGTGAATGCCAATTTTTTCCCTGAAATGTGGAAGTTCTCCACATTTTGAAGAGGGGAGTGACATCTGGCCTCAAAGGTGCTCAGAAGGGGAAGACATGACTCAGATGATTGGCCCCCAGGATGTGGAGAGATCCCGCTGCTCACAGAGACAGAAAGTCAGGTGGAACGTGAGTCAGACATAGGACCTGTGCCCCAGGGCCAGGAGGAAGTGCTGAGCTGCCCTGTGGGAGCAGATGCATCTTGCACAGCTCCCAGGCTCCTCCCTCCCCCACCCTTGGGCTCACTGTCCTGAGGGCTCTTTGGTGCCTCCAGTCACCAAGGCAGGAAGGGAGGTCACCTTCACCCCCCCCAAGGCAGTGGTCATGTCCACCACCTTCCTGAGCTCTTAGCTCCTCTCTCCAGTTCATGCTCCACATAGGCATCTAACCTCATTTCAGAATCTGTCCATTTTCTGCTCAAAATCCTTCCATGGTCCTCACTGTCTTTAGGGTGAATCCAGACTCTTCATTCTGAATGGAAGGCTGTTCATGATCATCCAGATGGGACCCTCCAGCCTCAGCTCTCACTTCTGCTTCCTATCAACCAGACAGGTGCAGTTACCCCATGAACACACACACACACCATCATACACACACACACTGGTGCCCACACATACACACGCACACTCACACCATCTACTATTGAATATTGAAAGCCCATATCTGCTTTCTTAGAGTTCTATAGGACTAGCAAGCTCTTTCCCAAGCCCACAGCTTAAAGCACAGGACCAGAAGCAAGACTGATGTTCCTTCTTCTCATTTCTCTTCCCTGCACACGTGTTGTGACTGCTCAGGGCTATGCAAGGACTGTGTGGTAAATCCATGTAAAGACATTCATGGAACATGGCTGGATACACAAGGTTGGAGCCTAGTTCCAGTTGATGTTATCTTTGATTGACACACATGTCATTTCTCTGGTTCGTGTGTAATACCTGGCCCATACGATTCTCATAACCAAGGCTGGGCATCACAGTCCGTTCCTATGCATTCCTATTGCCTTAGAGACAGAATCCCACATCCTTGCATGGTGGGGCAGGGGTGGGGGAGCAAGCCTATGACCAGCCAGCACCTCACCCTCTCTTAACTGTTGTCCAGAGACTCTCTCTGTCTCTAGGGTTCTCTCGAATGTTCCTTCCTGTCAAGAATATTCTCACTCCCACCTCTTCGGACTCCGCCTCTTCAAACAGCCATCCCCCTCAACCACAGTCTAGTCATGGTCCCCAGATCGTCCCACATTTTCTTTCATGTCTCCTTTGTAAGAGAAGTCATTGCAATATTAGCCTTCGAATGCCCATACTCTGCCAAGAAGAATTCTCAAAATACAGGTGATGGGTCTCCTGGATCAATCACGGATGTACTTCTGGTTCAGGAACAAATACTCAGCAGGAGGTAGGTGATCAATAAATGTTTATGGACGAGTCAAGACCAAAAGTCAGTTCTGTGCATGGGAGGAAATGAGTAACTTCTGTTCAGAGGATCGAGTCAGGACAAGGAGCTGGGTCCCGGAGCAGGATCTCAGACCCGGCAGAGAGCCCTGGGCGTCAGAAGAGACTCCAGATATGGGCTGTGTCTCTCGAGGCCCTGGAGTCCTCCTGAGCCCTCATCATGGAAAACACCAGAGCCAGGCCAGAGAAGGGGCTGGCCCCTGGCTGTGGGTCTCCGGCTGTAAAAACCCGGAAGGGCGGCAGCAGCTCCTGATTCGCCACATCCTGTGCGTCTCTGTCCTTCAGTCCCAGGCCTCCTCCATCTGCAGAGCGGGAGCCCTCAGAGCGGATGCCATGATGTCCATCCTCTCTGCTCTTCTCTGCCTCGGTCAGTTGCGGACATGGGGACGGGAGGCAGGGGGGCAGGGGAGGCTCACACTCTGTTGCTCATGGGGAACCTCAGGCTCAGGCAGCTACAGTGGACCGGACTGTGATGGGAAGGGAATCAGCTCAGATGTCTGGGTGCAAATCTCTCACAGAGACTCTCTTGCAGGGCTGAGTCTGAGCCCGAGGACCCACGTGATAGCAGGTGAGTCCTCCCCAGTCTCCATGTCCCTCCTCTTCTTTCACCCCGGGGGCCCAGGAGGGAGCACAGAGGTGCTGGGATGAGGTGATGAAATGATAGGGTCTTGGGCTGAGCTGGGGGATGAGGGTGGGGAAGGTCTTTGTAAAGCAGTCTCTGGTTTCCTTGTAGGGACCCTCCCCAAACCCACCATCTGGGCTGAGCCAGGCCCTGTGATCCTTCATGGGAGCCCTGTGACCATCTGGTGTCGGGGGACCCTGAAGGCTGAGGAGTACTGTCTGTATGCAGATGGTAGTCCTTGGTGCTTGGGCAGACAGAGATCGCTGGAGCCTGGAGACAGGGCCCAGTTCCTCATTACAGGAAGGTATGCAGAGAGATATACCTGTAACTACCTCAGCCCTGATGGCTGGTCAGAGCGCAGTGACCCCCTGGAGCTGGTGGTGACAGGTGAGGGGACACTCAGGGGTCCCAGCCTCAGGCTCTGCCCTCAGGAAGGGGGTCGGCTCTCAGGGTGTCCCCCTCTCACAGCCCTGCCATGGGGACATGAGGAAGGTGTGAGCCCATTTAACAGGCTGCCTCCTACTCTCCTAGGATTCTACGGCAAACCCAGCCTCTCAGCCCTGCCCAGCCCTGTCGTGACCTCAGGACGGAATGTGACCCTCCAGTGTGGCTCAGGGCAGAAATTTGACAGGTTCCTTCTGACCAAGGAAGGAGATCACAGGCTCTCCTGGACCCTGGACTCACAGCCACAGCCCAGCGGGCAGTCCCAGGCCCTGTTCCTTGTGGGCCTCGTAACCCCTGGCCACAGGTGGACGTTCAGATGCTATGGCAATTTTGGGAAGTATCCCCAGGAGTGGTCTCACCCTAGTGACCCCCTGGATCTACTGGTCTCAGGTGAGGGGCCCCTGATATCAGCCTCTCTGAGCACAGGCAGCTGAGGGTCCCGCCCCAGGAGACGTCTGAGCTTGGGTGAGAGTGGGGGGTCTGAGTGTTGGTCACCCAGCGGAGCTCTGCCCTCAGAGACGCTGTCACCTTTGCTGAATCCTCCCCATTAACTGGGTTGGGAAGGTGTTAAGTGGGCAGCGGGAGTGTCTTCGGGGGTCACAGAGCAGATGGAGGAGAAGTGACCAAGTGATTTGGAGCCTCCAGAGTGAGCCCCAGCCTCACCCCTTTACATCCTCATTTCCAGGACCCTCTGAAGACCCCAGGCCCCCACCCACAGGGCCCACCTCCACAGCTGGTGAGTCCCGGGGATCTCTGCGCTGAGGGAGCACACCCCCCCTCCCCCACAGCAAGTCCTGAGAGTCTCTCAGGGGACTGAGTGATCCAGGTCCTCAAGGATGGGCTTGTGTCCAGGGGGGCTGGGCGTCCCAGGGTCTGAGGCAGTGATGGGTGGGGTGGTCATGGCAGAGGGAAATGTGGGGGCGCAGGCTGAGGAGGAGCCTCTCATTCCTGCTCCATCCTGAAACCGGGAGGCTCTGAGGATCTGTCTCTCCCACCCACAGGGTCAGACCCACAGACGGGTAAGTGAGGGTCTCTGTGGGGAGATGGTGGGGGCCTCAATGGGACAGAGGCTGAACCATGGGGGTTAAGGGGGTCAGGCCCCTCTGGATTCGCTGACTTGGACACGCCCTTCCCCTGCCTGGGCCTCAGTGTCTCCAGGTGTAAAAGGAGAGAATCCTTATCCAGAGCTTCGATTTCCTGTCAGTTCTGGCCCTGACCTCCTGGGAGAGGGGCCTCACAGGGAAGCCCCCAGGATGTGATGTTATAGGGCCTATCCCCTCTGTCTCAGTGACGGTGACACTGTACAGGGAGGGACAGGCAGGACAAGGGTCTGGAACCCAGTGCTCCCCCTCAGCTCAGGCTCAGCTCAGAGGAGGGAACAGGGTGGATCAGCCCTGGTTCAGCTCCCAGCTCTGCTGCTCTTGCTGTGGGGCTGGGCGGTCCCCTCTCTCCTCTGAGTGTGGGGTTCCTGTCTGCTCAGCCCTGGTCCCATCCTGCTCACAGGCTGCTGGGAGATGAGGTGACATAGGGCCTCACAGAGCTCAGGAAGGCAGAGCCCCCAGCCCAGCATTAGGGGCTGCAGGGTGTAGATGGACCCGGGAGAGACTCAGAGTCCAAGCCTCACCCTGTCCCTCCCGTCCCTCCTGTGCTGGGGTCAGGTAACGAGGAAGGACCCTCAGCTCCAGAAGAGATGTGGACAGGCCCCTGCAGAGGAGGAGCCCAGAGCACGAAGCTGGTGTCCCCCTGGGGGGCAGCGGGAGGACAGCACAGGGAACCCACAGTCCTGGTTCCAGTCCCAGCCCTGCCCCGTCCAGGCTGGGTGACCTGGGGCACGTGATTAAGTTTTCTGAGCCTCACTGAAGTGGGTGGTGGGGTCAGCAATCCCTGATGCATGACTGCTGTGAGGCGAGAGGAGATGAATGACAGTCTGCAGCATGTGCCTTGCACACAGTAGGTGCTCATTCAATGGCATCACTGGCTCATTCATGACGTCACTCATGTCTAAGGTCCCAAATGGAACATGAACATCCTGATCGGGGTCTCGGTGGCTCTCGTCCTGCTGCTCTCCCTCCTTCTTTTCTACCTCCGACACCAGCGTCAGAGCAAAGGCAGGACTTCAGGTGAGTAGGGAACGGGGTGACCTGGGTCACACAATGGGGTGCTCAGAGCACCTACCACGGGAAACCAAATGGATGGAGAAGGTCAGCTGAGAAAAGACTTCTCCAGAATCTGAAATCAGAAAACTTAGAATGAAAACAGTGTGAGCACAGTTGTTCAGTCTCATGAAATATGCACACAAGTGAGTGTTAAGGTTCCCTTCTTTCCTGTGGAATCACAGGGGGAGGGGCTCCTAACCTCCCAGGGCTGACAGGGTCCCTCTTGACCAGCCCAGAGAGGGGCTCATGTCCAACCTCCTGCAGGGACCACACACCCTGAGGGCAAGGGCAGAGGCCTGCAGATCAGGTAATCCCTGCCCCAAAGACCCAAAACATCCACTATCCATGGCCCAGCTCTGCCCCTAACACTCCTGTCTCCTCCCCCAGCTCCAGTCCAGCTGTGGACAACCAGGAGGAGCCCCTCTGTGAGAGGAAGAGACAGCTGCCCTAGGGGAGGGGGCCCAGGGATTTCAGGGGATGATCGGGAAGGAGATGGGCTGGGAGGCTGGGGGTCAGGGTGAGAAGGACTGAGACGCACACTGTGTGACCTGGTGCCTCACCTCACCCTGGGTTAGTGGCCCATCCGGGAGCAGGTGGGGTCTGCAGCCCTGAGATCTTGGGGACCTGCCAGGAGACACTCCCCACCCCCCCGTTCTGCTCCAGCAGATGCTTCTGTGAAGGACCCGCAGCTTGGGGAGAGCGTGGAGCTGGACCCTCAGGTGAGATCCCTGCTCCTGTCCAGGCCACCAAGGACCTTCTGTTGCCCAGTTTAATCCAATGGACCCTTCCCTGTCCCACCTCACCTGCTTCTCAGCAGCGTCCACACTGACCTCCCCTCTGGGCCCCCAGGTCGTCCTGCTGGGACTCACTCCTCCTGGTTTCCTTGTGACCTCATGGCCCCTCCAACGTGGCCCCCTTTGCTGGCCCCTCGTCCTCTGCCTGACCTTGTGTAGCCCCAGGTCTCAGGTGGAGGCAGGAATAAGTGACTCACCCACAGGTCCCCAGGACCCCTTCATTCATTCACCCAGCAGATGTGACGGGATCACTGTTTCCCGGCTCCATTTAGGGGCCAAAGTGCAGCACTGAGCCACACTGTCTCCACACGCCTCGAGTTCACCTGTGGGCGAGGGAGACAATATGCAAACCAGTAGACAGTGTCCCAGAGAGCAAAGTGCTGTGAAGGAACATAAAGCAAGAAGAGGGGGTAGAGTGCATTGTGGGGGGACAGGGAAAGAGCGGGTGCAAAGGTCCTGAGTCAGGGCCTGCTTCTGCAGGAGAAGGGAGGGGCCATGAGGCTGGAGCCCAGTGAGCAAGAGAGAGCGCGTTAGGATGAGAGTCAGAACCACAGAAGCATCCAGAGGTCCCAAGGCTCAGAAAGTCCCTGCAGGTTCCACCAGAAGAGGGACTAGGTCTATTTAAAGTGTAAGTCATCTCTCTGGCAACATGTGGATACATGACAGGAGGCACTGTCTCCAGCAGAACAGGCAGGATGAAGACCCTCAGGGAGTGACATACGTCCAGGTGAACTGCTTAAGACCAGGACCCAGGCAGGGAATGGCCTCCCCTCCTTTCTCCCTGTCAGAGGAACTGCTGGACCCAAAGGGCAGACAAGCAGAAGAGGACAGACAGATGGACAGTCTGGTGAGTCCCATTCTCTGCAGACCTCCAGGTTTCCCCAACCCCAACCAAGTGTCATGCCTCTCTCTCTCTCCCCCTGCTCCAGGCTGCACCTGACGCCCCCCAGGATGTGACCTACGCTCAGCTGAACCTCTTGGCCCTTAGACGGCAGACAAGTGCACCCCCATCCTCCCCATCAGAGGAGCCCCCAGAAGAGCCCAGCTTGTATGCTGCTCTAGCCTTCCACTAGCCCAGATCCCACACTCCAGGGAGGGGGCCTGCAGGGACCTCAGAAGGCAGGAAAGCTGACCCCATGGACACTCAGCTAGTGCCCCCAGCCAGCCTCAAGACCAGATGTGCTCCCGCAGCAGCTCCTGGGCCCCTCTGGGAGTCTCCTGGTTCTATAGTCAAAGACAACCAAGCCCTAGCCAGTTTGACTCAGTGGATAGAGCATCCAGTGAACTGAAGTGTCCCAGGTTCGATTTTGGTCAAGGACACATGCCTGGGTTGTGGGTTCAATCCCCAGTGGGGACTTGCAGGAGGCAGCCGATCAGTGATTCTCTTTCATCATTTACGTTACTATAGCCCTCTCCCTCTCCCTTCCTCTCTGAATTCAATAAAAATAAAAAATAAAGAAAGATAACCAATATCCCTCCATTCTGGAAATAAAGCAAGAGCGTTTTCGATAATCAAACATAAGTGCATGTTTTACATTAAATGGTCATGTAAATATTACACATCAGGCCTATGAAACGATGAAATTAAAAACCATGGATGAATATATTAGAAAATTAAAAAAAACCCTTTAAAAATCAATGTGCTAAGCTATTATACCACGAATTGAAGGCCTGGGGTGGGGCTGGGTGGAGTGGGGATGCGAAGGACAGATAGGGATATCTGTCATACTGCCATCAATAACACATACACTGAAACAGTGAATTTAGAAACAAGCTGGCAATGAGTCTTTAGCTCCGGAGACAACTGGGTAAGAAAGAGGTGGCATGCATGCACAATGGATTAGAAATCAGGAAAAAAAAGAAAAAAAGAATGAAATGCTGGGATGGAGACCACAGGGATGGACCTGGAGTGTGTTATGCTGAATGACATAATTCAGACAGGGAAAGATTTCACTAGTACCTGGGATTTACTTATTTATTTTTGTACCTGGGATTTTTAACATCAGCAAACCAAAGGGAATGAAAACAGACACATAGAAATGAAGAACAAACTGATGGCTGCCAGGTTGGAGGGGAGGAGGGATGGGTGAAAAGGGGAAGAGGAGACAGACAATAATGGGAGATAACTTTATGAAACTAATATGATGATGTATACCCACGATACTGTCATAAAAATATTCGATGGAAAATCATTAGTAAGCCCTGCCAGAGTGGCCTGGTGGCTGAGCATCGACCTTTCAACCAGGAGGTCACGGTTCCATTCCCGGTCAGGGCAACATGCCTGGGTTGTGGGCTTGGTCCCCAAAGTGGGTCGTGCGGGAGGCAGCCGATCAGTGATTCTCTCTCATCTTTGATGTTTCTATCTCTCTCTCTCGTCCTTCCTCTCTGGAATCAATAAAAACACATTAACAATCATTAATAAAAGAAGAGCAAATCTCATACATGAAGGTGTAAGGAGAAACATGACGAGGACAGGAGGACCAGGAGCGACCGCTGAGATCAAAAACCCAGGAAAATCCACAAAGCCTCCCCCAAAATTCAGTTTTGAGAACGTGAATCACACGTATAAATCTCAGCCTGAATGCCCGGGAGAACATGGAGAACGCACACGTCTCTAACACTAACGATGCAAGGGCAGACAGCACGACCCGCTGCGTGGGCTTCAACAGGACAGCAGCAGGGCATTCTGAACAACTGGATGGCCTTGTCTTACACGCGGCATTTAACATGGTCACCTTTGGATGCAAAGTTTACTGCATGGGCACAGATGAGAAGGAAATCTCTGTCACCCTCTACACCAAGCGTGTCACACGCGTGGCTCGCGGGCCGCATGCAGCGCACAACAAATATTTTTGTGGCCCAGTCAATATAATGGTATGTGTGAAACGTTTTAATAAAAAGTTCGTAACTTAATTTTTACAGTATCCTATTGTACATAACTAGAGGCCCAATGCACGAAATTCATGCAAGGGGCTTAGCCCTTGTGGCCCCAGCTGCCTTGAGCCCTGCGGCCCCGCCCACTGGTCATTCCAGAAGGTTGTTCTGGAAGGTCGTTCTGCAGTCCCGTCTAATTAGCACATTAGCTCTTTCTTATATAGGATTATTAATAACGAACTGCAATGTGCGCTAATGACTCATGACTATAATTGTATTGCATTCATTTCCCGTATGCGCCTTATGCACAGGCACACCATTTTTCTTTATTAATACTAGCAGTGAATATTTCAGCAGCTGATGGCCACATCATTAGTCTTGGACTGACTTGTTTGGTGTGTACAACAGGAAATATTTCACTTTCGGGGAACAAGAAAAATACGTTTATTTGCGTTAACGCTTTTTAATCTGTACAGTTATTTAGTGTCTGGTAAGTTCACGTTCAAGAAAAAAATATTAATTTTTATTAAAGTGTTCTATTATTTTGTGTTAACGATGACTCATTTATTTCAGCCCTTTGTATTCAGCATGTCTCTATCGAGATAAACCTACATTTTTATGAAAATGCAAGCTTATTATTATTATTTTTTTTGCAGCCCACATTCACTTAAACCTTGTTTATTTGGCCTGTGTTAGCCTTTGAGTTTGACATGCTTGCTCTATATGGATTAAATACTATGTCTGTGTCACCAAAATTGTCCCAGGCCCTGCAGGAGTGGCTCAGTTGGTTGAGCGACATTGTGTGCACCGAAAGGTTGCCGGTTTGATCCCATGTGGGGGCTTGTATAAAAGACAACCGATGGATGTTTCTCTTCTTGTTCTTGTTGTTCTTGTTCTTGTTGTTGTTGTTTTTGTTCTTCTTGTTGTTCTTGTCGTCGAGGTCCTCCTCCCCCTCCTTCTTCTTCTCTCCCTCTTCTCTGTCTCCCCCTCAAAAATTGTCCACATCCAAAGTCCTGTGCAGGAAGCTTCCTCGGCGATTTCTTCCAAACACTTATGAAATACAGGCACCCCCACCCCCACCAAGATTGCATATACTTTTCCTGGGGAAAGAAAAAGAAGAAACACATCTGAACACTTTCCATCAGGCCAGGAGAATGTCAACCAGAGGCCGTCACCTGCAATTCAATGCCAACAGGATCCCTAACTTGGGGTGTGGCAATGTGGGGACTTCACACCAGGACCCCAGTGTCACCCCAGGGAACCTCCCCTGTCTCCACACAGACTTGGTGAAGCCAGCCCTGTGTGGAGACCTCACCCCCACTCCCACTGGCTTCTGCTCATTTCTGTGAGTTACCCCACTTTCCTGTCAGTGTTGATTCTCTTGTTTGTTTAAACTGGGACCACATGTTTGAGGACCAATAGCCCAGCATTTCTACATGTTTGGAGGAGAAGTGACATGTGGAGGGTGCCTTCCGTCAGCCCTTTCCTGTGAGGTCCGAGGCCAGGGTCCCCACAGGGTCTCCTACCTGCATGTAGGTGCCTTGTCTCATGACACCTGGCCAACTGCACCCCTGTGTGTCTCGGGGACCCTGCTCCTCCACAGCAGGGCTGACACAGGGAGGGAAAGAGCACCAGGAGGGGAAAGACCTGCTCCGGGCGGACAGTCTGCAGACCTCACAGCTCTCACTGCATTTAGTCTGAATTGCCTCTTCCCAGTGTTTGCAGAAAAAAATCCAGCTTGAGAAGTTGAGTCCTGCCCCGGGAGAAGGGGCACGGAGGAAGCAGAAGTGCCTCAGACGTTTTGAAAGAAGCAGAACAAGAGAAAGGGGGTGCTATTAATAGAACAAGGAAGTGGCTAAAGGGGAGTGTTAGGGAGAGAGAGACCAGGCCAAGAGGGAGACATTTTGTTTTCTGTTGTAAAAATTTATTTCTGGTTGGCCGGAGAAGATGGCAGGCGAATAGGCAGATCTTTATGCACCTGCCCCCGGGGAGACTGGGAATACGGCTAAATTGGGGAACACTCACCTGCAATGACCGCCTGAGGTCCAGCTGAGGAGGAGGCAGACACGTTAAGGAGGGACAGAAAACACCCGGAGACCAGCAGGAAAGGTGAGGGCACGAGAGGGCTGCCCCAGCTCTCAGGGGGACAGGCCAAGGGCACGGAGGGGCCTCGCGGCTGTGGGTGGGTGATTTTACTGAGAAGATCGGGGCCCGGAACCCAGCTGGGCTCCACAGCCCGGAGCGCCAGAACCGAGACCAGGTAACATCTGGCAGGGGTGCTGGACCACCAGGTCAGACATAATGCCGCAGGGTTTTTTGTTTTTGTTTTTTTTTTTTTCTGTGTGTAATAACAGTTCAGTTATTTGTATCGCTGAGTAATATTCCATGGTGTGGATCTGCTGGTTTGTTTAGACAGTTCATTTGTTGATAATACTTGGTTTATTTACAGTTTTTAAAAAATTTTCTTTATTAAAAAAGCAAACAAACAAACAAACAAAACACACCCCCACATACCAGAGCACAGAATTTTTCATCTGCAGCTCCTCACCCGAGGCTTCAGTGGAGGGAGGGTGGCGTGTCCTGCAGGTGCCCGAGGAGAGGCCGGGGTAGGAAGCACTGGGGGGAGACATGGAAAAGAGGTGGCTGGGAGACCTGCAGTTGGCTCCCCACTCCCCCCACCACCCATGAAACAGCCTTTGTCCAGAGAGGCTCAGGCCCATTCCAGATGCCACAGCTCAGGGAAAGGGAAAAACCTAGCCCTGGGTGGTGACACAGCTGCTCCTGCCCCCCAAGCACCCTGCCTACTACACCCTGAATATTTTTTTCTTTGTTGATTAAGGTATTTCATATGTGTCCTTATCCCCTCATTTCCCACCCACTCCGCCGGGGCTTCATCTGGAAGGTGTCTGGAAGGTCATTCGGCTGTCTGGTCTAATTAGCATATTTACGCTTTTATTATTATGGGAGGAGAAAACAATGAAGCTTGTTGGATCTGCTCTGAGGATGTCTGAAGCCACCCATGTGGGCTGCAGGTTCATGTCCTCACCCCCGCCCCCCTTGTGTCTGTGTCCATTGGTTAGGCTTCTATGCATGCATACAAGTCCTTTGGTTGATCTTTCACACTTATCCCCACCCTCCCCTGCCTTCCCTCTGAGGTTTGAGTATCTGATCGATGCTTCTCTGTCTCTGGTTCTGCTTTTGTTCATCAGTTTATGTTCTTCATTATAATCCACAAATGACTGAGATCATGTGATAGGCACACCCTTCCTCTTGATCTCTACAGAGGAGACAGCTGCAGAGGCCAAGCCAGTGGGTTCGAACAGTCTCAGGAAGCGTCAGCCACTGGCATGGGGGTGGGGCTGAGTGCCTGTGATTAGCACCCAGGACTCTGACTGGTGCTTCCCCCCTCATGGGAGAGCGGAGAGAAACTCCAGGTTTCCAATGGGATGCGTAAGTGGGTCTCCGCTCAGCTGAGGGCAGGAAGATATTCCGGAACACTCTGAGCGGAGTAGCTCTGGGACAGGAAGCACACCATCCCTTTTCCCTGAAATCTGAATGGCACCTCCCCTTAGGGGAGACCCAGGGGTCTACACTTCCCATTCCACTGGAAGCCCTTTCAGAAACAGACTTTTGAGTGATTAAGATGGACAGCTGGCTGGTGGGTGAAGGCAGGTGGAGGCGGAGCCCAGGAAACCTGAGTGAGGTTGCTGACCCATCCCTGGATCCTGTGCTGTGAACAAATGGGCCTTAGATTGCAGGGAGGCCCCTACCACATGCAGCCACGTCCTGTGGAGAAAGACAGATGTAGGAAAACAAAACCAGAAAAAAAGCGCAAGAAGAGAGAGAGAAAAGGCCATAGAGTTGGAACAGGAAACAGAGAAGTATGAAGTTTTAAAGAGGAAGGAGAAAAAAAATGAAAACGAACAGTCCTAGACAATAAAAGCCTAATATGCAAATCAACCGAACGGTGGAATGACTGGTTGGCAGGGGCGGTGCCGGCGAGCGGGCGGTGCCAGGCCAGCCAAGGCAGGTGCCAGTGGGCAGGGGGAGCTTGTTGGATCAGGGGGCAGTGACCAGCAGTGGTGAAGGGGTGATCAGGGGGCGGGGCCAGCCGCTCACCAGCCAGCACCATCCCCCTATCGGCCCATTGGTCGCCTCCTGCAGAGGGAGGCCAAACTGTAGCTTAGGCCCACTTCCCCAGGGAGTGGACCTAAGCCATCAGTCGGACATCCCCTGAGGGCTCCTGGACTGCGAGAGGGCACAGGTTGGACTGAGGAAACCCCCGTACCCCGAGTGCATGAATTTTTGTGCACCAGGCCTCTAGTAGAAAATGAAATGATGAGGGAGGAGAAAAGGGTGAAGCTTGTTGGATCTGCTCTGAGGATGTCTGAAGCCGCTCATGTGGGCTGTAGGTTCCTGAGCCCCAGCCACCTGCCTGAATCTACAGCTGACCCCCAGCATGCAGCTGCCTCTGCCGGGCTTGTCTACATGCAGGGAAACCAAGCTGTGCTCCACGGCCGGTTTTCACCATCACAGGGCCCGGAGGTGGGTCAGCCAACATGCCCAGGCTCCCTGGGATCAGCCTCCGCTTTCCTCCACCTGCTGGCCAGCTGCCAGGCTGAGGCACTGAAACAGCCTGTGGTGGCATCAGGAGCTTGGGGTGACTGCGTTTCCCATGAGGGGAGGTGCCCTTTGCACTTCAGGGAAAGGGAAGAGGGTGGGTGTGCATCCCTAACCCCCTGAGCCCCACCTCTGAGTCTGCCCTGAATGGTTCCCTGTCTCAGCAGGTGGAGCCCGTAGTGGTCACGTGGGTGGAGCCTTGGAAGCCCAGAGGCTGGGTCTGTGGGAGCTTGAAGCTGGAGTGAATCAATTGTTCCTCCCAAGAAGAATGGTGGCTGTGGTATTGGATGCTCTAACACCAGGTCCTGGTGGCCGCGCCTCCACACCTCTCCCCAAAGCTGGACACCCCAGACTCTCCTTGGGTGAGTCCAGTCTTCACACCCTCCCTCTGCCTATGGGTGAGTGGCTGAAAACATAAGTTTTGTGTGTTGGCCCTTTACTAATTTCTTTCAATTATTTAAAAAAATATGTATGTCTAAATTGATTTCAGAGAGGAAGGGAGGAGTAGAGAGAGAAATAGAAACATCGATGATGAGAGAGAAACATCAGTGATGAGAGAGACTGCTTCCTGCACACCCCACACTGGAGATAGAGCCTGCAACCCGGGCATTTGCCGGTGACCAGAATCGAACCTGGGACCCTTTATTCCACAGGTCGACGCTCTATCCACTAGAGTTTATTTATTTATTTTTTTGTTAACCCTCACCCAAGGATATTTTTTCCATTGATTGTTTTTTTTTTTTTTCAGAAAGAGTGGGAAGGAGGAAGGGAGGGGGGGAGAAAAAAAATGATGAGTGTGAGAGAGACACATCAATGGATTGCCTCCCACACATGCCTGGATGAGGGCTGTATTGAACCTATAATCCAGGGACGTGTCTCTAACTGGGACTCAAACCCATGACCCTTCTGAGTGTGGTCTGATGTTCTAACCACTGAGAAAAACTGGCCAGGGCTGAGCATGTTCTTGGTGCTAAACACAGCAAGAGTATGAAATATCCTTATAAGATTGAAATATACTTGTAGGGAAGGTAAACCCTTAAAAAAAAAAGACCTAAAAAACAGTTTACATGAAACATATGTAAGTCATATACTCATAGTTCTTGCCCCTCGCCTTTTTTTTTTTATGAAACTAGAGGCCTGGTGCACAAAATTCGTGCATTGGTGGTGTGTGTCCCTCAGCCCAGCCTGCACTCTCTCACAATCCGGGACCCCCCGGGGGATGTCCTACTGATGGTTTAGGCCCGATCCCATAGGGATTCCTGTGGGATCAGACCTAAACCGACAGTCAGACATCCATCCTTCTTGCAATCCAGGACTGTTGGCTCCTAACCACTCGCCTGCCTGCCTACCTCATCACCCCTAACCACTTTGCCGGCCTGATCACCCCTAATCACTTGCCTGACTGCCTGATTGCTCCTAACTACTCCACCTGCCTTCCTGATTGCCCCTAATCACTCACCCACCTCCCTGACCACCCATAACCACTCGCCTGCCTGCCTGATCAGCCCTAACCACTCACCTGCCTGCCTGATCATCCCTAACTGCCTCTGACTTGGCCCCCGCCACTGCAGCTTCATCTGGAAGCATGTCTGGAAGGTCATTTGGCTGCCTGGTCTAATTAGCATATTTACGCTATAATTATTATAGATTGAAGAGACTTTAGAAAAGAGACATAGCTAGGTGCCCTATAGATGGGGGGTGGAGCTGTCCACGACCCAGTGCTGAACCCACAGCACCTCTCAGGATTAACATCCAAAATAGGGCAGAATTAGGGGAGATGGTGGTGGTCCATGGTCTTAAGAAACACTTCTTAGATACACACCACATTCCTGGTCAAGGCTGGGCCAGGTCTGGGTCAGCACGACCTCTTGAAAGAGATGAGCTGTCCTGACCTGTGGACTCTGTGGTGACCACTTTGAATTCACTTTGTGGAATCAGGTTCGCTCACTTCACGCATCAGGAAAAGGGGAGAACTCCCTGTGGAAGTTTTTAAAAGCAGAGGTTTTGATGACTTATTTTTCAGTTCTTAAGGCAAAGCTTGAGAGGCAAGTGCACAGGGATGTGGTGGGCAGGGTACCCACACCACAGTGTGTGCAGGGCACAAGGTGCCAGTCACACAGGAAGGGGACCGGCTCTCCTCACCCTATAAATAGCAGGTGCTGAGGGTCTGACTTGAGCCGCATCTCTGAACTGTCCTGTGTAGTTTTCCTAAACTCTACAATTACACATTGATTTTAACACAGCTTGCTGCCACATGAGAGTCAAAACAATTATTCCATTTATAGTATTTAATATTCTGGTGCTAAGCTAATGAATAAAATGGTTAGGGATATGAAACAATTTTCAGCTGAAATATGAAATTGTCTCTCACTGAATATCTGAAATTACCTCCCACTGAATATCTAGTAGGCCTCCTACTAGATGCACATATAACTCTCCTAATAACAGAAAGCAGAGTGGACAGTTGGATTCTGCATCTCTAGAAGAGAAGGAAACCTACAAGATCAAGTGTTTGTTGTTTCACAGAAAGCATTATTTTTGTGTGCATTGTGGCGAAGCACAGGACTTGGTTGGAAAGCCTGTAAGGAGGGTTCTCGGAAAGGTTGGAGGCCTCTAGGGGAACCTTGCCAAAGGCAGCAGACCCTGCCTTGACTTTTCCAAACAAGTCTGAGTCCCCGGGTGCTTTTCTGGAATCTTTATGTTTAGACTTCAAAACGTACTTGCTTAAAGGACACCTATGCTCTCTCAAGCATGCTCACCCTGCTGATAGTATCTAATAGTTTCTTTTCGTTCAAGCTGTTGTTACAATAAAAGTCTAGGGAGGCAGGTCGCTATAGCCAAGCAGCCCCTTAGCCTTCTCTTTCACAGAAACATGTGTCAGAGTAAATCATTCATCCGTCACTCAGGGTCTGCTGGTCAGTGTATGAGTCAAACCACAGTTTCCTCTATCAGAGACCAGAGAGAGGAGAGAGGGGGAGAAAGAATGAGAGACAGTGGATTAGTTTTGCACATTTGCCACAACAAAATACAATTCACGAGGTGGCTTAAGACAACAGAAATTAATTTTATTAGAGTCTGGAGATGAAAGAGATTCACTGACAGATGGAGACAGAGATAGACAGATGGTAGGTAGACTGAAACACAGATATACAGGCACAAATATTACACAAAGGGGTCTATAAATAGGTGTATAGATTTGCAACTTCCCAACATATGCAATCATCCGTCTCCATTACCTGTCCTGCTGTCTCGGTGAGGTTTTCTTACGTCAGGCCCAAGGGTGACTTTCCCAACTTTACTGAGAGGTAATGGACATATAACATTGTGTAAGTGTTAGGTGACAACGTGTGGATGTGATACCTGTAAATATGGCAATATGATACAAGGTTAGCCTTAGCTAACAATTCCATTAAAAAGTCAAATAATTGCTCCCCTTTTTTTTTTTTTTGGTGGTGAGAGCCTTTATGATACCATCTCTTAGCTACTTTTGGGGTAATCTGATGCAGCATTGTTTACTGCGATCACCATACTGTACATTCGCACCCCAACTTGTTCATCTTACCACTGAGTCGATACTCTTTCACCAGCATCTCTCCTTTCCCCACACTCCCTGTGGTAACCATCGTTCTTCTCTCTGTTTCTACTAGTTGGGCTTTTTCAGATCCCACACGTACGTGAGATTAATCAGCATCTGTCTTCATCTGTCTGATTTACCTCACGTAGCATAACGCCCTCCAGGTCCCTCAGGGTCATTACAAATGGCAGGATTTCCTCCTCTCTTGTGGCTGAATAATGTTTAATTTTATGTCGGTTCAGAAGTGGGCAATTCCCACCAGTCAGAGTGTTCTACACATGTGCTTGAAGGGGCAGCACTCCCCCAGACCGTCCCCACAAACACTGACGTGCTGATGCCACGTGGAGACCGCTCTGGGGAAATGACACGGGTGGCGCCTGGTGAGGAGAGGAAGGACTGTGGGCCCAGAGAGGGTTTGGGCATCATGTTAGATTTTTAATTCCCAGGCTCGTATCTGAGTTAGCCCGTTTATTCAGTTATGGAGCCCAGGTTAACCCCTGTGAACCGAAGAGATGAGGAAGCGATAATGCCCATCAGGTACTGTGGTGATTAGAAATAAAGAACATTTTATTACATGAACGTGGGGGAGAGCATGACATGTTAGAGCTGGGGACCCACACAACCATGTGGGATGGGCACTCAAGTTAAGGGTTGAGAGAAGAAGCGGCAGCGGGGGGGGGGGTTGGGGGCTCATCACAGAAAGTCAACCAAGACAGGGAGAGAAAATAGACATTTAAAGGGAGGAAGAGTCCAGGGAACACACAGATATTTCCTTCACCCAAATCATGTGTATTCTCCTGGACATTCCCAGCAGACAGTTTCTCCAACTATGGTCCTGACATTCCTTCAGCACCTCCTGGGATCATGAGATGGGCTCCAAGGCTCCCCTTCTCTGAACGGTGCACTGTTTGCTCTGTGTTCATGTTCTGGCTGCATCGTGGGTCCTTCTCAGGCTGTTCTGAGCCTCAAATAGCAGTACTCCAAGCACCCCGAGGACAAAGCCTGCCACACCCATCTGGATGGAATTCCCCACCGTGTAGTCTTGGGGGTGGGAGGTGGACAAAGAGGTCATAGAGGTCTGAGTGGACCAAAGTCACCCCAGGATGACATCCAGAACCCTGGCTGTCCACTCAGGATACCAACCTCCCTTTGAGGGGACATGAACCTCGATTCCCAACCCCATACCTGAGAGTTTCTCCCACTCACCCATCTTGAGGTCTGACCTATTTGGTGATGGGCTGAGGGTGTCAGCTGCTCCTGAGAATCATGACATGAGGGTGTGAGTGAGGACCTGGGGAGACAGGAGCCTTCCTCCTGGGCCCTGAGCTCTCAGATGCCCCACTTCTCAGATGATGACCTTCACACCGTCCCTCCATGAGCCTGTCTCTACTAGGCCAGGTTCCAGGGGCCCTTCGTTGGATGACCTCAGCCTCCTGTAATCCCTGAGTTCAGAACCTGTTCTGAGTGACTTTGGTAAGAGCTGTACTTCTCAAGTTGAGGATAACGGAGAACAATGATCTCAATGCAGAAATAATTTGGAGCTGTGTGGTTTCGTGTCTTGTTGGCGACACAGGACTCATAAGGCTAAACATCTACAGCTGAGAGATCCCACTAAGTTGACAGCTGAGGACCCAGGGTCCATGGAGGAAGGATTGGTGGCAGGGGCTTCAGAATATCCTGTCAGTGGCAAACTCCTGGGCCCCAGCACTTCTTACTGTCTCAGAATCTCCAGGGACAGGGCCCCCAGGTGACATTTCAGCAAGACAGGGTCAGGGGCCCCTCACCTGAGACCAGGAGTTCCAGGGGGTCACTGGGGAGTGACAGCAGGTAGGGGGAGGTGCTGTGTGAGCTGTAGCACCTGTAGGTCCCCTTGTGGGCTGAGGTCACAGGGCTCATGGAGAACTCTGCCTGATACTGTCGAGCTGGGTGCTTTGATCTCAGACACAGGGGGGGATCGGCTGCCCCCTTCTTGGATAGAAGGAAAGTGTCCCTTGAGGTCTGTGACTGACACAGCAGGGTCACAGTCTCTCCTGAGGCCATGCGGGGGCCTGGCTGCACCTAGAGGGAGGGACTGTCAGACAGGTGTCCTAGAGAGAGGGAGGAGGGTGAGGGCTGCTTGTCCACCTTGTTCTCTTTGAGGACCCTCCTCTCTGTCTGTCTCTGTTTCTCTGACTCTCCCTCTCTGCCCTCCAACTCCCTGTTTCTCTGTCTCTCTCCCTCCCTGGGGCCTGCACTTTCATTCTGGCCTCACCACCGGAGATCACCAGCAGGGCCTGTGCAGAGTCTGGGTCCCTGATTGAGCCCACTGGCTCCTCACCTGCCACCAGGATGTCCAGGGGGTCGCTGGGGGTCGACCACTCAGAGGAGAGTTTGTATCCACCGTAGCATCTGTACCGGCCCCCGTGGGAGCTGCTCACAGTGTCCAGAAGGAAGTTGGCTTGAGAGGGCCCAGCCTGGGGCTGCAGGACAAGGCTCTGGGGGAGGTCCCGTCCCCCCTCCTTGTGAAGAGCGAATCTGTCATAGCCGACATCAGAGCGACACTGGAGGGCAGGTTCTGTCCAGAGGCCACAATGGGGCCCTGCTGGCTCAGGAGGGAGGGCTTCCCAGACTCACCTGGGGAGACCAGACGTGAATTACAGGGGCTGCTCCTCCCATAAGCCTCCTTCACCCATCCTGGCGTCCAGGTCTCACTGTCTCTATGTTTTTGACTCAGGAGCCCCTTTGTTCCACTCACCTCACCCTCTCACATGGGGCTCCCCTCAGAGCAAAGATCCCAATAATGTGATTGGTGCCTCAATCCTTGGGTGAGACAATAATGGGACTCACCTGGGACCAGGAGCTCCAGGGCATCGCTGGGTGGTGACCACACCTGCAGGCTCTCTCTGTAACAGCCATAGCATCTGAATGTCCACCTGTGGCTGGGGGTCACAGGACCCACAAAGAACTTTGCCCGTGATGGTTCTCTGGGTTGTGGCTGTGTGTTCTGCATCCAGGAGAGCCTGTGATCTCCTTCCTTACTCAGAATGAACCTGTGAAATCCCTGCCATGAGCTACACTCAAGGGTCACATTTCCTCCCGAGGTCACGACAGGGCTGGGCAGGGCTGAGAGCGTGGGTTCATGGTAGTATCCTAGGAGACACAGAGACTGCATGTTCAATGGACCTCATATTCCCCAAGGCTAGGCTGTGAGAGGGAGACACCCTGAGACCAGACCCCCCTTCCTGAGGGCAGCGCCTGAGGCTGGGACGTCTAAGTGTCCTCTCACCGGTCACCACCAGCTCCAGGGGGTCACTGTGCCCTGTCCAGCCAGTGGGGCTGAGGTAGTTACAGTGATATCTCCCTGCGTCATGCTCTGCCATGCGTGTGATGGAGAACTTGCCCTTGTTCGCGGGCTTCCATCGGCCCGGTGTGTTCCAAACCACAGGTTTTCCTTCCTTGTACAGATGAAACATCTGGGCCTCCAGGGTCCCCTGACACCAGAGGGTCACAGGGCTCCCATAAGAGATCACAGAGTCTGGCTCAGCGGAGAGGGTGGGTTTGCGGAGGGTCCCTGGAAGGAAACCAGAAGGTGTATTACAAAGCCCTTCCCCACCCTCATCCCCCAGCTCAGCCCTGGACCTGTGTGCTCCCTCCTGAGCCCCAGGGGAGAAGTAACAGGTGGGACATGGAGCCTGGGGAGGACTCACCTGCCTGCACACAGGCTCTCTGGTCCAGACTCAGCCCTGCAAGAGAGTGTCTGTGAGAGGTTTGCACCTGGACATTGTAGCTCTTTCTCTCTTCTCAGGGCCCCATCTACTCGAGCTGCCTGAGCCTGAGGTTCCCCAGGAACAAAGGTTATAGCCACCCTGTCCCCTCCTGTTCCCCCTCTCTGTGTCCACTACTGACTGAGGCAGAGAAGAGCGGAGAGGAGGGACGTCATGGCGTCTGCTCTGAGGCCTCCTGCTGTGCAGATGGAGTTGGCCCGGGCCTGAAGGACAGAGACACACAGGATGTGGTGGGTTAGGAGCTGCTGCTGTCCTTCTGGGCCCTCAGAGCTGTGAACCCACAGCAAACAGACTGCCCCGCCCTGGGCCTGGGTGTGGTTGTTTCCATGATGAGAACTCAGGAGGACTATAGGCCTCTGGAGACTGTCAGCCCAGATCTGGGGTCACTTCGGACTCCCAGGACCCTCTGCCTGGTCGGAAGTCCTGCTCAGAGAGGGCAGGACCCAGGTTCTCATCCTGAGTCTGCTCTCAACAGGCTGGCTCTACCTGCAGCTGACGGCCTGTTTTCTCAACCTCACACAAAAGGAATTCTCTTTCTGTCCTTGACGGGTCCATAAAGAAGTATTTACTAATCATCTGCCAGGAATTTATCCAGGTACCGGAAATACATCTGTGGTGCAGGACATCCATTTCCTCTATTCTGAGAACTCTAATGAGCAGACTCAGGCATTCTGAGGCTAATGTTGTAACTCATTGTTGACAAAGGAGAAAATTAAAAAAACATGATAACAACTGGGCACCATGTCTAGACTGTGTTTGAAGGATTGGCTGTGTGAGTAGGTGGAGACCTAAGAGGCGGAGTGAGAACATTCTAGAGAGGAAAGAACGTTCTTGAGACCCCTGGACACATACAAATGGTCAGAAAGGGAGGCAGAGAGAAGAGAGTGAGATACCACCTGACACCAGGTAGAGTGGCCATTATCAACAAGACAAACAACAACAAGTGTTGGAGAGGTTGTGGGAAAAAGGGGACCCTCATTCACAGCTGGTGGGAATGTAGACTGGTACAACCGCTATGGAAAGCAGTCTGGCGATTCCTCAAAAAAAAAAAAAATTTAAAAATAGGGCTACCATACGACCCAACAACCCCACTCCTGGGTGTATGCCTGAAAAACTCGAAATCACTTATGCGCAAAGATATATGCACCCCTATGTTCACTGCAGCATTATTCACGGTGGCCAAGAGCTGGAAACAGACAAAGTGCCCTGTGATAGAGGACTAGATAAAGAAGATGTGCTATATACACTGAGTGGCCAGATTATGATGATCTCTGAACGCATAATACTCTGGCCACTCAGTGTGTGTGTGTGTGTGTGTGTGTGTGTGTGTGTGTGTGTGTGTATGAGGCCTGGTGCATGAATTCATGCATGGGTGGGGTCTGGCCAGCCTGGCCAGGGGGAGCGTACATGGGCGGTTGGCCGGCCTGCCTGCTGGTCGAACTCCTGGTTGAGGGGACAATTTGCAGATTAGCCTTTTATTATATAGGACAGACACTGAGTGGCCAGATTGTTATGCGTTCAGAGATCATCATAATCTGGCCACTCAGTGTATATGCAGTGGAGTACCACACCGCCATAAGAAAGGATGAAATAGTGTCATTTACAACAACATGGATGGACCTTGAGAACATTATGCGAAGTGAAATAAGTCAGACAGAAAAAGCTAAGAACTATATGATTTAACTCATGAGTGGAATATGAAACTGAAACATATGTACACAAACAGCAGTGTGGTGGTTGCCAGAGGGAGGGGGACGAGGGGGAGAAAGGGGTCCTAATATGAGGTGGCAGGAGAAGATCTGACTTTGGGTGGTGGGCACATGGTCCTATGTACAGATGATGTAAATTAGTAATCCACACATGAAACCTATATGTTCATGTTGTCTAATGTCACCCCAATAAAAGTAAGAAGAATATATTTTTTTAAATAAATCTTTATTGTACAGATTATTACAGGTGTTCCTCTTTTTTTCCCCCCATAACTCCCCTCCACCTGATTCCCCACCCCACCCCATGCCCTTACCCCCCGCCACTGTCTTCATCCATAGGAGTAAGATTTTTGTCCAATCTCTTCCCGCACCCCTCACACCTGCTTCCCCTGAGAATCGTCAGTCCACTCCCTTTCTATGTCCTTGATTCTATTATATTCACCAGTCCATTCTGTTCTTCAGATTTTTTATTCACTTGATTTTTAGATTCACTTGTTCATAGGTATGTATTTGATGTCATTTTCTTGTTCATAATTTTTATCTTTACCTTTTTCTTCTTCTTCTTAAAGAATACCCTTCAGCATTTCATGTAATCCTGGTTTGGTGGCGATGAACTCCTTTAGCTTTTTCTTGTCTGTGAAGCTCTTTATCTGACCTTCAACTCTGAATGATAGCTTTGCTGGGTAGAGTAATCTTGGTTGTAGGTTCTTGCTGTTCATCACTTTGAATATTTCTTGCCACTCCCTTCTGGCCTGCATAGTTTCTGTTGAGAAATCAGCTGACAGTCGTATGGGTACTCCTTTGTAGGTAATTAACTGTTTTTCTCTTGCTGCTTTTAATATTCTCTCTTTGTCTTTTGCCCTTGGCATTTTAATTATGATGTGTCTTGGTGTGGTCCTCTTTGGATTCCTCTTGTATGGGGTTCTGTGCACTTCCTGGACTTGTATGTCTATTTCTTTCACCAGGTAGGGAAAGTTTTCTGTCATTATTTCTTCTAATAGGTTTTCAATATTTTGCTCTCTCCCTTCTTCTGGCACCCCAAAAATTCGGATGTTGGTACGCTTGAAGTTGTCCCGGAGGCTCCTTACACTATCTTCATCTTTTTGGATTCTCTTTTCTTTTTTTTTTTCTGGTTGGATGTTTTTTGTTTCCGCATATTTCAGATCTTTGGTTTGATTCTTGGGGTACGTTGATCTACAGTTGAGTTTCTGTATATTCTTTATTTCAGACAGTGTATGCTTCATTTCTGACTGATCCTTTTCCATTTTTTTGGCATTCTCATTAAGCTCCTTGAAGGTCTCATCAAGTTTCTCGGCGGTTTTTAGAAGATGCTTGAGTAACCTTATAAATGTGGTTCTGAACTCTATGTCGTCCAGTAGTTTGCTTTCCTCCGTTTCTTTCATTCGTGACATGTTTCTTTGTCTCCGCATTTTGGATGCTTCCCTGTGTTGATGGAGTGGCTTTGTGTGGTATGTGACCTATAGGGGGCAGTAGCTCAGCCTCCTCAATTACATGAGATGGATGCTCTTGGTACACCCCTTTGTGGGCTGAGTGCAAAGTCTTGGTGTAGTTAAGCCTTAATTGCCATTGGTACACTGGGAGGAATTGACCTCCAGGCCAGTTAGCTGTGAGCACTCGCTGTGTCTATAATGGAAGAACTGCTGCGCTGAAGACACGCTTATGGGGCAGGACTTGTTTCAGTGGGGCTTTGGTGCTCACTGAGTCTGCCTCTTGAATGTGTCAGTTACGGATGTGAGGAGTTGAAATCTGGTGTCTCACACTGACCACTAGGTACACTGGTTTCTGGATCTCCAATGGGGTGCAGGTCAGCTACTGACTGAGGCCACCAGCAGGAACTACAGTGAGAGCTACAGTTTTCTCCTCTTTGCTTGGGGTTTGGAGATTTTGGAGCTGTCTGACCCAGGCTGCAGGTTTGCTAGGTTAAGCTGTGATAGGGCAGGGCTTTCTTATGCAAAGGCCGCTGCTTAGAGCTTGGGTGGGTTTGTATGTTGTGCAGGGTGGGGTCTCAGGGCGTCACTAGGCTAGGGCGTGGCAAACAGCAATGGCTGCTAGTTAGCCGGCTCTGAGTCCCTGTCAGCAGTCCCCGTGCCCCAGTGCCATAAACAATTATTCCTGCGCGCAGCTCTGCAAGCAAGCCACCCTCACTGGCAGACAGTCCAGCTTCTCCCCATAGGAGTTTGGGTCCCCCGCGTCTCCCCAGAAACTGTATTTCAGAGTAATCGGGGGCTTGTCTCCCTTCGGGTTGAAAAAAGCAACGCCCACTGCCAGCCCGGATCACGCGCCTCCGTACCTCAGCTTTTCAGCGCTTGTGCACGTCTCAATGCTCTTTTCTCTTTCCTTCTAGTTGTAGAACTTCCACTCAGCCAGCTTTCCCGTGGTTCTGGGTGATAGACGTTTTTTTCTTTTAGTTGTATTTTTTTAAATTGTTGTGGGAGGCAGCAGTTTAGGTGTTTACCTACGCCGTCATCTTTGATTCCAGAAGAATATTTTATTACATAACAATGGGGGAGAGCATGAGGTGCTAGAGGTGGGGACCCACACCAGCCCTGTGGATGGACCCCCCAAGTCACAGGGTTGAGAAAAGAAGGGGGTTCGTCACAGAAAGTCAACCAGGATAGGGAGAGAACACTTTTAAAAAATTTATTTCATTGTGTAAAGTATTACAAATAGTAGTACATAGATCTCCTCCCCTCCCCCCATTGACCTTCCCCCAGCCTCCCGAGAAAATACACTTTTAATGGAGAAAGAGTCCTGCACAGGGAACACACAGAGAGACATTTCCTGCACCCAAACCACATCTGCTCCCCTGGACACACTCAGCAGATGGTTCCCACAACCGCTGGTCCTGACGTTCCTTCAGCACCTCCTGGGGTCATCAGATGGGCTCCAAGGCTCCCCCCGCTCTGAACCGTGCATTGTTCCCTTTGTGCTCACGTCCCCATTGCTCCCCTCCATCGGTTTCCTGCCCCCCGCCCCCATACCTTCAGCACCCTATTGTCTGTGTCTAAATGCATGTCAGTTCTTAGGTTAATCTCTTACTGCCTCTCGCCCCGTCCCTCTGAGATCTGTCATTCTTTTCCATGCATCCATGCCTCCGGACCTATATCGTTTGCCATTTATGTTGTTCCTGAGATTCCACAGATAAGAGACATCATGTGATATTTGCCTTTCTCTGACTGGCTGATTTCACTTAGCATAATCATCTCCAGGAATCTCCGTGTTGTCTCAAAGACAAAGAGTTCCTTTATTTATTATTATTATTATTATTATTATTATTATTATTATTACAGCTGTATACCATTTCATTGTGTAAATGTATCACAGCTTTTTTATCCACTCATCTACCAAGGGGCATGTGGGCAGTTGTAACTAACGCTGCTATGAACATAGGGGTGCATATATTCTTTCTGATTGGTGTTTCTGGTTTCTTCCTAGAACCAAAGGGGGAAAAAATAAACAAATGGGATCAACATCAAACCAAGAGGCTTCTTCACAGCAAAGGAAACCGGCATCAAAAATGCAGAGGGATCCCACTGTCTGGGAGAAGGTACTTGCCAACGATACATCTGATGAGGGGTATATTTCCAAGATACATAAATTTCTTACATAACTCAGCAAAAGGAAGAGAAATAATCCAAATAAATCACGGGCAGAGGGTCTGGATAGACTGTTATCCAAAGAGGACATACACATGGCCAAGAGACCTATGAAAAAATGCTCAACGTCACAAATCACCAGACACGCAAATTAAAACAACAACGAGGTCCAACCTCACACCTGCCAGAATGGCCACCACCAATACATCGACCAACAGCAAGCGCTGGCGAGGATGTGGAGAAAAGGGAACCCTCGTGCGCTGCTGGTGGGAATGCAGGCTGGTGCAGCCATGTGGAGACCAGTATGGATTTCCCCCCAAATTAAAATGGAACCGCCTTATGACCCAGCGATCCTCCAGAACCTCGTGGTAGCATGAGATCCATTTCCAAGGTTCTGCCTCGCTGGACGGTGGCGGGTTTGTTGTCTTTTGTGTTTCCGTCCTGGCTGCCAATCCTGAAACAGCAACACCCCAACGGCCACCAGGACCAAGCCAGCCATGCCCATCCGGGTGAGATTCCCCACTGTGTAGTCTTGGGGGGCTGAGGCTGGAGGTGGTGGACAGAGAGGTCACAGAGGTCAGGGCAATATCGAACCAGCCCAGCATCCCTACATGTGTATCCAGGGCGCCTGACTCCCACGGGCTGGATGTGACCCTCTGCACTCAGCCCCATCACTGAGAATTTCCCACACTCCCCTGCCTTGGAGTCTGACTTGTTCTGTGTTGGTCCCAGGGGATCAGCTGCTCCTGAGAACCAAACACACACAGTGTGTGGTGAGGAGGTGGGGGAATGCTTAAGACATCTCTTCTCTGATCTCCAAGGAGTCCCCCAACTAATAATGCCCATCTCAATCCCTTGGGATGAGCAGCTTCGGTGTCTTGTCTTGTAAGGAACTAGGATGCAAAGAGGAACACGTGGGGCTTCACTGAGGTCAGGAACGTGAAGGAGTGAAGGCCTGGGTCTACCTCTTAGTTCCTCCACCTCAGCCGGCTCCTTGTGTCTCTGACTTTGATTATGATCACAGTGACACCGTCACTGCTACGGAGGGGACAGGCCCAATAATGTCACGGCCTGGGGGTTCACTGTGAGGCCCCCTCTGCCAGGGGCTCAGACCCAGAACTGACAGGAAATGTAAGCTCTGAGCCACGATTCTCTCCTTTCACACCTGGAGCCACTGAGGCCCAGCCAAGGGAAGGGCGTGTCCAAACCAGCACAGGTGCCTGAACCCCCACATGACTCAGCCTCTGTTCCCCCTAGAGGCACCCACCACCTCCCTACAGAGACCTCCACTTACCCGTCTGTGGGCCTGATGCCGTGGTGGGGAGGGATGCATCCTCAGAGCCTCCTGGGGATCAGGATGAAGTGTGAGGGTTTGGTGCTGCCTTCTCCCCATTTGAGCCCGGCGCCTCCTCCTCAGCCTGAGCCCCAACTGCCATGACCACCCGTCCTGTCCTCACCCTCACTCACCCCTCTGCAGGCCTGCCTCCATGGGTGGGAAGAAGTAAACCCTCAAGCCACTGGCCCCCATAGTCCCATGATATCTCTCCCCGAGTCCCAGCTCTCCTAGGACTCAGCCCGTTTGTCCTTGAGATCTCGGGGGGCAGTGGATCCCCTGAGAGACTCAGAACTGTCCATGGGTTGTTCCAGGATGAGGATGCAGGAGGACGCCAGGCCCCCCAGAGACACTCCGCCCAGATCTGGGGTCTCTTCTGACTCCTGGGACTCTCTGCCTCATCTGAACTCAGAACAGGGCCTCTGAGCTCCCTCAGAGGAAAAAAAAAATCCCAGTAACTTGTGAGCTGTGGACAGAGGCCCTGTGGATGGGGGGCTGGGTCCTTAGAGGGTCCAGCATGAGGACAGAAGGATGGGAGGATCTGGGGACTCTGGGCCCCTCAAAACTCAGACTTCGCTCCTACGTCTATGCTGTGGCCCAGTCAGGGCCCAACTGCTGCCCACCTGGCACCTTCTAGACCCAAGTAAAGGGCAGGGATGCACAAAGGTACCAGGGTCTCTGAGGGGCAGATCTCCTCTGGGTGACCATCCCTAGAGTCCCTCCCTATCTTTCAGCCATAGTTCTTCTGGGGACAGGACCCTGAGCTGACAGCTCATCAGACAGGGTCAGGGGTTCTGACCTGGGACCAGGAGCTCCAGGGGCGCACTGGGGAGTGACAGCAGGAAGGGGGAGGTGCTGTGTGAGCTGTAGCACCTGTAGGTGCCCCCGTGGGCTGAGGTCACAGGACTCATGGAGAACTCTGCCTGGAACTGCGGAGCTCGGTGCTTTGATCTCAGACGCTGGTGGGCATCGGTTGACCCCTCCTTGGACAGAAGGAAAGTGTCGCTCGGGCTCTGTGACTGACACCGCAGGGTCACCGGTCCTTCAGATGCTACCCTGGGGCCTATGTGTATCACCACTGATAGAGATGGTCTGTCAGGCAGGTGTCCTAGAGAGAGGGAGGAAGGGTGAGGGCAGCCTGCCCAGCTTGTTCTGACCTGAGAGATACCAGGCCTCCCTCTGAGGACCTACCTCTCTTTTGTCTCTGTTTCTCTGAGTCTCCCCCTCACCCCTCCCACCCCCTGACTCTCACTGCCTCTTTCCCTCCCTGGGGCCTGCACTTTCATTCTGGCCTCACCACCTGACACCCCCAGCAGGGCCTGTGCAGAGTCTGGATCCCTGACTGAGCCCACTGGCTCCTCACCTGCCACCAGGACGTCCAGGGGGTCACTGGGGGCCGACCACTCCGAGGAGAGGTTGTATCCACCGTAGCATCTGTACCGGCCCCCGTGGGAGCTGCTCACAGTGTCCAGGGAGAAGTGGGCCTGAGAGAGCCCAGCCTGGGGCTGCAGGACAAGGCTCTGGGGGAGGTCCCGTGCCCCCTCCTTGTGCAGAGCGAATCTGTCATAGCCGACATCAGAGCGACACTGGAGGGTCAGGTTCTGTCCAGAGGCCACGATGGGGCCCTGCTGGCTCATGAGGGAGGGTTTCCCAGACTCACCTGGGGAGACCAGACATGAATTACAGGGGCTGCTCCTCCCATAACCCCTTCTCCTGGCCTGGCCCCAGGTCTCACTGTCTCTCTCTGTGTCTCTGATCCATGGACCCCTGTGCTCCCCTCACCCCACCCTCTCCCATAGGGCTCCCCTCACAGCAAAGATGCCAATAATGTGTTTGGTGCCTCAATCCATGATGAGACAATAATGGGACTCACCTGGGACCAGGAGCTCCAGGGGGTCACTGGGATGTGACCACACATGGGGCCTGTTCCTGTAATAGCCATAGCATCTGAACGTCCACCTGTGGCTGGGGGTCACAGGGCCCACAGGGAACAGGGCCTGGAACTGCCCACTGGGCTGTGGCTGTGAGTCCAGGGTCCAGGAGAGACTGTGATCTCCTTCCTTAGTCAGAAGGAACCTGTCAAATCCTTGCCCTGACCCACACTGGAGGGTCACGTTCCCTCGTGAGGTCACGACAGGGCTGGGCAGGGCTGAGAGGCTGGGTTTGCTGTAGGATCCTAGGAGAGGACGAGGTAGCATTTTAGATGGGCTCATACCTCCTTCACATCACCAAGGGCTGGGCTGTGAGAGGGAGATACCCTGAGAGCAGACCCCCTTCCTGAAGGCAGAACTTTGAGGCTGGGACCTCTGGGTGTCCTCTCACCTGTCACCACCAGATGCAGAAGGTCACTGAACTTTGACCAGCCTGTGAATCTGACATAGTAACAGTAGTATCTTCCTGCATCATGCTCTGTCATGCGTGTGATGGAGAACTTGACCTTGTCTCTGGGATTCCACTTAGTCTGTGTTTTCCAAAGCACACGTGTTTGTTGTCTATACATACAGAACTCCTGGGCTTCCAGGGTCCCCTGACACCAGAGGGTCACAGGGCTCCCATAAGGGATCACAGGGCCTGGCTCAGCCCAGATGGTGGCTTTGGAGAGGGTCTCTGGATGGAAATCAGAGGCTACATTACAAGGACATTTCAAACTCCCTGTCTCCCAGCTCAGCCCAAGACCCTCCTGGCTTATCACGTCATCCCAGGACCTCTGTGCTCCTTCCTGAGCCCCAGGGGTGAAGTGACAGGTGGGATATGAAGCCTGGGGAGGACTCACCTGCTTGCACGTGGATGATCTGGCCCAGACTCAGCCCTGGAAGAGAATCCCTGTGAGCGGTTTGCACCCGGATGTCTGAGCTGATTCCTTTCCCATCAGGCCCTGTCCATTCGAGCTGCCTGAGCCTGAGGTTTCCCATGAACAAGAGGATGAAGCTGCCCCTCCTGCTCCCCCTCTAAGTGCCCACAACTGACCAAGGCAGAGAAGAGCAGAGAGGATGGATGCCATGGCGTCTGCTCTGAGGCTCCTGCTCTGCAGATGTAGGAGGCCTGAGCCTGAAGGACAGAGATGCACAGGATGTGGTGGGTCAGGAGCTGCTGCCCTCCTTCCGGGTCCTCAGAGCTGTCAACCCACAGCAAGCAGACTGCCCCGCCCTGGGCCTGGGTCAGGGTTTTTCCATGATGAGGCCATTGGAGACTCTCAGCCCACGTCTGGGGTCACTTCGGACTCCCAGGACCCTCTGCCTGGTCGGAAGTCCTGCTCAGAGAGGGCAGGATCCAGGTTCTCATCCTGAGTCGACCCTCAACAGGCTGGCTCTATCGGCAGCTCACTGCCTGTGTCCTCAGCCTGCCCCAAAGGGAATTCTCTTTCTGCCTTGGACTCGTCCGTAAACCAGTATTCACTGCTCACCTACCACCTGCCGAGTACTTGTACCAAGAACAGAAATACATCCGTGATCCAGGAGACGCATTTCCTGTATTTTGAGAACTCTAATGAGTAGACTTGGGCATTCTAAGGCTAATGTTGTAATTCATTGTTGACAAAGGAGAAATTTAAAAAGCATGAGAACAACTGGGGAGCATGTCTGGACTGTGTTTGAAGGAATGGCTGTGTGAGTAGGTGGAGACCTAAGAGGTGGAGTGAGAACATTTTAGAGAGGAAAGAACGTTCTTTAGACCCCTGGACACATACAGACTGTCTGAAAGGGAGGAAGAGAGAGGGAGGTGGTGGCTGGTCATGGGTGTGGTGATCACCACACAAGGGCATGGGGTGGTATCTTTAACAGAAAAGGAATATATAAGATGTATTGGTCAGACTGTCTTATAAAATCCTATGTGCCACGTATTACAAATAAACGAGAGAAGTGCAATATTTGTAAATAAAATATCAACAGTAACCTATACTAATAGAAGGGTAATATGCTAATTAGACTGGAATTCTTCCATACAACCTTCCAGACATCCTTCCGGACAAAGCCACAGTGTCGGGGGTTGAGGCAGAGGCCATCAGGGGAGAGCAGTTAGGGGCGATCAGGCTGGCAGGGGAGAGCAGTTAGGGATGATCATGCAGGCAGGCAGGTGAGCAGTTAGGGGCCAGTGGTCCTGGAATTTGAGAGGGATGTTGGATTGGGGAGGGTGCAGGTGGGGCTGAAGGACTCCCTCCTTCCCACCCCATGCACAAATTTCGTGCACTGGGCTCTAGTTAAATTATTATAATATTGTGTGTAAAGCACTGTTCCATAAGCGGCTTATATGGATTTGTCATGTCCCGCTTGCCTACCCTTGGTCAGTCACAAACACATGTAGAGAAGGGAAACCAGAATAAGTCTCAGTATTCCTTCTAGTCCAAGCTGGGAGCATGAGAAGGGATCTGTGAGGTCCACATGGCCCTAAAAGTTAGATATGGGAAAGAATGGGAAGATTAAATGGCCCAATGTATGTGTGAGTGTGTGTGAGTGTGAGAGTGTGAGTGTGAATGTGTATGAGAGCTTGATTGTGTGTGAATGTGTGTATGTGTGAGTGTGTATGTCTGTGTTTGTTAAGTGTGAGTGTGTATGGGTGTAATTGTGTATGAGTGTGCATGTATGAGTATTAGTGAGTGTGAATATGTGTGTGAGTATGTCTGTGTATTTGTGACCGTGTGAGTGTGTATGTATGTGTTTGTGAGTGTGTTATTGTGTGTCCATGCATGTGTGCATATGAGTGTAAGTGAGAGTTTGTATGTGTTTAGTGAGTGTGAGTGCGTATTGTGAGAGTGTGTTTGTGAGTGTGTGTATGTGTTTGTGAGTGTGTGTGCTCATTGGGTAACTGCACTTGTCTGATTGGATGGAAACAGAGGTGAGAGCTGAGGCTGGAGGGTCCCATCTGGATGATCATGAACACCCTTCAGTTAAGAAAGAAGAGTCTGGATTTACCCTAAATTCAGTGAGAACATGGAAGGATTTTGAGCAGAAAATGGACAGATTCTGAAATGAGGTTAGATGCCTATGTGGAGGGTGAACTGGAGAGAGGAGTGAGGGTGTGGAGCTCAGAGCTCAGGAAGGAGGTGGACATGACAGCTGCCTAGGGGTGTGTGAAGGTGACCTCCCTCCTTGCCGTGGTGACTGGGGGCACAAAGGGGCCCTCAGGACAGTGAGACCAGGGGTGGGGAGGCAGGAGCCTGGGAGCTGTGCAAGGTGCATCTGCTCCCACAGGGCAGCTCAGCGCCTCCTCCTGGCTCTGGGATGCAGGTCCTACGTCTCACACAGGTTCCACCTGACTTTCTGTCTCTGTGAGCGGCATGATCTCTCCATGTCCCGGGGGCCAATCATCTAAGTCATTTCTGCCCCTTCAGAGCACCTTTGAGGCCGGGTGTCACTCCCCTCCTTAAAATGTGGAGACTCTTCAGGGTTCAGTCAAGAATGACGTTCCTGAGAGTCTTGCTCAAAGTCAGTAACACACACAGACATACATTCAATATCAGTTGTGGTGCTACCATCTGAGTGGTTGAAAGACACTTGAGCAGGCTACTTCCTCCCTTGACTTCTCAGCAATACCAACGCCTTCCCCACAAAGATGGTGCGAATTCTTCTCGACTGAGATACGGAGGAAACGAACCCAGCCATTCAATGCAGGTGGAGATGGTGGCGGTTTGAGAGATTGAAAAGCGGAGATGCCTCATCCAAAGGAGCAGAAGGAAGACTCCAGGTCAGTCAGACCTGCAGACAGATGAGACTCTGAGGAACAGGTGAGACCTCAGATACTGCTGAGCTGCCTCCTGAGCCTGGACTCCCCCCAGAGCCCTCATTCTGGGAAGATGCAGAGCCAGGCCCAGGGCAGGGCCATCCCCTGGCTGTGGGTCCACAGCTGGGAAAACCCAGAAGGGCAGCAGCAGCCCACATCCTGTGCGTCTTGGTCCTTACAGGTGCAGGCCTCCTCCAGCTGCAGAGCAGGAGCCCTCAGAGCCATGATGTCCATCCTCACTGCTCTTCTCTGCCTCGGTCACTTGTGGAGAGCGGCAGCAGGAGGGGATGGGCAAGAAATTCCCCCTTGTTCTTGTGGAACCTCAGGCTCAGGCAGCTCGAGTGGACGGGGCCCTGATTGGAAGAAAATCAGCTCAGACGTTCGGGTGGAAAACACTGACAGGGACTCTGATCAAGGGCTGAGTCTGGACCAAGGGACCTGTATGCAGGCAGGTGAGTCCTCTCCAGGCTCCATGTCCCTCCTCTTAGGTCATCCGCTGGGACTCAGGAGGGAGCACAGAGGTCCTGGGACGAGGTGATACAATGAGAGTATTTAGGGCTGATCTGGGAGACGAGGTGCCGGGGGGCGGGGGAGGGGGTAAGGTCTTTGTAATGCAGCGCCTGGTTTCCTTCCAGGGACCCTCTCCAAAGCCACCATCTGGGCTGAGCCAGGCTCTGTGATCCCTTATGGGAGCCCTGTGACCCTCTGGTGTCAGGGCACCCTGGATGCCAAAAGGCTCTATCTGTATAAGGAGAGAAAACGTTTGCTTTGGGACACGCAGACCCCATGGGGGCCCACGAACAGGGCCAAGTTGTCCATCAAACAGATGAACCAGGATTCTGCAGGGATATTCTACTGTTACTATCACAGCCCCACCGGCTGGTCAGAGGCCAGCGACTTCCTGGAGCTCATGGTAACAGGTGAGAGGCCCTCAGTGGTCCCAGCCTCAGGCTCTGCCCTCAGGAAGGGGGTCTGCTGTCAAGGTGTCCCCCTCTCACAGCCAAGCCCTGGGGGACATGAGGGAGGTGTGAGCCCCATTTAACACGCGGCCTCCTTCTCTCCTAGGATCCTACATCAGACCCAGCCTCTCAGCCCTGCCCGGCCTTGTCGTGACCTCAGGAGGGAATGTGACCCTCCTGTGTGGCTCAGGGCAGCGATTTGATGGGTTCATTTTGACTAAGGAAGGAGATCACAGGCTCGCCTGGTCCCTGGACTCTCAGCCACAGCCCAGTGGGCAGGTCCAAGCCCTGTTTCCTGTGGGCCCCGTGACCTCCATTCAGAGGTGGACGTTCAGATGCTATGGCTGTTACAAGAAGGTGCCCCAGGTGTGGTCACACCCCAGTGACACCCTGGAGCTCCTGGTCTTAGGTGAGAAATTCCCATCCCTATCACATCCATGTTTTGAGAGACCAGACAGGTTACTGGTATCTTTGCTCAGAGGGGAGCTCCCTGTGAGAGGGTGGGGTAAGGTAAGATTCGGGGCTTCTTGATCAGAGACACTGAGTGTGAGAGACACAGTGACACCTATGGGCCAGGCCAGGAGAAGGGGTTTATGGGAGGAGCAGCCCCTGAATCTGGGAAGTCCTCCCTCCTGACCCAGCAGGGCCCCATCGTGGTCTATGGACAGAACCTGACCCTCCAGTGTTGCTCTGAGGTCGGCTATGACAGATTCACTCTGTCCAAGGAGGAGGGATGGCACCTCCTCCAGAGCCTTGTCCTGCAGCCCCAGGCTGGGCTCTCTCAGGCCCACTTCCCCCTGGACACTGTGAGCAGCTCCCATGGGGGCTGGTACAGATGCTACGGTGGATATAACCTCTCTTCCACATGGTTGGCCCCTATTGACCCCCTGGACATCTATATGGTTGTTGAGGATCTAGTGGCTTCAGTAAGACACCCAAACTCTGCACTGGCTGGGCTTGGCGGGGAGATGGGGGTGTCTCAGGTGGTCATGGCCAGGACAGGGAGTGTGGGTTCTCCACGGAAGAAGACAGCATGAGCCATGGAATGGGCGCAAGAGGAATGGACTCAGGGAAAACAGAGACAGACAGAGAGGAGGGTCCTCAGAGAGAGGTCTGGTGACTCTCAGGTCAGACCCACGTGGCCAGGCAGCCCTCACCCTCCTGCCTCTCTCTAGGACACCTGCCTGACAGACCCTCCTTATCAATGTAACCGGGCACCTTAGGAGAGAACGTGGCCCTTCTGTCAGTCATAGAGATTGAGGAACACTTTCCTTCTGTCCAAGAAGCGGGCAGCCAATCCCCTGCTTTTAGATGAGAGTTTTCAGCTCGCCAGCACCAGGCAGAGTTCTCCATGAGTCCTGTGACCTCAGCCCACGGTGGGGAGGGGACCTACAGGTGCCACAGCTCACGCAGCACCTCCCCCTACCTGCAGTCACTCCCCAGTGAGCCCCCTGGAGCTCCTGGTCTCAGGTGAGGGGTCCTTGACCCACTTCTTTCTCTTCTTTTTTAAAAAAAATATATTTTTATTGATTTCTGAAAGGAAGGAAGTGGGAGAGAGCGATAGAAACATCCAGGATGAGAGAGAATCATGGATCAGTCGCCTCCTGCAAGTCCCCTACTGGGGATCGGGCCCACAACCCGGGCATGTGCCCTTGACAGGAATCGAACCTGGGACCTTTCAGTTCGCAGGCCAACGCTCTATCCACGGAGCCAAACCGGCTAGGGCTTGACCCACTCCTTTCTATGCTCAGTCAGCTCAGGGCCCTGTAATGAGATCCTGGGGCTCCACCAAACCATAGGTTCCAGACCCCCTAACTCTAAGGCTCATCCATGCATTCCTGCTCCCCAGGTTTTGAATAAGGGGCGTCTCTCAGCCTTGGGGAAATAAGATGTTGCAGTCGTGCATTTCAGATAAAACACTGAAAAGAGCACTCAGTTTCTGTACTGAGACGACTTTTTCTGTGTTTGGTTTACCTCTTAATTTCTCTCTCTCCTTTTTATTGTTGACAATATTACAGATATCCCCCTGTTTTCTCCCATCCCTCCCTCACCTCCCCTGGTCCCCACTGAGATCCATCAGTCTGTTCCAGGTATCCATACCTCTGGACCTATTTTGTTTGTCCGTTTATTTTGTTCAGTAGATTCCACATATCAGTGAGATCCTGTGATAGTTGTCTTCTCCAACTTGCCCATTTTGCTTACCATAATACTTTCCAGGTCCCTCCACGCTGTCTTAAAGGGTAAGTGATCCTTCTCTTTTACTGCTGCATAGTATTCCACGCTGTAAATGTACCACAGCTTTTTTTTTTTTTTTATCCACTCATCAAGTGATGGGCACTTGGGCCTTTTCAGATCTCAACTATTGTAAATAACGCTCCTATGAACACAGGGGTGCAGACATCCTTCCTGATCGGTATTTCAAGATTCTTAGGATATATTCCTGGAAGTGAGATCGCTGGGTCAAATGGCAGTTCCATACTTAATTTTTTTGGGTAAACTCCATACTGTGTTCCATAGTGGCTGCCCCCCTCTGCATTTCCACCAGCCATGTACTAGGCTCCTCTTTCTCCACAACCTTGCCAGCACTTGTCACTTGTGGACTTACTGATGGTAGCAATTCTGGTAGGTGTGAGTTGATACCTCATTATCGTTGAGCATTTTTTCATGTTTACTGGCCATCTATATGTCTACTCAGGTCCTTTGCCCGTTTTTAAAATTGGATTTTCTTTTTTGCCTGCCTGGTGTTGAGTCGTATGAATTCTTTGTATAGTTTGGAAATTAACTCCTTATTAGATATACCATTGGCAGTAGGTTCCCTTTTCATTTTGTTGTTGGTTTAGTTTGCTGTGCAGAAGCTTTTTAATTTGATGTAGTCCCATTTGTTTATTATTTCCATGGTCCCCTTTGCCCTTGGCGATGTATCAGTGAAAATCCTGCTATGTGAGATGTCTGGGATTCTACTGCCTATGTTTTCTTCTACAGTGTTTATGATTTCATGACTTACGTTGAAGTCTTTCATCCATTTTGAGTTTATTCTTGTGTGTGGTGTAAGTTGGTTTAGTTTCGTTTTTTGCTTTTGTTTTGCATGTACCTGGCCGCTTTTCCCAATACATTTATGAAGAGACTGTCTTTGATGCTCTTACCTCCTTTGTCAAATATTAATCAATTAATATAAAAATGATGTGGTTCAATTTCTCAAGATTACTGTTGCTACTCAGGGTCTTACTTGGTTCCATGTAATTTTTTGAACATTCATTCTAGATCTGTAAAATATGCTATTGGTATTTTAATAGGGATTGCATTGAATCAGTAGACTGCTTTGGGTAGTATGGACATTTTAATGATGTTAATTCTACCAATCCATGAACACGGTATATGCATCCACTTTTTGGTATCTTCCTCTATTTCTTTTTCCAATGTCCTACAGTTTTCTGAGTGCAGGTCTTTTACTTCCTTGGTTAAATCTGTTCTCGGGTATCTTATTTTTTTGTTGCAATGGTGAATGGGATTGCTTTCTTTTAAATTTCTCTTTTTGAGAGTTCATTATCTATATATACAAAAGCCAAAGTAATCATTATGACTGAACAACTGGAACGACCGGTCGACCAGTCGCTATGACATGCACTGTCCACCAGGGGACAGATGCTCAACTCAGGAGCTGCCCTCTGGTGGTGCTCCTCCTTAGGCACCTGGTGCTAAACCATTCCTAGAGACCTGCTTTCTGGGTCAGGGCTTCATACATAGCAGAGCAGCTCCCTCACTGTGATCTATTGAAAGTCAGCCCTTGACACAAGGGTTTGTCTTGCTCCCATCCTCTCCCTTCCTCGGGGGACTCCTGCCCATCATGGTGGTGGTGTGGCAGTGAGGGAAGGAGGGGTGGGGGCGAGGCGGGGAACCGTGAGGTGGCGGGGCACTGAGGGCAGCATTGGCGTTTGGTGTCCACTCCTTTCACACCCAGCCTGGCTACCATCACCTCCTCTCCTGACCCCGCTGGGGCCTTTGGGCCTGGGCTGGGATGGGGAACTAGGGGTGGGTGGCAGTGGACGTGGCCCCTTTCCCAGGGGTGCCAAGGCCCAGTTCCCTCCTTGGGGCTGGTGGCCAACCTCTCACGGCCCCCCCCACAGGCCAGCCAACCTCCCGCAGTCCCTCCTGCCCCCATGCATGAATCATGCACTGGGCCTCCAGTTGGTATATAAAAATGCTATCAATTTCTGGATATTAATTTTGGATCCTGCTACTTTTCCAAATTTATTTATGAAATCTAGCAGGTTTTTTTCTTTTTTTTTTTTTGATGGCGTCTTTAGGGCTTTCTATGTATAAATACCATGTCATCTGTGAATAATGAGAGTTTTACTTCCTCTTTTCCAATTTGGATGCCGTTTATTTCTTCTTGTCTGACCGCTGTGGCTAGGACTTCCAGTTCTATGCTGAATAAGAGTGGTGAAAGTGGACATCCCTGTCATTTTCTTGATCTTAAGGGAAATGCTTTTAGGTTTTGCCCATTGAGTATGATGTTGGATGTAGATTTGTCATATATGGCCTGTGTTATGTAGAGGTATGATCCCTCTATTCTCACTTTCCTGAGAGTTTTTATCATCAATGGGTGCTAGAGTTTGTTGAATTCTTTTTCTGAATCTATTCATATGAGCATGTGATTTTTATCCTTCATGTTGTTTATGTGGTGTATCACATTTATTGATTTGTGAATATTGAACCACCCTTGCATCTCCGGAAACAGTGCTATTTGGTCATGGTGTATGATCTTTTAAATTTATTTCTGGATCTGATTTGCTAATATTTTGTTGAAGATTTTAGCACCTTTTCTTCTTCTTGTATCCCTGTGATGTGAATGTTGTTTCATTTGACATTTCCCTAAAATTCTTTTAAACTACCCTTTCTATTTTGCTGCTCTAATTAGGTGTTTTTTTCTACTTTGTCTTCCAAATCACTGTTTGAACTTCTTCCTCATTCATTCTACTTTTGATTTTTTCCAGTGTATTCTTGATATCAGATGTGTTTTTCCTCATTTCATACTGGTTCTTATTCTTGGTTTCTATTTGTTCTCTCATGCCATTCTAGTTCCAACTCAGTTCCTTGTTATTTTCATTAGGTTCCTTGAGCATCCTTATAACCATTACTTAGCACTCTATATCTGATAAATTGCGGGCCTCCGTTTTATTTAGCTCATTTTCTCCTGTAGATTGCCCCTTTTCTTTAATTTGTGGGTTGTTTCTTAGTCTCTCCTACTTTATCTGTCTCTTTGTGTTTGCTTCTATGTATTAGAGAGATCGGCTGCGACTCCCTGACTTTCTGGGGTAGCCTTGTGCCGTAGGTATCCCATGGTACTCAGTGGCAGTCTCCTTGATCTCTGAGGTGTATGTTCTAGAAATGTGCCATGTGTGTATAATGTGGTCCCTCCTATTATAATTGGGTCTTGTTTGCTGTTTGGCCCATTGGTGTGTGAGAGAAACCCTCAGGGAGGCTCACCATGAGGCTCACCTCCAACCACATGGTACAAATATTTGTGCAGGTGCTGACAGATAAAACAAGAAAAACAAAGCAAAACTAAAAAAACCCTTCACCAATAACAACACAAATAAAGAGTAAGAAAATAAATATAAAAGTTGCAGAGCCCCTGATTCTAATCCCTCACCCATGGATTTTTGTTCCTCAGGTTTTGAATAAGTGGGATCTCTTAGCCATAGGGAAATAATATTATGGGGTCTTACATTTCAGACAAAACACTGAACAATAGCACTTAATGTCTCTATTGAAACCACTTTTCTTATTAATACTGAGCTATGGTGGGCAGCCAAACTCTACTGCAAAGAGGCTCAGTGCAAGTTCCAAATTCACAGATCAAGGAAGGCTAATAATAATCCAACGAGGAGACCAGGGAACCTGGCAGTGTAGAGAAAGGGCTCAATAAGGGACTGTGTAAAACTTAGGGCCTGAAAATTGGGGCCTCTGAGAGCACAGAACCTTGAAGGAAGGTTCATGTCTCCCCAAGTCCTCACACCCTCATTTCATAATTTTCGGGAGCAGTTGACACCATCAGCCCACCACAAAATAGGTGAAACCCAAAATCACTGATGGGAGAAGCTCTCACTTATGGGACTGGGGACGGGGGTGGGGGGAGTAGAGGGTCATGTCCTGTGAAGGAGAGGTGGTTGTCCTGTGTGGACATCCAGGGTCGTGGGATTTCTCGGGTCTGCTCTGACATCTGTGAACACTTTGTCCACAATTCCTACTTCCCACCTCGAAGACTACACAATGCAAAATCTCATCCGGATGGGCGTGGCTGGCTTGATCCTCGTGGTCCTTGGGGTTCTGCTATTTCAGGCTGGAAACCACACCAGAAGGACCCTCGATGCAGCCAGGATGGGAACACCGAGGGAACAATGCACCGTTCAGAGTGGGGGAGCCCTGGAGCCCATCTGATGACCCCCGGAGATGCTGAAAGAGACTATGGACCACAGTTGGGGAAACTGTCTGCTGAGAATGTTCAGGGGAGAAGACGTGGTAGGCGAGGTTTAGGTGCAGGAGAAGGTGGGCCATGTCCCTGTAGAGGACGCCTCCGCCATCCACCTGGGGTGCTCTCCCTCCCTCCCTGACCTCGCTGACTCTACTCCACTGCCATTCTGTTCTCACCTGTGACATGAGGGTCCGTCTCACATGGCTGGTTTGGATTCACATCTATTCACCCCTTCATGGTGGGTCACATCCATCCCAACAAAATACGATATCTTCATAACCTTGGAATTTTTAAACCATAAAGAACAAAGGACGGGTACCTGGGGCATTGTGGGTGAATGTCAAAATAATGCAGCTCACTGACAGAAAGGGGACACAAAGGATCAGGGGTTGTGTGATTCCATTTTTGCAAAATGTCCAGGAGAAGGAAACCCATAGAAACAGAAATCTGATTGGTTTGTCAGAAAATGAAACCCGATTTCTAGCCGGTGAGGCTCAATGGTTGAGCACTGACCTATGAACCGGGAGGTCGTGGTTTGATTCCTGGTCAAGGCGCATGCCTGGGTTGTGGGCTTCATCCCCAGTGCAGGAATTGCAGGAGACGCCCGATCAATGATTCTCTCTCATCAATGATGCTTCTATCTCTCTCTCCCTCTCCCTTCCTCTCTGAAATCAATAAAAATATGTATTTATAAAAATAAGACAGAAAATGACACCAGGTTGAGGCCCTTCATGTCTCATATGATCCTCATAACAACCCTTAGAAGTGAGGTTTTAAAATTTTGCCCAACACCCACAGAGGGAGAGGAGAAGAGACTGGCTCATAGTAGACGCTCAATAAATGTGTCCCCAGGTCTTGAGAAATGTCTCCCACACGCTCTTCTACCCAAAGCTTGGAGATGGAGTACACAGCATGAGACAAAGAGGTACAGTCTGGGGACAAGAGGCGGTGAGGAGGCAGAAAGGACTCCGAAGGTTTGATCGAGAGCAGGAGCTCTGCTCACAGAGACAAGGAAGTCAGAGACAGGAAGTGATAGGGAGAAGCAGCAGCACACACCCAGGCCCGGAGGGCGGTGCTGGTGGCCTCTGTGGGTGACTGACAGTGTTGTAACATCCCCCAGGCCCCCTGTTCCTCTTGGGGTCGGCAACTTTGGCACAGCCCCATTGGCTCCTGCAGGAGGCCAAGGCAGAGAGAGAAGGGGCCCCCAATGCTCCCCTCTCTCCCCCTCACACACTGGACCAATCCCACCGTTCTGGCTCCCGGTTCTCCTTTCTGTGACCCAGTTCTCCCCACAGACAAGCTCAGGTGAAGGCCCAGGATAGCTCGCTGGTGTGACTGCATCATCCTCCCTCTGGTTTCTAGACCCTCACTGTGGGCTCAGGTGTGTCATTCTGATGACCCCAAACGTCTCTGTCACTGGCCATCCCCTGCACAAAGCTTGTCCACGGGGCTCCCCTGACTTCAGCCACATCCAGGGATCTCCACCCGGCAGTCCATGGTGCTGACGATCAGACTGAGCTACACTCTTCAGCCCCAGTGAGGCCAATGCCTCCTCCAACCAAATGCATCCCAGCGAACCTCTTCCCCTCCCTCCCACACAACCCGGGTGAGGACCACATCGTGCCGCCTCACGGGGCCCCCTGAGCCCATCTGAACAGAGCCCCCTCCTCTCCAAACCTCCTAGACCTGAAACAACATATGTTTATTTCAAAAATGTATCCCTTACATTTTGGAAATAAAGCAACAGACTTGGCAATAATCGATGTGTGAATCAAAACAGAAGTGAATGTTTTAGGTTAAATGATAATGTAACTATTACACATCAAACCTATGAAATGAAAAAATGGAAAACCATGTGTGCTTGTGAGTGTGTGTGAGTGTGAGTGTATATGTGTTTATGTTGAGTGTGTGTATGAATGTGCATGTGTGTGTGTTCCTGGGCAGCTATACCCATCTGTCTGAGGGAAGCAGAGGTGAGAGCTGAGGCTGGAGGGTCACATCTGGATGATGATGAACAGCCTTGAGCTCAGAAGGAAGAGTCTGGACTCACCCTGAAGACAGTGAGGGCCATGGAAGGGTTTTAGGCATAAACAGCTTCTGAGAGTGAGTGGCAAGGGCAGATGTGGAGCGTGAACTGGAGAGGGGAGTGAGGGTGTGGAGGTCAGAGCTCAGGAAGGAGGTGGTCATGATGGCTGCCTAGGGGGGTGTGAAGGTGACCTCCCTCCCTGCCTTGGTGACTGGAGGCACCAAGGGGCCCTCAGGACAGTGAGCCCAGGGGTGGGGCGGGAGGAGCCTGGGGCTGTGCAAGATGCATCTGCTCCCACAGGGCAGCTCAGCACCTCCTCCTGGCCCTGGGATGCAGGTCCTACGTCTCACACAGGTTCCACCTGACTTTCTGTCTCTGTGAGCAGCGGGATCTCTCCACGTTCTGGGGGCCAGTCATCTGAGTCATTTCTGCCCCTTCAGAGCACCTTTGAGGCCAGGTGTCACTCCCCTCTTTAAAAGGCGGAGACTCTTCAGGGTTCAGTCAAGAATGACGTTCATGGGAGTCCTGTTCCAAGGCAGTAACACACACAGACCCAGTAAATATCACGTGTGGCCCTACCACATCCTGAATGGTTGGAGGACATTTGAGCGGGCTACTTCCTCCCTTGATGTCTCAGCAATACCATCGCCTCCCCCACAAAGAGGGTGAGAATTCTTCTCAACTGAGATACGGAGGAAACGAAAAACCGGCCATTCAATGCACATGGAGATGGTGGCAGTTTGAGAAATTGAAAAGCAGAGATGCCTCATCCAGAGGAGCAGAAGGAAGACTCCAGGTCAGACCCCGTGTGTGGAGTCACCTGGATCGTAACAGACCCTTGCCGTGCAGCGGGGAGGTTATGGTCTTTCCATCGCATGGCGCTAGGCCAGTGGGCGAGTCTTTAGGACACGGTGAGCATCTTACCTGCCTCACAGCATTTGCAATAAGCAATGCCAGTTGGGCGACAGGTCAACACAAGAAAAATCAATCCATTACCATTTCTTTCACCAAACTATCTTATTACCTTGTGGGAGAGATTTCTTTTCTTCAGGTGGACAGAAGAACACGAACGTAGGGGGAGGTGGACACAGCGGAATCACTAACATGAAGACCTTCTGTTGCCCATAGACACCAGGAAGACAGGGAAGAGGATAATTGCGATGCCAAAATGAGACCACGGACCGGCACTCAGATCACCTCAGAAATATAGCAGATCTGTAATGTGCAGTCGAGAGCAATAGAAAAGCAAGCAAACACCTTTATCAAGCAACAGACACTGACATGCCAATGCCCAGTGACAGTCTGTAAAGGTGATGAGTTGGCCTTGGCTGGTGTTCTCAGTGCTTAGAGCATCAGCCTGACCACCGAAGGGTCACAGGTTTGCTTCCCCCTCAAGGACATGTGCCTTGGTTGCAGGTTTGCTCCTCAACTCTCATGTGGGATGCACCCAATTGATGTCTCTCGGACATCGATGGTTCTCTCTCTCTCCTCTCTGTCTCTCTCTCCCTTTCACTCTCTTTCAAAATCAATGGAAGAAAATTACCCTGGGGTGAGGATTAAAAGAAAAAGAAAAAAATTTTAAAAAGTGCTGAGCGTTATACATCATTGAAGAAATACCAATACCTACACTGAATAATGAACATTAAAATGGCAGGAAACATGAAGGGTTGGCAGGGATGGGAACCTACCAGGACTTTGGAACCAGGGAAAGTGGAGGAAATGCAGAGGCCACTGGGAAACTGCTCAGCAGACTCTTTCATAAATGAACTCCCCCAAGAGCTGTGGTCAGGCTGTTCAGAGCCAGACACTCAGGGGCTGAGTCAGGATCAGATCCTGGGTCCCGCCCTCTCTGAGCAGGAGTCAGACCAGCAGACACATGAGACCTGAGGATTAGGTAAGACCTGCTGACTAGCACCTGGACTGCTGAACAGCCTCCTGAAACCTGCACTCCCCAAGAGCCCTCATTCTGGGGAGATGCAGAGGCAGGCGCAGGGCGGGGTCCTCCCCTGGCTGTGGGTCCCCAGCAGTGAAAACCCAGAAGGCGTCAGCAGCTCCTGACCCACCACATCCTGTGCGTGTCTGTCCTCCAGGCCCAGGCCTCCTCCATCTGCAGAGCAGGAGCCTTCAGAGCAGACACCATGACGTCCATCCTCTCTGCTCTTCTCTGCCTCGGTCAGTTGTGGACACGGGGAGCAGGAGTAGGAGAGGCGGCTGCCCGTCTTACTCTCCAGGCTCAGGCAGCTCTAGTGGATGGGCCCTGATGGGAAGGGAATCAGCTCAGATGTCTGGGTGCAAATCCCTCACAGCGATTCTCTTCCAGGGCTTCGTCTGGACCAGAGGACCCATGTGAAAGCAGGTGAGTCCTCCCCAGGCTCCATGTCCCTCCTCTTCTTTCACCCCTGGGGCCTAGGAGGGAGCACAGAGGTGCTGGGATGAGGTGATGAAATGATAGGGTCTTGGGCTGAGCTGGGGGATGAGGGTGGGGAAGGTCTTAATAAAGCAGTCTCTGGTTTCCTTGTAGGGACCCTCCCCAAACCCACCATCTGGGCTGAGCCAGGCCCTGTGATCCCTTATGGGAGCCCCGTGACCATCTGGTGTCAGGGGACCCTGAAGGCTGAGGAGTACCGTCTGTATGTAGATGGTAGTCCATGGTACTGGGACACACAGAGATCGCTGGAGCCTGGAGACAGGGCCCAGTTCCTCATTACAGGAAGGTATGCAGAGAGATATACCTGTAACTACCTCAGCCCTGATGGCTGGTCAGAGCACAGTGACCCCCTGAAGCTGGTGGTGGCAGGTGAGAGGACACTCAGGGGTTCCACCTCAGGCTCTGCCCTCAGGAAGGGGGTCTGCTCTCAGGGTGTCTCCCTCTCACAGCCCTGCCCTGGGGGACGTGAGGAAGGTGTGAGCCCCATTTAACACGCTGCCTCCTCCTCTCCTAGGAATCTACAGAAAACCCAGACTCTCAGCCCTGCCCAGCCCTGTCGTGACCTCAGGAGGGAATGTGACCCTCCAGTGTGGCTCAGGGCAGCAATTTGACAGGTTCCTTCTGACTAAGGAAGGAGATCACAGGCTCTCCTGGACCCTGGACTCACAGCCACAGCCCAGTGGGCACGTCCAAGCCCTGTTCCCTGTGGGCCCCGTGACCCCTGGCCACAGGTGGACGTTCAGATGCTATGGCAATTTTGGGAAGTATCCCCAGGAGTGGTCTGACCCTAGTGACCCCCTGGATCTACTAGTCTCAGGTGAGGGGCCCCTATCCCAGCCTCTCTGAACACAGGCAGCTGAGGGTCCCGCCCCAGGAGACGTCTGAGCTTGGGTGAGAGTGGGGGGTCTGAGTGTTGGTCACCCAGCAGAGCTCTGCCCTCAGAGACGCTGTCACCTTTGCTGAATCCTCTCCATTAACTGGGTTGGGAAGGCGTTAAGTGGGCAGTGGGAGTGTCTTTGGGGGTCACAGAGCAGATGGAGGAGAAGCGACTGAGTGATTTGGAGCCTCCAGAGTGAAGCCCCAGCCTCACCCCTTTCCATCCTCATTTCCAGGACCCTCTGGAGGCCTCCGCCCCCCACCCACAGGGCCCACCTCCACAGCTGGTGAGTCCCGGGGAGCTCTGTGCTGAGGGAGCACAGCCTCCCTCCCCCTCAGCAAGTCCTGAGAGTCTGTCAGGGGACTGAGTGACTCAGATCCTCAAGGACACGCTTGTGTCCGTGGGCGGGGGGCGCTGGGAGTCCAGGGTCTGAGGCAGTGATGGGTGGGGTGGTCATGGCAGAGGGAGGGGGCCACCAGCGTTGGAGGGGAGCTGGGCTCATGTGGGGAGATGACATCCCCACCCTTCCTGCCCCATTCTCATCCCAGGAGGCTCTGAGTGGGGCCCACAGAGGGATAAGTGAGGGGCTCTGTGGGGAGGTGGAGGGTACCTCCGTGGGACAGGGGCTGAACTTTGGGGCTTTAAGGGGTTTAGGCCCCACTTATTCGCTGACTTGGACCCGCCCTCCCCTCTCTGGGCTTCAGTGTCTCTATGTGTAAAGAAGAGAACCCTTGTCCAGATCTTACATGTCCTATCAGTTCTGGCCCTGACCTCCTAGGAGAAGGGACTCACAGGGAAGCCCCTGGGTCGTGATGTTATGGGGGCTGTTCCCTCTGTCTCAGTGATGGTGACACTGTACAGGGAGGGATAGGCAGGACAAGGGTCTGGGTGCCCAGTCCTCCCTCTCAGCTCAGGCTCAGCTCAGAGGAGGGAACAGGGTGGATCAGCCCTGGTTCAGCTCCCAGCAATCTCCTCCTGCTGTGGGGCTGGGCGGTCCCTTCTCTCCTCTGAGTGATGGGTTCCTGTCTACTCGAATCTGGTCCCTGGTGGGGTCAGTAATCCCTGGTGCATGACTGCAGTGAGGTGAGAGGAGATGAGTGACAGACCCCATTGTGTGCCTCACACACAGTAGGTGCTCATTAAATGGCATCACTGGCTCATACATGACCTCCTGAGGGGATGAGGACTCCCCTTTCATGCCTGATTCCTTTCTAGGAGACGTCCCCAACCCTCCATCTGGGCTGACCCAGGCCCCATCGTCACCAACGGGAGCCCTGTGACCATCTGGTGTCAGGGGTCTCTGCATGCTAGTGCCCACGGTCCGTATAAATAGAGGGGCTCTGAGCCCTTAGATAGGAGGATCCCACAGAACTCCAGTAACAAGGCCGGCTTCCTCACTGGAGCCACCAGGTCATCCCACGCAGGGCTGTACCAGTGTGCATATTTCACCATTGGGAATGTATGGTCACAGAGGAGTGACCCCTGCTCCTGGTGGTGACAGGAAAGGGAGACGCCGGTCTCCTCCCCCCTGTGGACTCCGGGTCTCAGGCCTCAGGGGACCCCACCCCTCACAGAACACACCTGGGGCATGAAGGTGATGGTCACTTTAACACAGACCCTTTCTCCTCCCTCAGGAGTGGGCGGTGCACCCTCCCTCTCAGCCCAGCCAAGCCCTGTGGTGGCCTCAGGGCGGATCATGTCCCTCTCCTGCAGCTCAGAGTTCACATGGGGCCCTTTCCATCTGCTGAAGGAGGAGGGGGTGAAGAAAGTGGTAAAAGGAGATAAACCACACCCCCACCCTCCACCAGGGGGACTCAGAGGAGCTGAGAGGATGTCACCTACAGAGTCTCTGGAGAAGGACAAGGTTCCTCAGCTCAGGGTCAAGGGCATGAGGGGAGGCTGGCTCTCTATACATCACAACCTTCCTCTCCCCAGGAATGCACAGGAAACCCTCCCTCTCAGCCCAGTAGGGACCCTCAGTGCCCAGGGGAGGGACCGTGACCCTGCATTGTGGGTCTGAGATCTGGTTGGACACCTTCCACCTGCACAGGGAGGGGTCACTGGACCCTCCCTAGCACCTCGGTCTGCAGAACATGTCTGCAACCTCTCAGACCAACTTTCCCCTCAGTCCTGTGACCTCAGGCCACCAGGGGACCTTCAGGTGCTATGGCTCCAACAGCACCTCCCCCTACCTGCTGTCCCAGCCCAGTGACCCCCTGGAGCTGGTGGTCTCAGGAGAGGAGCCCCGACCTCATCCTTTCTGTGCTCAGTCAGCTCAGGGCCCTGTCCCTGGCAGTGTGCGTGACAATAATAAACAAGGAGGTGGAGGAGGTTCCATAGAGCAGGGGCCAGCCTATGAGAGAGTAGAGACAGACAGGATCTCCCACTCCTGAACCTCATTTCTGAACCTCAGCAGAGATGAAGGGTAGGGAGGGCGAGTGAGATGCTTGTGAAATGAGGAAGAAGGTGATTAGACTGAGCAGAGACCACAGACCCCCCACCACTCACCTCCTGATGTCTTCATCTCAGAATCTGGGTCCCTGTAGTGCAGCCCCCACTGGCCACTCCCCCATGGAGAGAAGCATCCTGCCTGTGGGCACCATACTGCATGGCCCCCTGTGCTCAGCTGGAGGCCTCCTGGCCCTCAGTGCTCACCTGAGAATAAGGAGTGACCATGAAGGCCTCATGGGGACCTGGGGCCTCCTGCTCAGACTCTGTGCATTCACCTCTGCTCAGTGTTTCTGTGCACACGGGTCTATTATGGCTCCTTTTAGAGAATCTCATGCAATACTTCAGTCTACAAGCTCACAATTTAGCTACATTATATGGAGTCCGGATCGAAAGATCAAAATTCTATTCCTATCATCATTGGCAGTAGCTTAAATTCAGACCTTTATTATGGAGAACAACTTCTTGTTTATATGAAGTCTTCTTATCACGCACATTTTAAATTGAGCTTTATAAAGGAACTTCAGAAGCATGTGACAGCTATTTTATAATTGCGTAAATGCACAGCCCACGTAGAGAATTGCACCTCTAACACTGTAATTTGTGAGTAAGCGGTGTGATTCCTGTAGATTTCCTAAATGTTAGAAAGTGCACATAGGACAGCTCTAGGTTTGGACATACTTATTTCATGACCTGTTAGCCTCCCAAAGGCTTTCTCCCTGTGGACAGTTTTTCAGCTGATCCCTCCAACATGCTGAGAAAATTACAATAGCCACCAGGCCACGGAAAGGTCACTTCTTTATTCCTGACGGCATACCTATTTTTCTCACTCCACGTTCCTTAGGATGGAATGACGGGGTAAAACAGGCCAGAGCTTCCCCTCCAGTAAACAGCTTAATTTACACCCAAAGTCAGGTCAGGCAAACCCATGAGGAATTCGACATATTATGTCAAAGGCCCTATTGGCCTCTTTGTTCCAATCCGTTTTGTTTCATCGGGTTTCTTTGGAATGCTCTTTTTCTGACAGATACAGATTGGCCAAAATTACCTTCTCTCTGCGACTTATAACCACAGGAGGCACATTACAAAGGCTTCTTGGTAGCCAGCAATGGGCTATGAACCCGACAGAATAATGTTCATCGTCCATGTGCATTTTCTGAATTGTGGGAGTTGGGACTTTAGAATCATTGCATGGATCTCTGTGATGAGGAGAGGTCCATAACTTATGTTCATATTCTTGGTACTTATACCAAAATGGGGTAACAGATGGCCACGATTTCCTACAATTGGTGCTCACTCAATATTGCAATTAGGGGGATTTTCTCTGTTATGTAAAGTTGGAACCAGAACTGAAGACTTCCTTGGTTATAAACTTTGTTGTCTTTTGAAATAAAATAATCACATGATTAGCATCCACATACCCGTATTTTTCATCTGGTAAATATATCTACCACTGTAGGTATTCATTATTGTATGATAAATGAGTTAATAAAACCACCAATAGACGAACAACTTCAGGTGAGGATGAAAATAGCAGACCCCAGAGAGGAGGGGCCTGGGTGGGGTGGGGTGAAGGGGACCAGCTCAGACTTTCACCCCTTCATGCTTCTAAGATTCAGGAGGCTCTGACACCAACCCTCCTCCATGGACCCTGGGTCCCTAGCTGTTGAGAACGGGGGATCTCTCAGCTGTAGTGGAATAAGCTCATGGGGTCTTGATCCTCAGACTGAACACAGAACACACAGCTCTTAGTTATTTCTGAATTGAGACCATTTCTTCTCTCATCCTCAGCACTTGGGCACAGCTAACTCTGATCAAGGTGACTCAGAGCAGGTGCTGAGTTCAGACATCACAGGGACGCTGGTGTCAAGGGGAGGTGGGAGCCCAGGTTCAACATCAAAGTCCTGGAGATTTGGGTGTGCCCTGACCTCTGAGACTTCTTTACCCACAATTCTTATTTTTCTATCCCCAAGACTACACAGTGGAGAATCTTATCCGGATGGGTGTGGCTGGCTTGGTCCTGGTGCTCCTCACAGTGCTACTATTTCAGGCTCGAAATGACACCAGAAGGACCCTCGATGTGGCCACGATGTGAACACAGAGGGAAGAACACACCATTCAGAGCAGGGGAAACTTGGAGCCCATCTGCGGTCCAGGAGGTGCTGAAAGAGAATATGGACCACAGTTGGGGAAACTGTCTGCTGAGAATGTGCAGGGGAGAAGACGTGTTAGGTGAGGTTTGGGTGCAGGACAACATGGGCCTTGTCCCTGTAAAGAATGCCTCCTCCATCCACCTGGGTGCTCTCTCTCCCTTCCTGTCCTCGCTCACTCTCCTCCACTGCACTTCTGTTCTCACACTATGACTTGAGGGTCCGTCCCACATGGCTGCGTTGAATTCACATCTATACACCCCTTCATGCTGGGCCACATGCATCCCAAGAAAATGAGGGATCTTCACAACCCTGGGGTTTTTTAAACCATAAAGAACAAAGGATGGGTACCTGGTCCATTGTGGGGGGAATGTCATAATAATGCAGCTCAGTGACAGAAAGCGGACACAAAAGATCAGGGGTTGTGTGATTCCATTTACGCGAAATATCCAGGAGAAGGAAACCCATAGAAACCAAAATCAGGTTGGTTTGTTGGGGGTTGACCAGGAGGGCAGATGGGAGATGGACTGTTTGGTGTTTTTTCAGGGGTTAGTTATAAAAACTTCTTGAAACTAGATAGACATTGTCATGGAGACATTGTGTATTTACTGCATTCTAGTGAATTTCATATTGTAAAAGGCTCAATTGTATGTTATGTGACTGTTGCTTCAATAAAAAGAAATGCAAGTGAAACACACATGGTTCCCTACAGCTCCCTTATACCTTGGAGTTTACCCCACTGGTGTCCGTGGACTTTTATGGAGCCAGGACTCCCACCAGGTCAGAGGTGCCCTAAGTGACTTATTGCTTAGGGACCAACCCACTCATTACATTTCCACCTTCACTTCTGACGTGGACTGAGTCTAGGATCCAGGATGAGGCCCACCATCCCTGCATCCTTTTGTCTGCGCTCATCTGCCATTCAACCAAGGATGCACTACAGCTTCTGATTTACCTTGTAGACTTGGGGGATACACATGCGACTTCCACACAGCCCTTCCCACCACACGTCTCTCATACACGTGCCTTCATCAGGTCAGAAAATGACACCAGATTTCCGGCTGGTGTGACTCCGTGGTTGAGTGTTGACCTATGAACCAGGAGGTCATGGTTCTATTCTCGGTCAAGGTACATGCCTGGGTTGTGGGCTCCATCCATAGTGTGGAATGTGCTGGAGGTAGCTGATCCATGATTCTCTCTCATCATTGATATTTCTATCTCTTTCTCTCCCTCTCCCCTCCTCTCTGAAATCAATAAAAAAATATTTTAAAAAAGAAGGAAAATGACACCAGATTAAGGCCCTTCATGTCTCAGGCACTGCTGGTCCTCATAACAACCCTTAGAAGTGAGGGTTCACAATTTTGCCCAACAGGCAAAGAGGGAGAGGAGAAGAGACTGGGTCAAAATAGATGCTCAATAACCGTGTCCCCAGGTCTTAGATTACAACCTGGGAATGGTCTGCAACATGTTGTTCTACCCAAAGCATGGAGATGGAATAAACAGAATTAGACAAAGAGGTACAGTCTGGGGGACAAGAGACGATGAGGAGGCAGAAAGGACTCTGAGGGATTGATGAAGAAAGATGGAGAGGAGGGGCTCTGGTCACAGAGACAAGGAAGTCAGAGAGAGGAAGTGATAGGGAGAAGCAGCAGCACACACCCAGGCCCGGAGGGCGGTGCTGGTGGCCTCTGTGGGTGACTGACAGTGTTGTAACATCCTCCAGGCCTCCTGCTGCTCTTGGGATCAGCAACTTTGGCACAGCCCCATTGTCTCCTGCAGGCGGCCAAGGCGGAGAGAGGAGGAGCCCACCATGCTCCCCTCCCTCCCCCTCACACACTGTACGAATCCCACCGTTCTGGCTCCAGGTTCTCCTTTCTGTGACCCAGTTCTCCCCACAGACAAGCTCAGGTGAAGACCCAGGACAGCTCGTTGGTGTGACCCCATCAGCCTCCTTCTGGCCTCCTCCAGACCCTCAGTGTTGGCTCAGGTGTGTCATTCTCATGGCCCCAAATGTACCTGTTACTGACCATCCCCTGCACAAAGCTTGTCCATGGGGCTCCCCTGACTCCAGCCACACCCAGGGATCTCCACCCGGCAGTCCATGCTGCTGACCATCAGGCTGAGCTACCCTCTCCAGTCCCAGTGAAGCCAACGCCTCCTCCAACCAAACTCATCCCAGTGAACCTCCTCCACTCCCCGACACACAAGCATGGGTTAGAAACACATCGTGGAGCCTCATGGGGCCCCTGAGCCCATCTGAACAGAGCCACCTCCTCTCCAAACCTCCTAGGCTTGAAACAACATGCTGTGGTTGACAGTGCTGTCTCCCCTGGACACTCTGCTGCAGTGAGAAGTGTCCCCACCTGTGGGCACCCCTCTGCAAGGCCCTGTGCTCACCTGAGACTCAGGGGGACCAGGCAAAGTTTGTGAAGACCTAGGGGGTTTCTGCCCAGACTCTGTGAAACTCATGACTGCTCTCTGCCTTTTAAAACTTCCTTGTGGAGAGTATTATATATGTCCCTCTTTTTCTCCTCATTGGCCCCCTCCATCCACTTCCTGCCTCAACACAGGCCTTCACCGCACTGTTGTCTGTGACCAGGGGCAAAATGTGTTATCATGCCCTTGTGCCTTCTCGCCCTCACGCTGGGGCTGGGGGACCTGAGGCCATGCCCCCCACCCAGAAGGGCTTGATTGGGGACCTGAGGCCACACCCTCCCACCTTGTGGGGCTTGATGGGGTTGGGATTGGCAGGGTCTGGGTTTTGAACTATTTCCAGGTGCACATGGTTGGGAGGGGACTTGACTCTGGGTCCTGCGGTAAGCCCCAGACAGGAGGGAGATTTTCATATACATTTTACTAATTTTCTTTCATCTCTGACACTTCTATTATAGACAAAGGGCAAATAGCAATATCATTTCCTCTAATTAATTCCCTTTTAGTGTGCATGAATTTTGTGCACTTGGCCACTAGTATGGATATAAGTTCTTTGGTTAATCTCTTCCAGCCCCCTCCTTCCTTCCTCTGAGACTCATCAGTCTGTTCCATGTTTCCAATGCTCTGGTTCTATTTTATCCACCACTTTATTTTATTCATTAGATTTCACATATAAATGAGATAGTTAATTTTTTCTCCCTCTAACTTAATTTGCTTATCACGATAATTTCCAACATATTTTTGTACATATCTATTAATCGTTTTTGCTTTGACAACTTTTAAGCAATAGTTACTTGTACACATAAATTTAAGTTGCAAACATACAGGAATTATAAAGGTAATTCTACTCTTACTGTAATTGGGGTTACATTAAACTTATACATTTATTATGTTAAATAACATTTTATTAATATGAAATGTCTTAGAATAGATGCTTCATGTAATTTTTCCATTCAGAAGCATTTAGCAATTTTATTAATAAAATTGTTCCTACTCTTAGCTCAACAACTGTTCAAGGTCTACATCTATGCATGTCTGTATATCTGAGACCAACCCATGGATCCTAGTTCCCCAGCTACTGCATAAATATAAGCTCTTATACCCAGATGGGTTAGCTTCCATGGCTCAGAATCTCACAATGAGCAGAAGGATTAAAACAACACACTATTGTCTATAATGAGAGACCATATGTCTCCCCAGTCCTGAATTCTCCAGGCAAAGACAATCTGTGCTCCACAGTGACTCAGAAAAGAAACCATGAAAGCAGCCAGGACCCTTCTCCAGCAGAGAAAGAGACTGTGGAGGGACTGGTAGCGGTTAGGTCATGAGAAAGGGGAGAGTTATGGAGACACTGAGTATGAGCGGCATCAATGCCTCACCACAGCCACACTTCTTTCTGGTTCTCAGGAGCAGCTGACACCACCAGCCCCTCACCAAACAACTCAGACCCCAAGAATGGTGAGTAGGAGACAAGCTCAGTTATGGGGCTCAGCACAGAGGGTCATGTCCTGTCAAGGGGAGCGGGTGCCCTGGGTGGACATCCAGGGCCCTGGGTGGACATTGTCCTGCCCTGACCTCTGTTACCTCTTTGCCCACAATTCCCAGACTCCCACCCCCAAGACTACACCGTGGAGAATTCCATCCGGATGGGTGTGGCTGGATTAGTCCTGATGGTGCTCGGGGTGCTGCTCTATGAGGCTCAAAACAGCCACGGAAGGACCCACGACACAGCCAGGATGTGAACAGAGAGGGAACAATGCATCATTCAGAGAGGTAGAATCCTGGTAGTGAATCTCATGTGCCCAGAAGGTTCTGGAAGATAACGTGGGACATATGCTGAGTGACCTGTCTGTGGCTCGTTGCTGGTGGAGGAGTCATCGCTCAAGTGAAGGAACAAGGTCTGGACCTTCTGCCATGGAACTGTGGTCCTTTCCCTCCCAACCACTGTCTCGTCTTCCTTGTAGATTTCTCCCCTCTGACCCTTTCACCTTTGCCCTTTAATATACTAATTTGGGTGAGTATAAAGGTCTTCACTCACAATTCACTCCTTCAAGAGTACTTTTACCATATCTGTTGGCTTTTTAATTTGTAAAGGCGAGCTGGTGTACAATAAAGTCAGTTCTCATCTGTTTCTTCCACTTGACACAAACTATGAAGACACATGTATATTCATCTGTATATTCATGCACCCGACACTGGGTGTTCTCTCTGCTTCTCTGAAAAATAGCTGCCCACTGGCCCCTAGGCCTGTAGCCAATGTCATCCTTACCTCATTCCTCCTGAAACCACACACATGGCCCTTCTCTTTCCATTCCCGTACATCTGCCAGCACTTCTGTCTGGGAGGGAACTGCCCCCTCAGCTTCAGTCCTGACGATAATTAAGTCCTCCCTGTATGTCCCTGGTGCCTTTCAAGCTGCAGCATAGGTCCTGGAGAGCTTCAGGGCAAGAGGGTCCAAGTAAATGTCTTCATAGGCCCTTTAAGAGGAACTCCTGGGACTCCAGAAACCCTCTGTCTCACTCAACCACAATCATCACAGGGTTTTACAACCAAAAGTCATGGGGACTTCTCTTCCCAGCACTGGAACCCTGGGCTGGGGGTCTGATGCAGGTCTGGGAACCTTCACAACTGAGGGAGGACCTTCACAACCAAGTCTCCCCTTCTCCATGTTCAATCACCACACATGAGTATGGGACCAGCCCATTTTCCTCCCCACGTCTCTATCAGTCTCTATGTGGCTTCTGTATGTACTCAGTTTTAAACTTCTGTTGGACTAGATTTCAGGCTGTTCTGAATGACGGGTGTTCTGTAGTTTAGCTGTAATTTGATGTGGTTGTGGGAGGCTCCAATTACTATGCTTACTTACACAACCATCTTGACCAGAACTCTCTATTCCCACGCATCTAAAGTGTTCAATTCCAGTCTCTCTCTTGCATTCTACAAAACTTCCTCAATGTTGTCTTCCAATTTCGTTATTGTATTTTCAGCTGTATCTTCTCCTGGGTGAAAAAAAATATTTTGCGAGTGTTAATTATGTTTTTATTTTTATTCCTTTATACCGCTATGATGTTTAAGTAATGTCTTTCCATAATTCTCTACACTTTTATCATATAAGCCCTGGGGTTCTTCCAATAATTCAATTTTCACCTTCGTTGTTTCTGACAGTTCAACAATCTTTGATTAAAACGAGTTTCTTATATTGCTAGTGTTCTGTTGTCTCACATGTGATTACCTGCATTGAAGACTCTGCAGGCAGCCTTTCTTAGCGTTATTTTTCATAATTAGAGTACTTGTTGACATCTATTCCTTGTAGGTGCTCACACCTGATTCTCCACAGAGAGTTGCCCCCAGGGCTCACCTGATGTTGGACTCGGAAGGGGATGGAGAGTCGCAGCATCCACTCTCCCAAACTCAGCTTGTGACTGTGATGCGCCCAGCAGGGATGGCTCCAATGTGAGCCTCACACTCTCACCTGGACAGACGCTCCTGTTGGACGAGGCTGGATTGAATCTGTTACACACACACGCACACACACGCACACAGACTCGGCTCAGTGCTGACCTGGGCTGGGTCAGTGCATAGAGATGTCTCAATGCTTATCATTCTCAAGCGTGAGACATGGGGCCACCCAACTATCGCCTTATTCCAGATCCCCTCCCTGCTGGTGACGACCCTGCGGTCCCTCTCCTCTCCACAGGGAGGTGGAGAACTCCCCACAGATGACCACTTGTGGTCACCGGTGGCCACTCGCTTTGATCCTATTCATTTTGTGAGGTTCCCTCTCTGTTTGGCGAACTTTCACTTCCTTGACGGTGGCTGCATCTATTTCTCAGCATTAGGAACAGATGAGGGCCCTTGAGTGGACACACCCATCCCTCATTTTGACTGTGAAATGATACACATTGATCCTCTTATGTCTCATCCCACACATCTTAAACAGGTCTGGGAATTACCAAGGATTCATCCATCCACATCCAAGACACCATTGATGACGCAACACTCTGAGAATTTTGCTTCATGCCTACGTGCTTCACACTGGGAACCAGAAGTGCAGAGATCGGCTGGTACTGCTCAAGGTCACACAGACTATGAATGATAGTGAAATATTTAAATATGAGCTCTGTCCCCAACATCAGAGCACTAGACCCCTCATTGACCCCAAAAGCTGAAGAGAGGAGGACAGGATGAGGGGACAGCTCAGTTTAAGGAGCAAGGATCAGTGAGGAGGCAAGAATGAGCCATATCTTATTTCCAGGAACCTGGGGTGGATGCTGTTGCAAGAAAAAGGAGAAGTCCATGGACTTCCTTTATTTGTTTTGTGTTTCCCTTTTGTGCTCATTGTCACAGGGACATGGCCCTGAGCTGCACAGGGAGAGGGTGAGCGTGTCCCTGCTGATCTGAGCTCTGCAGGCCACAGGGACCCACGTCTTCCTGAAGCGTCTCCAGGGCCCCGGTGGCACTGTCCATGGTGAGGACCACAGGGAGGTGCTGATGGACGGGCTGAGGAGGAAGGAGACCCATGGGGGAGGCTCTGACAGGGAAAGACGTACCCTGGGTCACCTCACCTGCAAGGGGCATCTCAGGAGGGAGAGTCCGGGTATATTTCCTGTTTCACCATGAAAATGAGAGCCAGGCTGCTAGAGAGGTTGTGCCCTCCCCTATAGGCTGCTTATGTGACAACCCCATGACAGGTAAGGCTGGTCCCCAAGTGACCGCCTCCTGTGTATCTCTGTGTTTATCACACTAGCACTGTGGCTTCCTCCATCTGCTCAGCTGAAGCCCCAGGGAGAAGACGACATGACCCCCACCCTCAGGGCCCTGCTCTGCCTCGGTGAGATGGGAGGAGCGGGGAGGGGAGCCCTGGTCTGTCTGGACCCCAGGACTCAGGAGGCTCATGGGGAGGAGGGAGCTGCTGAGGGTTCAGGGCAAATCTCTCACAGGGACTCTCTTCCAGGGCTGAGTGTGGGCCTCAGGACCCCAGTGCAGGCAGGTGAGTCTCCCCAGGTGTCCCAGGTCCCTCTCACCGGGCAAAGGGGGATACAGCCTGAGCATCTGGGGATGGATAATAGTGGTTCTGAGTTAATGGATGTGGCGCGTCTTAGAAATGTGGGGGTGGGAAATGCCTTCTAACCCAGCCTCTGGTTTCCTTCCAGGGACCCTTCCAAAGCCCACACTCTGGGCTGAGCCAGGCCCTGTGTGCCCCTGGGGGAGCACCGTGACCATGTGGTGTCAGGGGACCCTGGAAGCCAAAGAGTACCGACTGGATAAAGAGGGAGACACACTGCCCTGGAGCAGAGGGAATTCCTTGGAGCCTGGAGACAAGGCAAAGTTCTCCATCATACAAACGACAAAGCATGATGCAGGGAGCTATCGCTGTGTCTATATCAGCCCTGAGGGCTGGTCAGAGCGCAGTGATCCCCTGGAGCTGGTGGTGACAGGTGAGAGGAGACTCAGGCTCTGACCTCAGGAAGGGGGTCTGCTCCCAGGGTGTATCTCTCTCACAGCCCAGCCCTGGGGGACATGAGGGAGGTGTGAGCCCCATTTAACACGCTGCCTCCTCCTCTCCTAGGAGCCTACAGCGAACCCAGCCTCTCAGCCCTGCATGGCCCTGTCATGACCTCAGGAGGGAACATGACCTTCCAGTGTGACTCACCGCAGCCATTTGACAGGTTCCTTCTGACTAAGGAAGGAGATCACAGGCTCTCCTGGACCCTGGATTCTCAGCGACAGCCCAGTGGGCAGTTCCAGGCCCTGTTCTCTGTGGGCCCCGTGACCCCCAGTCACAGTGGGAGGTTCAGATGCTATGGCTATTACAGGAACAGCCCGCAGGTGTGGTCCCACCCCAGTGATGTCCTGAAACTCCTGGTCTCAGGTAAAACCCATTATAGCCCCATCCATGGATTGAGGCAACAGATACACTATAGGCAACTTTGCTGGGAGGGAAGCACCCTGTGAGAGGGTGTTGGGGGTACAGGGGCCTCTGGGACAAAGACAAAGAGAAAGACAGCAATAACTGGGGGCAAGGACAAAAGAAGAGGGTTAATGGGAGGAGCAGCCCCTGTAATTCACGTCTGGTCACCCCAGGTGAGTCTGGGAAGCCCTCCCTCCGGAGCCAGCAGGGTCCCATCGTGGCCTCTGGACAGAGCCTGACCATCCAGTGTCGCTCTGATGTCGGCTATGACAGATTCGCTCTGCACAAGGAGGGGGAACAGGACCTCACCCAGAGCCTTGTCCTGCAGCCCCAGGCTGGCCTCTCACAGGCCCACTTCCCCCTGGGGGCTGTGAGCAGCTCCCACGGGGGGAGGTACAGATGCTACGGTGGATACAACCTGTCCTCGGAGTGGTCGGCCCCCAGCGACCCGCTGGACATCCTGGTGGCAGGTGAGGAGCCCGTAGGCTCAGTCAGGGAACCAGACTCTGCACAGGCCCTGCTGGGGTCTCAGCTGGTGAAGCCGAATAAAGGTGCAGGCCCCAGGGAGGGAGAGAGACAGAGGGAAGCAGAGTGGGGGGTTGGGAGGGAACTGGGAGAGACGCAGAGAAACAGAGAAAGACAGAGAGGAGGGTCCTCAGAGAGAGGCCTGCTGACTCTCAGGGCAGAACAAGGTGGGCATGTAGCCCTCACCCTCCTTCCCTCCCTCTCTCTAGGACACCTGTCTGACAGACCCTCTCTCTCGGTGCTGCCAGGCCCCAGGGTGGCCTCAGGAGAGAACGTAACCCTGCTTTGTCAGTCACAGAACCCGAGGGACACGTTGCTTCTGTCCAAGGACGGATCAGCCGATCCCCCATCTCGTCTGAGATCAGAGCACCGCGCTCAGCAGTACCAGGCAAAGTTCTCCATGAGTCCTGTTACCTCAGCCCACTGGGGCACCTACAGGTGCTATGGCTCACAGAGCACCTCCCCCTTCCTGCTGTCTCTCCCCAGTGAGCCCCTGGAACTCCTGGTCTCAGGTGAGGGCCCCGTACCTTTAATGCTGAGTTGTCAACTCAGGGTGCCGTGCTGAGAAATTGGGACTGAAAGGGAAGGAGAGTTCTCTAGGGATGGACACGCAGACAATATCTGCACCTCAGACACCCTCCTAACTCTGCTCAGCCTTCCCCCTCACCTGGACCTTACAGACACCAGTTGGACAATGGGAGTGTCTCTGGGGTCACAGGGCAGATGCAGGAGGATCTGAGTGAGGTGGGGCTCCATGGTTATCCCACACTCAAAGCTTTCTGGCCTCCTTCCCAGGACTCACTGAGAGCCAGGTCCCCCACCCACAGGGCCGATGTCTGCAGCTGAGGAACCACTGGTTCCTTTATGCTCAGAAGGAGCACTCACCCAACCAGGTGGTTCTGAGTCTCTCACAGGAGCTAATGGCCCCTTACACACAAAGACAGGCTTGTGTGGGGACTTGATACAGGGGATATCTCAGGGAAGCCACAGGCCTCTGAGCTCAGAGTTTTCGCGTCCACACCCTTGGGAAATCTGGTTAGGAGACCGGAAGTAGGGCAGGTGAAAGGTGGAGTGGTCATGACAGAGGGGGATGTTGAGGCCCAGCTTCAGGAGGGGACACCGAGTTTAATTGGGGCGAAGACTGTCCCCACATTTCACCCACATCAGGACCCCAGGAGGATCTGAGGCTAGGCTGCTCCCCGCCAGCTGGTCAGGCCCCCAGAGGGGAAGTGAGGGTCTATGTGAGGCTGTGGTGGGTTCCTCCATTGGAAAAGAGACGGTCCCTCTGCACTTCTCTCTGAAACATATATATATGTTTATGCACATTTAAGTTGGAGGTGGGCAGGCAGCTGTTACCCTCCCTCCCATTCTCCAGGATGGTTACCTGACAGACACTCCCTCTAGGTGTAGCCAGGCCCCAGCGAGGCCTCAGGGGAGAATGTGACCCTGCTGTCAGTCACAGAGCCCGAGGGACACTTTCCTTCTATCCAAGGAAGGGGGCAGCCGATATCCTCTGTTTCTGAGATCAAACTACCAAGCTGGGCAGTTCCAGGCAGAGTTATCCATGAGTCATGTGACCTCAGCTCATGTGGGCACCTACAGGTGCTACAGCTCACACAGTTCCTTCCCATTCCTGCTGTCACACCCCAATGAGCACCTGGAGCTCCTGGTCTTTAGTGAGGGGCCCTGTCCCTGTCCTTTCTGAGCTCAGTCATTGAGGGCCCTGTGCCGGGAGGGGTGAGGCTAGGGTGGAAGAAATACAGTAACAGTGTCTTGGGCTGAGCTGTGGGATGCGGGTAGGGAGGCCTTTGTAATGGAGTCTCTTGTTTTCTCTAGGGCCCCTTCCAAAACCCACCCTTTGGGCTGAGCCAGGCCCTGTGATCCCCCAGGGCAGCCCCGTGACCATCTCCTGTCAGGGGAACCCAGGGGCTGAGGAGTACCGTGTGGATAAAGAGGGAAGCCCAGCACCATGGAAAAGAGAGAAGCCACTGAAGCCGGGAGACAAGGTGATGTTCTCCATCACACACATGACAGAGAGTGATGTTGGGATATTTCACTGTTACTATCTCAGCCCTGATGGCTGGTCAGAGCTCAGTGACCCCTTGGAGCTGGTGGTGACAACAGGTGAGAGGACACTCAGGGGTCCCAGCCTCAGGTTCTGCCCTCAGGAAGGGGGTCTGCTCTCAGGGTGTCTCCCTCTCACAGCCCAGCCGTGGGGGACATGAGGGAGGTGTGAGCCCCATTTAATACGCTGCCTCCTCCTCTCCTAGGATCCTACAGCAAAACCAGCCTCTCAGCCCTTCCCAGCCCTGTCGTGACCTCAGGAGGGAACGTGACCCTGCAGTGTGGCTCAGGGTATGGATATCACAGGTTCCTTCTGACTGAGGAAGGAGATCACAGGCTCTCCTGGAGCCTGGACTCACAGCGACAGCCCAGTGGGCAGTACCAGGCCCAGTTCTCTGTGGGCCCTGTGACCCCCAGCCACAGGTGGAGGTTCAGATGCTATAGCTGCCACAGGAACAGGCCCCACGTGTGCTCACACCCCAGTGACACCCTAGGGCTCCTTGTCTCAGGTGAGTCCCATTTATACCTCATTCATGGATTGAGGCACCAGATAAATTCCGGGCATCTTTGCTGGGATGGTAGCCCCATGTGAGATGGTGAGGGGAACACAGGGGCTTCTGGGGTCTGTTCTCTTCTGCTGGGGGTGAAAAAAAAAGAATGGGTTTATGGGAGGAGCAGCACCTGTAATTCATGTCTGGTCTCCCCAGGTGAGTCTGGGAAGCCCTCTCTCCTCAGCCAGCAGGGCCCCATCGTGGCCTCTGGACAGAGCCTTACCCTCCAGTGTCGCTCTGATGTCGGCTATGACAGATTCGCTTTACACAAGGAGGGGGAACAGGACCTCCCCCAGAGCCTTGTCCTGCAGCCCCAGGCTGGGCTCTCTCAGGCCCCCTTCCCCCTGGGCACTGTGAGCAGCTCCCAAGGTGGCCGGTACAGATGCTACGGTGGATACAACCTGTCCTCGGAGTGGTCCGCCCCCAGCGACCCCCTGGACATCCTGGTAGCAGGTGAGGATCCCGTGGGCTCAGGTAGGGACCCAGACACTGCACAGCCCCTTCTGGGGATCTCAGGTGGTGAAGCAGAATGAAGGTGCAGGTCCCAGGGAGGGAGAGAGACAGAGACAGACTGGGGGGTGTTGTGTTGGGAGGGGATCCTAAGAGACTCAGACAAAAAGAGTCAGACAGAGAGGAGGGGCCTCAGAGAGAGGCCTGCTGACTCTCAGGGCAGAACAAGGTGGGCATGTAGCCCTCACCCTCCTTCCCTCCCTCTCTCTAGGACACCTGTCTGACAGACCCTCTCTCTCGGTGCTGCCAGGCCCCAGGGTGGCCTCAGGAGAGAACGTAACCCTGCTTTGTCAGTCACAGAACCCGAGGGACACGTTGCTTCTGTCCAAGGACGGATCAGCCGATCCCCCATCTCGTCTGAGATCAGAGCACCGCGCTCAGCAGTACCAGGCAAAGTTCTCCATGAGTCCTGTGACCTCAGCCCACTGGGGCACCTACAGGTGCTATGGCTCACAGAGCACCTCCCCCTTCCTGCTGTCACTCCCCAGTGAGCCCCTGGAACTCCTGGTCTCAGGTGAGGTCCCCGTACCTTTAATGCTGAGTTGTCAACTCAGGGTGCCGTGCTGAGAAATTGGGACTGAAAGGGAAGGAGAGTTCTCTAGGGATGGACACGCAGACAATATCTGCACCTCAGACACCCTCCTAACTCTGCTCAGCCTTCCCCCTCACCTGGACCTTACAGACACCAGTTGGACAATGGGAGTGTCTCTGGGGTCACAGGGCAGATGCAGGAGGATCTGAGTGAGGTGGGGACTCCTTCGTTAGCCCACACTCTCAAACCTTTCCGGCCTCATTCCCAGGACACACTGGGACCCAGGACCCCCACCCACAGGGCTCATGTCTGCAGCTGAGGACCACTGGGTCCTTCATGCTCAGAAGAAGCACTCACCCAACCAAGTGGTTCTGAGTGTCACAGGATTTAATGGCTCCTGACACCCAAGAGATGCTTGTGTGGGGGCTTGATACAGGGGATATCTCAGGCAAGCCACAGGCTCAGAGCTCAGAGTTTTGGTGACCACACCCTTGGGGAATCTGGTTAGGAGACCGGAAGTAGAACAGGTGAACAGTGGAGTGGTCATGACAGAGGGGGATGTTGAGGCCCAGCTTCAGGAGTGGACACCGAGTTCAATTGGGGCGAAGACTGTCCCCACATTTCACCCACATCCGGACCCCAGGAGGATCTGAGGATAGGCTGCTCCCCACCAGCTGGTCAGGCCCCCAGAGGGGAAGTGAGGGTCTATGTGAGGTTGTGGTGGGTACCTCCATTGGGGAAAGGGACTGTGCCTCTCCTTTTCTCTCTGAAACATATATATATGTATATGCACATTTAAGTTGGAGGTGGGCAGGCAGCTGTTACCCTCCCTCCCATTCTCCAGGATGGTTACCTGACAGACACTCCCTCTAGGTGTAGCCAGGCCCCAGCGAGGCCTCAGGGGAGAATGTGACCCTGCTGTCAGTCACAGAGCCCGAGGGACACTTTCCTTCTGTCCAAGGAAGGGGGCAGCCGAGATCCTCTGTTTCTGAGATCAAACTACCAAGCTGGGCAGTTCCAGGCAGAGTTATCCATGAGTCATGTGACCTCAGCTCATGTGGGCACCTACAGGTGCTACAGCTCACACAGTTCCTTCCCATTCCTGCTGTCACACCCCAATGAGCATCTGGAGCTCCTGGTCTCTAGTGAGGGGCCCTGTCCCTGTCCTTTGAGCTCAGTCATTGAGGGCCCTGTGCCGGGAGGGGTGAGGCTAGGGTGGAAGAAATACAGTAACAGTGTCTTGGGCTGAGCTGTGGGATGCGGGTAGGGAGGCCTTTGTAATGGAGTCTCTTGTTTTCTCTAGGGCCCCTTCCAAAACCCACCCTTTGGGCTGAGCCAGGCCCTGTGATCCCCCAGGGCAGCCCCGTGACCATCTCCTGTCAGGGGAACGCAGGGGCTGAGGAGTACCGTGTGGATAAAGAGGGAAGCCCAGCACCATGGAAAAGAGAGAAGCCACTGAAGCCGGGAGACAAGGTGATGTTCTCCATCACACACATGACAGAGAGTGATGTTGGGATATTTCACTGTTACTATCTCAGCCCTGATGGCTGGTCAGAGCTCAGTGACCCCTTGGAGCTGGTGGTGACAACAGGTGAGAGGACACTCAGGGGTCCCAGCCTCAGGTTCTGCCCTCAGGAAGGGGGTCTGCTCTCAGGGTGTCTCCCTCTCACAGCCCAGCCGTGGGGGACATGAGGGAGGTGTGAGCCCCATTTAATACGCTGCCTCCTCCTCTCCTAGGATCCTACAGCAAAACCAGCCTCTCAGCCCTTCCCAGCCCTGTCTTGACCTCAGGAGGGAACGTGACCCTCCAGTGTGGCTCAGGGTATGGATATCACAGGTTCCTTCTGACTGAGGAAGGAGATCACAGGCTCTCTTGGAGCCTGGACTCACAGCGACAGCCCAGTGGGCAGTACCAGGCCCAGTTCTCTGTGGGCCCTGTGACCCCCAGCCACAGGTGGAGGTTCAGATGCTATAGCTGCCACAGGAACAGGCCCCACGTGTGCTCACACCCCAGTGACACCCTAGGGCTCCTGGTCTCAGGTGAGTCCTATTATTAGGTCATCCATGGATTGAAGCACCAGATACATTGCTGGCATCTTTGCAGTGATGGTAGCCCCATGTGAGATGGTGAGGGGAGCACAGAGGCTTCTGGGGTCTGTTCTCTTCTGCTGGGGGGAAGAAAGAAGAAGGTGTTTATGGGAGGAGCAGGCCCTTTAATTCAAGTCTGGTCTCCCCAGGTGAGTCTTGGAAGCCCTCTCTTCTCAGCCAGCAGGGCCCCATTGTGGCCTCTGGACAGAGCCTGTCCCTCCAGTGTCGCTCTGATGTCGGCTATGACAGATTCGCTCTGCACAAGGAGGGGGGACAAGACCTCCCCCAGAGCCTTGTCCTGCAGCCCCAGGCTGGGCTCTCTCAGGCCCACTTCTCCCTGGGCACTGTGAGCAGCTCCCACGGGGGCCGGTACAGATGCTTCGGTGGATACAACTTCTCCTCTGAGTGGTCGGCCCCCAGCGACCCCCTGGACATCCTGGTGACAGGTGAGGAGCCAGTGGGTTCAGTCAGGGACCCAGACTCTGCACAGGCCCTGCTGGGGTCTCAGCTGGTGAAACCAGAATGAAGGTGCATGTCCTAAGGAGGGAGAGAGATAGTGAGAGACGGGGGGTTGGGGGTTGAGAGGGGAGAGTGATAGACTCAGAGAAACAGAGACTGACAGAGCAGAAGGTCCTCAGAGAGAGGCCTGCTGACTCTGAGGGCTCAACAAGTTGGGCAGGCATCCCTCACCCTCCCTCCCTTTCTCTAGGACAGCTGTCTGACAGACCCTTTCTATCGGTGCAGCCAGGCCCCAGAGTGGCCACAGGGGAGAACGTGACCCTGCTGTGTCAGTCACAGAGCCCGAGTGACTCGTTGCTTCTGTCCAAGGACGGATCAGCCGATCCCCCATCTCGTCTGATATCAGAGCACCGCGCTCAGCAGTACGAGGCACAGTTCTCCATGCTTTCTGTGACCTCATCCCACAGGGGCACCTACAGGTGCTACAGCTCACAGAGGACCTCCCCCTTCCTGCTGTCACTCCCCAGTGAGCCTCTGGCGCTCCTGGTCTCAGGTGAGGGCCTCTGACCCTGTCGTCTGCGTTGTGAACTCAGAGTCCCGTCTTGAGAATTCGTGGCTGAAAGGGAAGGAGAGGTCTCTGGGTATGGTCACCCAGACAACGTCTGCAATTCAGACACCCTGCTATGTCTGCTCTGCCCTCCTTCTCACCTGGACCTAGAAGGCACCAGTTGGACAGTGGGTTTCTCAGGGGCCACAGGGCAGATGCAGGAGCATCTGAGTGAGGTGGGTTCTCCATGATTAGCCCACTTTCTCAAACCTTTCCGGCCTCATTCCCAGGACACACTGGGACCCAGGACCCCCACCCACAGGGCCCATGTGTGCAGCTGAGGTACCATTGGGTCCTTCTTGCTCAGAAGGAGCACTGACCGTCCCACCGCAAGTGTGTTTCTGAGTGTCTCACAGGATCTAATGGCCCCTGACACCCAAGACCGGCCTGTGTGGGTATTGGAGTTAGGGGAGATCTCAGGGAAACCACAGACCTCAGGGGCTCGGAGTTTTTGTGTCCACACCCTGGGGAATCTGGCTTGGTCACTGGAAGTAGGGCAGGTGAAAGGTGGGGTTGTCATGGCAGAGGGGGATGTTGAGGCCCAGCTTCAGGAGGGGGCACTGAGTTCAAGTGGGTGAAGGCAGTCCCCACGTCTCACCCATGTCCTGACCCCAGGAGGCTGTGAGGATAGGCTGCTCCCCACCAGGTGGTCAGGCCCCCAGAGGGATTAGTGAGGGTCTATGTGAGGCCGTGGTGAGTGCCTCCTTGGGGGAAAGGGACTGTCTCTCTCTTTTATCTCTGAAACATATATATTTTTAACTTAATCTTTTTTAAAAATTATTTTTAATTTTTATTTTATTATTTACAGTATTACAAATTGTAGTACATGTATCTGCTTTTCCTCATTGACCATCCCCCAGTCTCCCCTACCCTCTGGCGGGTGCCCTCATGTCACCCCTCCAGTGTCCTGTGTCCATTGGTGTTTTTATATGCATGCATACAAGTCCTTTGGTGACCTCTACCCCTCTCTCCAACACTCCTTAGCCTTCTCCCTGTAATTTGACAGTTTGTTCGATGGCTCACTGCCTCTGTATCTATCTTTTTATTCATCAGGTTATAATGTTCTTTATTTTCCATAAATGAGTGAGATCATGTGGTATTTTTCTTTCATTGCCTGGCTTATTTCTCTTAGCATAATGCTCTCCAGTTCCATCAATGCTGCTGCAAATGGTAAGAATTCCTTCCTTTTTATAGCAGCGTAGCACTCCATTGTGTAGATGTACCATAGTTTTTTAATTCACTCATCTGCTGATGGGCATTTAGGCTGTTTCCAAATCTTGGCTATGGTGAATTGTGCTGCTAAGAACATAGGGGTGCATATATCCTTTCTGATTGGTGTTTCTGGTTTCTTGGGATATAGTCCTAGAAGTCGGATCACTGGGTCAAATAGGAGTTCCGTTTTTAGTTTTTTGAGGAAACTCATGCTGTTTTCCACAGTGGCTGCACCAGTCTGCATTCCCACCAGCAGTGCACGAGGGTTCCTTTTTCTCTGCATCTTCGCCAGCACTTGTTATTTGTTGATTTGTTGATGATAGCCATTCTGACAGGTGTGAGATGGTACCGCATTGTTGTTTTGATTTGCATCTCTCAGATAATTAGTGACTTTTTAAAATTTTTTTATTTTTGGCTCCATTTTTATTCTTTTTTTTTTACCATTTTTTTAATTGTTTTAAGTATTACAAATAGTAGTACATATGTCTTCTTTTTTCCCCCCATTAATCTCCCCCCCGACCTCCCCTACCCCCCAGGACATGCCTTCACCTGCCCGCCCTCCCCTCCCCCCCCGCCCCAGTGTCTTATATCCATTGGTTGTGCTTATATGCATGCGTACAAGTCCTTCGGTTGGTCTCTTACAGCCCCCCTCGCCCAACCTCCCCTGTCTTCCCACTGTAGTTTGACAGTCTGTTCAATGCTTCTTTGCCTCTGTATCTTTTTCCCACCATTTCTTTCCTTTAAAAAGTTTTGCCTTTGCAGACTGGAAATAAACATATAATAACAAAACAAGATAAAACAAAAAAAATGTTTGAGTCCCAATTTCAATGTCCAACAGTTCTGAGTCCCCGTTTCAATGTCTAACAGTTCCTTATGTGTACATGTCAGCAATGATATCTGGATGGTGGGCACATGTTGGCAATGCAGGTCCGACCCTCTCTGGTTTGGTCCTAGGTAACCTGCAGCGGTGCACAGCTGCTGACTGCTCCCATGGCAAGGCGTTGTCAGCGTCTTCCATCTCTGGACTGTTTTTTCCTCTTGTCTTAGTGGTTGGAGCACACCTGTCAATTCCTCTCTGTTGCAGGAATCCATCAGGTCTTGGGGTTGTTTTCTGAAAATATACAAATGTATTGTCGGCCACAAGTTAATAAAGGAATCTTTTCTATATAATTGATTTGGGATCCTTTTTATTTTTGTTCAAACAATTTTCCTTTGTCTTATTTAGACACCATGTGTGTTTTTAATGGCCGTCTTGCTGTTAGCATTGCAAATGAAACTTAATTTGGTAAAGTAAAAGTTTTCTAGATGTAATTTACTTATAGGATATTTTTCCTTACATGATATTGCCCTACTATCCCCCCCCCCTTTTTTTATTAATGGAGGTTTTTGTTAATTAGTGACTTTGAGCATGTTTTCATATATCTCTTGGCCTTCCTTCTGTCTTCTTTTGAAAAGTATCTATTTAGGTCCGTTGCCCATTTTTTTATTAGATCCTTTATCTTCCTTTTGTTATGTTGTATGAGTTCCCTGTAGATTTTGGAGATTAAACCCTTATCTGTGATAACATTGGCAAATATGTTCTCCCATGCAGTGGACTTTCTTGTTGTTTTGTTGATGGTTTCTTTTGCTGTGCAAAAGCTTTTTGTTTTGATGTAGTCCCATTTGTTTATTTTCTCTTTAGCTTCCATTACCCTAGGAGCAATATCAGTGAAGAAATTGCTTTGGCATATGTCTGAGATTTCGATGCCTGTGGATTCCTCTAGTATTTTTATGTTTTCTTGTCTTATGTTTAAGTCCTGTATCCATTTTGAGTTTATTTTTATGTATGGTGTAAGTTGGTGGTCTAGTTTCATTTTTTTTTTTTTGCATGTATCTGTCCAATTTTCCCAACACCATTTATTGAAGAGAGTGTCTTCACTCCATTGCATGTTCATGCCTCCTTTTTCAAATATTAATTGAGCATAGTGGTTTGGGTCGATTTCTGGGTTTTCTATCCTATTCCATTGGTCTATATGTCTGTTCTTGTGCCAGTATAGGCTGTTTTGAGAACAGTGGCTTTGTAATACAGCTTGAAATCTGGTATTGAGACCCCACCCATTTTGTTCTTTCTCAGGATTGCTGCGACTATTCGGGATTCTTTTTTTATTCCAGATGCATTTTTGGAGAGTTCTTTCTAGGTCTGTGAAATATGCCATTGGTATTTTAATGGGGAGTGTATTGAATCTATAGATTGCTTTGGGTAGTATGGACATTTTAATGATGTTGATTATACCAATCCATGAACATGGTATGTTCTTCCATCTCTTTATCTCTTTAGGTCTTCCTCTATCTCTTTTGTTTTTTTTTCAGTGTCCTATAGTTTTCTGCATATAGGTCTTTTACCTCCTTAGTTAAGTATTGTCTCTCTTTCTGTAAATTTACTTTTGGTGTATAGAAATGCCATAGATCTCTTGGCATTAATTTTGTATCCTGCTACTTTGCTGAATTCATTTTTTAAGTCTAATTTTTTGATGGAGTTTTTAGGGTGTTTTATATACAATATCATGTCATCTGAATAAGGACAGTTTTACTTCTTCTTTTCCAATTTGGATGCCATTTATTTCTTCTTCTTGTCTAATCACAATGGCTAATACTTCCCGTACCATGTTGAACAGGAGTGGTGAGAGTGAGCATCCCTGTCTCGTTCCTGTTCTTAGGGGAAATGGTTTTAGTTTTTGCCCATTGTGTATGATGTTGGCTGTGGGTTTGTCATATATGGCTTTTATTATGTTCAGGTATGATCCTTCTATTCCCACCTTGCTGAGTGTTTTTATCAAGAAAAGGTGTTGTATTTTGTCAAATGCTTTTTCTGCATCAATTGATATGACTATGTGATTTTTATCTCTCAATTTGTTTATGTGATGTATCACGTTTATTGATTTGCAGATATTGTATCATCCTTGCATCCCTGGGATAAATCCTCTTTGGTCATGGTGTATGATCTTTCTGATGTACTGCTGAATCAGATTTGCTAGAATTTTGTTGAGGATTTTGGCATCTACGTACTTGAGGGATATTGGCCTGTAATTCTCTTTCATTGTGTTGTCTTTATCTGGTTTTGGTATTAGGGTGAGGCTGGCTTCATAGAATGAGTTTAGAAGTGTTCCTTCCTCTTAAATTTTTTGCAATAGTCTGAGGAGGATAGGTTTTAGTTCTTCCTTGAATGTTTGGGAAAACTCCCCTGTGAAGCTGTCTGGCCCCAGGCTTTTGTTTGCTGGAAGCTTTTTGATGACTGCTTCAATTTCTTTCATAGTTACTGGTTTATTGAGATGTTTAGATTCTTCCTGATTGAGTTTTGGAAGGTTGTATTTTTCTAGGAATATGTCCATTTCCTCCAGGTTGTCCAGTTTGTTGGAATAGAGTTTTTCATAGTATTTTTTAACAATCCTTTGTATTTCAGTGGGGTCTGTTGTTATTTCTCCTCTTTCATTTCTGATTTTGTTTATTTGGGTCCCCTCTCTTTGCTTCTTGGTGAGCCTGGCTAGAGGTTCATCCATCTTGTTTATCCGTTCAAAGAACCAGCTCTTGGTTCTGTTGATCTTTTGTATTGTATTTTTTTTTTTTTTGGTCTTTATGTCGTTTATCTCCACTATGATCTTTATTATTTCCTTCCTTATGCTTACACTGGGATTTTCTTGTTGCTCTCTTTCTAACTCTTTGAGTTGTAGGGTTAGGTAATTTATTACCATTGTTTCTTGTTTTTTGCAGTAGGCTTGTAGAGCTATGAACTTCCCTCTCAAGACTGCTTTTGCTGTGTCCCATAGATTTTTGTATTGTTGTGTTTTCATTGTCATTTGTTGCCATGATGTTTTTTATTTTTTCTTTGATCTCTCTGGTAACCCAGTCATTGTTTAATAGCATGCTATTTAGTCTCCATGTATTTGATTTTTTTGGATTGTTTTTATTGTTGTTGATTTCCAGTTTTATGCCACTGTGATCTGAGAAGATGCTTGATATGATTTCTTCTTGAATTTGAAGAGACTTTGCCTGTGACCCAATATATGATCTATCTTTGAAAATGACCCATGTGCACTTGAAAAGAATGTAGATTCTGTGGCTTTGGTGTGAAGTGTTCTGAAGGTGTCAATTAATTCCATCTGATCTAGTGAGTCATTTAGGATTGATGTTTCTTTGCTGATTTTTTGTTTAGAGGATTTGTCCAATGGTGATAGTGGGGTATTAAAGTCCCCTACTATGATTGTACTGCTGTCATTCTCTCCCTTGATATCCTCCAGAAGTTTTTTTTATGTATTTGGGTGCTCCTGTATTGGGTGCATATATGTTTACCAGAGTTATTTCTTCTTGTTGGTTGCTCCCTTTAGTATTATGAAGTGGCCTTCCTTATCTCTTTTTATGTCCATCAGTTTGAGATCTAATTTGTCAGATATAAGTATTGCTACCCCAGCTTTATTTTTCATTTCCATTCACCTGAAAAACCTTTCTCCATCCCTTCACCATCAGTCTGTGTGCATCTTTTTTTCTGAGGTGAGTTTCATGTAGACAACAGATATATGGGTCATGTTTTCTTATCCACTCAGTTACCCTATGTCTTTTGATTGGGGCATTTAATCCATTTACATTTAAAGTTATTGTTGATAGGTACTTGTTTGTCACCATTTTATTCTTTGCCCCTGTGTTCCTTCTTCACTTCCTATATATATATTTTTTTTTACAGCAGACCCTTTAGCATTTCTTTCATTGCTGGTTTGGTGGTAATAAATTCCCTTCGTCCTTTTTTGTCTGTGAAGCTCCTGATTTCACCCTCAATTTTGGTTGGTAGCCTTGCTGGGTACAGTACTCTTGGATTCAGGCCCTTCCTTTGCATTACTTTATAAATTTCATTCCATTCCCTTCTGGCCAGATGTGTTTCTGTTGAGAAATCAGTTGCTAGTCTGATGGAGGATCCTTTGTAGGTAACTTTCTGTCTCTCTCTGGCCACTTTTAAGATTCTTACTTTGTCATTGGTGTTTGCCAATTTAATTATAATGTGCCTTGGCATCGGTTTTTTGGGCTTCATTTTGCTTGGGACTCTGTGAGCTTCTTGAATTTGTGTGGGTTTTTTCTTCCCTATATCAGGGAAGTTTTCTGTCATTATTTCTTCAAACAGGTTTTCTATTCCTTGCTCAGTTTCCTCTTCTTCTGGCACCTCTATTATGTGGATGTTGTTTTGTTTCATGTTGTCCCAAAGTTCCCTTAGGCTCTCCTTCTGTTTTTTAACTTTTTTTTCCTAGATGCTGCTCTGCTTGGGTATTTTTTCCTATCTTGTCTTCTAGCTTACGGATGCAGAACTCTGCTTCTTATAGTCTACTATTGATGCTTTTATTGAGATCTTTATAGAAGAGATGTCACTTTTCATTTCTTCTTGGATCTTCTTCATTTCCTCTTGGTTCTTACACATATTGTTGAATTTGTCTTCCATTCTTTTCAGCCACCTTATGACCATTTCTCTGAATCATTTCTGACAGGTTGCTTGCCTCCATTTCCTTTACTTCCTTTTCTGGTGGTGCCTCCTTTTCTTTCATATGTGGGGTGTTTCTTTGTCTTCCCAAGATCTCTCTTCTCCAGATGTTTGGTTATGTAGTTCTCTCTCTCCTTTTCCTAAGCAAAATCTAACCTTTGCGTGAGAAGGTGCAGAGCTGCTCCGAGTCTGCATATTTGCCTTGCTCGGGGTCCGGTGTTCCTGGGTTCACAGCTCTTCCCTGGGAGTTGTTGTAGATTTCCGGGATTTTTAGACTTCCAATAACAGTCATTCTCCCCTTCAGGATGGCGCAGTCTCCGCGTCATAGCCGGTTGCGCCAGGAGGGATTTCAGCAGCAGTGGAGGCTGCCTGGTCAGGAGAACCCCGCCTGGCAATTCCCAACAGTCCCTTGGAGTATGGCTTTCCCTCAACTCACAAAAAAGCACTCCCCATGAGATCACACACACTCCTTTCATTCTCTCACTCACACACTATCTTGTAGTCTGCCTTCCTGTTGGTAGCCATCTTCCTTTTTATATATATACATATATATAAAGTAAAAGTGGGAAGGCAGCTGTCACCCTCCTTCCTTCTCTCTAGGACGGTTGCCTGACACACCCTCCTTCTTAGTGGAGCCAGGCCCCATCATGGCTTCAGGGGAGAACATGACCCTGCTGTGTCAGTCCCACAACCCAAGGGACACTTTCCTTCTATCCAAGAAGGGGGCAGCCGACCCCCCCTTGCACTGAGGTGGGCAGTTCCAGACAGAGTTCTCCATGAGCCCTGTGACCTCGGCCACGGGGGCACCTACAGTTCACACAGTTCCTTCCCATTCCTGCTGTCACACCCCAATGAGCCCCTGGAGCTCATGGTCTCTGGTGAGGGCCCCTGACCCTGTCTTTTCTGAGCTCAGTCATTCAAGGCGCTGTGCCAGGAGAGGTGAGGCTGGGATGGAAGAAATACAGTAGCAGTGTCTTGGGCTGAGCTGTGGGATGCGGGTGGGGAGGCCTTTGTAATGTAGCCTCGTGTTTTCTCCAGGGCCCCTTCCCAAACCCACCCTGTGGGCTGAGCCAGGCCCTGTGATCCCCCAGGGGAGCCCCGTGACCATCTCCTGTCAGGGGACCCCAGGGGCCGCAAAGTACCGTGTGGATAAAGAGGGGAGCCCAGCACCATGGAAAAGAGAGAAGCCACTGAAGCCGGGAGACAAGGTGATGTTCTCCATCACACACATGACAGAGCATGATGCTGGGAGATATCACTGTTACTTTCTCAGCTTTGATGGCTGGTCAGAGCGCAGTGACCCCCTGGAGCTGGTGGTGACAGGTGAGAGGACACTCACGGGTCCCAGCCTCAGGTCCTTCCCTCAGGAAGAGGGTCTTCTCTCAGGGTGTCCCCCTCTCACAGCCCAGCCCTGAGGGACATGAGGGAGGTGTGAGCCCATTTAACACGCTGCCTCCTCCTCTCCTAGTATCCTACAGCAAACCCAGCCTCTCAGGCCTGCCCAGCCCTGTCGTGACCTCAGGAGGGAACGTGACCCTCCAGTGTGGCTCAGGGCAGGGATTTGACAGATACATTCTGACGGAGGAAGGAGATCACAGTCTCTCCTGGACCCTGGAATCACAGCCACAGCCCAGTGGTCAGTTCCAGGCCCTGTTCCGTGTGGGCCCTGTGACCCCCAACCACAGGTGGACTTTCAGATGCTATGGCTGTTACCGGGACAACCCCCAGGTGTGCTCACACCCCAGTGACGCCCTGGAGCTCCTGGTCTCGGGTGAGTACTATTATTACTTCATCCCTGGATTGAGGGACCAGACATATTATGGGTATCTTTGCTGGGAGGGGACCCCATGTGAGAGGGGGTGAGGAGGGCCTCCTGGGCCAGACACACAGAGAGGGACAGTGATACCAGGAGGCCAGACCAGGAGAAGAGGTTTATGGGAGGAGCAGCCCTTGCAATTCATGTCTGCTCTCTATAGGTGAGTCTGGGAAGCCCTCCCTCCTGAGCCAGCAGGGTCCCATCGTGGCCTCTGGACAGAGCCTGAGCCTCCAGTGTCGCTCTGATGTCGGCTATGACAGATTCGCTCTGTCCAAGGAGGGGGTACAGGACCTCCCCCAGAGCCCTGTCCTGCAGACCCAGGCTGGGCTCTCTCAGGCCCACTTCCCCCTGGACACTACCAATGGCTCCCACGGGGGCCGGTACCAATGCTACGGTGGATACAACCTCTCCTCTGAGTGGTCGGCCCCCAGTGACCCTCTGGACATCCTGGTGGCAGGTGAGGAGCCAGTGGGTTCAGTCAGGAACCACCCTCAGTACAGGCCCTGATGTGGTCTCAGGTGGTGATGCTGTAATTAAAGTTCAGGCCACAGGTAGCAAGAGAGACTGAGAGAGATGGGGCATAGGAGTGCAAAAGGGGAGACTCAGAGGAACAGAGAAAGACAGAGAGGAGGGTCCTTGAGAGAGGCTGGGTGACTCTGAGGGCAGAATAAGGTGTGCAGGCAGCCCTCACCTTCCTCCCTCTCGTGGACGACCGCCTACAGACCCTCCCTCTATCTGCAGCCAGGCCCCAGCGAGGCCTCAGGGGAGAACGTGAGCCCGCTGTGTCAGCCACAGAGGCCGAGGGACACGTTGCTTCTCTCCAAGGACGGGGCAGACGACCCCCCATCTCATCTGAGATCAGAGCACAGAGCTCAGCAGTACCAGGCACATTTCTCCATGAGTCCTGTGGCCTTAGCCCACAGGGGCACCTACAGGTGCTACAGCTCACACAGTTCCTTCCCATTCCTGCTGTCACACCCCAATGAGCACCTGGAGCTCCTGGTCTTTAGTGAGGGGCCCTGTCCCTGTCCTTTCTGAGCTCAGTCATTGAGGGCCCTGTGCCGGGAGGGGTGAGGCTAGGGTGGAAGAAATACAGTAACAGTGTCTTGGGCTGAGCTGTGGGATGCGGGTGGGGAGGCCTTTGTAATGGAGTCTCTTGTTTTCTCTAGGGCCCCTTCCAAAACCCACCCTTTGGGCTGAGCCAGGCCCTGTGATCCCCCAGGGCAGCCCCGTGACCATCTCCTGTCAGGGGAACCCAGAGGCTGAGGAGTACCGTGTGGATAAAGAGGGGAGCCCAGCACCATGGAAAAGAGAGAAGCCACTGAAGCCGGGAGACAAGGCGATGTTCTCCATCACACACATGACAGAGAGTGATGTTGGGATATTTCACTGTTACTATCTCAGCCCTGATGGCTGGTCAGAGCTCAGTGACCCCTTGGAGCTGGTGGTGACAGGTGAGTGGACACTCAGGGGTCCCAGCCTCAGGCTCTGCCCTCAGGAAGGGGGTCTGGTCTCAGGGTGTCTCCCTCTCACAGCCCGCCCTTGGGGACATGAGGGAGGTGTGAGCCCCATTTAACATGCTGCCTCCTCCTCTCCTAGGATTCTACATCAAACCCAGCCTCTCAGTCTTTCCCAGCCCTGTCGTGACCTCAGGAGGGAACGTGACCCTGCAGTGTGGCTCAGGGCAGGGATATCACAGGTTGCTTCTGACTGAGGAAGGAGATCACAGGCTCTCCTGGAGCCTGGACTCACAGCGACAGCCCAGTGGGCAGTTCCAGGCCCAGTTCTCTGTGGGCCCTGTGACCCCCAGCCACAGGTGGACGTTCAGATGCTATGGCTGTTACCGGGACAGGCCCCAGGTGTGCTCACACCCCAGTGAGCCCCTGGAGCTCCTGGTCTCAGGTGAGTCCCATTTCACGTCATCCATGGATTGAGACACCAGATACATTCCTGGCATCTTTGCTGGGATGGTAGCCCAATGTGAGATGGCGAGGGTAGCACAGGGGCTTCTGGGGTCTCTTCTCTTCTGCTGGGGGTGAAGAAAGAAGAAGGGGTTTATGGGAGGAGCAGCCCCAGTAATTCATGTCTCGTCTCCAAGGTGAGTCTGGGAAGCCCTCCCTCCTGAGCCAGCAGGGCCCCATCGTGGCCTATGGACAGAGCCTGTCCCTCCAGTGTCGCTCTGATGTCAGCTATGACAGATTCGCTCTGCACAAGGAGGGGGCACAGGACCTCCCCCAGAGCCTTGTCCTGCAGCCCCAGGCTGGGCCCGCTCAAGCCCTTTTCCCCCTGGGCACTGTGAGCAGCTCCCACGGGGGCCGGTATACATGCTATGGTGGATACAACCTCTCCTCGGAGTGGTCGGCCCCCAGTGACCCCCTGGACGTTCTGGTGGCAGGTGAGGAGCCCGTGAGCTCAGTCAGGGACCCAGATTCTGTACAGGTCCTGTTCGGGTTTCAGCTGGTGAAGCCAGAATGAAAGTGCAGGCCCCAGGGAGGGAGAGAGACAGAGAGATATGGAGGGTGGGGGGTTGGGAGGGGAGAGGGATAGACTCAGAGAAACAAAGACAGAGCGGAGGGTCCTCAGAGAGAGGCCTGCTGTCTCTCAGGGCAGAACAAGGTAGGCAGGCAGCCCTCACCCTCCTCCCTCTCTCTAGGACAGCTGCCTGACAGACCCACCCTCTCGGTGCAGCCAGGCCCCAGGGTGGCCTCAGGAGAGAACGTGACCCTGCTGTGTCAGTCACAGAGCCCGAGGGACAGGTGGCTTCTGTCCAAGGAGGGGGCAGCCGATCCCCCATCTTGTCTGAGATCAGAGCACCGAGCTCAGCAGTTCCAGGCAGAGTTCTCCATGAGTCCTGTGACCTCAGCTCATGGGGGCACCTACAGGTGCTACAGCTCACACAGCACCTCCCCCTTCCTGCTGTCACTCCCCAGTGAGCCCCTGGAGCTGCAGGTCTCAGGTGAGGGCCGCTGAACCTGTCAGCTCAGCGTCCTGCCTCCTGAAGAATTATGGGCTGAAACGGGGGTTAGGGGCTCCGGGATGGTTGTCTCAGAAGATTCTTTCCTTAGAGGCCCTCCCATCCCATCCACCTCATTCCCACTCACCTAGATACTGAAGTAGTGGGAGTTCTCAGGGACCACATACAGATTTAAGAGGGTGTCTGTGTGAAATCGGGTCCAGGGTCAGGGCAAGCCTCTCACTGTCTGTCTGTGCTCACTTCCAGGACCGTCTGGAGGCCCCAGCCTTCCACCCACAGGGACTACCTCCACAGCTGGTGAGTCCCGTGGAGCTCTGTGCAGAGGGAGCACTGCCCACCCAGCAAGCCCTGAGAATCTGTCAGGGGATCGAGAGACCCAGATCCTCAAGGATGGGCGTGTGTCTTGGGGGGCTGGGAGTCCCAGGGTCTGTGGCTGGTGATGGGTGGGGTGGTCATGGCAGAGGGAGAAGGGGGGTGCAGGCTGGGGGAGTGGGAGCTGGGCTCATGTGGGGAGATGACAGCCCCTACCCATCCTGCCCCCTCTTGAATCCAGGAGGCTTTGAGGTTCGGTCTCTCCCACCCCCGGGTTCAGGCCCACAGACGGGTAAGTGGGGGTCTTTGTGGGGAGGTGGTGGGTACCTCCATGTGGGGACAGGAGCTGAGCTATAAGGGGTTCAGGCCCCTCTGAAGTGTCTTACTTGGACACGCCCTTCCCCTGCCTGGGCCTCAGTGTCTCCATGTGTAAAAGGAGAGAATCCTTGTCCAGAGCTTAGATTTCCTGTCAGTTCTGGCCCTGACCTCTTGGGAGAGGGGCCTCACAGGGAAGCCCCCAGGACGTGATATTGTGGGGCCTGTTCCCTCTGTCTCAGTGATGGTGACACTTGACAGGGAGGGACGGGCAGGACAAGGGTCCGGGCACCCAGTCCTACCCCTCAGCTCAGGCTCAGCTCAAAGGAGGGAACAGGGTGGATCAGCCCTGGCTCAGCTCCAGCTCTGCTGCTCCTGCTGTGGGGCTGGGTGGTCCCTTCTCTCCTCTGAGTGTGGGGTTCCTGTCTGCTCGTCCCTGGTCCCATCCTGCTTACAGGCTGCTGGGAGATGAGGTGACATAAGGGCCCTACAGAGCTCAGGAAGGCAGAACCCTCTGCCCAGCCCGACCTTTCCAAGGGCCTTCAGGGCCTGCAGGGTGGGGACAAATCCAGGAGAGACTTAGAGTCCAGCACTCACCCTGCCCCTCCTGTCCCTGCTGTGCTGGGAGCAGGTAATGAGGAAGGACCCTCAGCTCCAGATGAGACATGGACAGGCCCCTGCAGAGGAGGAGCCCAGAGCACGAAGCTGGTGTCCCCCTGGGAGTTGAAGGCGGGGGGAGGACATTGTGAGGACAGCACAGGGAACCCACCATCCTGGGTTCCAGTCCCAGCCCTGCCCTCTCCAGGCTGGGTGACCCGGGGCACGTGGTTAACCTCTCTGAGCCTCAGTGAAGTGGATGGTGGGGTCAGCAGTGCCTGGTGCATGACTGCTGTGAGGTGAGAGGAGATGAGTGACAGATCCCAGCATGTGCATTGCACACAGTAAGTGATCATTAAAGGGCATCATTGACTTATTCATGAAGTCACTAATGTCCTAGGTCCCAAATGGCCCTGGATACGGCTCTTGGTGGCCTTGGTCCTGCTGCTCTCCCTCGTCCTCTTCCTCCTCTTCCTCCTCTTCCTCCTCCTCCGACACCGACGTCAGAGCAAAGGCAGGACCTCAGGTGAGTAGGGAAGGGGGTGACCTGGGTCACACAATGGGGAGCTCAGAGCACCTGCACAGGAAAACTAAATAGATGGAGAAGGTCAGCTGGAAAAAGATATCTCCAGAATCTCAAATCAGAAAACCTAGGGAGAATACACTCATTGTCAGCACAGGTGCACAGATGTAAGGTGATCTTTCATCCTTTTCAATCTCATGAATATGAAACATTCTCACAAGTGCTTTTTCCAAATCTATTGATAAGATCATGTGATTTTTGGACTTCATTGTGTTAATGTGGTGTATCACGTTTATTGATTCGCGAATATTGAACCATCCTTGCTTCTCCAGAAAAAGTCCTCTTGGTCATGGTGTATGATCTTTTTAATTTATTGCTGGATCTGGCAACATGAGGATAATTGACAGGAGGATTTCAGCAGTGGAATCAAGGAGATTGCTGTTCCGTCTCACTGTCTCTCTCCAGCAGATCAGGCAGGATAAAGACCCTCAGGGAGTCTGTATGCCCAGGTGAACTGATCAACATCAAGACTTAGGCAGGGAATGACCACCTCTCCTTCTTCCCTGTCAGGGGCATTTTTGGACATGAAGGACAGACAAGCAGAAGAGGACAGACAGATGGTCAGGTGGGTCCCATCCTCCTCAGGCCTCGAGGCTTCTCAAACCTCAACCATGTTTCATCTTTCTCTCCCCCTGCTCCAGGCTGGTGCATCTGACGCCCCCCCAGGATGTGACCTACACCCAGCTGAACCTCTTGGCCCTTCGACGGCAGACAAGTGCACCCCCATCCTCCCCATCAGAGGACCCCCCAGAAGAGCCCAGTGTGTACGCTGCTCTAGCCATTCACTAGCTCAGGTGGGACTCAGACCCCCACATTCCAGGGAGGGGCCTGCAGGGGACCCCAGAAGGCAGGAAAGCTGCCCCCCCTGGACCCTCAGCTAGTGCCCCGCCCACCGTGGAGACCTGAGGTGCCCCTGGGACTCTCGGGGAGTCACCTCATTCTATAGTCAAAGATCAGCCAATATCTCCACATTTGGAAATCGAAGCAACAGACTTTTCAATAACCAACGTGTGAACAAAAACAAGTGAATGTTTTAACTGAAATTGTAATGTAAATGTGACGCATCAAACGTATGAAATGATAAAATTAAGAACCTTAATAAATCAATGGCCTAATCTATCATGTCAAGAATTTAGGGGGGAAAAACAACCATTGCACTGAATCTTTAGATCCATAGACAACTAGATGATGAAGATGTGGTGTATATGCACAATGGAATATAAACCAGCCATAAAGAGAGTGAAATCCTGCCATTTGGGACAACATGGATGGGCCTAGAGGGTATTATGCTGAGTGAAAGGATTCAGACAAGGAAAGATGTCACTTGTTGGAAACTGATCATCGCCCCCACTAGCAGAAAGGTGTGGACAAGGAACCGGAAGGCTGGTTAACCTTGGAAGCTCTGAAAGGTCAGAGCCAACCACTCATTGTCTAGTTGAAACAATGGTAGCTGAAGCAACTTCCACCTGTCAATCTTATGTAAATCCTTGCTGATTGGCTATTACTGGAATTGCCTGCCTCTATGGGTGGATCCCAAACTTTACTAAAAGGGGTAGCAAGGCCGGAGCGGGGTCTAGTCCTCCCACTAGAGTTGGGCTCCCGCCTGGCCCCCAATATCGTCAAATTAATATTTTTCTAGTCTCTTTCATTTGCGTGCAGCCTCCTCCAGAAGCCGAACCCTGAACCACGCGGGACATGAAGGGGTTCCCACATTCACTTATCTCTGGGATTTTTCACATCCTCAAAGCAAAGGGAACAAAAGCAGACACATAGAAATAAATAATAAACTGATGGTTGCCAGACGGGAGGGGAGGAAGGATGAGTGAGAAGGGGAAGGGCAGAAAGTCAATAATAAATATCCTATCCATGCTGTACATCGTAAACTAATAATATGATACTGTATGCCAACCACGCTTTAAAAACGCCAGTTAAAAAAATGATTAAAGAATAACATTTTTTTCTAAATGAAGGTGTAAGGAGGAAATTGTAGGGAGTGTCTGTAGGGTTAAGCCTCCGGTTAACCTGTGGCAGATCCACAAACAAGTCCTGGCGTAGAGGGCAGAGCCCTCTTAGCATAATTAAGCTGAACCTTATGGCCTCTCCCTAGATCCTTCCTGGGTCCCTAACGGGCTGTGGGAGGTGCAGCAAGTGCTGCCAAAACAAGTGGAACTCACAAGAACATTGTAACTATGGTGACCACTACCTTGTTTTTCTCTGACTGTAAAATAAAAGCTCAGCTTGCTGGCTGGATCCTTCTCTGTGGCCTCATCCAGGCACAGGAGATCCACTGAGCCCCCACTATATTCTCTTTCTCTGATTTTTCTTTCATCCTTCACTGACCCTCCTCAGGCTCACCAAACCCTTGGCTGTGCTGGCACGGCACAGGAAATGATACCTTTTTGCACGCAAAGGAAACCACCCACACAATGAAAAGACAGCCCACCGAATGGAGAACTATTTGCCAATCCATCTGATAAGGGCTTTTTGTCCAACATTTATAAGGAACTTATAAAACTCAACACCAAAACCCCCCAAACAACTCAATTAAAAAATGGGTGGAGGACCTAAATACACACTTCTCCAAAGAGGACACACCGATGGCCAGTAGACATATGAATAGATGCTCAAGATCACTAATCATCAGAGAGACGCAAATCAAAACCACACACCTTTCAGAATGGCTGATTATTAATAAATCCACAAATATCTATGCCCTTCTGCGATCACAGCAGCATTATTTACAAAAGCCAAGATCTGGAAACAGCCCAAGGGCCCACCAGCAGAGAAAAGCTGTGTTACATTTACACAATAGAATATTATGCAGCTGTAAAATAAAGAAGGGACTCTTACCTTTTGCGACAGCATGGATGGTCCTGGAGAGCATTATGTCAAGTGAAATAAGCCAGTTGGAGAAAGACAAGTTCCATACAACTTCACTCATATTTGGAATCTAATAAACAAAATAAAACATAGTGGAGAGAGACTCGTGTATACAGAGAACAGATTGTCAGCTGTCATAGGAGAGGGGGTTGTGGGCTGGGAGAGAAGGGGGATGGATTAAGCAAAGAAATAAAGACTCATGGACACAGACAATAGTATGGTGACTGCCAGAGGGAAGGGTGCGGTGGGGCAGGTAAAAACAGGGTAAGGGGTGTGTAAATAGACTAGACTTAGGGGGATAAGCACATAATACCATGTACAGATGACATGGTGTAGAATCATATACCTGAAACCTGTATAATTTTATGAACCAATGTCACCCCAGTCAATAAAAAATGTCAATAAAAAACAAGTACATGTAGGCTGTTTGGAGATGTGGTTCCAGTCAGACCCTCAGCGCCTGCTGTTTTTAGGGTGAGAAGCAGGTTGTCGCCTTCCTGTGAGGCAAGCGCCTGGGGAACAGTGCGTGCATGGTGTGAGGACCCTGGCCCCCCACATCCTGTGACCTTCTCCACCGAGTGCATGAAATTCGTTCACCAGGCCACTAGTTGTCTGTAACAGGATATTGTAAAGAATATTCTTGTGGCCCAGCCAATATAATGGTATGTAAGGAACATTTTAATAAAAATTTCATAACTTATTTTTTACAATATCCTGTTACAGACAACTAGTGGCCTGGTGAAAGAATTTCATGCACTCGGTGGGGAGGGAAGGGTCTCCGAGCCTGGCCTGTGCCCTGTCACAGTGCAGGAGCCCCGTGATCCATCACCCCAAAGAGGCAGGCCCCATCCACCCATCTGGGGCTCCTCGATGGATTGCCCCAAAGAGGTCAGCCAGAGCCGGGGGAGGCCCGCAGACCCCTGGGCTGGGCTGCGGCAGAGGCCTGCGGACCCCGGCACAGGCTCACAGAGAGGCCTCCACCACACCTCGCCATCGTCCCCAACGCTGCAAGTCCCCACCCACCCACGCCCGCTGTGCAGGCAGCCTCCAGCTGATCCTTCATTATGCCTGAGGGCATCCCGACCATTTGCCTATTACCCTTTTATTAGTATAGATTGTTGGTAACGAACTACAACGTTTGCTAATGACTGGTGACTATAATCATGTTGCATTCATTTCCCCTAGGTGCCTTACGCACAGGCGCACCATTTCTCTCCGCTAATACCAGCAGCGAATATTTTAGCAGCCAATGGCCACATCATTAGTCTTGGACTGACTTGTTTGGTGTGCGCTACCGGAAAAATTTCACTTTCAGAAAACAAGAAAAATAGGTTCATTTGCCTTACGCTGATTAATTTGTGCAGTTATCCTGTGTCTGGAAAGTTCATGTTTAAGAGAAAATATTAATTTTTATTAAAATGTTCCATTATTTTATGTTAACGGTGACTCATTTATTTCAGCCTTTCGTATTCAGCACATCTCTATTGACATAAACCTACGTTTCTATGAAAATGGAAGCTTTTGGGGTTTTTTGGGGGGCCACATACACTTAAACCTTGTTAGCCTTTGAGTTTGACATGCTTTCTCTACCCCAACCTCATGTCTGAGGATGTCTCCCACTCACTGATCTCAGGGTCTGACCTATGTGGTGATGGGCTGAGGGTGTCAGCTGCTGCTGAGAATCAGGACACGAGGGTGTGAGTGAGGACCCGGGGGGGCAGGAGCCTTCCTCCCGGGCCCGGGGCTCCCAGATGGCCCACTTCTCAGACGATGACTTTCACACTGTCCCTCCATGAGCCTGTCTTTTCTCTGCCAGGTCCCCTGGGATCCTCGTTGGATTGTTACTAGCCTGCCTGTGAGCTGTGAATTCAGAGCCTGCTCTGAGTTTCCTAGGACCAGACTTGGCTTGGGCCCTACGTTAGTGAGAAAGGTGGTCTCAACAAAGCAATGGTGGACTGTTCTTGTGGTTGTTGTTTTAAATACAAGACTGCGTCATCGTACTTCGCTACAGCTGAGATCCAACTTATTCAAAACCTGTGGAGCAGGACTCCGTGAACGAGGGGCTAGTGGCTCTGGACACTATTGGTTGTTGGAGCCCCCAGGGATCTCTCATTTATTACTGTCTCAGAGGTTCCTGGGTACGGGGCCAAACCTACCTGAGCATAGAAAGGAGTGGGACAGGGGCCCTCACCTGAGACCAGGAGTTCCAGGGGCTCACTGGGGAGTGACAGCAGGAAGGGGGAGGAGCTGTGTGAGCTGTAGCACCTGTAGGTTCCCCCGTGGGCTGAGGTCACAGGGCTCATGGAGAACTCTGCCTGGAACTGCCCAGCTCGGTGCTCTGATTTCAGAAGCAGAGGGGGATCGGCTGGCCCCTCCTTGGACAGACGGAACGTGTCCCTCAGACTCTGACTGACACAGCAGGGTCACGTTCACTCCTGAGGCCACCCTGGGGCCTGGCTGCACCGAGAGGGAGGGTCTGTCAGGCAGGTGTCCTAGAGAAAGGGAGGAGCGTGAGGGCTGCCAGCTCAGCTTGTTCTGACGTGAGAGTCACCAGGCCTCTCTCTAAGGACCCTCCTCTCTGTCTGTCTCTGTTTCTCTGAGTCTCCCCCTCAGCCCTCCCACTCCAGTCCCTCTCTCTCTCTTCCACTCTGGGGACCCCAGAGCCCTTGTCCAAGGCATCACCAACTGGGGCTCTCCATTGGGGCCTGTATAGATTTTAATTTTCTGACTGAACCTATTGGGCCATCGTTAACAATTTTGATGTCCAGGGGGTTGCTGGGGGCCGACCACTCAGAGGAGAGTTTGTATCCACCGTAGCATCTGTAGGCCCCCGTGGGAGCTGCTCACAGTGCCCAGGGGGAAGTGGGCCTGAGAGAGCCCAGCCTGGGCCTGCAGGACAAGGCTCTGGGGGAGGTCCCATGCCCCCTCCTTGTGCAGAGCGAATCTGTCATAGCCGACATCAGAGCCACACTGGAGGGTCAGGCTCTGTCCAGAGGCCACGATGGGGCCCTGCTGGCTGAGGAGGGAGGGCTTCCCAGACTCACCTGGGGAGAACAGACATGAATTACAGGGCCTGCTCCTCCCATAAACCCCTTCTCCTCGCCTGGCCTCCAGGTCTCACTGTCTCTCTCTGAGTCTCTGGCCCAGTAGCCCCTGTTCTCCCGTCACCCCACCCTCTCACATGGGGCTCCCCACAGAGTAAAAACCCCAATAACCTGGTTGGTGCCTCAGTCCATGGATGGGACAATAATGGGACTCACCTGGGACCAGGAGCTCCTGGGGGTCACTGGGATGTGAGCACAGCTGGGGCCTGTCCCTGTAGCAGCCATAGCATCTGAACGTCCACCTGAGAAGGGGGATCATGGGGCCCACAGGGAACAGGGCCTGGAACTGCCCACTGGGCTGTGGCTGTGAGTCCAGTGTCTAGGAGAGCCTGTGATCCCCTTCCTCCATCAGAAGGAACCTGTCATATCCCTGCCCTGAGCCACACTGAAGGGTCACGTTCCCTCCTTAGGTCAAGACAGGGCCAGGCAGGGCTGAGAGGCTGGGTTTGCTGTAGAATCCTAGGAGAGGAGGAGGCAGCATGTTAAATGGGCTCATACCTCCCTCATGTCCCCCAGGGCTGGGCTGTGAGAGGGAGACCCCCTGAAAGCAGATCCCCTTCCTGAGGGCAGAGCCTGAGGCTGGGACCCCTGAGTGTCCTCTCACCTGTCACCACCAGCTCCAGGGGGTCACTGCGCTCTGACCAGCCAGCAGGGCTGAGATAGTAATAGTGATATCTCCCTGCATCATCCTCTGTCATGTGTGTGATGGGGAACTTGGCCTTGTCCCGGTCTCTAGTGGCTTCTGTTTGTACCAGGGTGCTGGGCTTCCCTCTTTATACAGATGGTACACTTTAAACCCTCGGGTCCCCTGACACCAGATGGTCACGGGGCTCCCATAAGGGATCACAGGGCCTGGCTCAGCCCAGAAGATGTGTTTGGGGAGGGTCCTTGAAGGAAATCAGAGGCTGCATTAAAAAGATCTTCCCCCTCTCATTCCCCAGCTCAGTCCAGGACCTCTGTGGCCCCTCCTGAGCCCCAGGGATGAAGGAAGAGGAGGTACACGGAGCTTGGGGAGGAGTCACCTGCCTGCACTCGGGTCTTCTGGCCCAGACTCAGCCCTGGAAGAGAGTCTCTGTCAGATATTTACACCCGGATGTCTGAGCTGATTCCCTTCCCATCAGGCCCCGTCCACTGGAGCTGCCTGAGCCTGAGGTTTCCAATGAGCAAAGGGTTGCAGCCGCCCCTCCAGCTCCCCCTCCCTGCGTCCACAACTGATCGAGGCACAGAAGAGCAGAGAGGATGGACATCATGGTGTCTGCTTTGAGGGCTCCTGCTCTGCAGATGGAGGAGGCCTGGGCCAGAACGACAGACACGCACAGGATGTGGTGGGTCTGGAGCTGCAGCCCTTCAGGGTTTTCCACAGCTGGGGACCCACAGCCTGGGGCGGGGGGGGGGTCCCGCCCTGGGCCTGGCTCTGCATCTCCCCACGGGGAGTCCAGGTTTCAGGAGGCAGCTCAGCAGTGTCTGAGGTCTCACCTGATCCTCAGGGTCTCATGTGCAGATGCATGTTGCAAAGCCCCCCTGGCTCACCCCCTCCCACCTGGTTGGTGTTTTATGTACAAATATTGCACTCCTCCAGTTCATTTGTAATACGTGACACATGCTTTTACAAGAAGATCTGAACAAATAGCTTGTTTCTCATATGTTCCTTTTGTGATAAACACCTCATCAATGCCTTTGTGTGGCGATCACTGCACCCAAGACCAGCCACCACTTCCCTCTCTCCTCCTCCCTTTCAGACAGTCTGTCTGTATGTGTCCAGGGGGGCGTCTAGAATGTTCTTTCCTCTCTACCATGTTCTCATCCACCTCTTAGGTCTCCACCTACTCACACAGCCGATCCTTCAAACAGTCTAGACATGGTCCCAGCTGTTCTCATACAGGTTTTTTTAATTTTCCTTTTTGTAAATAATTTATTCGTACATTAGTCTTAGAACGTCCTAGTCTACTTGTCTGAGTTCTCAAAATACAGGCAATGTGTCTCCTGGATCATGGGTGTATTCCTGGTCCCTGGATAAATACCTGGCAGGTAGAAGGAGATAACTATTTGTCTATGGACAAGACCAAGACAGAAAGTAAATCCCACTTGTGGTGGCCGAGAAGGTACGTGATTGCCCTCTTTAGAGCCAGCCGGCCAGGGGTTGCCTCTGACCGAGAACAGGGACCTGCCCTCTCGGAGCAGAAGTTCAGACCGGACAGAGTCCTGGGAGACAGATGAGACCTCAGAGCTGAGCTGTGTCTCCAGAGGCCTGGACTCCCCCTGAGCGCTCATCCTGGGGAAAACCAGAGCCACCCAGGGCGGGGCCACCCACTTGCTGTGGGCCCACATCTGAGGGAAACCAGAAGGGCGGCAGCAGCTCCTGGCCCACCGCATCCTGTGCGTCTCTGTCCTTCAGGCCCAGGCCTCCACTATCTGCGGAGCAGGAGGCCTCAGAACAGATGCCATGACGTCCATTCTCCCTGCTCTTCTCTGCCTCGGTCAGTTGTGGACACGGGGAGGGGGAGCAGGAAGGGCGGCTGCACCCCCTTGTTCATGGGGAACCTCAGGCACAGGCAGCTCCAGTGGACAGGCCCTGATGGGAAGGGAATCAGCTCAGACATCCGGGTGCAACTCTCTCACAGGGACTCTCTTCCAGGGCTGAGTCTGGGCCAGAGGACCCGTGTGCAGGCAAGTGAGTCCTCCCCAGGCTCCATGTCCCTCCTCTTCCTTCATCCCTGGGACTCAGGAGGGAGCACAGAGATGCTGGGATGAGGTGGTGAAATGAGAGGGTCTTGGGTGGAGCTGGGGGATGAGGGTGGGGAAGGCCCTTGTAAAACAGCGTCTGGTTTTCTTTTAGGGCCCCTCCCCAAACCCAGCCTCTGGGCTGAGCCAGGACCTGTGATCCCCTGGGGGAGCCCCGTGACCATCTGGTGTCAGGGTTCCCCTGGGGCTGAGGAGTACTGTCTGGATAAAAAGGGAAGTCCAACGTCGTGGTCCCAACAGGAGCCACTGGAGCCTGGGGACAAGGCCCAGTTCTCCATCACACACATGACAGACCATGATGCAGGGAGATATCACTGTTACTATCACAGCCCTGCTGGCTGGTCAGAGCGCAGTGACCCCCTGGAGCTGGTGGTGACAGGTGAGAGGACACTCAGGGGTCCCAGCCTCAGGCTCTGCCCTCAGGAAGAGGCTCTGCCCTCAGGAAGGGGGGCTGCCCTCAGGAAGGGGGTCTGCTGGCAGGGTGTCTCCCTCTCACAGCCCAGCCCTGGGGGACGTGAGGGAGGTGTGACCTGTACTACATTCCTCCTACTTTCCCTCTAGGATCCTATGGCAAACCCAGCCTCTCAGCCCTGCCCAGCCCTGTCATGACCCCAGGAGGGAGCGTGACTCTCCAGTGTGGCTCAGGGCAGGGATTTGACAGGTTCATTCTGACTAAGGAAGGAGATCACAGTTTCTTCTGGACCCTGGACTCACAGCCACAGCCCAAGGGGCAGTCCCAGGCCCTGTTCCCTTTGGGCCCCGTGACCCCCAGCCACAGGGGGACATTCAGGTGCTCTGGCTGCTACAGGAACTGGCCTCATATGTGCACAAGCCCCAGTGATGCCCTGGAGCTCCTGGTCCCAGGTGAGTCCCATTGTTGTGCCATTCAGACTGAGGTATCAACCAGGTTATTGGCATCTTTGCTGGGAGGAGAGCCCAGGAGGAACTGGGCCAGCGACACAAAGAGAAAGAAGGTGAGACCTGGGGGCCAGGCCAGGAGAAGGGGTTATGGGAAGAGCAGCCCCTGTAATTCACATCTGGTCTCCCCAGGTGAGTCTGGGAAGCCCTTTCTCCTGAGCCAGCAGGGCCCCATCGTGGCTTCTGAACAGAGCCTGACCCTCCAGTGTGGCTCTGATGTCGGCTATGACAGATTCACTCTGCACAAGGAGGGGGGACGGGACCTCCCCCAGAGCCTTGTCCTGCAGGCCCAGGCTGGGCTCTCTCAGGCCCACTTCCCCCTGGGCGCTGTGAGCAGCTCCCACGGGGGCCGGTACCGATGCTACGGTGGATACAACCTCTCCTCGGAGTGGTCAGCCCCCAGCGACCCCTTGGACATCCTGGTGGCAGGTGAGGAGCCAGTGGGCTCAATCAGGGACCAGACTCTGCACAGGCCCTGCTGGGGTCTCAGGTGGTGAGGCCAGAATGAAAGTTCAGGCCCCAGGGAGGGAGGGAGACAGAGAGAGAGGCAGGGGGTGAGAGGAAGGTGGTGGGGGGTGAGGAGACTCAGAGAAAGAGATACAGACAGAGAGGAGGGTCTGCAGCGAAAGACCTGGTGACTCTCAGGAGAGAACATGGTGGGCCGGCAGCCCTCACCCTCCCTCCCTCTCTCTAGAACAGCTGTCTGACAGACCCTCCCCCCCTCTTGGTGCTGCCAGGCCCCAGGATGGCCTCAGGACAGAACGTGACCCTGCTGTGTCAGTCACAGAGCCCGAGGGACACGTTCCTTCTGTCCAAGGAGAGGACAGCCGATCCCCCCCTGCGTCTGAGATCAGAGCACCGAGCTCAGCAGTTCCAGGCAGAGTTCTCCATGAGCCCTCTGACCTCAGCCCACGGGGGAACCTACAGGTGCTACAGCTCGCTCATCTTCTTCCCCTTCCTGCTGTCGCTCCCCAGTGAGGCCCTGGAGCTCCTGGTCTCAGGTGAGGGCCCCTGACCCTGTCTGCTAAGCTGTCAGCTCAGGGTCCCGTCCCCAGAACAATCATGGGCTGAAAGGGTGTTAGGGGCTTCTGGGATGTTCTCCCCAAGGAGATCTTTTCCATGGAGGCCCTCCCACCCTTCCACTTCCTCCCCCCACATGGATACTGAAGCAGTGGGAGGTCTCAGGGGCCACAGCACAGATGTAAGAGGGTTTCTGTGTGAAATTGGGTCCAGGGTCAGGGCAAGCCTCTCACCCTCTTCCTGTGCTCACTTCCAGGACCCTCTGGAGGCCCCAGCCCCCCACCCACAGGGCCCACCTCCACAGCTGGTGAGTCCCAGGGAGCTCTTTGCAGAGGGAGCACTGTCCACCTAGGAAGTTCTGAGAGTCTGTCAGGGGATCGAGTGACCCAGATCCTCAAGGGCGGGCGTGTGTCCGGGGGGGCTGGGCATCCCAGGGTCTGAGGCTGGTGATGGGTGGGGTGGTCATGGCAGCGGGAGATGTGGGGGCGCAGGCTAGAGAGGAGCTGGGCTCATTGAGGAGAAGGCAGCCCCCACCCTTCCTGCCCCATCTTGAACCCAGTAGGCACTGAGGATTGGTCTCTCCCACCCACTCTGTGTGAGGGGCTTTGTGGGGAGCTGATGGGTGCTATCATGTGGGACAGGGGCTGAGCCATGTGGGGGTTCAGTCCCCTCTGGAATCAGTGACATAGACACCCCCTTCCCCTGCCTGGGCCTCAGTGTCTCCATGTGTAAAAGGAGAGAATCCTTGTCCAGAGCTTAGATTTCCTGTGGGTTCTGGCCCTGACCTCCTGGGAGAGGGGCCTCACAGGGAAGCCCCCAGGACATGATGTTATAGGGCCTGTCCCCTTTGTCTCAGTGACGGTGACACTGTACTGGGAGGGACAGGCAGGACAAGGGTCCAGGCCTCCAGTCCTCACCCTCAGCTCAGGTTCAGCTCAGAGGAAGGAACAGGGTGGATCAGCCCTGGTTCAGCTACCAGCTCTGCTCTTCCTGCTGTGGGGCTGGGTGGTGAGGGACGGTGTAGAAGTTATGATCTGAGAAGTGGGGCATCTGAGAGCACAGGGCCCAGGAGGAAGGCTCCTGTCTCCCCAGGTCCTCACTCACACCCTCATGTCATGATTCTCAGGAGCAGATGACACCCTCAGCCCATGACCAAACAACTCAGACCCCAAGATCAGTGAGTGGGAGAAACTCTCAGTTATGGGGCTGGGCTCAGAGGGACATGTCCTGTCAAGGGGAGGTGGGTGCTCTGGTTGGATATCCAGGGTCCTGGCCTCTGTGACCTGTTTTTCCAAATTCCCAGCCTCCCACCCCAACGACTACACCGTGGGGAATCTTATCCGGATGGGCGTGGCTGGATTGGTCCTGGTGGTGCTCGGGGTGCTGGTATTTCAGGCTCGAAACAGCCAGAGAGGGACCCAGGATGCAGACAGGACGTGAATGCAGAGGGAACAATGCACCGTTCAGAGAGCGGGAGCCTTGGAGCCCCTCTGAGGACCCCAGGAGGCGCTGAAGGAAAGTCGGGACTATGCGTTGGGAGAACTGCCTGCTGATATTTCTAACGAATGAACATGGTTTGGTGCAGGAGATGTCCGAGTGTTCCCTGGGCCAGCTTCTCCCGCTATTAAATGTGAGTTTTCTCTCCACGTATCAGTTGGCTTTCTGTAATGACCCCCCTTCTTTCCTCACCCCGTGACTTGAAGCACCATCCCCCGTGGCAGGTGTGGGTCCCCACATCTAACACCTCATGCTCTCCTCCACTTTTTTTAAAATTACATTTATTGGGGTGACATTGTTTAATCAATTGTACAAGTTTCCAGTGTACAATTCTATTGTACAATATGTCTATTTTTACGCGAGACCATATTATTTACTTTTTATCTCCACGTGACCAGATGAACATTATTGAGTCTTTTCTTCTGTTCAGAGGACTTTGCCTGGATTCAGTAACTAAACAAATGGGCAAAATTAGGTACAAACCTGGAAAAGAGAAAGCCGAAATGATGCCTATGCCCCTCTCTGGACCCCACATCCCTTCCCGTCCTCAGCAGATGACCACTGTGCCATTTCCCCAGTAATGGTATCACTTGGATTCAACACTTTAGTGTTTGATGGGACAGCCTGGCGCTGTGCTGCCTCTGAAAACCATCACTTTTTAGGATGCTCTGATCTGTGGCATTTGCCGTTTTCTGAATACATACATACAAGAATGCCATTCAGCCATGAAGAAGACATAAATCCTGCCAGCTCTGACATGGGTGACACTGTGGGGCATTGTGCTAAGTGAGATAAATGGGACAGAGGGAGGCACATACTGTATGTTCTCATTTATCTGTGGAATCTGCCAATGCCAAACTCGTAGAAACATAGAGTGGAATGAGCCTCAACACAGTCAGGATAGGGGACCAGAAAGATGTTGGACAGAGTGCCAACTTCCAGCCCTAGCCAGGGTTTCTCAGTGGTTAGAGAGTCAGCACATGCATCAAAGGGTCACGGGTTCAATTCCTGGCCCTGGTCTGGATGTGTTTGGGAGGCAACCAATTGATGCGTCTCTCTCTCTCCATCTACACTAATAAAAGGGTAATATGCTAATTAGACCCAACATCTTCCAGATGTCCTTCCAGACAAAGCCACAGTGCCAGGGGCCAAGGCAGAGGCAATTAGGGGTGATCAGGCCAGCAGGGGAGGGCAGTTAGTGGGTGACTGGGCTGGCAGGGAGGGCAGTTAGTGGGTGATCAGGCCAGCATGGGAGGGCAGTTAGGGGCTGATCAGGCCAGCATGGGAGGGCAGTTAGGGGCTGATCAGGCCAGCATGGCAGAGGCAGTTAGGGGCGATCAGGCCAGCATGGGAGGGCAGTTAGGGGGTGATCAGGCCGGCATGGGAGGGCAGTTAGGGGCGATCAGGCCAGCATGGGCAGGCAGTTAGGGGCTGATCAGGCCAGCATGGGAGGGCAGTTAGGGGCTGATTAGGCCAGCATGGCAGAGGCAGTTAGGGGCAATCAGGCCAGCATGGGAGGGCAGTTAGGGGGTGATCAGGCCGGCAGGAGCCAGCAGTTAGGAGCCAGCAGTGCCAGATTGTGAGAGGAATGTCCGACTGACGGTTTCCCTAAACCAGCAGTCAGACATCCCCTGAGGGGTCCTGGATTGGAGAGGGTTCAGGCTGGGCTGTGGGACCACCCCTTCCCCCCCCCGCCCCATGCATGAATTTTGTGCACTGGGGCCTCTAGTATAAATATAAGACACTGATTTTGACTCATACACAAGAAATGATTTCAACTAAAACAACAAAAAGCAAACCTTGTAGGTTGTCTTCTCTTCTAGAAATGCGGAATCCAACTGTCCAGTCTGCTTTTTGTTTGGCCGGAGAGTAAAGAATATGTGACTGGCACAAGGCCTTAATAGATACTAGCCGCTAGAGAGATGGCCTGTTGCTCCTGAAGATTGCTTCAGACTATTCACCATTTTTCTACATTAACTTGGCCAAGGGGCTGTTGAAAGCTATAAATGGGATGATTGATATGACTTTCCAAGGGCAGAAAAATTATGTGACAGTCCTTACGTGACTGTAGAGCTTAGGAAAAGCAAATGTGGTACGTTCGACGTGAGGTGTGGTCAGGATGTGGCTCACATCAGACATTCAGCACCTGATATTTTTAGGGTGAAAGGGCTGGTCCTCTTCCTGTGAGATGGGCACCCTGTGAACAGGACCCATGCGGTGTGGAGACACTGCCCACCACATCCTGGACCGTCTCTGCTTTGCTCAGCCCTGCCTCCTGTTTCCACAGGAGCGCCGTGTTCCCCAAGTCCTCAGCCGCAGGAAGTGCAGGTCACCCGGGGCATCTCACGGGAGCTGAACCCGCACTCGGTGTTTCCGAACGTTTGCTCCTCACCTGCTCCTCTGGCAACGACAAGAAGTCTCACTCTCCAGGATGCAGGAGGCGTACATCTGGCTGTGTGAGGCGGTGAAGGTGGAGGGGAGGAGGGTGAAGGTTGCTGACATCCATAAACCATGGGCACATATATCTTTATGAATAAATGCTTTTACCTTTTTCGCATCGATACCCAGAGGAGGGTTTGCCATTGGCATGCTTATTGTCTTTAACCTACCTTCCCCCTTAAAGATAACACTGCATCTTGAGCTTCACGTTAGCAGCTGAAGAATAAGTCGTCAAGAACTCTGCGATAGCCCTTGCCGGTTTGGCTCAGTGGATAGAGCATCGGCCTGCAGACTGAAGGGTCCCGGGTTCGATTCTGGTCAAGGGCACATGCCCAGGTTGAAGGCTTGATCTCCAGTAGGGGGCATGCAGGAGGTAGCTGACCAATGATTCTCTCTCATCTTTGATGTTTCTATCTCTCTCCCTCTCCCTTCCTCTCTGAAATCAATAAAAATATTTTTAAAATAAAAATATATATTTAAAAAGGAACTCTGTTATATAGCACCTTCCATGGGGCATTTAGCGCTTTTCCTGATGGATGAGCAGCACCAACCTGACACTGCAAAGTAAATTCAAAAAAGTTGTCGTCAGAGAGTCCACAAATCAGGACAGTTCTCCTGGTTTCAGGAAGTTGTGCCGATTCATGACAGCTCTAATCTTGGCCAACAATATGCAAGCGTATCTATCAGGTTTTCCTTAAGACCATGGACCACCACCCTCTCCCCTAATTACCGCTCACTTTGTATGTTAATCCTAAGAGGGTGGAAGCAGATTCAGCACTGAGATGTGGACAGCTCCACCCCCCCTTCCTGGTAGGCATCCAGATATGTAGCTTAGCCTGTGTTCCTTGAATCCTTTCTAATAAAGAGGTAATAAGCAAATCGACTGAATGGCAGAACGGCCAGTCGCCATGACATGCACTGACCACCAGGGGCCAGATGCTCAGCCAGAAGCCAGGCTCACTGCTGGCGAGTGCAGCGGCAGTGGTGGGAGCCTCTTGCTTCGCATTCGCAGGAGTGCTAAGGATGTCCAACTGCCAACGAAGGGGAGCTGGGAGCAGGCTTAAGCCATCAGTTGGACATCTCCTGAGGGCTTTCAGACTGCGAGAGGGCACAGGCCGGGCTGAGGGACCCCTGCCCGAGTGCATGAATTGTGTGCACCGGGCCTCCAGTTTTATATAAAAGGGAAATATAACCATGAGTCTATGCTTTACGTATGATTTATGACAGGGTTAGGATAAGGCTTAGGCTTAGAGATTGTTCTTCTTCAAGGACAGTAACACCCACAATTAAATGTAAGTTGTTGCAGAACCACATGCTGCATAGTTGAATGGGCAGACCTCCACAAAAGGCCTGGGGTGGGGCAGGAACCAGGTGGAGGGGGGGGCAATTGGGAGTAAAAGCGGAGGGGCATCTGTAATGCTTTCAACAATAAAGATAATGAATAAATAAATATTTTTAAAAGGGATTTAATTTCTGCCTTTAGCAAGGCCATATGCAAAGATTTACTCATCACCTTCTACTAGTATTTATACCAGTCACCAGGAAGACCTAATTGACAAAGACTTATTTCCTGCACTTGGAAAATTCAGATCAGCAGCCTTTGATCATTCAAAGATTTATGTTGCAATGAATTTATGTACAAAGGAGAGGAGAGAGAAAATATTAGAACAGCTGGGCCCAGGACTAGACTGTGGTTGAGGGAAGGGTGGCTGTTTGAGGAGGTGAAATCCTAAGGGGGTGGGAGGAAATTCTACAGAGGAAAAAAAAATCCAGACACCGTTAACAGACATAGGGACTCTCCGAAGGGGGAAGATAAGAGAAAGCGAGATGGAAAGAGGTCACTTTGGTGCTGTCCACCACGCAGGGCATTGGGTAGTGTCTCCAAGACAAGAGGGAAATATAGAAATGGACTGCACTGGTGAGGTTGTTTATGAAGGCCATACGCACCATGTATTACAAGTGAACGACAAATATGCAATATTTGGCAAAAAAAAAAAAAGATGTAAACAATGATTGAACCCCAATATCCTGTGTCATCTGAGGAAGACAGGAAGTGTTGTGGGGTCCAGAGTGGGTGTGAGACATTATTTTAAATTTTCTTTTCCTAGGTTTGTATCTCATTCTGCCCACTTAGTTAATTTTTTTAAATATATTTTTATTGATTTCAGAAAGGAAGGAAGAGGGAGAGAGAGAGAGAAACATCAATGATGAGAGAGAACCATGGATCAGCTGCCTCATGCACACCTCCTACGGGGGATGGAGCCCACAACCCAGGCACGTGCCCTGACCAGAATCGAACTGTCACCTCCTGGTTCATAGGCCAACACTCAATCACTGAGCCACACTGCCTGAGTTATTTAGTTATTGAATTCAGGTCAAGTCCTGTGTTATTTAGTTATTGAATTCAGGTGAAGTCCTGTGAACTGAAGAGAAGACTCAACAACACCCATCTGGTCATGTGGTGATAAAAAAAGAGAGTAAATAACATGGTATCCCATAAAAATATATATAGATGTTGTACCATAGAATTGCACATTCAAAACCGGTACAATTTATTAAACAAGGTTCACCACAATAAATGTAATTTTCTAAACAGAAATAACAGTGGAGGAGAGCATGGGGTGTTAGATGTGGGGACCCACACCTGCCATGGAGGATGGGCCCTCAAGTCACAGGGGTGAGGAAAGAGGGGGGTTATCACAGAAAGTCAAACCAAGACAGGGAGAGAAAATACACATTTGATGGAGGAAGAAGCTTGTCCAGGGAGATCTCAGACATTTTTGTGCACCCAAACCATGTTGATTCTGCTGGAAAAACCCAGCAGGTACTTCTACAAAACTCAGGGTCTCCACTTTTCCCACCACATCCTGAGACCCTCAGATGGGATCCAAGATGCCCCCTCTCTGACCCGTGCATTGTTCCTTCTCCGGTCACACCCTGGAGGCATTTATGGGTCCTTCTCTGGCTGTTTCAAGGCTGAAAAAGCAGCACACCGAACACCAGGACCAAGCCAGCCACGCCCATCTGGATGGGGTTTCCCATGGTGTAGTCTTGGGGGTGGGGAACTAAGAATTGTGGGTAAAAAGGTCACAGAGGGCAGGGCAGACCAAAATCCCCTGAGGACCCTCGTTGCCCACCCAGGGCACCCACCTCCCCTCGACACGACATGACCCTCGGGGCCCAGTCCCATTATGGAGGATCTTGCATATCGAGTCGTCTAGGACTCAATGCAATCTTTTTTTCTAAGGTTTTTTTTTTTTTTTTAGTTTATTTTTTATTGTTGACAGTGTTACAGATGTCCTTTATGTCCCTCCACTTCCCCCTCAACCCAACCCCGCCACAGGCCTTTAATTCTTGATATAACAGCTTAGAACATTGAACATTTAAGGCTTTTCCTTTGTCCAATATATTCATTCATGGTTTTCAATTTTCTTATTTCATAGGTCTGATATCTCTCTATATATAAAAGCCTAAGTGACTTTTATGACCGAGTGACCAGAATGACTGGAGGACTAGCCAGTAGCTATGATGTGCACTGACCCAGACCTGGCTGCTGGGGCCCTGACAGCCCTGAACCTGGTTCACCCCAACCCTGGACCCAGATAGGAGGGAGGAGGGAGCCCAATTCCTCATGGAATTGGCCGTTGGTTAGCTTGCTGCTGGGGCCAACTTCCCGCAGTTCCTCCCCGCTGCCAGCAGGCCCCAACCCGATGGCCCCGATTGGCGGCCAGGCTGAGGGACCCCACCCATGCACGAATTCGTGCACTGGGCCTCTAGTTTACATTATAATTTAATTAAAAGCATTCACTTCTGTTTTTGGTTCACACATTGATGACTGAGAAGTCTGCTGCTTTATTTGCCAAAGGTAGAGACGTGGGTTATCTTCGACTATAAACCTGGAGACTCACAGAGACCCAAGCAGTTGTGGGTGGTCCCCGCCAGGTCTCCAGGCTGGGGCACTAGCCGTGTGCCCATGGGGCAGCATTCCAGCTTTTCGGGGTATGTGCAGGCCCCCTTCCTGAAATGTGGGGTTTGGGTCCTTCCTGGGCTAGGGGACAGACAGAGCAACATACACAATGTCCTCATCAGATGGGGAGAAACGGGGTGCAGTTGTCTTCTGATTGAGGGCCAAGAGGTTCAGCTGGGTGTAGGTCACATCCTGGGGGGCGTCAGGTGCCGCCTAGGGCAGGGGGAGAAAGAGGAATGAAACATGGTTGGGGCTGGGAAAAGCCGGGGTGTCTGGAGAGGACAGGACCCACCTGGCTGTCCATCTGTCTGTCCTCTGTTGAGGGGATTGTGTCCAGCAATCCCCTCAACAGAGGTGAAGGAGAGGTAGCCATTCCCTGCCGGGGTCTTGGTCTTGAGCGGTTCACCTGGGCGTACGTAACTCCCTGGGGGCCTTCATCCTGCCCGTTCTGCTGGAGACAGTGCCTCCTGTCATGTACCCTCATATTGCTGGAGAGATGACGTACACTTTAAATAGACCAGGCCCCTCTCCTGGTGGAACCTGCAGGGCCTTCCCAAGCCTTGGGGCCTCTGGATGCTTCTGTGGTTCTGACTCTCATCCTAACGCGCTCTCTCTTGCTCACTGGGATCCAGCCTCATGCCCCTCCCTCCTCCTGAAGAAGCAGGCCCTGACTCAGGACCTCTGCACCCGCTCTTTCCCTGTCCCCCCACCATGCACTCTATCCCCTCCTCTTGCTTTATGTTCCTTCACAGCACTTCGCTCTCTGGGACACTGTCTGCTGGTTTGCATATTGTCTCCCTCGCCCACAGGTGAGCTCAAGGCGTGTGGAGACTGGCTCAGGGCTGCACTGTGGCCCCTAAATGGAGCCGGAAACAGTGAGCCCCATCACATCCGCTGGGTGAATGAATGAAGGGGTCCTGGGGGCCTGTGGGTGAGTCACTTATTCCTGCCTCCTCCTGAGACCTGGAGCTGCACAAGGTCAGACAGAGAACGAGAGGCCAGCAAAGGGGGCCATGTTGGAGGGACCATGAGGTCACAAGGAAACCAGGAGGAGTGAGTCACAGCAGGACGACCTGGGGGCCCAGAGGGGAGGTCAGTGTGGACGCTGCTGAGAAGCAGGTGAGGTGGGACAGGGAAGGGCCCATTGGATTAAACTGGGCAACAGAAGGTCCTTGGTGGCCTGGACAGGAGCAGGGGTCTCACCTGAGGGTCCAGCTCCACGCTCTCCCCAGGCTGTGGGTCCTTCACAGAAGCATCTGCTGGAGCAGAACAGGGGAGGGGGTGTCTCCTGGCAGGTCCCCAAGTTCTCAGGGCTGCAGACCCTGCCTGCTCCCAGATGGGCCACTAACCCAGGGTGAGGTGCAGAGCCATATCACACAGTGAGGGTCTCAGTCCTTCTCACCCTGATCCCCAGCCTCCTAGCCTAACCCCCCTCCCCATTGCCTCCTGAAATCCCTGTGCCCCCTCCCCCAGGAAAGCTGTCTCTTCCTCTCACAGAGGGGCTCCTCCTGGTTGTCCACAGCTGGGCTGCAGCTGGGGGAGGAGACAGGAGTGTTAGGGGCAGAGCTGGGCCACAGGATGTGGGTGTTTGGGGTCTTTGGGGCAGGAATTACCTGATCTGCAGGCCTCTGCCCTTGCCCTCAGGGTGTGTGGTCCCTGCAGGAGGTTGGACATGAGCCCCTCTCTGGGCTGGTCAAGAAGGACCGTGTCAGCCCTGGGAGGTTAGCACCCCTCCCCCTGTGATTCCACAGGAAAGAAGGAAATCGTAACACACACGTGTGCATATGTTTCTTATGTCATGAGATTCAAAACGATTAAAGATGACCTTGTATGAGTGTTGACATTGTTTTCTTTCAAGGTTGTCTGATTTGAGAATCTGGAGAAATTCTTTTCCCAGCTGACTTTCTCCATCTTTTTGGTTTCCTGTGGCAGGTGCTCTGAACTCCCCATTGTGTGACCCAGGTCACCCCGTTCCCTACTCACCTGAGGTCCTGCCTTTGCTCTGACGTTCGTGTCGGAGGAAGAGGAAGAAGAGGAGGGAGAGCAGCAGGACAAGGGCCACTGACATCCCAATCATGTACCATTTGGGACCTAGGACATTAGTGATGTCATCAATGAGCCAAGGATGCCATTGAATGAGCACCTACTATGTGCGAGGCACATGCTGGGGTCTGTCAGTCATCTCCTCTCGCCTCACAGCAGTCATGCACCAGGGATTGCTGACCCACCACCCACTTCACTGAGGCTCAGAGAGGTTAACCACGTGTCCCAGGTCACCCAGCCTGGAAGGGGCAGGACTGGGACTGGAATGAGCCTCCTGGAATGAGGACTGTGGGTTCCCTGTGCTGTCCTCAAGCTGCCCCCTCCCCACCTCCCAGGGGAACACGAGCTTCGTGCTCTGGGCTCCTCCTCTGCAGCTGGAGCTGAGGGTCCTTCCTCATTACCCACCCCCAGCACAGCAGAGACAGGAGGGGCAGGGTGAGGGCTGGACTCTGGGTCTCTCCCTCATCTGTCCCCACCCTGCAGGCCCTGAGGCCTCCTTGGGAAGGTTGGGCTGGGCTGGGGGCTCTGCCTTCCTGAGCTCTGTGGGGGCCTATGTCACCTCATCTCCCAGCAGCCTGTGAGCAGGATGGGACCAGGGATGAGCAGACAGGAACCCCACACTCAGAGGAGAGAAGGGACTGCCTAGCCCCACAGCAGGAGCAGCAGAGCCAGCAGCTGAACAAGGATGGATCCACCCTGTTCCCTCCTCTGAGCTGAGCCTGAGCTGAGGGGTAGGACTGGGTGCCCGGACCCTTGTCCTGCCTGTCCCACCCTGTACAGTGTCACCATCACTGAGACAGAGGGGACAGGCCCCATAACATCACGTCCCAGGGGCTTCCCTGTGAGGCCCCTCTCCCAGGAGGTCAGGGCCACAACTGACAGGAAATCTAAGCTCTGGACAAGGATTCTCTCCTTTCACACCTGGAGACACTGAGGTCCAGAGAGGGGAAGGGCGGGTCCAAGTGAGAGACTTCAGAGGGGCCTGAACCCCTTATAGCTCAGCCCCTGTCCCCATCAGGCACCCACCACCTCCCCACAGAGCCCCTCACTTACCTGTGTGTGGGCCTGACCCTGTGGGTGGGAGAGACCGATCCTCAGAGTCTCCTGGGTTCAGGATGGGGCAGGAGGGGTGGGGGCTGTTATTTCCCCACATGAACCCAGCTCCCCCTCCCCCAGCCTGCACCCCCACATCTCCTTCTGCCATGACCACCCCACCCATCACTGCCTCAAACTCTGGGACTCCCAGCCCACCCCGGGACACAAGCCAGTCCTTGAGGATCTGGGTCACTCAATTCCCTGACAGACTCTCAGGACTTCCTGGGTGTGCAGAGCTCCCCAGGACTCCAAATGTGGAGGTGGGCACTGTGGGTGGGGGGCTGGGGCCTCCAGAGGGTTCTAGAAATGAGGACAGGAGGAGGGTGAGAGGCTGGTGCAGGCCCTGGAACCTCACTCAGAACCTCCTACATCTGTGCTGTGGCCACTGAGACCCACCCACTACCCAGCTGACACCCTCTGGATACAATGAGGGGAAGGGAGTGGACAGGTGTGGGAGGGCCTCTGAGAGATAGACAGGTTTGGGGTGAACATCCCTAGAGCCTCCCACTTCCTTTCAGCCCATAATTTGGGGACGGGACCCTGAGCTGACTGCTCAGCAGACAGGGCCAGGGGCCCTCACCTGAGACCAGGAGCTCCAGAGGCTCACTGGGGTGTGACAGCAGGAAGGGGGAGGAGCTGTGTGAGCTGTAGCACCTGTAGGTCCCCCCGTGGGCTGAGGTCACAGGACTCATGGAGAACTCTGCCTGGAACGGCTGAGCTCGGTGCTTTGATTTCAGACGCAGGGGGGGATCGGCTGCCCCCTCCTTGGACAGAAGGAAAGTGCCCCTCGGGCTCTGTGACTGACACAGCAGGGTCACATTCTCCCCTGAGGCCACCCTGGGCCCTGGCTGCACCGAGAGGGAGGGTCTGTCAGGCAGCTGTCCTAGAGAGAGGGAGGAGGGTGAGGGCTGCCTGCCCACCTTGTTCTCTCCTGAGAGTCACCAGGTCTTTCTCTGAGAACTGTTCTCTGTCTGTCTCTCTGAGTCTCCCCCTGCCACCTTCCTCTCACCCCCTGCCTCTCTCTGTGTCTCTCCCCCTCCCTGGGCTCTGCATTGTGATCTGGCCTCACCACCTGACATCCCTAGCAGGGCCTGTGCAGAGTCTGGGTCGCTGACTGAGCCCACTGCCTCCTCACCTGCCACCAGGATGTCCAGCGGGTCACTGGGGGCCGACCACTCAGAGGAGAGGTTATATCCACCGTAGCATCTGTACCGGCCCCCGTGGGAGCTGCTCACAGTGCCCAGGGGGAAGTGGGCCTGAGAGAGCCCAGCCTGGGGCTGCAGGACAAGGCTCTGGGGGAGGTCCCGTCCCCTCTCCTTGTGCAGAGCGAATCTGTCATAGCCGACATCAGAGCGACACTGGAGGGTCAGGCTCTGTCCAGAGGCCACAATGGGGCCCTGCTGGCTCAGGAGGGAGGGCTTCCCAGACTCACCTGGGGAGACCAGACATGAATTACAGGGGCTGCTCCTCCCATAACCCCTTCTCCTGGCCTGGCCCCCAGGTCTCACCTTCTTTCTCTTTGTGTCTCTTGCCCAGTTCCTCCTGGGCTCTCCTCCCAGCAAAGATGCCAATAACCTGGTTGATACCTCAGTCTGAATGACACAACAATGGGACTCACCTGGGACCAGGAGCTCCAGGGCATCACTGGGGCTTGTGCACATATGAGGCCAATTCCTGTAACAGCCATAGCACCTGAATGTCCCCCTGTGGCTGGGGGTGACAGGGCCCACAGGGAACAGAGCCTGGGACTGCCCCCTGGGCTGTGGCTGTGAGCCCAGGGTCCAGAAGAACCTGTGATCTCCGTCCTTAGTCAGAATGAACCTGTCAAATCTCTGCCCTGAGCCACACTGGAGGGTCACGCTCCCTCCTGGGGTCACGACAGGGCTGGGCAGGGCTGAGAGGCTGGGTTTGCCATAGGATCCTAGGGGGAAAGTAGGAGGAATGTAGTACAGGTCACACCTCCCTCACGTCCCCCAGGGCTGGGCTGTGAGAGGGAGACACCCTGAGAGCAGACCCCCTTCCTGAGGGCAGAGCCTGAGGCTGGGACCCCTGAGTATCCTCTCACCTGTCACCACCAGCTCCAGGGGGTCACTGCGCTCTGACCAGCCAGCAGGGCTGAGATAGTAACAGTGATATCTCCCTGCATCATGGTCTGTCATGTGTGTGATGGAGAAGTTGGCCTTGTCCCCAGGCTCCAGTGGCTCCTGTTGGGACCACGATGTTGGACTTCCCTCTTTCTCCAGGCGGTACTCCTCAGCCCCAGGGGAACCCTGACACCATATGGTCACGGGGCTCTTCCAGGGGATCACAGGTCCTGGCTCAGCCCAGAGGGTGGGTTTGGGGAGGGGCCCTAAAAGAAAACCAGAGGCTGTTTTACAAGGGCCTTCCCCACCCTCATCCCCCAGCTCCACCCAAGACCCTCTCATTTCACCACCTCATCCCAGCATCTCTGTGCTCCCTCCTGAGTCCCAGGGATGAAGGAAGAGGAGGGACATGGAGCCTGGGGAGGACTCACCTGCCTGCACACGGGTCCTCTGGCCCAGACTCAGCCCTGGAAGAGAGTCCCTGTGAGAGAGTTGCACCCGGATGTCTGAGCTGATTCCCTTCCCATCAGGGCCGGTCCACTGGAGCTGCCTGAGCCTGAGGTTCCCCATGAACAAGGGGGTGCAGCCGCCCTTCCTGCTCCCCCTCCCCATGTCCACAACTGACCGAGGCAGAGAAGAGCAGGGAGAATGGACGTCATGGCATCTGTTCTGAGGGCTCCTGCTCCGCAGATAGTGGAGGCCTGGGCCTGAAGGACAGAGACGCACAGGATGCGGTGGGCCAGGAGCTGCTGCCGCCCTTCTGGTTTCCCTCAGATGTGGGCCCACAGCAAGTGGGTGGCCCCGCCCTGCGTGGCTCTGGGCCCCAGGATGAGCGCTCAGGGGGAGTCCAGGCCTCTGGAGACACAGCTCAGCTCTGAGGTCTCATCTGTCTCCCAGGACTCTGTCCGGTCTGAACTTCTGCTCCAAGAGGGCAGGTCCCTGTTCTCTGTCAGAGGCAACCCCTGGCCGGCTGGCTCTAAAGAGGGCAATCGCGTACCTTCTCGGCCACCACAAGTGGGATTTACTTTCTGTCTTGGTCTCATCCATAGACAAATAGTTATCTCCTTCTACCTGCCAGGTATTTATCCAGGGACCAGGAATACACCCATGATCCAGGAGACACATTGCCTGTATTTTGAGAACTCAGACAAGTAGACTAGGACGTTCTAAGACTAATGTACGAATAAATTATTTACAAAAAGGAAAATAAAAAAAACCTGTATGAGAACAGCTGGGACCATGTCTAGACTGTTTGAAGGATCGGCTGTGTGAGTAGGTGGAGACCTAAGAGGTGGATGAGAACATGGTAGAGAGGAAAGAACATTCTAGACACCCCTGGGCACATACAGACAGACTGTCTGAATCAGAGGAAGGGAATGGGAAGTGATGGCTGGTCATGAGTGCAGGGATCTCCACACAAGGGCATTGATGAGGTGTTTATCACAAAAGGAACATATGAGAAACAAGCTATTTGTTCAGAGTGTCTTATAAAATCATGTGTCATGTATTACAAATGAACTGGAGGAGTGCAATATCCTGTATAATAAAGAGGTGATATGCAAATTGACTGTCACTCCAACACACAAGATGGCCATCCCCTTGTGGTCAAAGATGGCCACCCCCATGTGGGCACAAGATGGCTGCCACAAGATGGCCAGCAGGGGAGGGCAGTTGTGGGTGATCAAGCCAGCAACAGAGGGCAGTTGGGAGGGACCAGGCCTGCAGGGGAGGGCAGTTAGGGGTGAACAGGCCTGTAGGGGAGGACAGTTGTGGGGGGACCCTAGCCGGCAGCGGAGGGCAGTTTGGGGGGACCAGGCCTGCAGGGGAGGGCAGTTGTGAGCGATCAGGCCAGCAGGGGAGGGCAGTTGGGAGGGACCAGGCCTGCAGTGGAGAGCAGTTCGGGGTGACCGGGCCAGCAGAGAAGGGCAATTGGGAATGACCAGGCCTGCAGGGGAGGACAGTTGTGGGGGACCCAAGCCTGCAGAGGAGAGCAGTTGGGCAGAACCCTAAGGGAGTTAGTTGGGAGCGACTAGGCCAGCAGGGGAAAGCAGTTAGGGACGATAAGGCCAGCAGGCTAGGGCAGTTAGGGGTGACTGGACTGGCAGGGAGGGCAGTTAGGGGCAATTGGGCCAGCAGGGGAGCAGTTAGGTGTCGATCAGGCTGGCAGAGGAGTGGTTAGGGGGTGATCAGGCTGGCAGGAATAAGCAGTTAGGGGCAATCAGGCAGGTAGGCAGGCAAGCGGTGGAGCCAGCAGTCCTGAATTGTGAGAGGGATCCCAAATTGGAGAGGGTGCATGCTGGGCTGAGGGACACACACATAACCCACATGCACGAATTTCATGCACATAAAATACCAACAAGGTGGGAGGGGGTGAGCCTGGGGAGCTTTGTAACATGCATCTGCACATGAGACCCTGAGGATCAGGTGAGACCTCAGATATTGCTGAGCTGCCTCTTGAAACCTGGACTCCCCATGAGCCCTCCTCCTGGGGAGATGCAGAGCCAGGCCCAGGGCGGGGCCCTCCCCAGGCCATGGGTCCCCAGTTGTGAAAACCCTGAAGGGCAGTAGCTCCTGACTCACCACATCCTGTGCATCTCTGTCCTTCAGGCCCAGTCCTCCTCCATCTGCAGAGCGGGAGCCCTCAGAACAGACACCATGACGTCCATCCTCTCTGCTCTTCTGTGCCTCGGTCAGTTGTGGACACGGGGAGGGGGAGCAGGAGGGGCGGCTGCATCCCCTTGTTCATGGGGAACCTCAGGCACAGGCAGCTCCAGTGGACAGGGCCTGATGGGAAGGGAATCAGCTCAGACATCCGGGTGCAAATCTCTGATGGGAAGTCTCTTCCAGGGCTGAGTCTGGACCAGAGGACCGGGGTGCAGGCAGGTGAGTCCATCCTAGGCTCCATGTCCCTCCTCTTCCTTTACCCCTGTGGCCCAGGAGGGAGCATAGAGGTGCTGGGATGAGTTGATAAAATGAGAAGATTTGGGGTTGAGCTGGGGCAGTGGTTGGCAAACTCATTAGTCCACAGAGCCAAATATCAACAGTACAACGATTGAAATTTCCTTGGAGAGCCAAATTTTTCAAACTTAAACTTCTTCTAACGCCACTTCTTCAAAATGGACTTGCCCAAGCCTTGGTATTTTGTGGAAGAGCCACACTCAAGGGGCCAAAGAGCCGCATGTGGGCTCGCTAGCTGCAGTTTGCTGTCCACGGAGCTGGGGATTGAGGGTGGGAAGGGCTTTGTAATGCAGCCTCTGGTTTCCTTCCAGGGACCATCCCCAAACTCATCATCTGGGCTGAGCCAGGCCCTGTGATCCCTTATGGGAGCCCCGTGAACATCTGGTGTCAGGGGACCCGAGGGTTTAAAGTGTACCATCTGTATAAAGAGGGAAGCCCAGCACCCTGGTACAAACATAAGCCACTGGAGCCCGGGGAAAAGGCCAAGTTGTCCATCACACACATGACAGACCATGATGCAGGGAGATATCACTGTTACTATCACAGCCCAGATGACCTGTCAGAGCGCAGTGACCCCCTGGAGCTGGTGGTGACAGGTGAGAGGACACTCAGGGGTCCCAGCCTCAGGCCGTGCCCTCAGGAAGGGGGTCTGCTCTCAGGGTGTCTCCCTCTCACAGCCCAGCCCTGGGGGACATGAGGGAGGTGTGAGCCCATTTAACACGCTGCCTCCTCCTCTCCTAGGAGCCTACAGCAAACCCAGCCTCTCAGCCCTGCCCGGCCCTATTGTGACCTCAGGGGGGAATGTGACCCTCCAGTGTGGCTCACAGGAGGGATTTGGCAGGTTCATTCTGACCAAGGAAGGAGATCACATGTTCTCCTGGACGCTGGACTCACAGCCACAGCCCAGTGGGCAGTCCCAGGCCCTGTTCCCTGTGGGTCCGGTGATCCCCCTTCTCAGGTGGACGTTCAGATGCTATGGCTGCTACAGGGACAGGCCCCAGGTGTGCTCACATCCCAGTGACCCCCTGGAGCTCTTGGTCCTGGGTGAGTCCCATTATTGTCCCATCCATGGACTGAGGCAGCAACCAGGTTATTGGGGTCTTTGCTATGAGGGGAGCCCCATGTGAGATGGTGGGGTGAGGTGTGCATAGGGGCTACTGGGCCAGAGACACAGAGAGAGACAGTGAGACCTGGGGGCCAGGCCAGGAGAAGGGGTTATGGGAGGAGCAGCCCCTGTAATTCATGTCTGTTCTCCCCAGGTGAGTCTGGGAAGCCCTCCCTCCTCAGCCAGCAGGGCCCCATCGTGGCCTCTGGACAGAGCCTGACCCTCCAGTGTCGCTCTGATGTCGGCTATGACAGATTTGCTCTGCACAAGGAGCGGGGACAGAACCTCCCCCAGAGCCTTGTCCTGCAGCCCCAGGCTGGCCTCTCTCAGGCCCACTTCCCCCTGGGCACGGTGAGCAGCTCCCACGGGGGCCGGTACCGATGCTATGGTGGATACAACCTCACCTCGGAGTGGTCGGCCCCCAGCGACCCCCTGGACATCCTGGTGGCAGGTGAGGAGCCAGTGCATTCAGTCAGGGTATTAAAATCTATACTGACTCCATTGGAGAGCCCCAGTTGGTGATGCCTTGGAGAAGGGCTCTGGGGTCCCCAGAGTGGGAGAAAGAGCAAGAGAGCGAGATAGGAGTGGGAGGGCAGAGGGGGAGACTCAGAGAAACAGAGACAGACAGAGAGGATGGTCCTTAGAGAGAGGCCTGTTGAATCTCAGGTCAGAACAAGCTGAGGCAGCAGCCCTCACCTTCCCTCCCTCCCTCTCTCTAGGACACTTGCCTGACAGACCCTCCCTCTCGGTGCAGCCAGGCCCCAGGGTGGCCTCAGGGGAGAACGTGACCCTGCTGTGTCAGTCACAGAGCCTGAGGGACACGTTCCTTCTGTCCAAGGACAGGGCAGCCGATCCCCCTCTGCTTCTGAAATCAGAGCACCGAGCTGGGCAGTTCCAAGCAGAGTTCTCCATGAGCCCTGTGACCTCAGCCCACGGGGGAACCTACAGGTGCTACAGCTCACACAGCTCCTCCCCCTTCCTGCTGTCACTCCCCAGTGAGCCCCTGGAACTCCTGGTCTCAGGTGAGGGCCCCTGTCCCACTCCTTTCTATGCTCAGGTAGGCTTGGCCCCGTACCCAGGAACCTCTGAGACAGTAATAGACGAGGGATCCCTGGGGCCTCCAACAACCAATAGTGTCCAGAGCCACTAGCCCCTCATTCACGGAGTCCTGCTCCACAGGTTTTGAATAAGTTGGATCTCAGCTGTAGCGAAGTACGATGACGCAGTCTTGTATTTAAAACAACAACCACAAGAACAGTCCACCATTGCTTTGTTGAGACCACCTTTCTCACTAACGTAGGGGCCCAAGCCAAGTCTGGTCCTATGAAACTCAGAGCAGGCTCTGAATTCACAGCTCACAGGCAGGCTAGTAACAATCCAACGAGGATCCCAGGGGACCTGGCAGAGAAAAGACAGGCTCATGGAGGGACAGTGTGAAAGTCATCGTCTGAGAAGTGGGCCATCTGGGAGCCCCGGGCCCGGGAAGAAGGCTCCTGCCCCCCCGGGTCCTCACTCACACCCTCGTGTCCTGATTCTCAGCAGCAGCTGACACCCTCAGCCCATCACCACATAGGTCAGACCCCAAGATCAGTGAGTGGGAGACATCCTCAGACATGAGGTTGGGGTAGAGAAAGCATGTCAAACTCAAAGGCTAACAAGGTTTAAGTGTATGTGGCCCCCTAAAAAACCCCAAAAGCTTCCATTTTCATAGAAACGTAGGTTTATGTCAATAGAGACATGCAGAATACGAAGGGCTGAAATAAATGAATCACTGTTAACATAAAATAATGGAACATTTTAATAAAAATTAATGTTTTCTCTTGAACATGAACTTACTAGACACAGGATAACTGCTCAAATTAATCAGCGTAAGGCAAATAAACCTATTTTCTTGTTCTCTGAAAGAGGAATATTTCCTGTTGCACACACCAAACAAGTCAGTCCAAGACGAATGATGTGGCCATTGGCTGCTAAAATATTCGCTTCTGGTATTAGTGGAGAGAAATGGTGCGCCTGCGCATAAGGCACCTAGGGGAAATGAATGCAACACGATTATAGTCACCAGTCATTAGCAAATGTTGTAGTTCGTCATCAACAATCTATACTAATAAAAGGGTAATAGGCAAATGGTCGGGATGCCCTCAGGCATAATGAAGGATCAGCTGGAGGCTGCCTGCACAGCAGGCGTGGGTGGGTGGGGACTTGCAGCGTTGGGGACGAGGGCGAGGTGTGGTGGAGGCCTCTCTGTGAGCCTGTGCCGGGGTCCGCAGGCCTCTGCCGCAGCCCAGCCCAGGGGTCTGCGGGCCTCCCCCGGCTCTGGCCGACCTCTTTGGGGCAATCCATCGAGAAGCCCCAGATGAGTGGATGGGGCCTGCCTCTTTGGCGTGATGGATCACGGGGCTCCTGCACTGTGACAGGGCACAGGCCAGGCTGGGGGACACCCCCTGCCTGAGTGCATGAATTTTGTGCACCAAGCCACTAGTTATGTGTAACAGGATATTGTAAAAATTAAGTTATGAAATTTTTATTAAAATGTTCCTTACATACCATTATATTGGCTGGGCCACAAGAATATTCACGTGGGCTGCATGTGGTCCACAGGCTGCGAGTTTGCCATGCTCGGTGTAGAGGGTCATGTCCAGTCAAGGGGAAGTGGGTGTGCTGGGTGGACATCCAGGATCCTGATCTCTCTGATCTCTTTGTCCACAACTCCCTGCTTCCCACCCCCAAGACTACATCGTGGGGAATCTCATCCGGATGGGCGTGGCTGGCTTGGTCCTGGTGGTCCTCGGGGTGCTGCTATTTGAGGCTCGATACAGCCAGAGGAGGACCATGATGAAGACAGTGGGTGAACACAGAGGGGATGGTGCACCGTTCAGAGAGGGGGAGCCTTGGAGCCCATCTGATGACCCCAGGAGCTGCTGATAGACGGGGCCATAGTTGGGCATATTGCTGAGAATGTCCAGCAGAATAAACATGGTTTGTGTGCAGGACATGTCTGTGTGTTCCCTGTTCAGGACTCTTCCACCCTTCAATGTCTATTTTGTCTCCCTGTCTTGACCCCTGTTCCTTTCTCACCCCTGTGACTTGAGGGTCCATCCCACATGGCTGGTGTGGGTCCCCACATCGAACACCTCATGCTCTCCATTCTTACGCAGTAACTTGTTATTTATTTCTAATTGCCACATTCCCAGGTGAATGTTATGGACTCATCATTGCTTCAGCACACAGAGGTTAACCTGGGCTTCATAACTGAATAAATGGGCTAATTCAGATACGAGCCTGGGAATTAAATATCTAACATGATGCCCAAACCCTCTCTGGGCCCACAGTCCTTCCTCTCCTCACCAGGCGCCACCCATGTCATTTCCCCAGAGTGGTTCCCACGTGGCATCAGCTTGTCGGTGTTTGTTTTGCCCTTGAAAGTCCATGTGTAGAATATTCTGATTGATGAGAGATGTCCATTTCGGAATCCACATGAAATTAAACATTATTCAGCCACAAGAGAGAAGGAAATCCTGCCATTTGTAATGACCGTGAGGGACCTGGAGGGCGTTATGCTACGTGAGATAAATCAGACAGATGAAGACAGATACTGATTAATCTTGTGTACGTGTGGGATCTGAAAAAGCCCAACTAGTAGAAACAGAGAGAAGAACGATGGTTACCACAGGGAGTGTGGGGAAAGGAGAGATGCTGGTGAAAGAGTATCGACTCAGTGGTAAGATGAACAAGTTGGGGTCTACAGCATGGTGATTGCAGTAAACAATGCTGTATCAGATTACCCCCAAAGTAGGTAAGAGATTGTATCCTATAGGTTCCCACCACAGGAAAAGGAGCCATTAGGTGACATTTTCATGGAATTGTTAGCTAACACTGAAGCAGTATCATATTGCAATATTTAAATATATCACATTCACATGTGTCACATAACACTTACATGATGTTATATGTCAATTCTATCTCAGTGAAGCTGGAAAAAAAATTCGCCTCATTTCTGATGTAAGGAAAACTAATCTAGAGTGTAGTACAGGTTGATAGTATATGTTGGAATGTTTTTTAATCTACCCACCTAGTTTTGTATACTATTCGTCTGTCTATGTTATCTGTGTGTCTACTAGTATATCTATCTATCTATCTATCTATCTATCTATCTATCTATCTATCTATCTATTTTCATATTAATGAATCTCTGGTCTCCAGACTCTAACACATTTAATTTCTGTAGTCTTTAGCTTTCTACTTACTTGTATTTTATTGTGGGAAACTTACCAAATTAATTCATTCTCTCTAAGCATCTCTCTCTCTCTCTCTCTCTCCCTCTCTCTCTCTCTCTTATAATCTCTTGCTCTTCCACTCTCTCATAGAATAAACTAATTTTTTTTAAAAATACATTTTTTATTGATTTCAGAGAGGAAAGGAGATATATATAGGAATATCAATGATGAGAGAGAATAATTGATTGGCTGCCTCCTGCATGGCTTACACTGGGGATTAAGCCCACAACCCGGGCATGTACCCTGACCGGGAATCGAACCATGAACTCCTGGTTCAGAGGTTGATGCTCAACCACTGAGCCACACTGGCCAAGCTAAATAGGGTTTTGACTCATACGTAGGAATGATTTAAATAAAACAAGAAAAACTGATCTTGTTAGTTTTCTTCTCTTCTAAAATGCAGGCCCAACTACCCACTTGGCATTTTGGAGGGGGCGGGCAGGAGAGTGAAAAAAATATGTGACTGATAAAGGCCTAATAGATATTGCTTACAAGAGAGGTTTCATATTTCTTCTGAAAATTGTTTTATATCAACCATTTTATACTTTATCATGGCCCAGGAACACTGACTACGATAAACCTACTAATTTTGATGACTTTAAAATATCAGCAAGCTATGTTAAAACCTATATCTGATGGTAGTGTTTAAGAAAACTAAATGTGGCAGTTCAAACAGGAGGCCTCTTCGAGGATGTGTCTCACGTCAGACCCTCAGCACCTGCTATTTTTGAGGTGAGATGAGCTGGCTCCCTTCCTGTGTGACAGGCACCTTGTGCCCTGTGGGGACCCTGCCCACCACATCCTGTGACCTTGTATCTTGAGTGTCACTTTAACACCTGAAACATAAGCTATCAAGAGCTTGGTGATAAAATTACCACTGGGCATTCACCCCTCTTCCTGATGGATGGACAGCACCAACCTGATCCTGCGAAGAAAATTCAAACTTGTCATCACCAATCCACAGGTCAGGACAGCTCCCCTGCTTTGTAGAGGTCGTGCTAACCCAGACCTGGCCCAGCCTTGGCCAGGAAGGTACATGTGTATCTAGGAGGTGTTTCTTAAGACCATGAACCACTACCACCTCCCCTAATTTTATCCTATATGGGATGTGAACCCAGAGAGGGCATGTGAATTCAGCACTGGGTCATGGACAGCTCCACCCCCACATCCATTGGGTGCCTACCTGTATCTCTTTTCTAGTGTCTCTTCAATCTACACTAATAAAAGAGTAACATGCTAATTGATCATACCTTCGAGATGCTCACCAGCCAATCAGGAGTGAGTATGCAAATTAACCCAACAAAGATGGTGGGTTAATTTGCATACACAGGCACTGAGTGGCCAGGGGTGGGACACTTGTGTCGTCCCCATGGAGACGATGCAGGTGTTCCACACCACCCCAGCCTCTCCAAGCCTCTGGGGAGCATGGGAAGGCAGAAAGACGGCTCCCAGCAGGAGTGAAAAGGTGGCTCTGGCCAGAGAAAAGGCAGTGCCGGCAGCCAAGGGAAGGAAAGCTCATTCTCGAACAAGTTTTCATACATCGGGCCTCTAGTTTTATATAAAAGGGGCATAGAAATATGAGTACATGACCAGCATGATTTTATTGGCCTTTGGAGCATTTATTTATTTTCATTTTCTTTTCAGGGAGGCTATTTTATGCATCTAAACTTTTTAAATGATTTACTTTTAACTACAAGTATATTTTCGTCCTATGTAGACATTGATCCTCTTGGTGTGTTGAGCATCAAGATTATGTCCAATAGAACAAACTAGAGCTTGTTTTAAAGGAAATAATAGGACCAGAGAGCTCATTTCATGTCCAAGGACAGAAACATCAATGATGAAATAGACTCATTGTAAGTAGGGGAGTAACTGAGATGAAGACAAGAGGAAGGTAGATTCACTTTGTCAATGAGTGGATACTTCCCCTGGACACTCACTATTTTATTCACAGAAAAGTATGCATTAGTGGGTGGGGAGGAGTCTTTGTTAAATTCTTTCAAACACAGAAGGAAGATTGGTCATGGCCTAAAAAGGTGAATATTCCTGGGTCACAATGCGTGTCCTGTTAGGAAGAATGTCTGTGTGCCGAGTGGGATGGACTCTCTGGGTGGATGAGGCTGAGAAACATGAATGATGAAATAATCCTGACATTTCCAGGACAGAAAAAGCCAGCCACTCAACTCCAACTTTCTATCTTCTCAGGGACAGTTTCAAAAATGTCACTAGGTTGAAGCATCTCAAGTTTATGCTTTAAGTACTGAAAAGCTGATTCTAAAATTTACATGAAAAATCTAAAGAACTAAAAGAGGCAAGAACAATTCTGAAGGAAAACATTGTGGGAAGGGAGGACTCACATGATCACATTTCAAATGTAGCGTCTGTCATATGGAAGTTTGGGAATTAGTTAAAGGACAGACACAAGTCCTTTAATGAAGAATGTGTTCATTTCAGCTCAAGGTCAAGGGAATAAAAGAGACATAGAAATAGACCCGCACCAACACAGTCAACTGGGCTTGGACAATGGTGCCCAGGCAAACCAAGGGAGAAAGGATGCTCTTTCTATCAAATGTTGCTGGAAAAGTTAGATAACAAGGCTGTGTGAGGTGCTCATGTTTACAAGATGCCAGGGAGCATTTTCCCAGAGTGGCCACACCATTTCACTCCCATCACCAGTGTCCACACCCATGACAATGCTCAGAGTGTCTGTCTGGATAGTTTAGCCATTCTGGGTATGCATTGGTCCCAGAGGGTAGGTTAATGTCCACTTTCTGATGAGTGATGAAGCTGAGGACATTTCCAGAAATAACCACACACTGGATATCAAATTTTTAGGTTGCATGTTAATGTATTTGTTTGTTTTTCTATTGTTCCCTGCTGACATCTTACAGATTTGTGCATGGTACATAAATGTTCTGAGTACCAGTCCCTTGTCTCATTTTTTTAAAAAAAATGTATTGTATTGATTTTTTTACAGAGAGGAAGGGAGAGGGATAGAGAGTTAGAAACATCGATGAGAGAGAAACATCGATCAGCTGCCTCCTGCACACCTCCTACTGGGGATGTGCCCACAACCAAGGTACATGCCCTTAACGGGAATCGAACCTGGGACCTTTCAGTCCCAAGGCCGACGCTCTATCTACTGAGCCAAACCGGTTAGGGCTTCCTTGTCTCATTTTGTCATTTCAAATATCTTCACCCACCTATGGTGTGGTTTTGCTTTTCACTCTCCTCTGGGTGTCTGTGGCTTACTTTCAGTGGATTCCAATTTACCAGATTTTCCACAAAGTTCATGGTTTCGTATCCATTTAAAAAAAACCCTTAGTTTTCACACAGTTATACAAATATTTGTCTACATTTTTTTTTTGCTAAAGAAAAAGTAATTGATTGATTCTCACATTTCTAAAATTCTTTATTGTTTAAAGTATTACATGAGTCTTCTTCCTCTCCCATTGACCCCTCCCCTGAGACCCCCTCCCCCAAGCAGATGATTCTCACATTTTTATCTGTAGCCCATCTGACATCGATTTCGTGTATGATGGGAAGCAAGCATGAAAGTTCACCGTGTTTCACAGACTCACCAACTGGCCCAGCACCACCTGATGGAAAGACCATGGTCCCCTCCCTCACTCACCCACTGCCTGACAAGGGTCTGTCACGATTCAGGTGACTCCCCATGAGGGGTCTGCTCTGGAGTCTTCCTTCTGCTCCTTTGGCTGCGATGTCTCTAGTTTTCAATTTCTCAGATCTCCACCATCTCCATCTATACACGAAAGGCTGGGTTCCATCACCCCGTATCTCAAGTAGGGTGAGTTTTCACCACATTTGTAGGAGAGGTGTCGGTATCACGGGGCTACAAATGAGGGAGGTGAGACCAAGAGAGGAAGCAAGCTGTTCAAGTGTCCTCCAACCATTCAGATTGTGGTAGAGCCACAATAAGTATTTAGAGGGAGGGAGGGAGGGGGGTAGAGGGGGGGGAGAGAGAGAGAGAGAGAGAGAGAGAGAGAGAGAGAGAGAGAGAGAGAGAGAGAGAGAGAGAGACTGCCTTAAAAAAGAAATCTCATGAATGCCATTTTTCCTCTGAAATATGGAAGTTCTTCACAGTTTGAAGAGGAGAATGACACCTGGTATGAGAGGTGCTTTGAAGAGGCAGAAATGACTCAAATGATTTAGGCCAAGGAGCTGGTGAGAGAAACACACCACATACTTCTCACAGAGACAGAAAGTCAGGTGGGAACTGTGTGAGAAGTAGAACCAGTGTTCCAGGGCCCGGAGGCGCTGAGCTTCCCTGTGGGAGCAGATGCATCTTGCCCAGCCCCGCAGGCTCACCCCCTCCACCTTCGGGTTCAGTGTCTCTGGTCAACAAGGCAGGGAGGGAGTTCACACTTTACACTCGCCCTCCTGCCCCCTGCCAAGGCTACAGTCTCGCTCACCACCTTCCTGGGTGCTGAGCACCACACCCTCACGCCCTGCACCAGCTCACCTGCTACGTCCATCTTTTCAATTCACATTTCAGAGTGTGTTCATTTCTGCTCAAAAGTTTTCCATGGACCTCCCTGTTTTGAGGGTAACTGCAGACTTTTCTTTCTGAATCGAAGGCTGTTCATGACCATCCACATGTGACCCTCCAACCTGAGCTCTCACTTCCTTTTCCTTCAACCAGAAGGGTGCAGTTGCCCCATGAGTGTGTGCACACACACACACACACACTCATACACACACGTACAGTCTCACACACATTCATTCATGCACACACATACACACTCACTCATACACATGCAACTGCACATACTCACACATTCATTCATGCAGATACACACACACATACACTCACACATACAAACAGACAAATAGACAATACACCTACACACTCTCAAATATACAAAATCACACACAAATACACACTCACTCACACACATATACTAGTACACTTACACACACATGCAATTTCACACACACATTCATTTATGCACACACATACTCATACACACTCACACACATACAAACTCACAAATAGACACATACACACTCTCAAATATTCAAAAGCACACACATACACAATCACACAAATACACACTCACACACATACATACACACTCACACATAATACACACACATACGACCTCATACACTCATACATTAATTCATGCACACTCATTCACACATACCAACTCACACACACAGACATTCACACACATACACACTCACAAATATACAAAATCACTCACAAATACACCCTCACTCACACACATACACAATCACACAAATACATACACACAAATATACACATGCACATATACACTCACATCCACACACACATACATGCTCACTCACACACATATACAGACTCACACACATACATGCTCACTGAGATGCACACACACACATCCACACTCAGGCATTCTCACACCCATATCATCAGCTAGTGACCATTTCTGTGCTGGGTTCTACCTTAGCAGTTTCTTCGAGTTCTGTAGGACTAGCAAATTCCTTCCCAAGCCCACAAGTCAGCACAGGACTAGAAGCAACACTGAGATTCCTTCTCATTTCTCTTCTCGGCGTGCTTTGTGGCTGCTCAGGGCTATGCAAGGATCGTATAGTAAGTCCATGTAAGGCATTCAAGTAACATTGTTGGAAACACATGGTTGGAGTTCACTTACTATTGATATTATGTTTTATTTACATTCTAGAGGCCCGGTGCATGAATTCGTGCACAGGTTGGGGTCCCTTGGCCTGACTGGTGATTGGACGATCAGGGCCATCTTGCCCCATCCTGAATGGAGTGATCAGGGTCAATTGAGGCTGATTGGGGCTGGCCAGCCCGGGGGTTGGGGGGAGGGTTGGGAGGTTGGCCAGCCACAGGAGGTTGGCTGTGGGAATGCACTGACCACCAGGGGGAAGGACCTGCATGGAGCATTTGCCCTCTGGTGGTCAGTGTGCATCATAGCGACTGGTCAACCAGTCGTTCAGTTGTTCGGTCGCTTAGGCTTTTACATATAGAGATATTGCATTTCTCTTCTTCATATGATCCCCATAACTCAGGCTGACCAGCACAGTCCATTCCTATGCATTTACTTTCCCTTATAGACATAATCCCACATCTTTGCATACCGGGGGTAGAGCTCGCCCATAATCAGCCATCATCTCATCCTATCTTACTGATGCTCAGAGACTCTCTATGTCTCTAGAGTTCTCTAGAATGTTCCTTCTTTTCAAGAATATTCTCACTCCAACCTATAAGGATTCCACATCTTCCAACAGCCATTACCTCAAACACAGTCTAATCATGGTCCCTAGTTTTTCTCATAGTTTCTCTCATTTCTCCTTTGTAAATAAAGTAATGCTAACATTAGTCTTTGAATGCCCATACTCTTCTAAGATTATTCTAAACCTACAGGAAATGCGTCTCCTGGATCACTGATGTATTTCTGCTCTTGGTACAAGTACTCGGCAGGTGGTAGGTGAGCAGTAAATACTTGTTTATGGACGAGTCAAAGGCAGAAAGAGAATTTCCTTTGGGGGAGGCTGAGAAAACAGGAAGTGAGCTGCACGTAGAGCCAGCCTGTTGAGTGGACTCAGGATGAGAACCTGGGTTGTGCTCTGTCTGAGCAGGAGCTCAGACCAGGCAGAGGGTCCTGGGAGTCAGAAGAGACCCCGGATCTGGGCTGAGTGTCTCCAGACACCTCATCATGGAAAACCCCTGACCTGGGCACAGAGCAGGGCTGACCCATTGCTGTGGGTCCACAGCCGTGAAACCCTGAAGGGCAGCAGTAACTCCGGACTCACCACATCCTGTGCATCTCTGTCCTTCAGGCTCAGGCCTCCTCCATCGGCAGAGCAGGAACCGTCAGAGCAGACGCCATGACATCCATCCTCTCTGCTCTTCTCTGCCTTGGTCAGTTGTGGACACGGGGATGGGGAGGCAGGAGGGGACCAGGCAGTTGCACCCCATAGTTCATGGGGAACCTCCAAGATCACGCAGCTCAGTGGACTGGACTGTGGTGGGGAGGGATTCAGCTGAGATGTCTAGGTGCAAACTCACACACAAATACACACTCACTCACACACATACACACTCATACACACATGCAACTTCACACCCTCACACATTCATTTATGCACACACACACATATACACACTCACACACATACACTCACACATACACTCACACATAAAAACTCACAGATAACTCTCTTCCAGGGCTGAGTCTGGACCAGAGGACCCACATGCAGGCAGTTGAGTCCTCCCCAGGCTCCATCTCCCTCCTCTTACTTCATCCCCTTAAGGCTCAGGAGGGAGCACCAAAGTCCTGGGATGACATGGGGGATGAGAGTGGGAGAAGGTCTTTGTAATGCAGCATCTGGTTTCCTTCCAGGGACCCTCCCCAAACCCACCCTCTGGGCTGAGCCAGGCCCCATCATCTCCTGGGGGAGCCCCGTGACCATCTGGTGTCAGGGGACCCTATATAAGGAAGAAAACCATGTTTTTTGGAAAACACAGACTCCATGGAAACACACAAATAATGGGAAGTTCACCATCACACACATGACAAAGCATGATGCATGGGGATGCCACTGTTACTATATCAGCCCCACTAGCTGGTCAGAGGGCAGTGACCCCCTGGAGCTGGTGGTGACAGCCTCAGGCTCTGCCCTCAGGAAGGGGGTCTGCTCTCAGGGTGTCGGCATCTCACAGCCCAGCCCTGGGGGACATGAGGGAGATGTGAGCCCCATTTAACACGCTGCCTCCTCCTCTCCTAGGATTCTACAGGAAACCCAGCCTCTCAGCCCTGCCCAGCCCTGTCGTGACCTCAGGAGGGAACATGACCCTCCTGTGTGGCTCACGACTCAGATTTGACAGGTTGATTCTGACTGAGGAAGGAGATCACAGGTTCTCCTGGGCCCTGGACTCACAGACACATCCCAGTGGGCAGTCCCAGGCCCTGTTCCTGGTGGGCCCTGTGACCCCCAGCCACAGGTGGACCTTCAGATGCTATGGCTGTTACAGGGAGAGACCTCCGGTGTGGTCACACCCCAGTGAGGCCCTGGAGCTCCTGGTCTCAGGTGAGTCCCATTATTGTCCCATCCATGGACTGAGGCAGCAACCAGGTTATTGGCGTCTTTGCTGGGAGGGTGAGGCAGCAACCAGGTTATTGGCGTCATGTGAGAGGGTGAGGTAGCACAGGGGTCCATGGATCAGAGGCAGAGAGAGACAGTGAGACCTGGAAGCCAGGACAAGAGAAGGGAATTATGGGAGGAGAAGCCCTTGTAATTCATGTCTGGTCTCCCCAGGTGAGTCTGGGAAGCCCTCCCTTCTGAGCCAGCAGGGCCCCATCATGGCCTCTGGACAGATCCTGACCCTCCAGTGTCGCTCTGATGTGGACTATGACAGATTTGCTCTGCACAAGGAGGGGGGATTGGACCTTCCCCAGAGCCTTGTCCTGCAGCCCCAGGCTGGGCTCTCTCAGGCCCACTTCCCCCTGGGCGCTGTGAGCAGCTCCCACGGGGGCCGGTACAGATGCTACGGTGGATACAACCTCTCCTCGGAGTGGTCGGCCCCCAGTGACCCCCTGGACATCCTGATGGCAGGTGAGGAGCCAGTGGGTTCAGTCAGGCACCCAGACTCTGCACAGGCCCTGCTGGGGGTCTCAGGTGGTGAGGCCAGAATGAAAGTTCAGGCCCCAGGGAGGGAGAGAGACAGAGAGAGATGGGGGGTGGGAGGGGAGAGGGAGAGACTCAGAGAAACAGAGAGAACAGTCCTCAGAGAGAGGCCTGCTGACTCTCAGCTCAAAACAAGGTGGGCAGGCAGCCCTCACCCTCCTCCCTCTCTCTAGGACACCTGCCTGACAGACCCTCCCTCTCGGTGCAGCCAGGTCCCAGGGTGGCCTCAGGAGAGAACGTGACCCTGCTGTGTCAGTCACAGAGCCCGAGGGACACGTTCCTTCTGTCCAAGGAGGGGGCAGCCGATCCCCCAAAACCCCCACACCGCATCTGAGATCAAAGTACCAAGCTCAGCAGAACTAGGCAGAGTTCTCCATGAGTCCTGTGACCTCAGCACACAGGGGTACCTACAGGTGCTACAGCTCACGCAGCACCTCCCCCTTCCTGCTGTCATTCCCCAGTGAGCCCATGGCGCTCCTGGTCTCAGGTGAGGGCCCCTGACATTGTCTAATGAGCTGTCAGCTTTGAGTCCTGTCCACCCCTCCCTGTCACCTGATACAAAGGGTGTCAGGTGGACAACAGTAGAGCCGTGACGGGGTCTCCGGGGAGGTGAAAATGAAGAGTCTGAGTGACTTCCGACCCCAGGGTCCACCCAGATCCTTCCCTTCATCTGTTCTCATGCTGGACCCTCTATGGACCCCACCCCTCACCCACAGGGCCCATGTCCACACCTGGGGGATTACTGGGGCTTTTTGCTCTGAGGAAGCTTAGAGGCCCTACTCTGAGTTCAGACCAGGCAGAGAGTTCAGACCAGGCAGAGTCCCAGGAGTCAGAAGAGACCCCAGATCTGGGCAGAGTGTCTCTGGGGGGCCTGGCGTCCTCCTGCATCCTCATCCTGGAACAACCCATGGGCAGTTCTGAGCCTCTGAGGATCAAATGCCCCCTGAGATCTCAAGGACAAATGGGCTGAGTCCTAGGAGAGCTGGGACTCCGGGAGAGATTTCATGGAACCACGGGGGGCCAGGGGTTTGAGGATTTACTCCTTCCCAGCCATGGGGGCAGGCCTGCAGAGGGGTGAGTGAGGGTGAGGACAGGAGGGGTGGTCATGGCAGAGGGAGACGTTGGGGCTCAGGCTGAGGAGGAGGCGCCGGGCTCAAATGGGGAGAAGGCAGCACCAAACCCTCACACTTCATCCTGATCCCCAGGAGGCTCTGAGGATGCATCCCTCCCCACCACGGCGTCAGGCCCACAGACCAGTAAGTGAGGGTCTCTGTGGGGAGGTGGTGGGTGCCTCTAGGGGGAACAGAGGCTGAGTCATGTGGGGGTTCAGGCACCTGTGCTGGTTTGGACATGCCCTTCCCCTGTCTGGGCTTCAGTGGCTCCAGGTGTGAAAGGAGAGAATCGTGGCTCAGAGCTTACATTTCCTGTCAGTTCTGGGTCTGAGCTCCTGGGAGAGGGGGCCTCACAGTGAACCCCCAGGCCGTGACGTTATTGGGCCTGTCCCCTCCGTAGCAGTGACGGTGTCACTGTGATCATAATCCAAAGTCAGAGACACAAGGAGCCGGCTGAGGTGGAGGAACTAAGAGGTAGACCCAGGCCTTCACTCCTTCACGTTCCTGACCTCAATGAAGCCCACGTGTTCCTCTTTGCATCCTAGTTCCTTATAAGACAAGACACCAAAGGTGCTCATCCCAAGGGATTGAGATGGGCATTATTAGTTGGGGGACTCCTTGGAGATCAGAGAAGAGATGTCTTAAGCACACCTCCTCACCACACACTGTGTGTGTTTGGTTCTCAGGAGCAGCTGATCCCCTGGGACCAACACAGGACAAGTCAGACTCCAAGGCAGGGGAGTGTGGGAAATTCTCAGTGATGGGGCTGAGTGCAGAGGGTCACATCCAGCCCGTGGGAGTCAGGCGACCTGGATACACATCTAGGGATGCTGGGCTGGTTCGATATTGCCCTGACCTCTGTGACCTCTCTGTCCACCACCTCCAGCCTCAGCCCCCCAAGACTACACAGTGGGGAATCTCACCCGGATGGACGTGGCTGGCTTGGTCCTGGTGGCCGTTGGGGTGTTGCTGTTTCAGGATTGGCAGCCGGGACGGAAACACAAAAGACAACAAACCCGCCGCCGTCCAGCGAGGCAGAACCTTGGAAATGGATCTCATGCTACCACGAGGTTCTGGAGGATCGCTGGGTCATAAGGTGGTTCCATTTTAATTTGGGGGGAAATCCATACTGGTCTCCACAGTGGCTGCACCAGCCTGCATTCCCACCAGCAGCGCACGAAAAGGGTTCCCTTTTCTCCACATCCTCGCCAGCGCTTGCTGTTTGTTCACTCATTGATGGTAGCCATTCTGGCAGGTGTGAGGATGTACTTCATTGTCATTTTAATTTGCCAATCTCTAATGATGAGTGAGGACATTGAGGATTTTTTTCACATGTCTTCTGGCCATGTGTTTGTCCTCTTTGGACAAGTGTCTACTCAGGCCCTCTGTCCATTTTTTAAAAAATATATATGGATTATTTCTCTTCCTTTTGTTCAGTTATATAAGAACTTTGTATATTTTGGACAGTCACCTCTTATGAAATGTATCATTGGTAAATATCTTCTCCCATACAGTGGGTTCCCTTTTCATTTTCTTGCTGGTTTCCTTTGCTGTGTGGAAGCTTCTGAGTTTGATGTAGTCCCATTTGCTTATTATTATTTTTATTTCTATGAATGTATCCTAAGAAACCCGAAACACCAATCAGAAGGGATGTATGCACCCCTACACAGTGCATATGTGTAGCATATGTTCATAGCAGTGTTATTTACAATAGCCACCAAGTGGGAACTGCCCAAGTGTCCCATCAGTAGATGAGTGGCTAAAAAAGCGATGGTATATTTCTACAATGCAATACTATGCAGTTGTAAAAAAAAAAGGGGGGGGGGCACCCTAGCCTGGCTGGCATGGCTCAGTGGCTGAGTGTTGACCTATGAATCAGGAGGTTGTGGTTCAATTCCCAGTGGAGCACACACCTGGGTTGGGATGCATCCTCAGGTGCGTGAAGGAGGTGGCCAATCCATGATTCCACTGATGTTTCTCTCAATCTCTCTCCCTCTCTGCCATCAATAAAAATACATTTTAAAAAGGAAAGGAAATCTTATCCTTGGAGACAACATGGAGAGACCTGGAGATTATGGTGCTAAATGAATTAAGTCAATCAGATAAAGACCGACATCACAGGATGTCTCTTACCTGTGGAATCTAATGAACAAACTGATAGAGGCAATAGGTCCAGAGACATGGATGCACGGGATAGATGGACAGATCTCCGAGGGAAGGGGGAGGGGAGACAGTAAGAGATTAACCTAAGAATGTATATGTATATATACATGGCCCATAGACACAGACCATAGAGAGTGATGGTATGGGGTAGCGCAGGAAACAGATGGAGGGGAGAGAAAAAGATGGAGGCTGTCTGTAATACCCTCAACAATGAAGACTGAAAAACATAATAAAATGGAAACCACTAGAAAAGGACCCGCGATGCAGCCAGGAGATGGACACAGAGGTAACAATGCATGAGGCTTGGAGACCATCTGATGACCCCAGGAGGTGCTGAAGGCAAGTCGGGACCAGAAGTTGTGAGAAACATCTGCTGAGTGTGTCCAGGGGAGTAAACGTGGTTTGGGTGCAGGAAATGTCTGTCTGTGTGTTCCCTGTGCAGGACTCTTTCTCCATTAAATATTGATTTTCTCTCCCTGTCTTGGCTGACATTCTGTGAGGACCCTCTTCTTTTCTGACCCCTGTGACTAGGGAGTCCATTCACAGGGCTGGTGTGGGTCCCCATCTCTAACACCTCATGCTCTCCCCCACGTCCATGTAATAAAATGTTCTTTATTTCTAATCCCCACAGTACCTGATGGGCATTATCGCTTCCTCATCTCTTCGGTTCACAGGGGTTAACCTGGGCTCCATAACTGAATAAACGGGCTAACTCAGATACGAACCTGGGAATTAAAAATCCAGCATGATGCCCAAACCCTCTCTGGGCCCACAGTCCTTCCTCTCCTCACCAGGCGCCACCCGTGTCATTTCCCCAGAGAGGTCCCCACGTGGCATCAGCACGTCGGTGTTTGTGGGGACGGTCTGGGGGAGTGCTGCCCCTGCAAGCACATGTGTAGAACGCTCTGACTGGTGGGAATTGCCCACTTCTGAACCGACATAAAATTAAACATTATTCAGCCACAAGAGAGGAGGAAATCCTGCCATTTGTAATGACCCTGAGGGACCTGGAGGGCGTTATGCTACGTGAGGGAAATCAGACAGATGAAGACAGATGCTGATTAATCTCGTGTACGTGTGGGATCTCAAAAAGCCCAACTAGTAGAAACAGAGAGAAGAACGATGGTTACCACAGGGAGTGTGGGGAAAGGAGAGATGCTGGTGAAAGAATATCGACTCAGTGGTAAGATGAACAAGTTGGGGGGCGAATGTACAGCATGGTGATCGCAGTAAACAATGCTGCATCAGATTACCCCAAAAGTAGCTAAGAGATGGTATCACCATAAAAAAGGAGCAATTACGGCTTATTAATGAAATTGTTAGCTAACACTGAAGTGGTATCATATTGCCATATCACATCCACACGTTGTCACCTAACACTTAGCCAATGTTATATGTCCATTACCTCTCAGTAAAGTTGGGAAAAGTCACCCTTGGGCCTGATGTAAGAAACTTTACCTATAGTGGAGGACAGGAAATAGAGTCTGATGATAGCATATGTTGGAACATTTGAGAATCTATCCACCTGCTTATGTATCCCTTTGTGTGTCTATGTATCTGCGTGTCAGTCTATCATCTATCCATCTATCTATCATCTATCTATCTATCTATCTATCTATCTATCTATCTATCTATCATCTATCTATCATCTATATCTATCTCCATCTGCAATCAATCTCTTTCTTCTCCAGACTCTAATGAAATTAATATCTGTTGTCTTAAGCCACCTAGTTAGTTGTATTTTATTGTGGCAAACATAACAAACTAATCCTCTCTCTCTCTCTCTCTCTCTCTCTCTCTCTCTCTCTCTCTCTCTCTCTCTCCCTCTCTCCCTTTTCCCATCTCTGATCTCTGATCTCTGATAGAAGAAACTGAGGTTTGACTGAAACACAAAAAATGATTTCAGTAAAACAAGAAAAACTAGATATTGTAGGTTTTCTTCTCTCCTAGAGATGCAGAATCCAACTGTCCACTCTGCTTTCTGCTGTCAGGAGAGTTATATGTGCAAATGGTAGAAGGCTGAGTAGATATTAGAGGAGAGCGATATCATGTCTCTGCTAAAAATTGTTTCATATCCTTAACCATTTTATTCATTAGCTTAGCACCGGAATATTAAATACTATAAATGGAATAATTGTTTTGACTTTCATGTGGCAGCGAGCTGTTAAAATCAATGTGTAATTGTAGAGTTTAGGAAAACTACACAGGTTTTCAGAGATGTGCCTCAAGTCAGACCCTCAGCACCTGCTATTTATAGGGTGAGGAGAGCCGGTCCCCTTCCTGTGTGACTGGCACCTTGTGCCCTGCACACACTCTGGTGTGGGGACCCTGCCCACCACATCCTGTGCACTTGCCTCTCAAGCTTCGCCTTAAGAACTGAAAAAGAAGTCATCAAAACCTCTGCTTTTAAAAACTTCCACAGGGAGTTCACCCATTTTCCTGATGCGTGAAGAGAGCAAACCTGATTCCACAAAGTGAATTCAAAGTGGTCACCACAGAGTCCACAGGTCAGGACAGCTCATCTCTTTCAAGAGGTCGTGCTGACCCAGACCTGGCCCAGCCTTGACCAGGAATGTGGTGTGTATCTGAGAAGTGTTTCTTAAGACCATGGACCACCACCATCTCCCCTAATTCTGCCCTATTTTGGATGTTAATCCTGAGAGGTGCTGTGGGTTCAGCACTGGGTCGTGGACAGCTCCAGCCCCATCCATAGGGCACCTAGCTATGTCTCTTTTCTAAAGTCTCTTCAATCCTATCTAATAAAAGAGTAATATGTAAATTGACCATCACTCCAACACAGAATATGGTCGCCCCCATGTCGTCAAAGATGGCCACCCCCATGTGGACACAAGATGGCCGCTACAAGCTAGCTGGCAGGGGAGGGCAGTTGTGGGCGATCAGGCCTGCAGGGGAGGGCAGTTAGGGGTGACGAGGCCAGCAGGGGAAGGCAGTTGGGGGGAACCAGGCCTGCAGGGAAGGGCAGTTGGGGGCAATCGGGCTGGCAGGGGAGCAGTTAGGTGTCGATCAGGCTGGCAAGGGAGTGGTTAGGGGGTGATCAGGCTGGCAAGCAGAAGCAGTTAGAGGCAATCAGACAGGCAGGCAGGCAAGCGGTTGGGAGCCAGCAGTCCTGAATTGTGAGCGGGATCCCAGATTAGAGAGGGTGCAGGCTGGGCTGAGGGACACACATTCCCCCCTGCATGAATTTCATGCACTGGGCCTCTAGTTTCGTATAAAAAGGGCATAGAACTATGAGTATATGACTTCCATGTGTTTTATGTAGAATGTTTTCTAGATCTTTATTTTTTGAAGGGTTTACCTTCACTGCAAGTATATTTAAATCTTACAAAGGTATTTTATCCTCTTGCTGTGTTTAGCACCAAGAGCATGTTCAGCCCTGGCCAGTTATTTAAAAATATATTTTATTGGTGTGTTTTTTTTACAGAGAGGAGGGAGAGGGATAGAGAGTTAGAAATATCGATGAGAGAGAAACATCCACCAGCTGCCTTTTGCACATCCCCTGCTGGGGATGTGCCTGCAACCAAGGTACATGCCCTTGACCGGAATCAAACCCAGGACCCTTCAGTCCTCAGGCCAATGCTCTATCCACTGAGCCAAACCAGTTAGGGCTCTTCCTCTTTTTATTGATGTTGTTCTTGGTGGCATTTTTTCTTGTTTGGTTTTCTTTTTGCTTTGTTTTAGTCTTATCAGCACCTGTACAACAACCAGCATGTTGTGGTTGGAGGTGAGCCTCTCAGTGAGACACTCTGAGGGTTGAGTCCACATACCAGTGGGCCCACAGCAATCAAGACCCACTTCCACAGGAGGGCCCCCATAATACACAAAGGAGACATTCCTTATGCCTTTGGCTCAGGAGACCAAGGAGACTTAGCCACTAGGTCCCCCAGGACACCTACTACCTAAGGCCACCCCACAAAGAATGGGAGTCAGATCAAATCTATCTAACACATAGAGGCAAACACAAAGAGAGAGCCACAGTGTGGGGGTAGGTGCCAAATAAAAGAAGAGGAGGAATCTTCAGAAAAAGAGCTGAATTAAATGGAGGCAAGCAATTTACCAGATATAGAGTTCAAAGTCATAGTTATAAGTATGTCCATGGAACTTAATGAGAATTACGGGGAACTTCGTGTCAACTGCAACAGCATGAAAAAACAGATGTTAGCTCTCCTTTGAATATTTGGTAAAATTCCCCTGTGAATCCATCTGGACCAAGGTGTTTGTTTGTTGGGAGTTTTTTTTTAAATATATTTTTTATTGATTGCGGAGAGGAAGCGAGAGGGAGAGAGAGATAGAAACATCAATGATGAGAGAGAATCATTGATTGTCTACCTCCTACATGCCCCTCCTGGGGATCGAGCCCACAACCCAGGCATGTGCCCTTGACCAGAATCGAAGCTGGGAACTTTCAGTCCGCAAGCCAATGCTCTATCCACTGAACCAAACCAGCTAGGGCTGCTGGGAGTTTTTTACATTACTGCTTCAATTTCATCAGTAGTTATTGGCCTATTCAGGTCTTCTGATTCTCCCTGATTCAGTTTTGGAAGGTGGTATTTTTCTAGGAATATGTCCATTTCGTCCAGGTTGTCCTGTTTTTTGGAATAAAGTCATCCATAGTTTTTCTTTTTTAAATGATCCTTTGTATTTCTGTGGGATCAGTGGTTACTTCACCTCTTTTGTTTCTGATTTTGTTTATTTGGGTCCTCTCTCTGTGTTTCCTGGTGAGTCTGGCTAGAGGTTCATCAATCTTGCTTATCCTTTTGAAGAACCTGCTCTTTGTTTTATTGATATTTTGTTTTGTTTTTCTCTGCCTCATTTATTTCCACTCTGATCTTTATTATTACCTTCCTTCTATTTATCCTGGGATTTTCCTGTTCTTCACTTTCTAATTCATTAAGTTGTAGTGTTAGATAACTTATTACCATTTTTTTTCTTGTGTGGTGTGTTTTTTGTTTGTTTGTTTGTTTGTTTGTTTTGTTTTGTTTTTGTTTTTGAGGCAGGCCTGTAGTGCTATGGACTTCCCTCTCAGGATTGCTTTCACTGTATCCCATAGATTTTGCATTGTTGTGTGTTCATTTTCATTTGCTTCCAGGATGTTTTTTTTAACTCATCTTTGGTAACCCATTCATTGTTTCACAGCAGGTGATTTAGCCTCCATGTATTTGATTGTTTTTGAGTGTTTTTATTGTAGCTGTTTTCTTTAATTTCATGCCATTGTGGTCTGAGAAGATGCCTGGTATGATTTCAATCTTCTTGAATTTATAGAGACTTAGCTTGTGTCCTAACATGTGGTCTGTCTTTGAGAATGTCCCCATGTGCACTTGAGAAGAATGTATATTCCGTAGCTTTGGGGTAGAATGTTCTGAAGATGTCAATTAGTTCCATCTGCTCTAGAGTGTCATGTGGGATTGCTGTTTCCTTATTGCTGTTTTGTCTAGAAGATTTATCCAGGGATGTCAGTGGAGTATTAATACCCTTTATTGCTGTCAATCTCTCCCTTGATAGCCTGCAGAAGTTTTTAAAAAATATATTTAGATGCTCCTGTATTGGATGTGTAAATGTTTACTAGAGTTATAGCCTATTGTATCGATCCCTTTAATATTATGAAGTGGCCTTCCTTATCTGTTGTTATGGCCTTCTATCTTGCCAGACATAAGTATTGCTACTCCAGCTTTTTTTTTTTCCATTTCCATTTGCCTGAAATTTTTTTCCATCTCTTTACGTTTAGTCTGTGTGAGTCCTCTGTACTAAGCTGGGTGTCTTGTAGACAACATATAGTTTGGTCATGTTTTTGTATCCAATCAGAGACCCTATGTCTTTTGATTGGAGCATTTAATCGATTTACTTTTAAGGTTATTATTGACGAGAGGCCCGATGCACAAAATCCGTGCAAGAGTAGGCCTTCCTTCCCCTGGCTGCTGGCACCTGCTTCCCTCTGGCACCCGGGACCTGGGCTTGCTTCCCTCCAGCTGCCTGCAGACACCTGGGATCCGGGCTTCCTTCACAGCTCCGGCTTTGTCTGGAAGGACGTCCCGTCTAATTAGCATATTATGCTTTTATTATTATAGATACGTTCTTGTTTGTTGCCATTTTTACTCTTTAGGCTTGTGTTTCTTCTTCCCACAACAGTCCCTTTAGCATTTCCTGCATTGCTGGTTTGGTGGTAGTAAACTCCCTTAGCCTTTTTTTGTCTGCAAAGCTCCTGATTTCACCTATAATTTTGAATGATAGACTTGCTGGATAGAGTATTCATTCCCTTGCTTTTCATCACTTTGTATGCTTCATTCCAATCCCTTTCCTTCTCGCCTAAGGTGTTTCTGTTGAGAAATCAGTTGATAGTCTAATGGGAGATCCTTTGTAGGTAACTTCCTGACTCTCATGCAGCCTTTAAGATTCTTTCTTTGTATTTTACGTTTGCCAGTTTAATTATGATGTGTGTTGGTGTTGGTCTTTTTGGATTCATCTTTATTGGCACTCTGCGCTTCTTGGATTTGTGTGACTCTTTTCTTCCCAAAAGTCGGGGAAGTTTTCTGTCATTATTTCTTCAAACAGGCTTTTTATTCCTTGCTCTGCTTCCTCTCCTTCTGGCACCCCTATTATTTGGATGTTGTTTCATTTCATGTTGTCCCAAAGCTCCCTTAGACTCTCCTCCTGCTTTTTAATTTTTTTTCCAGTTGCTGCTCTGCTTGGGTGTTTTGTTTTTTTTTTTCCTGCCTTGTCTTCTAACTCACTGATGTGGTCCTCCACTTCTTCTAGTCTACTGTTGAAACCCACATCTCTGAACAGCAAACATGTATTTGTTTTTTATTGAATTTTTTTATTGACTGGGGTGACATTGGTTCATAAAATTATACAGGTTTCCGGTATACGATTCTACACCACGTCATCTGTACATGGTATTGTGTGCTTATCACCCTAAGTCTAGTCTATTTACACACCACTTACTCCGTTTTTACCTGCCCCACTGCACCCTTCCCTCTGGCAGTCACCATACTATTGTCTGTGTCCATGAGTCTTTCTTTTATTTCTTTGCTTAATCCATTCCCCTTCTCTCCCAGCCCACAACCCCCTCTCGTTTGACAGCTGTCAGTCTGTTCTCTGTATACACGAGTCTCTCTCCACTATGTTTTATTTTGTTTATTAAATCCAAATATGAGTGAAATCATAGGGAACTTGTCTTTCTCCGACTGACTTATTTCACTTGACATAATGCTCTCCAGGACCATCCATGCTGTCGCAAAAGGTAAGAGTCCCTTCTTTATTTTACAGCTGCATAATATTCCATTGTGTAAATGGTAACACAGCTTTCCTCTGCTGGTGGGCTCTTGGGCTGTTTCCAGATCTTGGCTTTTGTAAATAATGCTACTGTGATCGCAGAAGGGCATGGATATTTGTGGATTCATTAATAATGAGCCAGTCTGAAACGTGTGTGGTTTCGATTTGCGTCTCTCTGATGATTAGTGATGTTGAGCACTATTCATATGTCTACTGGCCATCGGTGTGTCCTCTTTGGAGAATTGTGTATTTAGGTCTTCCACCCATTTTTTTTATTGAATAGTTTGGGGGTTTTGTGTTGAGCTTTATAAGTTCCTTATAAATGTTGGACAAAAAGCCCTTATCAGATGGATTGGCAAATAGTTCTCCATTTGGTGGGCTGTCTTTTCATTTTGTTGATGGTTTCCTTTGCTGTGCAAAAACGAATCATTTCCCCCTTACACCTTCATTTAGAAAAACGTTTCTGTCATTTAACTAACCATTTTTTAATTGACCGTTTTTATTAAAGCATAGTTGGCATGCAATATCATATTAGTTTCCGGTGTACAACACAGATATGATATTTATTATTGACTATCTTCCCTTCCCCTTCTCACCCATCCTTCCTTCCCTCCCGTCTGGCAACCATCAGTTTGTTTATTTATGTCTATGGGTCTGCTTTTGTTCCCTTTGCTTTGAGGATGTGAAAAATCCTAGAGATAAGGACATCTTTCCTTGTCTGAATCCTTTCACTCAGCATAATACCCTCTAGGTCCATCCATGCTGTCCCACATGGCAGGATTTCATTTTCTTTATGGCTGATGTATATTCCATAGTGCATACACGCCACATCTTTATCATCTAATTGTCTATGGATCTAAAGATTCAATGCAATGGTTTTTATTCCCCCTCAATTCTTGACATGATAGATTAGGCCATTGATTTATTAAGGTTCTAAATTTTATTATTTCATAGTTTTGACATTACAATTTCAGTAAAACATTCACTTGTTTTTGTTCACACGTTGGTTATTGAGAAGTCTGTTGCTTTGATTTCCAAATGTAGAGATATTGGCTTATCTTTGACTATAGAATGAGATGACTCCCCAAGAGTCCCAGGGGGGCCTCAGGTCTCCACGGTGGGTGGGGCACTAGCTGAGGGTCCAGGGGGGTCACCTTTCCTGCCTTCTGGGGTCCCTGCAGGCCTCTCCCTGGAGTGTGGGGGTCTGAGTCCCACCTGAGCTAGTGAATGGCTAGAGCAGCATACACACTGGGCTCTTCTGGGGGGTCCTCTGATGGGGAGGATGGGGGTGCACTTGTCTGCCGTCGAAGGGCCAAGAGGTTCAGCTGGGTGTAGGTCACATCCTGGGGGGCGTCAGATGCAGCAGCCTGGAGCAGGGAGAGAGAAAGATGAAATATGATTGGGGTTTGAGAAGCCTCGAGGCCTGAGGAGGATGGGACCCACCTGACTGTCCATCTGTCTGGCCTCTTCTGCTTGTCTGTCCTTTGTGTCCAAAAATGCCCCTGACAGAGAAGAAGGAGAGGTGGTCATTCCCTGCCTGAGTCTTGATGTTGAGCAGTTCACCTGGGCATACAGACTCCCTGGGGGCCTTCAACCATCCTGTTCTACTGGAGATTGACAGTGAGACGGAACAGCATCGCCTGAATCCTTTCACTCAGCATAATACCGTCTAGGCCCATCCATGTTGTCCCCAGTGGCAGCATTTCACTCTCTTTATGCCTGATTTATGTTCCATAGTGCATACACGCCACATCTTTATCATCTAGTTGTCTATGGATCTAAAGATTCAATGTAATGGTTTCTTTTCCCCTAAATTCCACTGCTGAAATCCTCCTGTCAATTATCCTCATGTTGCCAGATCCAGCAATAAATTTAAAAGATCATCCACCATGACCAAGAAGGACTTTTTTTGGAGATGCAAGGATGGTTCAATATTCGCGAATCAATAAACGTGATACACCGCATCAACACAATGAAGTCCAAAAATCACATGATCTTACCAATAGATTCGGAAAAAGCACTTGTGAGAATGTTTCATATTCATGAGATTGAAAAGGATGAAAGATGACTTTTCCTCTGTATCTATGCTGACACTGAGCGTATTCTAACTAGGTTTTCTGATTTGAGATTCTGGAGATATCTTTTCCCAGCTGACCTTCTCCATCTATTTAGTTTTCCTGTGCAGGTGCTCTGAGCTCCCCATTGTGTGACCCAGGTCACCCCCTTCCCTACTCACCTGAGGTCCTGCCTTTGCTCTGACGTCGGTGTCGGAGGAGGAGGAGGAAGAGGAGGAGGGAGAGCAGCAGGACCAAAGCCACCAAGAGCCCTATCCAGTACCATTTGGGACCTAGGACATTAGTGACTTCATGAATAAGTCAATGATGCCCTTTAATGATCACTTACTGTGTGCAATGCACATGCTGGGATCTGTCACTCATCTCCTCTCACCTCACAGCAGTCATGCACCAGGCACTGCTGACCCCACCATCCACTTCACTGAGGCTCAGAGAGGTTAACCACGTGCCCCAGGTCACCCAGCCTGGAGAGGGCAGGGCTGGGACTGGAACAGGACTGTGGGTTCCCTGTGCTGTCCTCACGCAGTCCTCCCCCAACCCCTCACCTCCCAGGGGGACATCAGCTTCGTGCTCTGGGCTCCTCCTCTGCAGGGGCCTGTCCATGTCTCATCTGGAGCTGCAGGTCCTTCCTCATTACCCGCCCCCAGCACAGCAGGGACAGGAGGGGCAGGGTGAGGGCTGGACTCTGAGTCTCTCCCGGGTCTATCTCTAACTTGCAGGCCCTGACTCCCCCTTGGGAAGATTGGGCTGGTGGCTTTGCCTTCCTGAGCACTGTGGGGCCCTTATGTCACCTCATCTCCAAGCAGCCTATGAGCAGGATGGGACCAGGGATGAGCAGACAGGAATCCCACACTCAGAGGAGAGAAGGGACCGCCCAGCCCCACAGCAGGAGCAGCAGAGCCTGGAGCTGAACCAGGGCTGATCCACCCTGTTCCCTCCTCTGAGCTGAGCCTGAGCTGAGGGATAGGATCTGGATGCCCGGACCCTTGTCCTGCCTGTCCCTCCCTGTACAGTGTCACCGTCACTGAGACAGAGGGGATAGGCCCCATAATATCACGTCCTGGGGGGTCCCTGTGAGGCCCCTCTCCCAGGAGGTCTGGACCAGAACTGACAAGAATTCTCATCTCTGGACAAGGATTCTCTCTTTTATACTTGGAGACACTGAGGCCCAGACAGGGGAAAGAGTGTCCAAGTCAGCAAAACAAGAGGGACCTGAACCCCCACATGGCTCAGCCCCTATCCCCACAGAGACCCCCACTTACCCGTCTGTGGGCCTAACCCAGTGGGTGGGAAAGAACGATCCTCAGAGCCTCCTGGGTTCAGGATGGGACAGGACGGGTGCGGGCTGTCATCTCCCCACACTAGCGCAGCTTCCCCTCCCCCAGCCTGCGCCCCCACATCTCTCTCTGCCATGACCACCCCACCCATCACCAGCCTCAGACGCTGGGACTCCCAGCCCCCCTGGGACACACGCCCGTCCTTGAGGATCTGGGTCCCTCGATCCCCTGACAGACTCTCAGGACTTCCTGGGTGCACAGAGCTCCCCGGGACTCACCAGCTGTGGAGGTGGGCCCTGTGGGTGGGGGGCTGGGGCCTCCAGAGGGTCCTGGAAGTGAGCACAGGAAGAGGGTGAGAGGCTTGGGCTGACCCTGGACCCCATTTCACACAGACACCCTCTTACATCTGTGCTGTGGCCCCTGAGACCTCCCACTGCTTCAGTATCCAAGTGAAGGGGAAGGGGGTGCATGGGGCGGGAGGGCCTTTAAGGAAAGGATCTCCTCAGGGCGATCATCCCGAGACACCCTCACCCCTGTTTTAGCCCATAATTCTCCTGAGGACAGGACTCTGAGCTGACAGCTCAGCAGACAGGATCAGGGGCCCTCACCTGAGACCAGGAGCTCCAGGGGCTCACTGGGGAGTGACAGCAGAAAGGGGGAGGTGCTGTGTGAGCTGTAGCACCTGTAGATGGCCCCGTGGCCTGAGGTCACATGGCTCATGGAGAACTTCGCCTGGTATTGCTGAGCTCGGTGCTCTGATGTAAGACGCAGGGGGGGATCGGCTGCCCCCTCCTTGGACAGAAGCATCGAGTCCCTCGGGCTCTGTGACTGACACAGCAGGGTCACGTTCTCTCCTGAGGCCACCCTGGGGCCTGGCTGCACCGAGAGGGTGGGTCTGTCAAGCAGCCATCCTAGAGAGAGGGAGGAGGGTGAGGGCTGCCTGCCCAGCTTGTTCTGCCCTGGGAGGACCCTCCTCTCTGTCTGTCTCTCCCCCTCCCTGGGGCCTGCACCTTCATTTTGGCCTCACCACCTGACACCCCCAGCAGGGCCTATGCAGAGTCTGGTCCCTGACTGAACCCACTGGCTCCTCACCTGCCACCAGGATGTTCAGGGGGTCACTGGGGGCCGACCACTCAGAGGAGAGGTTGTATCCACCATAGCATCTGTACTGGCCCCCGTGGGAGCTGCTCACAGTGCCCAAGGGGAAGTGGGCCTGAGAGAACCCAGCCTGGGGCTGCAGGACAAGGCTCTGGGGGAGGTCCCGTGCCCACTCCTTGTGCAGAGCGAATCTGTCATAGCCAACATCAGAGCCACACTGGAGGGTCAGGCTGTGTCCATAGGCCACGATGGGGCCCTGCTGGCTCAGGAGGGAGGGCTTCCCAGACTCACCTGGGGAGACCAGACATGAATTACAGGGGCTGCTCCTCCCATAAACCCCTTCTCCTGGCCTGGCCCCCAGGTCTCATTGTCTCTCTCTGTGTCTCTGGCCCAGGAGCCCCTGTAATCCCTTTACCCAACCCTCTCACATGGGGCTCCCCTCACAGCAAAGATGCCAACAACCTGGCTGGTAGCTCAGTCCATGGATGGAGCAATAATGGGACTCACCTGAGACCAGGAGCTCCAGGGCATCACTGGGGTATGAGCACATGTGGAGGCTGTTACTGTCACAGCCATAGCACCTGAACCTCCACCTGTGGCTGGAGGTCACGGGGCCCACAAGGAACAGGGCCTGGGACTGCCCAATGGGATGTGTCTCTGAGTCCAGGGTCCAGGAGAGCCTGTGATCTCCTTCCTTAGTCAGAAGGAACCTGTCAGATCCCTCCCCTGAGCCACACTGGAGGATCACCTTCCCTCCTGAGGTCACGACAGGGCTGGGCAGGGCAGAGAGGCTGGGTTTCCTGTAGAATCCTAGGAGAGGAGGAGGCAGCGTGTTAAATAGGCTCACACCTCCCTCGTGTCCCCCGGGCTGGGCTGTGAGAGGGAGACACCCTGAGAGCAGACCCCCTTCCTGAGGGCAGAGCCTGAGGCTGGGACCCCTGAGTGTCCTCTCACCTGTTGTCACCAGGTCCAGGGGGTCACTGCGCTCTGACCAGCCATCAGGGCTGTGATAGTAACAGCGATAACTCCCTGCATCATGCTCTGTTATGTATGTGATGGGGAACTTGGCCTTGTCCCCGGGCTCCTGTGGCTTCTCTCTTTTCCATGGTGCTGTGCTTCCCTCTTTCTCCAGACGGTACTCCTCAGCTGCTGGGTTTCCCTGACAGGAGATGGTCACGGAGCCCCCCCGGGGGATCACAGGGCCTGGCTCAGCCCAGAGGGTGGGCTTGGGGAGGGGCCCTGAAGGAAACCAGAGGCTGCATTACCAAGACCTTCCCTACCCTCATCCCCCAGCTCAGCCCAGCACCTCTGTGCTCCCCCCCTGAGCCTCAGCGGTGAAGGAGGAGGAAGGACATGGAGCCTGGGGTGGACTCACCTGCCTGCACACGGGTCCTCTGGCCCAGACTCAGCCCTGGAAGAGAGTCCCTGTGAGAGGTTTGCACCTGGATGTCTGAGCTGATTCCCTTCCCATCAGGCCCCATCCATGGAGCTGCCTGAGCCTGAGGTTCCCCATGAACAAGGGGGTGCTACTGCTCCTCCTGCTACCCCTCCCCGTGTCCACAACTGACCGAGGCACAGAAGAGCAGAGAAAATTGACGCCATGGCGTCTGCTCTGAGGGCTCCTGCTCTGCAGATGGAGGAGGACTGGGCCTGCAGAAGAGTCTCACAGGATGTGGTAAATTAAAGGATGTTGCAACCCTTCGGGGTTACCACACCCCACAGCAAGGAGCTGGCCCCGCGCTGGGCTTGGCTCTGCATCTCCCCAGAATGAGGGCTCATGGGGAGTCCAGGTTTCAGGAGGCTGGTCAGCAGTGTCTGAAGTCTCACCTGGTCCTCAGGTCTCCTGTGTCTGCTGGTCTGACTCCTGCTCAGAGAGGGCGGGACCCAAGTTCTGGTCCTGACTCGGCCCCTGAGAGTCCGGCTCTGAACAGCCCCATGGGACACCCGACCATGGCTCTTGAGGGAGCTCATTTATGAAAGACTCTGCTGAGCAGTTTCCCAGTGGCCTCAGCATTTCCTCAACTTTCCGTGGAGCAGGGTCCTGGTAGGTTCCCATCCCTGCCGAACTTTCCTGTTTCCTGCCTTTTTAATGTTCATTATTCAGTGTAGGCATTGGTAACACCCTGTGGTTTGATGCACATTTATTTCTTCAATGATGTATAAAGCTCAGCACCTTTTACTTAAAAATTTTTTTGGTTACTCCTCACCTGAGGATATTATTTCCAATGATTTTTAGACAGGATGGAAGGGAGAGAACGAAAGAGAGAGAGAAACATTGATGTGAGAGAGACATTTCAATTGGGTGCATCCCACACGAGGGTTGAGGAGCAAACCTGCAACCGAGGCACATGCCCTTGACCAGGAAGCAAACCTGTGACCCTTCGGGGGTCAGCCTGATGGTCTAACCACTGAGAACACCAGCCAAGGCCAGCTCATCACCTTTACAGACTGTCACTGCGCATTGGCATGTCCGTGTCCATTGCTTGTTAACGTTTTTTGCTTGCTTTTCTACTGTTCTCTGCTGCCACATAACAACTTGTGCCTGTGTCCTAATGACCTGAATGCCAGTCCGTGGCCTCCATTTGGCATCGCAAATATCCTCTTCACTGTCTCGCTGTGTCTACAGGAACAGAAGTTCTTCATCTTAGTGGATTCCACTGTGTCCATGTCCCTCCCAAGTTTGTGTTGTTGTGTCCACACCGAGGAAAAAAATGTCTCCCATAAGTTAGTGAGATAGTTGCCCCCTTTTCTTTCCGCAAAAGAAGAAGTAATTGGTTTTATTTTTCACATTTTGATCTGTTGCCCATTTGGCATTACGTATGGTAAATGCTGTGAGGCAGGTAAGACCTTCACTGTGTCCCACAGACTCACCGACTGGCCCTGCACCACCTGATGGAAAGGCCACAACCTCCCCGCTGCGTGGCAAGGGTCTGTCACGATCCAGATGACTCCACACACGGGGTCTGACCTGGAGTCTTCCTTCTGCTCCTCTGGATGAGGCATCTCTGCTTTTCAATCTCTCAAACTGCCACCATCTCCATGTGCATTGAATGGCCGGTTTTTCGTTTCCTCCGTATCTCAGTCGAGAAGAATTCTCACCATCTTTGTGGGGAAGGCGTTGGTATTGCTGAGAAGTCAAGGGAGGAAGTAGCCTGCTCAAGTGTCCTCCAACCACTCAGATGGTAGCACCACAACTGATATTGAATGTGTCTCTGTGTGTGTTACTGCCTTGAAACAGGGCTCCCATGAACGTCATTCTTGACTGAACCCTGAAGAGTCTCCACATTTTAAAGAGGGGAGTGACACCCGGCCTCAAAGGTGCTCTGAAGGGGCAGAAATGACTCAGATGATTAGCCCCCAGGACATGGAGAGATCCTGCCTCTCACAGAGACAGAAAGTCAGGTGGAACCTGTGTGAGACGTAGGACCTGCATCCCAGGGCCAGGAGGAGGCGCTGAGCTGCCCTGTGGGAGCAGATGCATCTTGCACAGCCCCAGGCTCCTGCCTCCCCACCCCTGGGCTCAATGTCCTGAGAGCCCCTTGGTGCCCCCAGTCACCGAGGCAGGGAGGGAGGTCACCTTCACACCCCCCTAGGCAGCCGTCATGTCCACCCCCTTCCTGAGCTCTGAGCTCCACACCCTCACTCTCCTCTCCAGTTCACGCTTCGCATCAGCCCTTGCCACTCGCTGTCAGAAGCTGTTTATGCCTAAAACCCTTCAATGGCCCCCACTGTCTTCAGAGTTCAGACTCTTCCTTCTGAGCTCAAGGCTGTTCATAATCATCCAGATGTGACCCTCCAGCCTCAGCTCTCACCTCTGCTTCCCTCAGACAGATGGGTATAGCTGCCCAGGAACACACACACACACATTCATATACACACTCACACATATGTTCACACACATACACACATATACACTCACACTCATACACCTATATACTTACACACACATAAGCATACACACTTAAGCACTCTTATGTACATACATACACTCGCACTCATATGCTCACATAGGCTCACACACACATATATTCACTCATACACACATACTCATTCTCATTACTAGTCACACAACTCTCACAGACATATATGCTGACAAACATACACACTCAGCTACGCACACACACACACACACACACACACCACTCTCAAACATTCACACATACATTCATACACCCCACCCACATATACACTCACACACACTCACACATACACATACACATTCACACAAACACACTCTCACACACACACTCACAAGGACACATGGCTTTTAATTTTTTCATTTCATAGGTTTGCTGTGTAATAGTTACATTATCATTTAACCTAAAACATTCACTTCTGCTTGGGTTCACACATTGATTATTGCCAAGTCTGTTGCTTTATTTCTGAAATGCAGGGAATACATGTTGGAAATGAATGTATGTTGTTTCAGTGGAGGTTTGGAGAGGAGGGGGCTCTGTTCAGATGGGCTCAGGGGGCCCCGTGAGGCAGCACGATGTGGTCTTCACCTGGGTTGTGTGTGACAGGGAGGGGAAGGAGGTTCACTGGGATGCATTTGGTTGGAGGAGGCATTGGCTTCACTGGGATTGGAGAGTGTAGCTCAGCCTGATCGTCAGCAGCATGGACTGCCGGGTGGAGATCCCTGGATGTGGCTGGAGTCAGGGGGGACCTGTGGACAGGCTTTGTGCAGGGGATGGCCAGTGACAGAGCCATTTGGGGCCATGAGAATGACACACCTGAGCCGACACTGAGGATCTGGAGGAGGCCAGAAAGAGGCTGATGGGGTCACACCAATGAGCTTCACCTGAGCTTGTCTGTGGGGAGAACTGGGTCACAGAAAGGAGAACCAGGAGGCAGAACCATGGGATTGGTCCAGTGTGTGAGGGAGAGGGAGGGGAGCATGGAGGGCTCCGCCCTCGCCGCCTTGGCTGCCTGCAGGAACCAATGGGGCTGTGCCAAAGTTGCTGACCCCAAGAGGAACAGGGGGGATGGGGGATGTTACAACACTGTCTGTCACCCACAGAGGCCACCAGCACCGCCCTCCGGGCCTGGGTGTGTGCTGCTGCTTCTCCCTATCACTTCCTCTCTCTGACTTCCTTGTCTCTGTGAGCAGAGCCCCTCCTCTCCATCTTTCTTCATCAATCCCTCAGAGTCCTTTCTGCCTCCTCATCGCCTGTTGTCCCCCAGACTGTACCTCTTTGTCTCATGCTGTTTATTCCATCCTCATGCTTTGGGTAGAAGAGTGTGTGGGAGACAATTCCCAGGTTGTATTCTAAGACCTGGGGACACATTTATTGAGCATCTATTTTTTTTTTAGCATGTATTTTGATCCAGTCTCTTCTCTTCCTCTTTTCATGTTGGGCAAAATTGTGAAACCTCACTTCTGAGGACTGTTATGAGGATTCGCAGTGCCTGAGACACGAAGGGTCCCAATCTGTTGTCATTTTCTTTCTTTTTTATAAATATATATTTTATTGAGTTCAGAGAGGAAGGAAGAGGGAGAGAAAGAGATAGAAACATCAATGATGAGAGAGAATTATTAATCGGACGCCTCCTACAAGCCCCACACTGGGGATGGAGCCCACAACCCAGGCATGTGCCCTGACCTGGAATCAAACCCTGACCTCCTTCTTCATAGGTCAACGCTCAACCACTGAGCCATGACGGCCAGAAATCTGGTGTCATTTTCTGACCTGATGAAGGCTTGTGTATGAGAGACGTGTGGTGGGAAGGGCTGTGTGGAAGTCGCATTTGTATCCCCCAAGCCTACAAGGTAAATCGGAAGCTGTAGTGCATGCTTGGTTGAATGGCAGATGAGTGCAGACAAAAGGTTGCAGGGATGGTGGGTCTCATCCTGGAGCCTAGACTCAGCCCAAGTGAGGAGTGAAGGTGAAAATGTAATGAGTGGGTTGGTCCCTAAGCAATAAGGCACTTAGGGCACCTCTGACCTGGTGGGAGTCCTGGCTCCATAAAACTCCACAGACACCAGTGGGGCAACCTCCAAGGTATAAGGGAGCTACAGGGAACCATGTGTGTTGCATTGCATTTATTTTTATTGAAACAGCAGCCGCATAACATACAATTGAGCCTTTAAAATATGAAATTCACTAGAATGCAGTAAATACACAATGTCTCCATGACAACGTCTATCTTGTTTCAAGAGTTTTTAAAATCTCCCCCCCCCCAAAAAAAAACACACCACCACCAAACAGTCCATCACCCATCTGTGCTCCTGCTCAACCCCAGAGAAAGCCATCAGATTTCTGTTTCTATGGGTTTCCTTCTCCTGGACATTTTGCATAAGGGGAATCACACAAAACCTGATTCCAGTTTGTGTCCGGTTTCTGTCACTGAGCTGCATTATTATGACGTTCCCCCACAATGGACCAGGTACCCATCCTTTGTTCTTTATGTTTTAAAAATAAACCCCAGGGTTGTGAAGGTCCCTCATTTTGTTGGGATGGATGTGACCCAGCACAAAGGCATGTATAGATGTGAATCCAAACCAGCCATGTGGGACGGACCCTCCTGTCACAGGGTGAGAACAGACGGGCAGTGAAGGAGAGTCAGCAAGGTCAGGGAGGGAGGGAGAGCACCCAGGTGGATGGAGGAGGCATCCTCTACAGAGACATGGCCCATGTTCTCCTGCACCCAAACCCCGACTACCACCTCTACTTCCCTGTACGTCCCCAGCACAGTTTCCCCAACTGTGGTCCATGTTCTCTTTCAGCACCTCCTGCGGTCATCAGATGGCTCTAAGGCTCCCCCACTCTGAACGGTGCGTTGTTCCCTCTGTGGTCACATCCTGGCTGCTTGGAGGGCGATTTTGGTGTCATTTCGAGCCTGAAATAGCAGCACCCCGAGGACCACCAGGATCAAGCCAGCCACACCCATCCGGATAAGATTCTCCACTGTGTAGTCTTGGGGATGGAAAAATAAGAATTGTGGGTAAAGAAGTCTCAGAGGTCAGGGCACACCCAAATCTCCAGGACTTTGATGTTGAACCTGGGCTCCCACCTCCCCTTCACATCAGCGTCCCTGTGATGCCTCAACTCAGCACCTGCTCTGAGTCACCTTGATCAGAGTTAGCTGTGCCCAAGAACTGAGGATGAGTAAGAAATGGTCTCAATTCAGAAATAACTAAGAGCTGTGTGTTCTGTGTTCAGTCTGAGGATCAAGACCCCTTGAGCTTATTCCACTACAGCTGAGAGATCCCCCGTTCTCAACAGCTGGGGACCCAGGGTCCATGGAGGAGGGTTGGTGTCAGGGCCTCCTGAATCTCAGAAGCATGAAGGGGAGAAAGTCTGGGCTGGGTCTCCTTCACCCCATCCCCCCTCCTCTTATGGGTCTGCTATGTTCATCCTCACCTGGAGTTGTTCATCTATTGATTCTTTTTTTAAAACTCACTTTATTTTACAATAACAAATACCTACAGTGGTAGATATATTTTCCAGATGAAAACTATGGGTATGTGGATGTTAATCATGTGATTTTTTTTTTAACTCAAAAGAAAACTAAGGTCAAAACCAAGGTTTTTGATGCCAATTTAAGTCACACAGAAAACCCCCCTAATTTCACTATTTACTGAGCACCAAAAGTAGGAAAGTAGGTCAATCTCTTACCCCATTTTTATATAAATCCCATGATGTAAACAGACATTATGGACCTCTCCTCATTACAGTGATCCACGCAATAACTCTCAATCTCAGCTCCACAATTCAGAAAATGCACAGGGACGATCAGCGTCACTCACTTGGGTTAATATCCAAATGGGTGACACCAAGAAGCCTGTGTAATGTGTGTCATGTGGTTAAAGGTCAGAGAAAAGGTAATTAGGGGGGACGTGCCTCTGTCAGGAAAAGCGAGCATTCCTGGTCAACCCTCATGACACAGAAGAACGGATTGGGAGAAAGGGACCAACAGTGCTTTCAACCTAAAATGCGAATTTGTAAGTGGATTTGCCTTGACGTCACTTTGGGTGTGAATTAAGCTGTTTTCCGGAAGAGAAACTCTGGAACATTTTAATCCCTCATTTCATTGTCTTAGGTGTGGAGTGAGAAAAATAGGTATGCCATGGGGAAAAAGCAGTGAAATTTTCCTGGCCTGGCGGCTACATTGTAACTTTCTCAGCATGTCGGAGGAATCAACTGAAAAGCCGTCCGCAGGGAGAGAGCCTTTGGGAGGCTAACAGGTCATAAAATCAGTGTGTCCACACATGAGCTGTCCTGTGTGCACTTTCTGCCATTTAGGAAATCTCCAGGAATCACACCGCTTACTCACAAATTACAATGTTAGAGGTGCAATTCCCTACGAGGCCTGTGCATTTACTCAATTTTACAAATAGCTGTCACATGCTTCTAAGGTTCGTGCCTAAAGCTCATTTAAAAATGTGTGTGAAAAGAGGACTGTATGTAAACAAGAAGCTGTTCTCCATAACAAATGTCTGGTATTAATCCACTCCCAATGAGAGGAGGAATGGGATGTTTATATTACAATCTGAACCCGATATATTGAAAGGTAAGCTGTGAGCTCATAAACTGAAGTATTGCCTGAAGGTTCCCTAAAAAGAGCCATAATAGGCCCGTGTGCCCAGAAACACTGCACAGAGGTGAATGCAGAGTCTTGGCAGGGGCCCCAAGGCCCCTTGCACCCTACATGGTCCCCCCTGAGTCTCAGGTGAGCACTGAGGGCCTGGAGGCCTCCAGGTGAGCACAGAGCCTTGCAGAGTGGTGCCCACAAGTGGGCACACTGCTCACTACAGCAGGGTGTCCAGTGGGGTCGGCACCATCACCCACAGCAGGTGCCACCTTGGCCAGAGCAGCCACCTGTCCTCCTCTGAGAAGGCTCAGGGCCCCACCTGTGTGGTGAGGGCTCCCATCCAAGGGGTCTGGGAATTAGCAGCTGAGGGAGTGTCCCCCGTCCTCTCTCCACCTCTCCCGGCCTCTCCTCCCCCATCAGCCCAGCCATCGTCCCTGTGCTACAAGCCAGGCCTGGGCACCAAAGGCTGCCAAATGGGCACCCTATCCATCTCCCACTCCACACACTCTCCACCCTGCTTAGGGACCAGGCGCCAGGGGAACTACGCAGGGCTGCTGGCTTTTAGTGGAAAACCACACAGATTCTGTGTGGAACCAGGAGGAGTGGAGATGCTAAGTGGGAGTTTCCAAATCTTTGGTGTCTCCATAACATTGTGGCTCCTCTTGCTGAGCTGAGCCCCCAGGCCTGGTGGATACTCAGTGTACCGGCCCCTGTGTCCCTCAGCTTTTCAATCCCCACACGGTCACAGTGGCTGGGAGCAGCAGGACAGGCCCAGGGAGGGCTGCACAGGAGCAGGTCTAGGACAAGCCAGGTGTCAGGTGCCCCAGGAAGTCAGGAATGAAAGCGCCCCTGCAGACCACGGCAGGCAGCCCCCTTGTTCAGAGGGAAAATGTTCTCAGAGTTCACCTCCCAGGAGAGCTGAGCCCACACACACTCAGCCCCATTTCCCAGGGACCCGCCTGTGGGATGTCCCCCTGGGAGCAGCGATGCTCTGGTCTGAGGTGGAGCCACCAGAAGTCAGGGGGCGGGGCCTCTGTGTGGTCACTTCAGAATAATCTCCCTTCCTCTTGGCATCACCCCAATGGTGCCGCCTCCTTCCTCCCTCAGGCCTGGCTGAGACTGCAGGGTCTGGCTGTCCCAGAGGAAGGAGGTCCCCGCCTGTGTCCACCCTTTCACGGATGACCCTCCCCTGTGGAACCAGTGCTCCCACTACTTCCATCGAGTCTAGACTCTGTTGGGGACAGAGACAGAGATGACCTTGGAGCTCAGAGAGGACAGGACTGCTCACCTGAGACCAGGAGCTCCAGGGGCTCACTGGGGTGTGACAGCAGGAAGGGGAAGGTCCCATTTGAGCTGTAGCACCTGTAGGTGCCCCTGTGCACTGAGGTCACAGGACTCATGGAGAACTCTGCATGGAAGTGGTCAGCTCGGTGCTCTGATCTCAGAGGTAGGGGAGGTTTAGCTGCCCCCACCTTGTAGAGGAGAAAAGTGTCCCTCGGGCTCGGTGACTGACACCGCAGGATTACATTCTCTCCTGAGGTCACCCTGGGGCCTGGCTGCACCGAGAGGGAGGGTGTGTCATGCAGCTGTCCTAGGAAGAGGGAGGAAGGGAGGGTGAGGACTGCTTGCCCGCCATGTTCTGGCCTGAGAGTCAGCAGGCCTCTCTCTGAGGACCCTCCTCTCTGTCTCTGTGTCTCTGAGTCTCCTCTTCTCCCCTCCCACCCCCTGTCTCACTCTGTCTGTCGCTCTCCCTCCCTGGGGCCTGCACTTTCATTCTGGCCTCATCACCTGAGACCCCAGCAGGGCCTGTGCAGAGTCTGGTCCCTGACTGAACCCACTGGCTCCTCACCTGCCACCAGGATGTCCAGGGGCTCACTGGGGGCTGACCACTCCGAAGAGAGGTTGTATCCACCGTAGCATCGGTACCGGCCCCCGTGGGAGCTGCTCACAGCCCCCAGGGGGAAGTGGGCCTGAGAGAGCCCAGTCTGGGGCTGCAGGACAAGGCTCTGGGGGAGGTCCCGTGCCCCCTCCTTGTGCAGAGCGAATCTGTCATAGCCGACATCAGAGCGACACTGGAGGGTCAGGCTCTGTCCAGTGGCCACGATGGGACCCTGCTGGCTCAGGAGGGAGGGCTTCCCAGACTCACCTGGGGAGAGCAGACATGAATTACTGGGGCTGCTCCTCCCATAAACCCCCTCTCATATTCCTGACCCCCAGGTCTCACTGTCTCTCTCTGTGTCTTTATACCAGGAGCACCTGTAGCCCCCTCACTCTCTCACACGGGGCTCCTGTCACAATAAAGATGCCAATAATGTGTCTGGTACTTCAATCCATGGATGAGACAATAATGGGACTCACCTGGGACCAGCAGCTCCAAGGCATCACTGGGGAGTGACCACACATAGGGTCTGTCCCGGTAGCTGCCAAAGCATCTGAACGTCCACCTGTGACTGGGGATCACGGGGCCCACAGAGAACAGGGCCTGGAACTGCCCACTGGGGTGTGGCTGTGAGTCCAGGGTCCCGGAGAGCCCACGTTCTCCTTCGTTAAGCAGAATAAACCTGTTAAATTCCTTCCGTGTGCCACACTGGAGGGTCACGTTCCCTCCTGAGGTCACGACAGGGCTGGGCAGGGCTGAGAGGCTGGGCTTGCTGGAGGATTCTAGGAGAGGAGGGGGCATCGTGTTAAATGGGCTCACACCTCCCTCATGTCCCCCAGGCCTGGGCTGTGAGAGGGGGACACCCTGAGAGCAGCCCCCCTTCCTGAGGGAAGAGCCTGAGGCTGGGACCCCTGAGTGTCCTCTCACCTGTCATAATCAGCACCAGGGGGTCACTGCGCTCTGACCAGCCATCAGGGCTGTGATAGTAACAGTGATATCTCCCTGCATCATGGTCTGTCATGCGTGTGATGGAGAACTTGGCCCTGTCCCTGGGCTTCTGCGGCTCCTTTCTTTTCCATATTGATGGGCTTCCCTCTTTCTCCAGACGGTACTCCTCAGCCCCTGGAGTCCCCTGACACCAGATGGTTACGGGACTCCCACAGGGGATCATAGGGCCTAGGTCAGCCCTGAGGGTGGGCTTGGGGAGGGTCCCTGGAAGGAAGCCAGTATCAGGGTCACAAGACATTCTCACCCTCAGTCCCCAGCTTTCTGTCCAGATGCCCCCCATCTGTCAGGCCAGAACTATTCTCCTCCATCCCCAGCTGCTCATGGGGTGGACCCTTGTCCCCAGGGAGGAGTGGGACCTGGGACACCTGGGGACAGACTCACCTGCCTGCACTGGGGTCCTCAGGCCCACACTCAGCCCTGGAAGAGAGTCCCTGTGAGAGATTTGCCTTGAACCCTGAGCAGCACCCTCTTCCCCATGAGCCTCCTGAGTCCTGGGGTCCTGACAGACCAGGGCTCCCCTCCCCCTCCCATCTCACCGAGGCAGAGCAGGGCCACAAGGGTGGTGATCATGGTGTCTCCTCGCTCCTGTCAGGGGTGTGCAAGTGGAGAAGGTGATGCCCTCTGGGCAGACATAGAGGGTGTGGGCTCAGGGGGACTGGCCCTTCCTCTCTCGTGGTTGTCACGTCAACAGCCCACAGGCGAGGGCACAGCCTCTCTCCAGCAGCCTGGCTCTCATTTTCATGGCGAAGCAGGAAATACACCCGGACTCTCCCTCCTGAGACGCCCCTTGCAGGTGAGGTGACCCAGGGCAGGTCCTTCCCTGTCAGAGCCTTCCCCATGGGGTCTCCTTCCTCCTCCGCCCGTCCATCAGCACCTCCCTGGGGTCCTCCCCATGGACAGTGCCACCGGGGCCCTGGAGACGCTTCAGGAAGACGTGGGTCCCTGTGGCCTGCAGAGCTCAGATCAGCAGGGACACGCTCACCCTCCAACTGTGCAGCTCAGGGCGATGTCCCTGTGACAATGAGCACAGAGGGAAATAAGGGAGGGAACCAGGTCTCTTCTGTGGCCCCAGAGTGTAGCTTTCTCTCTATCACACCCCCTCCATGGACTTCTCCTTTTTCTTGCAATGGCATACGCCGCAGTTTCTTGGAAATAAGATATGGCTCATTCCTGCCTCCTCAGTGATCCTTGTTCCTTAAGCTGAGCTTTCCCCTCATCCTGTCCTCCTCTCTTCAGCTTTAGGGGTGAGTGAGGGGTCTAGTGCTCTGATGTTGGGGACAGAGCTCATATTTACATATTTCACTATCATTCATAGTCTGTGTGACCTTGAGCAGTACCAGCCGATCTCTGCACGTTGGGTTCCCGGTGTGAAGCATGTGGGCATGAAGCCAAATTCTCAGAGTGTTGTGGGATCTGTGGTGTCTGGGATGTGGGACGAATCAACCCTTGGTAATTCCCAGACCTGACTGAGATGTGTGGGATGAGAAACAAGGGGACCAATGTATCTCACTTCACAGTCAAAATGAGGGGTGGGTGTGTCCCCTCCAGAGCCCTCATCTGTTCCTAATGCTGAGAAATATTCTATTGCTAATATTTCTAAAAGATGCAGCCACCCTCAGTGCAGAGGAAGTGAAATGAGAGTTCCTCCAACAGAGAGGGAACCACAACAAATAAAAAGGATCAAAGAGGAGTGGCCACTGGTAACCACAAGTGGTCATCTGTGGGGAGTTCTCCACCTCCCTGTGGAGTGGAGAGGGACCGCAGGGTCGTCACCAGCAGGGAGGGGATCTGGAATAAGGCGATAGTTGGGTGGCCCCATTGCTCACGCTTGAGGATGAGCATTGAGGCATCTCTATGCACTGACCCAGCCCAGGTCAGCACTGAGCCGAGTGTGTGTGTGTGTGTGCGTGTGTGTGTGTGTGTGTGTGTGTGTGCGTGTGTGTGTGTGTGTGTGTGTGTGTGTGAGTGTGTGCGTGTGTGTGTGCGTGTGTGTGTAACAGATTCAATCCAGCCTCGTCCAACAGGAGCGTCTGTCCAGGTGAGAGTGTGAGGCTCACATTGGAGCCATCCCTGCTGGGCGCATCACAGTCACAAGCTGAGTTTGGGAGAGTGGATGCTGCAACTCTCCATCCCCTTCCGAGTCCAACATCAGGTGAGCCCTGGGGGCAACTCTCTGTGGAGAATCAGGTGTGAGCACCTACAAGGAATGGATGTCAACAAGTACTCTAATTATGAAAAATAACGCTAAGAAAGGCTGCCTGCAGAGTCTTCAATGCAGGTAATCACATGTGAGACAACAGAACACTAGCAATATAAGAAACTCGTTTTAATCAAAGATTGTTGAACTGTCAGAAACAACGAAGGTGAAAATTGAATTACTGGAAGAACCCCAGGGCTTATATGATAAAAGTGTAGAGAATTATGGAAAGACATTACTTAAACATCATAGCGGTATAAAGGAATAAAAATAAAAACATAATTGATTTAACACTCGCAAAATATTTTTTTTCACCCAGGAGAAGATACAGCTGAAAATACAATAACGAAATTGGAAGACAACATTGAGGAAATCCTATATAATAAAAGGCTAATATACAAAAACTTGTCCCCTCAACCTGGTGTTCAACCAGGTGGTGGGGACATGCCAGCCAATTTCCCATGGCCCCTCTCCCCCCCCGTCCCCCCCCCCCCGCCGGTCCTACCGCCAATCACCCCTGATCAGCTCAGGAGTGGGGCCAGACTGCCACCCTCCCAGATGCCACCCCCAGCCAGCCCACCCGATCAGTCCCAATAGGGGCAGGATGGCTGGACCCCACCCATGCATGAATTCATGCACCAGGCCTCTAGTTTTGTAGAATGCAATACAAAGAGACTGCAATTGAACACTTTAGATGCGTGGGAATAGAGAGTTCTGGTCAAGATGGTTGTGTAAGTAAGCATAGTAATTGGAACCTCCACAACCACATCAAATTACAGCTAAACTACAGAACACCCGTCATTCAGAATGGCCTGAAATCTAGCCCAACAGAAGTTTAAAACTGAGTACATACAGAAGCCACATAGAGACTGATAGAGACGTGGGGAGGAAAATGGGCTGGTCCCATACTCATGTGTGGTGATTGAACATGGAGAAGGGGAGACTTGGTTGTGAAGGTCCTCCCTCAGTGTGAGGGGTCCCAGACCAACACCAGAAGCCCCAGCCCAGGGTTCCAGTGCTGGGAAGAGAAGCCCCCATGACTTTTGGTTGTAAAACCCTGCGATGATTGTGGTTGAGTGAGACAGAGGGTTTCTGGAGTCCCAGGAGTTCCTCTTAAAGGGACTATGAAGACATTTATTTGGACCCTCTTGCCCTGAAGCTCTCCAGGACCTATGCTGCAGCTTGAAAGGCACCAGGGACATACAGGGAGGACTTAATTATCGTCAGGACTGAAGCTGAGGGGGCAGTTCCCTCCCAGACAGAAGTGCTGGCAGATGTACAGGAATGGAAAGAGAAGGGCCATGTGTGTGGTTTCAGGAGGAATGAGGTGAGGATGACATTGGCTACAGGCCTAGGGGCCAGTGGGCGGCTATTTTTCAGAGAAGCAGAGAGAACACACAGTGTCAGGTGCATGAAGATGCACATGAAACCTGTGTCTTCATAGTTCGTGTCAAGTGGAGGAAACAGATGAGAACTGACTTTATTGTACACCAGCTCTCCTTTACAAATTAAAAAAGGCCAACGGATATGGTAAAAGTTCACTGAAGGGGTGAATTGTGAGTGAAGAAGTTTATAAGCATCCAAATTATTATATGAAGGGGCAAAGGTAAAAGGACCAGAGGGGAGAAATCTAAGAAAATGAGGAGACAGTGGTCAGGACAGAAAGGGCCACAGTTCAAGGGCAGAAGGTCCAGACCTTGTCTGTGCACTTGACTGATGATTCCTCCATCTGCAGGGAGCCACAGATAGGTCCCCCAGCATATGTCCTATGTTACCTTCCAGAACCTTCTGGGCACATGAGATTCATTCCCAAGGCTCCCCCTCTCTGAACGGGGCATTGTTCCTTCTGTGATCACGTCCTGGCTGCATGCTGGGTCTGTTTCTGGCTGTTTCAAGACCAAAATGGTAGCACCCCGAGAACCACCAGGACCAATCCAGCCACGCCCATCCGGATGGAATTCTCCAAGGTGTAGTCTTGGGCCTGGGAGGCTGGGAATTGTGGGCAAAGCGGTCACAGAGGTCACCACAAGACAAACTCACCCAGGACCCTGGATGTCCACTAGGGCACCCGCTCCCCTTGATAGGACACGACTGTCTTTGCTGAGCCCCATAACTGAAGAGTGTCTCCTACTTGGGGTGTCTCCATTCTTGGGGTCTGAGTTCTTCTGTGAGGGGCTGAGGGTGTCAGCTGCTCCTGAGAACCAGAAAGGAGTGGGGCTGTGTGAGGAGTTGATGCCACTCAAGCCCAGCGTCCCCATAACTCTCCCCTTTCTCATGACCTAACTGCTACCAGTCCCTCCACGAACCCATTGTCTGCTGGAGAAGGGTCCTGTCTGCTTTCATGGATTCTTCCTTGAGTCACTTTGGAGCGCAAATTAGCTTTGTCTCGAGAATTCAGGACTGGGGAGACATATGGTCTCTCATTGCAGAAAACAATGAGTTATTTCAATCTCTCTGCTCATTGTGGGATTCTGAGCCATGGAAGCTGCCTCATTGGTTATAAGAGCTTATATTGAAACAAAAGCTGAGAACCAAGTATCTATGGGTTGGTCTCAGATATACAGACATGCATTTATGTAGACCCTGAGCAATTCTTGAGCTAAGGGTGGGTTCAGTTTTATGAATACAACTGGTAAATGCATCTGAAGAAAAAAAATACACAGCACCTTTGAAGCATCTTTTGTAAGACATTTCCAGTAGAGTTACCTCTTTTAAGTCCTAAATGTTTGAACCTTAAATGTATATGTGTAAGTAACTATTGCATAAAGCTCTCATAACAAAAGTAATAATAGAGAGGTGTGTGCTAAATATGCCAGAGGTTATAATGCTAAGCGAAATAAGCCAGTGACAGAAAGACAGATATCATGTGATCTCACTTATATGTGGAATCTAATGAACAAAATAAAGTGAAAAATAAAGAATGGAACCAGAGGCATGGAAACATGAAACAGACTGATGGATCTCAGAGGGATGGGGGAGGAGGTGGGAAGAGATTAACCAATGAATTTACATGCATATACGCATGACCCATGGACACAGAGAATGGTGTGGTGAGGGCCAAGGAAGAACAGGAAGGGAACCAGGTAGAGAAGGGTTAAGGAAGAAAAAAAAGGGGGTGGGCATCTGTAATACTCTCGACAATAAAGATTTTCTTTTTTTAATGTAGAGAGCAGCCATGAATTTCACACAGAGTCTGGGCAGGATCCCCCTAGTTCCTCATGAGCTGCCCATGGTCCCCCCTGAGTCTCATGTGAGCACTGAGGGCCTGGAGGCCTCCAGGGGGCACAGGGCATGCAGAGTGGTACCCACAAGAGGGGACACTTCTCACTATAGCAGTGTCCAGTGGAATCATGCTCTGGGCGTGGTCCCGTCCCCCCTCCTTGTGCAGAGCGAATCTGTCATAGCCGACATCAGAGCCACACTGGAGGGTCAGCTTCTGTCCAGAGGCCACGATGGGGCCCTGCTGGCTCAGGAGGGAGGGCTTCCCAGACTCACCTGGGGAGACCAGAAGTGAATTACAGGGGCTGCTCCTCCCATAACCCCTTGTCCTGTCCTGGCCCCCAGGTCTCACTGTTTCTCTCTGTGTCTCTGGCCCTGAAGTCCCTGTGCTCCCTCACCGCACCCTCTCACATGGGGCTCCCCTCACAGCAAAGATGCAAATAAAGTTCATGGTCCCTCAATCTATGGATGAGACAATAAGAGGACTCACCAGAGACCAGGAGCTCTAGGGGCTCACTGGGGTGTGACCACACATGGGGTCTGTTCCTGTAACAGCCACAGCATCTGAACATCCACCTGTTACTGGAGGTCACTGGGCCCACAGGGAACAGGGCCTGGGACCCGCCCACTGAAGTGTGGCTCTAAGTCCTGGGTCCAGGAGAGCCTGTGATCTCCTTCCTTAGTCAGAATTATCATGTCAGATCTCTGCCATGAACCACACTGGAGGGTCACGTTCCCTCCTGAGGTCATGACAGGGCCGGGCAGGGCTGAGAGGCTGGGTTTGCTGTAGAATCCTAGGAGAGGAGGAGGCAGCGTGTTAAATGGGCTCACACCTCCCTCATCTCCCCCATGGCTGAGCTGTGAGAGGGGAGACACCCTGAGAGCAGACCCCCTTCCTGAGGGCAGACCCTGAAGCTGGGACCCCTGAGTGTCCTCTCACCTGTCGTCACCACCAGCTCCATGGGGTCACTGCGCTCTGACCAGCCATCAGGGCTGAGATAGTAACAGTGAAATATCCCTGCATCATGCTCTGTCATGCTTGTGATGGAGAACTTGGCCTTGTTCCCTGGCCTGTGAGACACAGAAAGGGATGGCTTACTGTATGTCCCAGGGCACTGGGCTTCCCTCCTTATCCAGACGATACTCCTCAGCCCCTGGGGTCCCCCGACACCAGATGGTCACTGGGCTCTCCCAGGGGATCACAGAGCCTGGCTCAGCCCAGAGGGTAGGTTTTGGGAGGGGGCCCTGGAAGGAAACCAGAGGCTGGGTGAGAAGGCATTACCCACCCCCACATTTCTTAGGTGCCCCACATCCGTTAACCCAGAACCACTGCTCCCCATCCCCAGATGCACAGGCTCTATCCCCTTGTCCCCAGTGAGAGGGACCTGGGACACCTGGGACTATCTCACCTGCTGTGACTTGGTTCTGGAGCTCCACACTCAGCCCTGGAAGAGAGTCCCTGTGAGAGATTTGCCCCTCAATCCTGAGCAGCCCCCTCCTCCCCAAGAGCCTCCTGAGTCTTGGGGATCCTGATGGAGCAGGGTTCCCCTCTCCCTTGAAATCTCACCAATGGAAAGCACAGCGATGAGGGTGGTGGTCATGGTGTCTCCTTGGTCGTGTGTGGGGTGTGTCGACAGAGACGATGGTCCCGTCTGGGAAGACACAGAGGGTGGGACACTGGGAGGGTGGCTCTCCCTCTCTCGTGGTGGCCACGTCAGCAGCCCCCAGGAAGGGGGACAACATCCCCCTGGAAGCTTGGCTGTTGTTTCCATGGCGAAGCAGGAAATAGACCGGGAGCCTCCTGAGAGGCCCCTGGCAGGTGAGGTGAAGGAGGGCTCATCCTTCCCTGTCAGAGCCTCCCCCACGGGGTCTCCTTCCTCCTCAGCCCGTCCATCAGCACCTCCCTGCGGTCCTCACCATGGACAGTGTCACCGGGGCCCTGGAGACGCTTCAGGAAGACATGGGGCCCTGTGGCTGCAGAGCTCAGATCAACAGGGACACACTCACCCTCTCCCTCTGCAGCTCAGGGCGATGTCCCTGTGACAGTGAGCACAGAGGGGAATGCAGGGAAATAAGGGAAGGAAACACGTCACTTCTCCTGGCCCCAGAGTGTGGGCTTTCTGTGTCTCATGAGCTCCATCATGACCTTTTTCTTGCCACAGCAGCCACCCTCTCCTTCCTGGAAGAAAGATTATGACTCACTCCTGCCTCCTCAGGGCCTTGATCCTGCGACAGAGCTGTGCCCCATCCTGCGATCCTGGCCTCCGGTTCTCAGCTTCCTTGACAGTGAGTGGTCAGTAGGGTTGGTGACAACGTTCATTCTTATGTAAATTCTCCTCCATCATCCATGGCCCTTGTGCTCCTGAGCAGTAACGTTCAATCTCTGAGCCTCAGTTTCCCCATCTGCAACATGTTGTTATGACCCCAACTCCTCAGAGTGGTTGTGGGTTCAGTGGTGCCTGGGCCATGGGAGGGGTCCATCCTTGTTGGTTCCCAGATCGGACGGAGACGGGTGGGTGGACACATGAGAGAATCAAGGTATCTGACTCCACAGTCAACGTGGACAATGGATGTGCCCACCCAAGGGCCGCCATCTGCTCTCGATGCTGAGAAATGCTACTTATAATATTTCTGAAATATGTAACACACTCTGTGCAGAAAAAAAAAAAGAAGTAAAAGTTCCGAATAGGAGAACCATCTACAGCCAAGAACACTGGCTGAAGCTGAGTGGCCTCTGATGCCTGGGACTAGCATGGAGTCGTCAGAGGGGAAGGTCCCACCTCTGTGTGGTTAGAAAAGATTCTGCAGGTGTTCACATGCAGGGAGAAGATTTGGAACAGGGAGAAAGTTGGAAATAGGGTTGGCTGCTCTAAATGCTTTGGCAATGGGCACAGGGATATCTCTACCCATTGACCCAGCCCGGGGTCAGCACTGAGCCACATCCCCAGTGAGTGTGAAACAGATTCAATCATCCAGTCTAGTCCAACATGGGCTTCCGTCCAAGGGTGAGTGTGACGCTCATACTGTAGCCGACCCTGCCAGACACTACAGTCAGATGCTAAGTGTGAGAGAGTGGACTCCGTGGGGCAGAACACTGCGCCCCTTTCAGGTCTGAATGTCAGGACAGCCTTGGGAAAACTCTTTGTGGACACTCAGGCGTGTGGGAGGTGAATGGCCAACAGGAATGGACATCAAAGAGGAACTCAAAAAATAACACATAGTGGTATGAAGGACTGTCCGCAGAGTCATGAAGGGGATTATCACTTCTGAGAAAACGCTAACAAAGTATAAAGCACATTTTGATTTAAGCACATTTAAATGGGATAAAATGAAGAAGGAAATTGGATTCTTGGAACAACAACAAAAAAGGTCATTCTAGAAAAGAATATAGAATTATAGAAATAAATTAGGTAAATACCTTAGAGGTAAAAATAAAGTAAAAATGTGATTTAACCACCCTTAAAATATTTTGTCCAACAAGGAGAAGATACAGCTGAAGATACAATTAGGAAACTGGAGGACAGCATTGAGGAAATTTTGGGGGAAACAATAGAGAGAGGCTGGAATTAAAAAATTAAGGTACATGGAGAGCAGAAAGAGATAAAGAACAATGGATATTGTGAGATTCTGGAGAAATGAGGTGAGGATGACATTGGCTATAGACCTAGAGACCAGTGGGTGGGTATTTTGCAGAGAAGCGGAAAGAACGCACAGGGCCAGGTGCATGAATATGCAAATGAAATGTGTGTCTTCATATTTCATATCAAGTGGAGGCAATAGAGGAGAGCTGACTTTACTGCATACCAACTATCTATATATACAAAAGGCTAATATGCTAAGTGTCTGACCATCCTGGTAGTGACCTAATGTAGCAATGCCAGCTTCCTCTTCCTAGTGACTAGCCTCCTTAGAGTTTCTTCAGCCCAGGAACATGACTCTCTTCATAGCCAGATGGAAACATTTCACACTGTAACCAAAAGTCTGTGAAGCGTTTTCACATGCCTCGTCTCATTTGATCTTCACAGAAGTCCTGGAGTAGATAGATAGGAGACTCAATGGAATCCTATTTTCTTTTCATTAGCCAGAAATGGAGATTTAGAAAGCTTAGAAATGGACCCAACTGAAAAGAAGTAAGAAATGGTGGACCTTGAAAATGACTTCAGCTTTTCTCACTAAGCAGAATATAGTCAAACACGGCTGCAGTTAAATATTTTACCCTTTGTTCTCCCTGCATGATCTACAATAATACTGTGCTTCGTGTTGATATTTACTGCTGTGCTGCTTACAATTACCTGAAAGAGAAGTTGGGGTGCTTCACTGGGCTGAAAAAAGTTTAGCTACATCAGGAAGCAGGTCTAATTAAACAAGTTTATTCTCTATCTATAAAAGGCTAAGTTGACTCGTGCATGCACGATACATATAAAGCTCTTGCTGGCACCAATTGCACACGTGGGTTTCCATCTGTCATTGTGGATCATGAATTTGGTTGACACTTCTATTATCGAGAAAAGAATAGCGATATTAAAATATTTATTCTAATTTATTTCCTTTCAACGTGCATGAATTTGTGCACTGGGCCACTAGTCCTTTAATAAATAAAAAAAGGCCAATAGATATGGTAAACGTACATTGAAGAAATTGTGAGTGAAGAATTTTCTACTCACACAAATTATTATGTTAAGGAGCCAAGGTGGAAGCATCAGGGGGGAGGAATACTAAGGATGAGGAGACTAAGGCATGTCTGACCAGATTGAACTCACACCTCACCTGTTAAACCCACAGGTCAGGCTGTGTCTTCAGGAGGCTTGAGGAGGGTTCCAGAGGTAGACATTCAACCATGATCTTTCTGGAAGTCTGGCAGTCGACCAGAGAAGTTACAGCACGAGGTTAGAGCAAAACCTTGAGAAGAGACGCATTAAAAATAATGTGAAGAACACTTCCTTTGGAACCAACGCCAATCTGGAACCATTCCTGAGATGGTGAACCCCAACTCTGAAATCTCCCCCACATCCCTATGCTGGGCTTCATCCCAATTCATATTTTAGGGCCACTGTGGGTGAGAAACTCTCATGGACCCAGTTTACATTCCAAATTGCAAATCACGAACTATTGGCCATGGGTGTTCTGCTGACCCAGTTTCACACCTGGAAAGACTTCCTGTGGGATTGGCCTCAGGTGGGGCTGATGAGGCAGGTGAGGCCACGTGTGTGGAAACACAATGCTCACATGGGACGTGTTTGCTGCACATGATCAGAAACCCCATTGTGGTAGATGTGGCCACTCACCAAATTGTGTGGAAAACAGTGATGGTTATGGAAGAGAAATGCACTGCCCACCAGCTGTGAAGTTACCAGACAGGGGCCAGGCTGGGGGCAGGTCTGCCGGGAACCTTCCTGTAGTGTGTGGGTTCTTGACTTCGTATAGGGACGATTTCACATCCTGAGTGCAGATGGTTTTGAGAGTACGTTTATTAAAGCTATGGGCAGTGAGACAAAAGAATGGCTTAAGGTAGAAGAGGACACAGGAGAGAGAACGTCAGAAAAAAAAGGAGCCTTGGAGACAGGATGAAGGGTAAGCCCGGCATGGGCTGCTGCTGCCTGCTGCCCGCCTGGGCGCACGTCTCCTGGGGTCCCTTGGAGTTTAGGCAGAGAAACAGTGTGGGTGCACTGTAGTGAGAGTGCCATGGCTCCTTAGTCTTGAGGCTTTTTATCTCAATGTGGCTCCCTCTAGACTAGAGTGCACCCTTACCCCATTCTGGGCATGATGTTATTTCTTCCTACATTGTAATGGTCTCTATGAGACTTGCCAGCAGGGGAGCAGCGGGGATTGGCACCTCGTCCTGGGCTCACCCCCTGGTCTTGTTTCCAAGGCCCTCTTTTTCTCTGGCTTCCCAGGGAGCTAACAGCAGCCCAGCACAGGGTCACTTCTTTCCTAAAACATTTCTAGAGAGCAAAAGCAGATCCTAGGCTCTCCTGTTGCTTCTTACCTTCAGTGCTTCCTCTGTCTCACTGTCCCCAGCTGTAACAAACATGCTCTCAATATCCCCTGAATTTGTGCTGTGAAATCTTTCCAACAGAAAGTGAAGAACCCAGGCACTACAGGCCGGCCTGAGGAGACCCGCTCTGAGCCAGACTCTGACCAGTGACAATATGGGTGCTTGATGTTGGCGATGAAGGGGACACATCTAACAGAGATAATGGCAAATTCCAAAAATCAGTGTTTTTCAAATTAAGTTTATTGGCATGCCTTCAGTGAATAACAGGACATAGGTTTCAAGGGTGCACGTCTGTAACACGCCGTCTGTGTGTTGCACTGTGTTTTGGACAATGGGGGTTTCAGAGGAAGCACAGAACAGATGACCCCTTCAAACAACCAAGTTTTGATTCCAAGAGAGGAGATTTCTGCAGAAAGCACACAGCTGGCCTTGGAGGGCAGGTGAGGGGCGTGTGGAGTCCAGAGAGGGCATTAGGACTTCCTGAGGGTTCATCTCTTGCAGGATGGATTGTGCACCTTTTAGACTGATTTCAATAGATGGCATGCTTTGGACTCAGGAGATGGGGACTCCATACAGACATGAAGGTCCATGTAAATAGAAATAAAGGAAAACATATTCCATGCAAGTGTAGGGAGGTGTGGACCTGTATCTGCCACATGGGATAAATGCTAATTTCACCAAAATGGGGAGAGTCAGGAACCAGTCACAGGCCTCACAGTGGTCAGGAGGGAAAGGGGCCCAGTTCAAGGGCAGAAGGTCCTGACCTTGTCCCTGCACATGAGCAATGACTCCTCCACCTGCAAGGAGCCACAGACAGGTACCTCAGCACATGTCCCACATTATCTTCCAGAATCTTCAGATTCACTCCCAAGACTCCCCGTCTCTGAACGGCACATTGTTCCCTCCACATTCACATTATGGCTGCATCCTGGGTCCTTCTGTGGTTGTTTCAAGCCTGATAGAGCAGCACCCCAAGCGCCACCAGGACCAATCCAGCCACGCCCAACCGGATGGAATTCTCCACGGTGTAGTCTTGGGGGTGGGAGGCTGGGAATTGTGGGCAAAGAGGTCACAGAGATCAGGGCAGGACAAACTCACCCAGGACCCTGGATGTCCACCCAGGGCACCCATCTCCCCTTGACAGGACATGACCCTCTGTGCTGAGCCCATTACAGAGAGTGTCTCCTACTCACCACTCATGGGGTCTGAGTTGTTCTGTGAGGGGCTGATGGTGTCGGCTGCTCCTGAGAACCAGAAAGGAGTGGGGCTGTGTGAAGAGTTGATGACACTCAAGCCCTGGGTCCCCATAACTCTCCCCTTTCTCATGACCTAACTGCTACCAGTCTCCCCATGAAGCCTTTCTCTGCTGGAGAAAGGTCCTGCCTACTTTCATGGATTCTTTCTGTCTCCTTGGGCCTTTTGAGTTTAGACTTTGCTTCTGAGTCACGTTGAAACACAATTTGTTTTCGCCTTGATAATTACAGATTGGGAATAAATATGGTCTCTCATGGCAGAAAAGAATGGGTTACTTCAATCTCTGTGCCTATTGTGGGATTCTGAGCCATGGAAGCTACCTCATCTGGGTATAAAAGCTTATATGTATGCAACCGCTAAGGACCCAGGATCCATGGGTTGATCTCAAATATACAGACATGCGTTTATGTAGAACTTGAGCAATTCTTCAGCTATGTGTGGGGGCAATTTTATGAATAAATCTGAAAAAAAAAATGGCTCTGAAGTAAAAAACCAAAACACAAACACAACACCCCGGAAGCATCTTTGGAAATTCGAGTTTAATTACCGCTTTTAGTTCCTAAATGTTTGTAACTAAAATTTAATTGTGTAAGTAACTGTTGCTGAAAAGCTCTCAGAACAAAAGCAACAACATGCTGAAGATTATTATGCTAAGCGAAATGAGCCAGTGAAGAACTACAAATATCACCTGATCTCACACATATGTGGAATCTGACCAACAAAATAAAGTGATGGGTAAAATAGAACCAGAGGCATGGGAACACAGAACAGACTGAGGGCTCTCAGAGGTAAAGTGGAGAGGGTGGGAAGAGATTAACCAAAGAACTTGTATGCATACATGCATAACAATGGACACAGAGAATATAGTGCGGTGAGGGCCTGGGAAGGGCAGCGAGGGAGTCAGCTGGAAGAGGGTGATAAAGGGGTAAAAAGGGGAGGAGAGACATCTGTAATACTCTCAACAATAAAGATGTAAAATGCAGAGAGCAGCCATGAATTGCACAGAGTCTGAACAGGAAGCCCCTAGTTCCTCATGAGGTGTTCATGGTCCCCCTGAGTCTCAGGTGAGCACAGGGCCTTGCAGAGTGGTGCCCACAGGTGGGCACACTTCTCACTATAGCTAGGTGTCAGGGACAGCACCGTCCCTCACAGCAGGTCCCACCTTGGCCAGAGCAGCCACCTGTCCTGCTCTGAGAAGGCTCAGGGCCCCCACCTGTGTGGTGAGGGTTTCCATCCAAGGGCCTCTGGAAATGAGCAGCCGAGGGAGTGTCCCCTGTCCTCTCCCGGCCTCTCCTCCCCCATCAGCCCAGCCATTGTCCCTGTGCTACAAGCCAGGCCTGGGCGCCCTCTCTTTCTGCCACTCCACACACCCTCCAAACTGCTTGGAGACCCAGGCTCCATGCCAACTATAGAGGGCTGCTGGATTTTACTGAAAACCCCACAGATTCTGTGTGCAACCAGGAGGAGCTGAGATGCTAAGTGAGAGGATCTCTGGTCGAACATCTCTACAGCCCCTCCCTCCCTTTTAGCCCATAATTCTTCTGGCGACAGAACTCTGAGCTGACAGCTCAGCAGACAGGGTCAGGGGGCCCTCACCTGAGACCAGGAACTCCAGAGGCTCACTAGGGAGTGACAGCAGGAAGGGGGCGGAGCTGCGTGAGCTGTAGCACCTGTAGGTGCCCGCGTGGGCTGAGGTCACAGGACTCATGGAGAACTCTGCCTGGAACGGCTGAGCTCGGTGCTTTGATGTAAGATGCAGGGGGGAATCAGCTGCCCCCTCCTTGGACAGAAAGAAAGTGTCCCTCGGACTCTGTGACTGACACAGCAGGGTCACGTTCACTCCTGAGGCCACTCTGGATCCTGAATGCACCACCACTGAGAGGGAGGGTTTGTCATGCAGGTATCCTAGAGAGAGGGAGGGAGGGTGAGGGCTGCCTACCCACCTTGTTCCAACCAGAGAGTCACCAGGCCTCTCTCTGAGGACCCTCCTCTCTGTCTGTCTCTGTGTCTCTGAGTCTCCCCCTCTTCCCTCACACCACTTGCCTCTCACTGTCTCTCTCCCTCCCTGGGGCCTGCACTTTCATTCTGGCCTCACCACCTGAGACCCCAGTAGGGCCTATGCAGAGTCTGGTCCCTGACTGAGCCCACGGGCTCCTCACCTGCCACCATGATGTCCAGGGGGTCACTGGGTGCCGACCATTCAGAGGAGAGGTTGTATCCACCGTAGCATCTGTACCGGCCCCCGTGGGAGCTGCTCACAGCGCCCAGGGGGAAGTGGGCCTGAGAGAGCCCAGTCTGGGGCTGCAGGACAAGGCTCTGGGGGAGGTCCCATGCGCCCTCCTTGTGCAGAGCGAATCTGTCATAGCTGACATCAGAGCGACACTGGAGGGTCAGGTTCTGTCCAGAGGCCACGATGGGGCCCTGCTGGCTCAGGAGGGAGGGCTTCCCAGACTCACCTGGGGAGACCAGACGTGAATTACAGGGGCTGCTCCTCCCATAACCCCTTCTCCTGGCCTGGCCCCCAGGTCTTACTGTCTCTCTCTGTGTCTCTGGTGCAGGAGCCCCTGTGCTCCCCTCACCCCACCCCCTCACATGGGGCTCCCCTCACAACAAAGATCCCAATAATGTTGCTGATGCCTCAATCCAAGGATGGGACAATAATGGAACTCACCTGACACCAGGAGCTCCAGGGGGTCACTGGGGTGTGACCACACCTGGGGCCTGTTCCTGTAGCAGCCATAGCATCTGAACATCCACCTGTGAATGGGGGTCACGGGGCCCACAATGAACAGGGCCTGGGACTGCTCACTGGGCTGTGGCTGTGAGTCCAGGGTCCAGGAGAGATTGTGATCTCCTTCCTCCATCAGAAGGAACCTGTCAAATCCCTGCCCTGAGCCACACTGGAGGGTCACGTTCCCTCCTGAGGTCACGACAGGGCTGGGCAGGGCTGAGAGGCTGGGTTTGCTGTAGAATACTAGGAGAGGAGGATGCAGCTGGTTAAATGGTCTCACACCTCCCTCACGTTCCCCAGGGCTGGGCTGTGAGAGGGAGACACCCTGAGAGCAGACCCCCTTCCTGAGAGCAGAGCCTGAGGCTGGGACCCCTGAGTGTCCTCTCACCTGTGGTCACCACCAGCTCCAGGGGGTCACTGCGCTCTGACCAGCCATCAGGGCTGTGATAGTAACAGCGATATCTCCCTGCATCGTGGTCTGTCATGTGTGTGATGGAGAATTTGGCCTTGTCCCCGGGCTTCTGTGGCTTCTCTCTTTTCCATGGTGCTGTGCTTCCCTCTTTCTCCAGACGGTACTCCTCAGCCCCAGGGGTCCCCTCACACCAGATGATCACGAGGCTCCCCCAGGGGATCACAGGGTCTGGCTCAGCCCAGATAGTGGGCTTGGGGAGGGTCCCTGGAAAGAAGCCAGTATCAGGGTCACAAGACATTCTCACCCTCAGTCCCCAGCTTTCTGTCCAGATGCCCCCCATCTGTCAGGCCAGAACTGTTCTCCTCCATCCCCAGCTGCTCATGGGGTGGCCCTTAACCCCAGGGAGGAGCGGGACCTGGGACACCTGGGGACAGACTCACCTGCTTGCACTGGGGTCCTGAGGCCCACACTCAGCCCTGGAAGAGAGTCCCTGTGAGAGATTTGCCCTGAACCCTGAGCAGCCCCTCCTCCTCATGAGCCCCCTGAGTCCTGAGGTCCTGACAGACCACGACTCGCCTCCCCACCTAACTCTCACCGAGGCAGAGCACAGCCATGAGGGTGGTGATCATGGTGTCTCCTCGCTCTGGTGAGGAGTGTGCAGATGGAGACGATGATGCCCTCTGGACATACATAGAGGGTGTGAGCACAGGGAGGCGGGCCCTTCCTCTCTCGTGGTTGTCACGTCAGCAGCCCACAGGCGAGGGCACAGCCTCTCTCTAGCAGCCTGGCTCTCATTTTCATGGCGAAGCAGGAAATATACCCGGACTCTCCCTCCTGAGACGCCCCTTGCAGGTGAGGTGGCCCAGGGCAGGTCCTTCCCTGTCAGAGCCTCCCCCTCAGGGTCTCCTTCACGCTCAGCTCATCCATCAGCACCTCCCTGGGGTCCTCCCCATGGACAGTGCCACCCGGGCCCTGGAGAAGCTTCAGGAAGAGTGGGTCCCTGTGGCCTGCAGAGCTCGGATCAGCAGGGACACGCTCACCCTCTCCCTGTGCAGCTCAGGGCCATGTCCCTGTGACAGTGAGCACAGAGGGGAATGCAGGGAAATAAGGGAAGGAAACAGGTTTCCTCTCCTAGTCTAGGGTGTGACTTTCTTTCTACCATAACCGCCCTCATGAACTTTTCTATTTTTATTTCTTTTTAGTGACAGCATCCACCCCACCTTCCTGGCAACAAGCCTGTGAGTCATTCCTGCCTCCTCAGACTCCTTGTTTCTGGGTTACAGTCTCTTCCTCATTCTGTGGTCCTGCCTCCAAGCTTTAGGGGACATTGATTTGGGTTAGAGTGCTGATTTTGACTTAGAACTGACTTTTATTTAAATGCCCATCACCCAATGCCTGTGTAACCTTGAGTGGTGATGGCCTGTCTCTAAGCCTCAGTTTCCCCTTTTTGGAACCTCAGAGTGGTTATGGGTCAGTGGGGCTGGGCTCATGGGAGGGAGACATCCACTTCAGACCAGATGGAGACCTGAGTGGGTGGGCGATGAGGGGATCAAGGGGTCCACAGTCAAGTGCAGGATTGTTGCACCCACTCGAGCCCTTGTCTGCTCTGAAGACCAAATAAAGCTTCTTACAATCTATACTAATAAAAGAGTAATATGCTAATTAGACCAGGAGACCTTCCAGACGTCCTTCCGGACAAAGCCATGGTGGTGGGGCCAAGGCAGAGGTGGTTAGCGGCAATCAGGCTGGCAGGGGAGGGCAGTTGGAGGTGATTAGGCTGGCAGCAGGGGCACTTGAGGGCAAGCAGGCCAGTGGAGGGGCAAGTTGGGGGCAATCAGTCCAGCAGGGGCAGGCAGTTAGGGGTGATCAGGCCAGAACGGGGGTAGTTGGGGTTGATCAGGCCAGCAGACAGAGTGGTTAGGTGTGATCAGGCAGGCAGGCAGGTGAGCAGTTAGGAGCCAGGGGTCCCGGATTGGGAGACCAGGCTGAGGAAAACCCCCCTCCCCCATGCATGAATTTTGTGCACCAAGCCACTAGTAGTTCTATAATTTTAGGAACAGCCAAATGCAGAAAAAGGGAAATGAAAGTTGCCCAAAAGGAGAGGGAACTACAAGGAAAATTGGTGACAAAAGCTGAGTGGTCACCAGTGTCTGAAGCCATTAGCAGGTCATCACAGAGAGGAGATTCCCATCTGTGTGGACACAGAGAGGGACCCCAGGTCCTCACAGGAAGGGAGAGGTCAGGGGCCAGGAGAAGGTCAGAAGCTCTGGTCACCCTTCCCGTGTTTCTGTACATGAACTGGGACATCTCAGCCCACTGCATTGAGCCCATGGTCAGCAGTGAGCACCTCCCTTGTGTGAACACAGAGAGGGACTCCAGGTCCTCACAGGAAGGAAGGGGTCAGGGGCCAGGTGAAGGTTGGAAGCCGTGGTCCCCTGCCCCATGTTTGTGTTCAGGGACTGGACCGAGCCCATGGTCCACAGTGAGAAACCTCCCCTGTGTGGCCTGAAACAGCCCAGGTCCAGCATTGTCAGCCACAGGTGTCTGTCCCATGTGTGCCCCTGAGGCTCCCATTGGACCAGCCCCGAGGGGCAGAACCCTGGGCAGACGCTGAGTCTGAGAGAGTGGCCGGCCTGGGGCGGGGGCAGCTGCCACCATCCCTGCCTCGTCAGCCTGATTCCCAGGACGGCCCCATGAGCAACCTTTGGAAGGTCAGGTGTGTGAGGGGTGAGTTTAAGTGAAAGAAGCCAGTCAGAGAAAGATAAATATCACATGATCTCATTCATTTGTGGATTATAATGAACAACATGAACTGATGAACAAAAACAGATCCAGAGACAGAGAAGCATCGATCCGACCATCAAACCTCAGAGGGAAGGCAGGGGAGGGTGGGGGTAAGGAGGAGAGGTCAACCAAAGGACTTGTATGCATGCATATAGGCCTAACCAATGGACACAGACAACAGGGGGGGGGGGTGAGGGCATGAGTGTGGGGGGGAATAGAAGGGGGTAATGGGGAAATAAGGACACATGTGTAACCCCTGAATCAATAAAGACATTTTTTTTTTAAAGAATGCACAATGGAGTCACCCTGATAATGACAGTGCTATGGACAGCACGCTATTGATGATGGGGACTGTGATAAGCAGTAGAGTCGAGTCAGTAGGGAAATCTGAGAGTAATTTGAGATTAATCTTTGCTTCAATCTCTGGGACGTAAAAGGGAATTCAATTTTTTGACACAAGAAGACTATGGATTCTGTTGTAGAAGAACCTAATGAGTTAGAACTTGGAGAGATGAAACACCCAGTAGAATGAGCACATGAAAAACAATTCAACCCCTCGGGGAAGAGACACAGCTGAAGAGACAATCATGAAAGTGGAGCATAATACTGAGGACATTCCCATAATGCAGCACAGGGGGACCTGAAGTGGGGATGTAAGGGACTTGAGGAGCACAATGAGGAGGGCCAATGTCATATCCCTGGTGCCCGAAGGAAACAAGTGAGTGAGATGTCCACTAACAGCTCCAGAGATAGATCACTGAAAATTTTACGGACGTGTGAAAAGACCAAACAAGTGATAAGGTGCCCACGCTTAAAAATGAAATTCCCGAGAGCTGCAATCTTTATCTTGATCTTTTGTGGGGAAGGAAGGATAGATAAATTTTTAAACGTATATCCTACACCAAATTGTACGCATTAAAAATGGTTGATTTTATGTGAATTTTCTACTCAGGAACAAATCAAGGAGGACTAGCCTGGGTTTCTAAAAGCGCCGTCACCTTACTTTCCAGAGAAAAATCGCAAATCGCCGTAACGACAAGCTCCCCGGCACCAGGCTTCCTCCCAGGAAAAGCCCATACAAGAAGACAGTGGAGGGATACCTCCGTGGAGCCGACTGTTGGTGAGCATTGTGTCCTGAGCCACATTAATTTTAAGGGACAGAGGTGAATGTGTCAGCAGGGGCAAATTCCTGAGTGAGAAGTCGTGTCTCCCTCCTTAAACCCACCAGGTCAGGCTGGGTCTCCATGAGGGAGAACAGGTTTGAGGGGAGAGATTCTTCAACCTCCAGGTGTGGTTTTTTGCTCTTGGGAAGTGTGTGCGCGAGCTCGTGGGGGCACATGTGCACATGTGTGTGGGCACAGGTGCACGTGTGTGTGTGTGTGTGTGTGTGTGTGTGTGTCTGTGTGTGTGTGTGTGTGTAAGTACATAAGCGTTTTGAAGAAACCACCCATGAAGCCTCCTGAACTGATATATTTATGCTAGAGGCTCGATGCACAAAATTCGTGCAATGGTAGGCCTTCGCAGCCCCGACTGCCTCACTGCCCCACCGCCTGCCCACTGGATGTTCTGGAAGGTTCATTCCAGAAGGTCGCTCTGAAAGGTCGTTCTGCCATCTGGCCTAATTAGCATATTAGCTCTTTATTAGATAGGATATGGCAAGAGGAGGACCACTCTGGCCTTAGTTAACAGCTCTCTCCTGACCCTGAGTTGCCCTCTCTCTCTCTCTCAGCAACACGCACGAATAAGATAAACCAGGGCCTTAGCTATAACCGCCATGCTGTGCATTGGAGCCCTGGCATTTGCCAGTCTTGTAGCTGGAAGGTTGTACCTTTTAACCAATCTCTCCCCGTGTCTCCCTCCTTCCTCCGACCGCTCTACTCTTTGTTTCTATCACTTTTACTTTTTTCAGATCCCACAGTGCTCACGTGCGGGCCAATGCTTATTACGTGTACTTACAGTATACACAAGGTGACACAGACTTCCTACTAACTCTGATGTCTACTTAGTAAACTGTACATTTGAACATGTCCATTTCTTAAAAAACATTTTTTATTGATTTCAGAGAGGAAGGGAGAGGGGGAGAGAGAGAGAGAGATAGAAACATCAATGATGAGAGAGAATCTATGATCAGTTGCCTCCTGCACGCTCCAAACTGGCGATAGAGCCCACAACCCGGGCATGAGCCCTGACTGGGAATCAAACCATGACCTCCTGGTTCATAGGTCCATGCTCAACCACTGAGTCACGCCAGTAGCTAATACGTTGGCATCAAATTTTATTGTCTTAATTAGAGAGGTGGGGGGGGGAGAGAGAGAGACATCTATTTGTTGTTTCACTTACTTATGCATTCATTGGCTGATTCTTGTATGTACCCTGACCAGAGATCGAACCTGCAGGCTTGGTGTATTGGGGTGATTCTCTAACCAACTGAGCTACCTGGGCAGGGCCTGGCATCAAATCGTTTTTCGTGTTGTGGTGTTTGTTTAAAGTCTGTAGGATCTGTGATGCTGTCTCATCAGGGAATTAAAGTCTATAGGATCTGTGTCTACTTTTTCCTTGTCTACTGTGGCTAAGATTTATCAGTGTAATTACGGTTTTCAAGAATGAAATTTTTTTACTGTGCTGTTTTTTCTCTATTTTTGTCTGTCCTCACTAGTAGCTACTCATTATCCCATCCCTCATTCTACCTTCATTTAGAATAATTGCCTATTCGTTTTCTAAATCCTTGATGTAATAAATTAGGGCTCGACCTTTTAGGCCTTTCTTTTCTAATATATTCACTCATGCCTCTTATTGTTTTTTATTTCCTAGGCTTGATGCATAATATTTCCATGATCATTAATTGAAAGCATTCGCTCACTTCCTGTCAATAATCAGTTCACACGTTGGTTATTGAGAAGTCTGTTGCTTTGATTCCATAATGTAGAGGGATATTAGTTATCTGTGATGGCAGAATCAGGTGACTCCAAGGGGGTCCTGGAAGCGGCTGAGGGTCCACATCAGATCTCCAGACTGGCGGGGGCACTAAGTGAGTGTCCATGGGGGCACTCCAATGCCCTCAGGGTTCTAGGCAGGCCCTCTCCCTGCACTGTGAGGTCTGGGCTAGTGGATGGGAAGAACAGTGTACACACTGGACTCATCTGGGAGCCCCTCTGATGGGAGGAAAGGGGTGCTGTCCTCTATCTGAGGGCCGAGCAGGTCAGCAGGGCATAGGTTGTATGCAGGGGTGTGTCAGATGCAGCAGCCTGGAGAGGAGGGGAGAGAGAGGGGGATGAAACGTGGTTGGGGGTATCCTAGGGGCCTGGGGAGGATGGGACCCACCTGAGTGTCCTCTTCTGCTTGTCTGCCCTTCTGGTCCAAAACCCCCCCTGAAGGGGAGGAAGGAGAGGTGGCCATTCCCAGCCCAGGTCTTGGTCTTGAGCGGTTCACCTGGGCATATGTCACTCCCTGGGGGCCTTCATCCTGCCCGTTCTGCTGGAGATAGTGAAACAGAACGGCGTCTCCTTGATTCCACAGTAGAAGTCCTTCTGTCAATCATCCTCACGTTGCCAGAGAGATGATTTACAGTTTAAATAGATCAGGTCCCTCTCCTGATGAAATCTGCAGGGTCTTCCCGAGCCTTGGGGCCTCTGGATGCTTCTGTGGTTCTGACTCTCATCCTAACGCGCTCTCTCTTGCTCACTGGGCTCCAGCCTCATGCCCCTCCCTCCTCCTGAAGAAGCAGGCCCTGACTCAGGACCTCTGCACCCGCTCTTTCCCTGTCCCCCCACCATGCACTCTACCCCCTCCTCTTGCTTTATGTTCCTTCACAGCACTTTGCTCTCTGGGACACTGGTTGTTTGCATATTGTCTCCCTCGCCCACAGGTGAGCTCGAGGCGTGTGGAGACAGAGTGGCTCAGGGCTGCACTGTGGCCCCTAAATGGAGCCGGGAAACAGTGAGCCCATCACATCTGCTGGGTGAATGAATGAAGGGGTCCTGGGGACCTGTGGGTGAGTCACTTATTCCTGCTTCTTCCTGAGACCTGGGGCTACACAAGGTCAGGCAGAGGACGAGGGGCCAGCAAAGGGGGCCACGTTGGAGGGGCCATGAGGTCACAAGGAAACCAGGAGGAGTGAGTCACAGCAGGACGACCTGGGGGCCCAGAGGGGAGGTCAGTGTGGACGCTGCTGAGAAGCAGGTGATGTGGGACAGGGAAGGGCCCATTGGATTAAACTGGGCAACAGAAGGTCCTTGGTGGCCTGGACAGCAGCAAGGGTCTCACCTGAGGGTCCAGCTCCACACTCTTCCCAGGCTGCGGGTCCTTCACAGAAGCATCTGCTGGGGCAGAACAGGGGAGGGGGTGTCTCCTGGCAGGTCCCTGAGATCTCAGGGCTGCAGACCCTGCCTGCTCCCAGATGGGCCACTAACCCAGGGTGAGGTGAGGCACCAGGTCACACAGTGTGGGTCTCAGTCCTTCTCACCCTGACCCCCAGCCTCCCAGCCCATCTCCTTCCCGATCATCCCCTGAAATCCCTGTTCCCCCTCCCCCAGGGCAGCTGTCTCTTCCTCTCACAGAGGTGCTCCTCCTGGGTGTCCACAGCTGGGCTGCAGCTGGGGGAGGAGACAGGAGAGTTAGGGGCAGAGCTGGGCCACAGGATGTGGGTGTTTGGGGTCTTTGGGGCAGGGATTACCTGATCTGCAGGCCTCTGTCCTTGCCCTCTGGGTGTGTGGTCCCTGCAGGAGGTTGGACATGAGCCCCTCTCTGGGCTGGTCAAGAGGGACAGTGTTAGCCCTGGGAGATAGGGTCCCTCCCCCTGTGATTGCTGAAAACGAGGAAACCTTAACATACCTTGTGTGTAAGTTTCCTATTTCATGGCATTGACAATAGTGAAAGATTACCATAGATACATACACATGTGCTGACATTGAGTGTTTTCTCTCTACATTTTCTGATTTGAGCTTCTGGAGAAATCCTTTTGCCAGCTGACCTTCTCCATCCACTTGGTTTCCTGTGGCAGGTGCTCTGAGCCCCTCTCCCTCCTGTGACCCAGGTCACCCCGTTCCCTACTCACCTGAGGTCCTGCCTTTGCTCTGACGTCGGTGTCGGAGGAGGAGGAAGAGGAGAAGGGAGAGCAGCAGGACGAGGGCCACCGAGACCCCGATCAGGATCATCATGTACCATTTGGGACCTTGGACATGAGTGACATCATGAATGAGCCAGTGATGCCATTTAAAGAGCACCTACTGTGTGCAAGGCTCATGCTGGGGACTGTCCCTCCTCTCCTCTCACCTCACAGCAGTCATGCACCAGGGATTGCTGACCCCACCACCCACTTCACTGTGGCTCAGAGAGGTTAACCACGTGTCCCAGGTCACCCAGCCTGGACGGGGCAGGGCTGGGACTGGAACCAGGACTGTGGGTTCCCTGTGCTGTCCTCACGCTGCCCCCAGGGGGACACCAGCTTCGTGCTCTGGGCTCCTCCTCTGCAGGGGCCTGTCCACGTCTCATCTGGAGCTGAGGGTCCTTCCTCATTACCCGCCCCCAGCACAGCAGGGGCAGGAGGGGCAGGGTGAGGGCTGGACTCTGAGTCTCTCCTGGATTCATCCCCACCCTGCAGGCCCTGACGCCCCTTTAGGAAGGTTGGGCTGGGCTGGGGGCTCTGCCTTCCTGAGCTCTGTGAGGCCCTTATGTCACTTCATCTCCCAGCAGCCTGTGAGCAGGATGGGACCAGGGATGAGCAGACAGGAACCCATCACTCAGAGGAGGGAAGGGACCGCCCAGCCCCACAGCAGGAGCAGCAGAGCCTGGAGCTGAGCCAGGGCTGATCCACCCTGTTCCCTCCTCTGAGCTGAGTCTGAGCTGAGGGGGAGGAGAATGAGTGCCCGGACCCTTGTCCTGCCTGTCCCTCCCTGTACAGTGTCACCGTCACTGAGACAGAGGGGACGGGCCCCATAGCATCACGTCCTGGGGGCTTCCCTGTGAGGCCCCTCTCCCAGGAGGTCAGGGCCAGAACTGACAGGAAATCTAAGCTCTGGACAAGGATTCTCTCCTTTCACACATGGAGACACTGAGGCCCAGGCAGGGGAAGGGCGGGTCCAAGTCAGCGAATTCAGAGGCGCCTGAACCCCCGCAAGGCTGAGCCCCTGTCTCCATGGAGGCCCCCACCACCCCCCCACAGAGACCCTCACTTACCCGTCTGGGGGCCTGACTCCATGGGGGGGAGCTGCCGATCCTCAGAGCCTCCTGGGGATCAGAATGTGGGGTGAGGGGTGAGGGGTGGGGGCTGCCTTCTCCCCACTTGAGCCCAGCTCCTCCACCCAAAGCTGGGCCTCCTTATGCCATGACCACCTCACCGGTCCCCTGCCAGCCTCAGAGCCTAGGAGCCTGGGGTTTCCCCAGATCTCTGCCGGACTCCCAACCCCCCCCCCATCGCCCCCGGGACACAAGCCTGTCCTTAGGTGTCTGGGGGGTTGGGGGGAGAAACCCATTAGATCCTCTGAGAGATTCAGAATCACCCTAGGGTCGTCTGTCTCCCTCTGAGCAGAGGGGACCCTGTGGTCCATCACTGTGGACATGGCCCTGTGGGTTGGGTCTGAGGCCCAGGGGTCCTGGGAAGAAGGCCAGAACTGGTGAGAAGCTGACGCTGACTCTGGGGTCCCCCACCTCACTCATATCCTCCTGCAACTGCCCTGTGGCCCCTCAGACCCTCCCACTGCCACCTGGCACCTTCCGAACCCAGGGGAGCGGCATAGGTGAACAGGGATAGCAGGGTCTCTGAGAGGCAGATCTCCTCTGGGTGACCATCCCTAAAGCCCCCCACTCCCTGTCAGCCCAGGATCCTTCTGGGGACGGGACCCTGAGCTGACTGCTCAGCAGACAGGGACAGGGGCCCTCACCTGAGACCAGGAGCGCCAGGGGCTCACTGGGGTGTGACAGCAGGAAGGGGGAGGTGCTGTGTGAGCTGTAGCACCTGTAGGTGCCCCCGTGGGCTGAGGTCACATGGCTCATGGAGAACTTCGCCTGGTACTGAAGAGCTCTGTACTTTGATCTCAGATGAAGGGGGGGATCGGCTGCCCCCTCCTTGGACAGAAGCCACGTGTCCCTCGGGCTCTGTGACTGACACAGCAGGGTCACGTTCTCCCCTGAGGCCACCCTGGGGCCTGGCTGCACCGAGAGGGAGGGTCTGTCAGACAGGTGTCCTAGAGAGAGGGAGGAGGGTGAGGGCTGCCGGCCCACCTTGTTCTGAACTGAGAGTCACCAGCCCTCTCTCTGAGGACCCTCCTCTCTGTCTGTCTCTGTGTCTCTGAGTCTCCCATCTCCCCTCCCCCCTCCTGCCTCTCTCTGTCTCCCTCCCTCCCTGGGGCCTGCACTGTCATTCTGGCCTCACCACCTGAGACCCCCAGCAGGGCCTGTGCGGAGTCTGGTCTCTGACTGAGCCCACTGGCTCCTCACCTGCCACCAGGATGTCCAGGGGGTCGCTGGGGGCCGACCACTCAGAGGAGAGGTTGTATCCACCGTAGCATCGGTACCGGCCCCCGTGGGAGCTGCTCACAGCGCCCAGGGGGAAGTGGGCCTGAGAGAGGCCAGCCTGGGGCTGCAGGACAAGGCTCAGGGGGAGGTCCCGTCTCCTGTCCTTGTGCAGAGCGAATCTGTCATAGCCGACATCAGAGCGACACTGGAGGGTCAGGCTCTGTCCAGAGGCCACGATGGGGCCCTGCTGGCTCAGGAGGGAGGGCTTCCCAGACTCACCTGGGAAGACCAGACATGAATTACAGGGGCTGCTCCTCCCATAACCCCTTCTCCTGGCCTGGAACCCAGGTCTCACTGTCTCTGGCCCAGGACCCCCTGTAATGCACTCACACCTCCGTCTCACATGGGGGTCCCCTCACAGCAAAGATGTCAATACCCTGATTGGCACCTCAATGCATGGATGGACCAGGATGGGACTCACCTGGGACCAGGAGCTCCAGGGGGTCACTGGGGTGTGACCACACCTGGGGGCTGTTCCTGTAACAGCCATAGCATCTGAACGTCCACCTGTGGCTGGGGGTCACGGGGCCCACAATGAACAGGGCCTGAAACTCCCCACTGGACTGTCGCTGTGAGTCCAGGGTCCAGGAGAGCCTGTGATCTCCTTCCTTAGTCAGAATGAACCTGCCAAATCCCTCCCATGAGCCACACTGGAGGGTCACGCTCCCTCCTGAGGTCACGACAGGGCTGGGCAGGGCTGAGAGGCTGGGTTTCCTGTAGGATCCTAGGAGAGGAGGATGCAGCTGGTTAAATGGTCTCACACCTCCCTCACGTTCCCCAGGGCTGGGCTGTGAGAGGGAGACACCCTGAGAGCAGACCCCCTTCCTGAGAGCAGAGCCTGAGGCTGAGACCCCTGAGTGTCCTCTCACCTGTCACCACCAGCTCCAGGGGGTCACTGTGCTCTAACCAGCCATCGGGGCTGAGATAGTAACAGTGATATCTCCCTGCCTGTAGTTCTGTCATGTATGTGATGGAGAACTTGGCCTTGTCCCCGGGCTCCAGTGGCTTCTGTCTGTCCCAGGGTGCTGGGCTTCCCTCTTTCTCCAGACGGTACTCCTGAGCCTGCAGGATCCCCTGACACCAGACAGTCACAGGGCTCCCCCAGGGGATCACAGGGCCTGGCTCAGCTCTGATGGTGGGTTTGGGGAGGGGCCCTGGAAGGAAACCTGTATCAGGGTCACAAGACATTCCCTAGCTCAGGTCTCAGCTCTCAGCCCCACGTCCCTCCCAGACATCTCCCATCTGTCAGCCCAGAAGTGGTGTTTTTCTCCACCTTCCCATGGAGTAGCCCTTGTCCCCAGGGAGGAGCAGGACCTTGGGCACCAAGGGACAGACTCACCTGCCTGGACTGGGGTCCTCATGCTCACACTCAGCCCTGGAAGAGAGTCCCTGTGAGAGATTTGCCCTGAACCCTGAGCAGCACCCTCCTCCCCATGAGCTCCCTGAGTCCTGGGGTCCTGACAGACCAGGGTCCCCTCCCCACTTCCATCTCACCGAGGCAGAGCAGGGCCCTGAGGGTCGGGGCCATAGCGTCTCCTCTCTCAGCTCCTGGTTGTCCAGATAGAGGAGACCACAGGGCCATCAGGAGAGACAGACACAGAGGGTGTGGCCCCCGGGAGGCTGGTCCGCCCTGTCACGGGGCTCTCACATCAGCAGCCCCAGGAAAGGGAACAGCCTTCCTGAGGAGCCTGGCTCTCATTTCCTCAGCTGAGGCCTGGGGGGAGGGGAAGTGGGGTATCGGGCAGCAGGCTTCTGCAGACTTTTCTGACCCCGCCTCAGACCCCATTTCATCCATACGCTTCTGCCTCACTGGCCTGAACTCCTCTTTGACCCAAGCATCCACCCTTATTCCTTGAGGATTTGCAATGTGCCTGGCCCGGGAATACACCACTGAGCCACACAGATTCCAACTCTGAGCTTGCAAATCTCAGATTAGCCAAAACAGAGCAAAGCTACATCGCCACCTCCAAAACACGAGAGAGAGAGAGAGAGAGAGAGAGAGAGAGAGAGAGAGAGAGAGAGAGAGAGAGAAAGTATTAGTTTCCTGTTGCTGCTATAACAACCGTATGCTTAATGGGTTAAAGCAACACAGATTTGTCATCTTTCCATTCAGGAGTCAGAATGGGATTCCTTGTCTTTCAAGCCTCACAGGCTGCCCATATCTCGTGCCCATTCATCCTCAGGGCCAGCAGTTACATCACTGTCCAGTGCTCTCCTCATCACATCTCTGTCTCCCATCTCAACATCCTTAACTCCATCACACCTGCAAAGTCCCCTGTGCCATGGGAGGTGACACAGGCACAGGTGCTGAGAAGTAGGAGGTGCATATCTTCAGAAGGTCCTTGCTCTGCCTGCCTTGTGCCTTTGGGGACTTCTTGAGCCACATAAACCACTTCTGTCTGGAGATGGGGCACTACTGGGCATGCCCCCTTCAAGGAATGCTCAGGAACCACCTCCCATTCCATGATGGGCACCTCATGCCTCATGGTGACTTGGTAAAGATGACCTCTAGTAGATCCCAGTAACAACCCCAACACCGTTTCACAGAGGAGACTAGTCCTCCACGGAAATGCATAGTGTGACTCCAAAATAGTAAATGTCTGTGCTTTAGTATTGATTGATTGATTGATTTTTGTTAATCCTCATCTAAGAATATTTTTCCATTGATTTTTTTCTAAGGGAGAGTGAAAGAGAGAGGGCAAGACAAAGAGAAACATCAATGTGAGAGAAACACATCGATTGGTTGCCTCCTGCATGAACCCAGACCAGGACCCGGGCCAGGGAGGAGCCTGCAACCAAGGTAGGTGACCTTGACCAGGATTGAACCCAGGTCCCTTTGGTCCACAGGCTGACGCTCTATCCACTGAGCAAAACTGGCCAGGGCTAACTTTCTGTGTTTTCATTCATCTGTAGTCCACCCAAGACTCTGTATAGTGACCTCATCTGCCAGATGCTCCAAACACAATTGGATCTCCTGGGTCACACAGCCCAGGCAGCCTGGACCTGTTGCAAAGACGTCTCTTGTTCGGGGCTCCACCCAAAACCAGCAGCCTCTCAAGACGCTCATACGTGGGTGGAGGTGACATGCCCAAGGAGGAATATGTTGTCTCCAACTTCCAAAGAAGGTCTACCAGGAATTGGGTTTGCTCCTCACTCACAAGAGGGTCAGATGGAGCTGAGTTCTCACCATGGATGGGTCACCTCCGCATGCCTCGGGGAACTGGACTCCTAGGAATTTCACCCAGGCAGCAGGCCGGAGACGTGGGCAGATCCCTTTCCCACACTCTGGAACGCATTGGTCTTACAAAAGGGCCTGGATGGTTGCTCACTTCCTGTTCCTGCAGGTCCAATCCACACGGTACGTAATGGACCTGTGGGGTGTTCTGCCCAATGGAGGGGCGATCCTGGTCCCTGCAGCCTAGGTTAGGGGTCTGGAGAGTTCCTCTCTCCTAGAGGAGGGCAGCTGAGTGTGTTGTTGGCCCTGACATGCAGAAGCAGACTGACCTTGTAGCCATTAGAAATAGACCCAGAGAGGGTCCATTTTTACCAGATGAATAGCTGTACACCAGGAAATGTCCAGGGTTTGGGGCGGGGGAGTGTTTTTTCCAGTAATGAAGACTTCATTGAGGCAAAAATTAAAATCATCACCTGGTACACAAGAACCCTCTGGGATTCTTCAAGGTCCATTTGTCCTCGACAGAAGCCAAATTTCTTGGGGAGTCGCATGGGGAAGTGGATAGAATCCTGGTCCCTGTGTCTTCCAAGTCCTTGGTGGTGACCCAAATCTGTGCAGTCCTACCAGGTGGGAAGGGCATCTCCAGTGCTGTCCACCCCACCCCACCCCACCCCTGGCCTTTCCTCCATTGTATCTTTTACTCCACAGCTCGGGTGTTGAGGATGTCCATACCATTGGGAATTCCAGAACTAGGGAAATAGCTACAGGGCAAGTTCAAAGACCCAGACAATCTGCATTCATCGCCTTACCTCTTTAAGCCGTCACTCTGACTGGCAGGTGCCAGTGGCTTGGAGGTAACCAGGAGTAATTGAATATTTAACAGAATGGCTAGGTCAACAATCAGTAGAAAAGAATCTGCAGGAAGTTACAGGAATTACAGGTTACTATTTTACCAGTCAAAAGGGTGATAATGTCCAACTAGCATGGCTCAATGGTCGAGCATCTTAACTATGAACCAGGAGGTCATGGTTTGATTCCGGGTCAGGGCACAAGCCCTTGTTGCAGGCTCAGCCCCCAGTAGGAGGTGTGCAGGAGGCAGCTGATCAATGATTCTCTGTCATCATTGATGTTTCTCTCTCTCCCTCTCCCTCTCCCTCTCTGAACTCTCTCTCTATATATATATATATTTTTTTAATTTATTGACTAAGATGTTACATACGTGTCCTTATCTCCCCATTACCTCTCACCCCCCACCCCCCGCCACTCATGCCCTCCCCTCTCTGTGTCTGTGTCCATTGGTAAGGCTTATATGCATGCATACAAGTCCTTTGGTTGATCTCTCCCCCTTACCCCCACCCACCCCTACCTTCCCTTTGAGGTTTGATGGTCTGATCGATGCTTCTCTCTCTATATATATATTTTTAAAAGATAATGACATAGTTTTATATGATGGGAGACTCCATGACCAGAAAATGAAAAGCCCACACACAGAGAATGGTGACCCCCCCTCCATTTTCAACTTCCAAAGTAGTTTCCAGAATGTGAATGTGCATGAGACGCAGCTCATAAATCTTTCTCTTTCCTGCAGAAACAGACACTTGGAAAGAAGTCCACATCTCCTGTTATCCCACTAAGAAATTCCTGCTCGGTGACTTCCCGTTCCACGGCAGGTGTCGGATTTGAATCTGCCCCTCTTGGCGAATGTCCACTCCCCTCTCACCTTGACCCTCTCCTGGACACTCCCCGCGCCCCATAAGAGCTTCCTTTCCCCTGCAGATCCCGGCATTATCTCCTCACCTGGTGTCCAGGACCTTCAAGGAAGCGACCATCTTTGCATTTCAAACCAAGTTTATACTACCTACACGTCCGATGTCTCTCCCCTGCCTAAATAAAGGATTGTCCCTGATTGGCGAAGGAGTGTGTCTCACAATTTGTTGTAGGGATTTTGTAGGCAGAGCCCATGGAATTGTTAGGCACATCTTCTCCTTGTGGACTCTTCAGCACGTCTCACACTGTGCTCCAGCTCGTAAAATTCAATAGATGAACATTCGCATAGCCAGTAAATCCATTAAGTGATTAACCGTTGCTTAATTGATCACCAGTGCTTAACTTCAGGACATTTACTAATGGATAATAGATTGGTAACACACCGATGAGAAGGCTAATGAAGGTGACATAGTGCCGATAGTCAACCGTTGATTACGGATCACTTTGTTACCAAGCCTTAGTTTCAAAATACTTGTGAAGAAATAACACATCAATAGCACTCCCATGCAAAAAGACCAATTAGAGAGGATTTTGACGTGAAATCTGAGGCTTTTTCTAAAACTACGAAGTGATAGTAATACACTGGGACTCAACTTTTCTTCCCCACAGAAGATGGCAGACTGGGGCGGGGCGTTCAGAATGACGGGGATTTTCCTGGCCCGCCCACGCCCACGCTGTGCGGAGGGACGAGAGGACAGGGCCCGGAAGGCCACGCTTACCGAGAGGAAGTCGTGGGTAGGCATCCATCGCCCCCAGCCCATGTTACAACACGGACAACTTCCTTGTAAAAGGAAGCACGCAAAACAGCTACTTCGCCACATGCCGGTCTCTGCTATCGTCGCAAATAAGATGCACGGCTTCTCCTTGTTCAGAAAACTACTGCTGCCTTTTGCAAACCCCACGTTCTGTATTCTAGGCACTGTGCCTAACACGCCGCGGAGTGACCGTTGGTTGCAGGGCAGGACGTCGCCTTGGTCTCTGCCCAAGGCGTTCCGTTTCCCCACACTGCCGGGGCTGTGCGTGTCTCCGAACCCTCCCAGGCTGCACTTGCATTAATGAAGCTTAGATACAGCAAGGGCCTCTGTTTGCGGCCACTGGTCAGAGAAGAATTGTTGAGTGGAGATGACTGGGGGGCTGATGGACCGGGGGGAAGGGGGAGGTTCTGGTGAGAAAGAAGCTATAATAGACACGAAAGAGATTTGTCCAATGGTAACGCATACTCAGATTCACATTATGCATTTTGGGGTGGGAATACTACTCAAGAAACATTGTCCTGTCCTAACCAGTTTGGCTCCAGTGGATAGAGCGTCGGCCTGCGGACTGAAAGGTCCCAGGTTCGATTCTGGTCAAGGGCATGTACCTTGGTTGTGGGCACATCCCCAGTAGGGGGTGTGCAGGAGGCAGCTGATTGGTCTTTCTCTCTCATCGATGTTTCTACCATTCTGTCCCTCTCCCTTCCTCTCTGTAAAAAAACAATAAAATATTTTTTTTAAAAAAGAAACACTGTCCTTAGTCTTCATTTTTCTTTATTTTTTGAATACTATTCTTTCATTTATTAGCTACATCTTTTTGTTTTCTTTCTTTATTTTTAATTTTTAAGGGTATATCAATTTTTCAATTACAGTTGACATTCGATATTATTTTATGTTAGTTGCAGGTGTTCATCATAGTGGGAGGCATTTATATAATTTACAAAATGATCCCTCCAACAAGCCTAGTACCCACCTTAACCAAACATAGTCATTACAATGTCATTGACTATATTCCCTATGCTGTACTTTGCACCCCTGTGACTGTTTCACAACTACCAATTTCTACTTCTTAAATCCCTTCACCTTCTTCACTCAGTTCCCCAATCCCTCCTCCCCTTCCACAACCTTCAATTTGTCCTCTGTATCTAAGAGTCTGTTTCTGTTTTGTTTGTTCATTTATTCCTTACAATGTTCCTTTTCATAGTTGTTGACATTCAAGGTGAGACTAGGACTTATTAGTGTATGTGAAAGTGGTTGGTTACTATACATTAATTGTACATCAATTACTTACTTGATCTTTTTTACTGTTGGGTGATTTTGATCATTGAGTCCCTAAGGCAGTGGTTCTCAACCTTCCTAATACCGAGACCCTTTAAAACAGTTCCTCGGGTTGTAGTGACCCCCAACCATAAAGTTATTTCATTGCTACTTCATAACTGTAATTTTGCTACTGTTAATGAAATGTAATGTAAATATCTGTGGCGACGCGGAGATTAAGAACTGCTAGCAGGGTCGCCTAAGACCATCGGAAAACACAGCTATTTACATTATGATTCATAACAGTAGCAAAATTACAGTTATGAAGTAGCAACGAAAATAATGTTATGGTTGGGGGGTCACCACAACACGAGGAACTGTATTAAAGGGTCACGGCATTAGGAAGGTTGAAAACCACTGCTCTAAGGGCTTTTGAGGCAACTTCCCTTTTTGTCCCTCTGCTCTCACTTCTGGACACATTCATCCCCACCCACAGCCTGTGTTTGCTCAGTTCCCCAAGATGTGCACATTCAAATTCTCCCCGGTATTCAAGGCCTTCGAAGAAAGTACCCCATCCTGCCTTTTCCTCCCTATTTTCCATGCAATACCCCCACCAGAGGAGAACAGCTACCATACAAGTGAGGGCAGGTTCTTGCATAGCCAAACATTCACTCAAAAATGGCCACAGTCTACTCTAAGTCTTATAATACTCCCCACGTCTTTTCCTGGGAGCAGGCCTGGTTTCCTAATTCAAGGAGAGCAATGAAAACTTTGTGGAAATGCAGAAATTGTAAGGATATGTCTAATTTAGAGAAATTATAATACTTCACAATAATAATCCAAAGGTACAAACCAGTAAGAATAAACTCTTCCTCCAGGGCAGAATTTCCAGAATTTATTTTTGAGGGTTGATGAAACCGGATGACACGTTAAGGCAGGTTAGGACCCTTTCTTTCCCTTGGGCCTCCAGAAACTTCTCACATGCCTCCTCCCACATCATAGCTCACTCTGTCCACTCCAGGACACAGGTACCTGAACTCTCTGCTCTCCCTGAGTCTAAGCAGGAAGGTCCAGGCAGATAGCTCAATTCTTGTTCTGTCTCACTCACTCAGCCACCTCAGATGGCCCAGACGTAGTTTCCACCACTAGAGAACTCCTGTGTTAGTACTGTGATTGTTTAACTCTTTTTAAAAAAAAATTTTACTGAATTTATGGGGATTAGTTTCAATGGGCGTTGCCTGGAATGATCTGGAACTGTGGTCTGCTGTAGGCAGTGATTAATCACGGTTCAGTTGTTTTTTCCTTCTAATTTCCGACTGAAGCAAAAGATGGGAGAGGAAAGAGGAAGCAGGGATTAAACCGAATGTAGAGCTAGAACCATTTCCCTCTGTGCCTGTTTTACCGTGTGGCTGTTTAACTAGGTTTATTGCCACCATGCCCACGCTGCCTTCACTCACCCAGGAAATATGGGGGCCAGCCACCAGATGATGGGTGTAGACTTCACCAAACCCGATAAGAGAAACATGGATCCTAAAGTCTGAAAGCCTCCACCCTTACACGAGTGCCAGGAAAGGCGTATTGTTGTGTGTCTTTCTAAGGTAGGAGCCAGAATTCCTCAAGCTGTGGCTCCCTCCCCAAGAGAGGAGAGGGGCGAATCAAGATCACTCAGATGCTAGGGGACCTCGACAGGATGCTGGAAGCCAAGAGCATTTTCTCTTTTTGTCACTTCTCTTTTCTTCTCCTCCTCCTCCCCCTTCTCCCTCTCATCGTCCTCACCATTCTTCCTCAACTCCTCCTCCTCCTCCTCTTCTCCTTCTGCCCCTCCTCCTCCTCCTCCTTTTTCTTCTGCTTCTTCTTTCTCCTCATGTCTCCCCTCTCCTCTTTCACCCACACCCCTTCCAGACATTCACACAGATAGTTTATCTCCACAGTGGACATGCTTCTTTCTCCTCCCCTCAGCAGGAGGAGACTCATCGATGCCTCCCTCTACGTCCCCACCTGCTTTCTCATAGCATCATCGCCTATGATATGAGAAACAGAATCCATGGGAAAGCCCCAAGAGTTTCCTGAGATCCTTGTATCAGGGGGAGAGTTCCCGGGGATTCAGAGACCAGTTCCCCTTTAACGGATTTCGGGTGCAGATATCCCAATTCCCAGCATGGCCTCAAAGGAGGTGGGAGCAGCTGTAACTGGCTTTGCTCCAGGCACACCCTGCCGTCTCCCCATCTCTCTGCATGACCACCTTTCCCATGGCTTCGGACTCTGGACAGGATTCTGGAACTTAGCAGCAGGTCAAGTCACAACTCGTTACCTGAGAAGAACCCATCATCTTAGAAACATCAGCACATCCCTTTTGCTCACGTCTCAGTTTGAGGCAGTGAGCATGGCTCTTCGCCTTTGAGTTTGGAGTTTTTCCCTTGAACCTGGCCCATTACCTGCATGTGGGATTGTCTGAGCCTCTCGGTGCATCTCCAAGACCCTTGTTTTCATCCTCCCCAGCTAACTCCACTCTCCACTCTCATCGCTCATCTTTAGCTCGCTCACTGAAGCCCAACAAAAGTGTACAAAGGTCCCCACCCTTGACATTTTTGCATCAATCTGAACGTTGAATGATGAAGGCAATGATGATGTGAAGATGATGATAGTGGTGGTGATGATAATGATGGTGATGATGATGATGATGATGGTGATGATGATGATGATGGTGAGAGTGAGGAAAGTTTAGGATGATATCATGATAGTAATGATAGTGATGGTGATGGTGATGGTGATGATGAGGGCAATGATGATAGTGGTGATGATAGTGGTGAGGATAATGATGTTGATGATGATAATCATTGTAATGGTGATGAAAAGGCTGGTGGTGATGATGTATATACCTATGTTGACAATGATGGTTGTAATGGTGAAGATAATGATGGAGATGATGGTGATGAACGGGGTGACAATGGTGATGGTGATGATGATAATAGTTATGGTGATGGTGTTTGTGGTGATGGGGATCATGATGATTATGATAGTGATAATGATGCTAATGATACTGATAATAATTATGATGATGATTATGGTAATGATGATGGTGATGGTCGTAATGATTTTAGTGATGATTACAGTGATGATGATGATGATGATGGTGATGATGATAATCATAGTAATGGTGATGATAATCATAATGTAATAGTGTTGATGATAATCATTGTGATGTTGATGAAAAGGGTTATGGTGATGATGACTATAGCTATGGTGACAATGATCGTGGTAACGTGATGGTGATGATGGAGATGATCATGGTGATGATGGTGATGGTGATGATGGTCATAGTTATGGTGATGACTATGATGATGATGATGATTATAGTAATGATGGTGGTAATGGTGATGCTCATAATGGTTATAGTGATGGGGATGGTGATAATGATGTGCTGGTGATCATGAACGTCATGATGATGATGATGATGATCATTTCTGAAAATCACTCTCTCTAAAACAGAAAATTCCCCACATTGGCAGAAACAATTGTACAATTGCCAGTAGTGTGTGAGATGCTCCTTGCTCCATCCTCTCTCTAGCAGTTAATATGAAAACAAACAGCAACAACAAACAAGCATGTGTTTATTGTCCTACAATTCACAATCTCATTTCATTGGCAGCACAGCCACGAAGGAGTCATCATCACTACCAGCTTCACAGGAAGGCAAGAGAGGCTCACAGACGGGCTGTCCCTTGCATGAGGCCACACAGGAGAGTGTGGATTCCAAGCGCTGATGTTGTGGGAGGAGCCACACAAGAAGCACCAGGTGAAGAGAAAGGAACCAGACAGGGTCCTGGGGTGGCATTCTCAGCGTGCTCCCTCCGGGCTGGATGTGAATATTAGTTCATTCATTTAGTTCCTCAACCACGTTGCCCGAGTCTCTGCACTTAGAGCTCAAGGCACAGAGCAACTCACACCAGGGAATGTAGGTGTCATAAAGACGACATGTGCAATACAGTGTAGGAACAGGCATGAGACAGAGTGGAGTTATGACCATAATCTCTTCATGTGGACGTAGCATTGGGTCGTTGAGATGGGGGACAAGAGCAGCCAAACATTGAGGAGAGGGCAATGCAAGGGCAAGGGCCATGGTGGGGGAGTCTCCAATGAGGAACACTCCCAGCCACTGTCCTCACCTCCAGCACTAACAGCACTGTTTCCTTTCCTGTAGACCCTCAGCACAGAGTTCACACCGCTTGTGGCTCCAGCTTCCAGGACCTTCTTTGCCATCGCAACCTTGCCCCTGTCGTTGGGGTCTGAGGTTGTGTCACAATTCCCAGGAATGGGTGCATTCCACCTTCAGTTTATCCGTGGGGACCCTCTCTCGCTGTACCACGCATGAAACACGAACACACCTAGCACGCCCAGGATCAATCCAGACAGGCCCATGGCAATGAGATTCTCCACTGTATAATCTGGGACCTCGGGTCCTGGGGACAATGAGAGAAAGTGGTCTTGGAGGATATGGTGAGTCACACTCAAATCGGCACCCAGATCAGAGGTGTAGCCCTCCCCCACCCCCACCCGCCGCCCATCCATGGAACTTCCCAGTCCCCAAGGGAAACACGTGTGGTTACTTACCACTTGTGGAATTTGGGGTCTGCACTGATGGGGTGATATTAACAGGATCCCCTGAGAATCAGAACACCAGAGAGGGTGAGGAACTGGAAGCCTTTCAGCCCAGCATGGACTCAGGGTCTACATTATTATATCTCCCTACTCACAAAAATCGCATACAAACATCTTGTACAGTTGAGGGGGAAACCCTATTGTCTCTGATTTCCTCACACTTAGACTTAGGTTTGGGGTCTTAAAAAAGCAGGGTGGGATTTGGCCACACTGTATGCCACAAGCTTAGAGTGAACAGGTTCAAAGACTCTTGAAGTTTAGCTTCTTCTTGGTCTCTTATCTGTGTGGAGCAATAGCCCAAGCTAAACTTGATCTCCTGAAAATCAGTCTTGGGTTCATCCTCAGATGAGGGTCCTGGATCCATGAATGAGCATTTGGTGTCCAGGGGTTCTTGAGAGTCAGAAACAAATCAGCGTGGAAACATGGGGTTCCTCACCTGAGACCAGGAGCTCCAGGGGCTCACTGGGAAGTGACAGCAGGAAGGGGAAGGAGCTGAGTGAGCTGTAGCACCTGTAGGTGCCCCCATGGGCTGTGGTCATTGGACTCATGGAGAACTCTCCCTGGAACTGCTGAGCTCGGTGCTCTGATCTCAGATGCAGTGGGGGATCAGCTGCCCCCTCCTTGGACAGAAGGAACATGTCCCTCGGGCTCTGTGACTGACACATCAGGGTCACGTTCTCTCCTGAGGCCACCCTGGGGCCTGGCTGCACCGAGAGGGAGGGCCTGTCAGACAGGTGTCCTAGAGAGAGGGAGGGAGGGTGAGGGCTGCCTGTACACCATGTTCTGTCCTAAGAGTCACCAGGCCTCTCTCTGAGGACCCTCCTCTCTGTCTTTCTCTATTGTCTCTGAGGCTCCCCCTCTCCCCTCCGACTCCCTGTCCCTCTCTGTCTCTCTCCCTCCCTGGGGTCCCGCACTTTCATTCTGGCTTCACCACCTGAGACCCCCAGCAGGGCCTGTGCAAATTCGAGTTGCCTGGCTGAACTCCCTAGTTCCTCACTTGCCACCAGGATGTCCAGTGGGTCACTGGGGGCCGACCACTCAGAGGAGAGGTTGTATCCACCATAGCATCTGTACCGGCCCCCATAGGAGCTGTTCGGCTTGTTCAGGGGGAAGTGGGCCTGAGAGAGCCCAGCCTGGGGCTGCAGGGCAAGGCTCTGGGGGAGGTCCCATCCCCCTCCTTGTGCAGAGCGAATCTGTCATAGCCGACATCAGAGCGACACTGAAGGGTCAGGCTCTGTCCAGAGGCCACAATGGGGCCCTGCTGGCTCAGGAGGGAGGGCTTCCCAGACTCACCTGGGGAGAACAGACTTGAATGACAGGGGCTGCTCCTCCATAACCCCCTTCTTCTGGCCTGGCCCCCAGGTCTCATTGTCTCTGTGTGGGTGTCTCTGACTCAGAAACCCTTATGTCTCCTCACCCGATTTTCTCCCTTGGGCTCCCCTCACGGCAAATATCCCAGGAACCTGGCTGGTGTCTCAATCCATGGATGGGACCCAGATGAGACTCACCTGAGACCAGGAGCTCCAGGGGGTCACTGCGCTCGGACCAGCCAGCAGGGCTGTGGTAGTGACAGGAATAGACCCCTGCATAATGCTGGGTCATGTGTGTGATACAGAACTTGGCTTTGTCCCTGGGCTTCCGTGGGGATTTTCTCTCCCAGGGCTCTGGGCTTCTCTCTTTATCTAGACAAAACACCGTGACCTCCAGGGTGGCCTGACACCAGATGGTCACGGGGCTCCCCGCTGGGATCACAGGGCCTGGCTCAGCCCAGACGATGGGTTTGGGGAGGGTTCCTGGAAGGAAACCAGTGCCAGGGTCAGAAGACATTTCCCAATGGTGTGGTGAAGGCCTGGGTTGGGCCCAGGATGAGGGGGGTCCTTGTGGGGAGGGAAAGGGAGACATCTGTAATAATTTCAACAACAAAGAAAAACTTTTTGAAAATAAATAAATGAAAGTTTTATCATTTCAGCTCTTAAAACAATAGAAGTACCAATGCTTTCAGCTCTAAGAAAAACAAAATGCAGACATTCTCCCACTCCCAGTTCCTAGCTCTCAGCTTCAAAACTCAGAGATGCCCCCCATCCATAAACCCCAATCTGCTTTTCTCCATCCCCAGCTGCCTAATCTGTGGCCCTGAATCCCCTATAAGGAATGGGACCTGGGACACCTAGGGATGGACTCACCTGGCTGCACTGGGGTCCTCAGGCCCACACTCAGCCCTGGAAGAGAATCCCTGTGAGAGATTTGCCCTGAACCCTGAGCAGCACCCTCTTCCCAGGAGCCTCCTGAGTCCTGGGGTCCTGATGGACCAGGGCCTGGCTGCGGTGCAATCAGAGCTTCCCCTCCCTCCCCTCTCATCTCACCGAGGCAGAGCAGGGCCCTGAGGGTGGGGGTCATGGCGTCTCCTCTCTCTGCTCCTGGTTGTCCAGATAGAGGAGACCACAGGGCCATCAGGAGAGACAGACACAGAGGGTGTGGCCCCCGGGAGGCTGGTCCGCCCTGTCACAGGGCTCTCACATTAGCAGCCCCAGGAAAGGGAACAGCCTTCCTGAGGAGCCTGGCTCTCATTTCCTCAGCTGAAGCCTGGGGGGAGGGGAAGTGGGGTGTCGGGCAGCAGGCTTCTGCAGACTTTTCTGACCCCGCCTCAGACCCCATTTCATCCATACGCTTCTGCCTCACTGGCCTGAACTCCTCTTTGACCCAAGCATCCACCCTTATTCCTTGAGGATTTGCAATGTGCCTGGTCCGGGAATACACCACTGAGCCACACAGATTCCAACTCTGAGCTTGCAAGTCTCAGGTGAGCCAAAACAGAGCAAAACTGCATCACCACCTCCAAAAATGAGAGAGAGAGAGAGAGAGAGAGAGAGAGAGAGAGAGAGAGAGAGAGAGAGAGAGAGAGAGAGAGAATTAGTTTCTATTGCTGCTGTAACAAATACCCATATGTTTAAGGGGTAAAGCAACACAGATTTGTCATCTTTCTGTTCAGGAGTCAGAATGGGACGCCTTGTCTTTCAAGCTTCACTCTCTGCCCATATCCCATGCCCCCTCATCCTCTTCCATCTTCAGAGCCAGCAGTCACTTCCCTCTGTGCACTGGTCTCCTCGGCACACACATCTCCTCGGTGCTGCTTGAGCTAGTCCTCCTCTGCCCCCATAGCTGTGCTGTGTTGGTGTTTTCCTAGCTTTTCTTCGACACTTGCTTTTCCATATAGACTTAGTTCTCGCTGTATTTGGGAACGGAAGTGCATTTATCAATTAACTTGCAGAGAAATGATGTCTTTCTGATGATCAGTCATTGTGTCCAATGACGCACCATCTTTTCACTAACACCAGTCCTTGCTGTGCTGTCCAAACATGTTAGAAAGTGCATATGGGTGTACATTTAACCCAGTTCTTACCACATTTATTGTTTGCAATTTTCCTTTTCGTAGTTGTTGACATTCAAGGTGAGGCTGGGACTTATTTGTGTGTGTGAAAGCAGTTGGTTACTATACATTAATTGTACATCAATTACTTATTTGATCTTTTTAACTGTTGGGTGACTTTGATCATTGAGTCTCTAAGGGCTTTTGAGGCAACTTCCCTTTTTGTCCCTCTGCTCTCACTTCTGGACACATTCCTCCTCACCCACAGCCTGTGTTTGCTCAGTTCCCCAAGATGTGCACATTCAAATTCTCCCCGGTATTCAAGGCCTTCGAAGAAAGTACCCCATCCTGCCTTTTCCTCCCTATTTTCCATGCAATACCCCCACCAGAGGAGAACAGCTACCATACAAGTGAGGGCAGGTTCTTGCATAGCCAAACATTCACTCAAAAATGGCCACAGTCTACCCTAAGTCTTATAATACTCCCCACGTCTTTTCCTGGCAGCAGGCCTGGTTTCCTAATTCAAGGAGAGCAATGAAAACTTTGTGGAAATGCAGAAATTGTAAGGATATGTCTGATTTAGAGAAATTATAATACTTCACAAGAATAATCCAAAGGTACAAACCAATAAGAATAAACTCTTCCTCCAGGGCAGAATTTCCAGAATTTATTTTTGAGGGTTGATGAAATCGGATGACAAGTTAAGGCAGGTTAGGACCCTTTCTTTCCCTTGGGCCTCCAGAAACTTCTCACATGCCTCCTCCCACATCATAGCTCACTCTGTCCACTCCAGGCCACAGGTACCTGAACTTTCTGCTCTCCCTGAGTCTAAGCAGGAAGGTCCAGGCAGGTAGCCAATGCTCAATTCTTGTTCTGTCTCACTCACTCAGCTACCTCAGATGGCCCAGACGTAGTTTCCACCACTAGAGAACTCCTGTGTTAGTACTGTGATTGTTTAACTCTTTTTTTAAAAAATTTTACTGAATTTATGGGGATTAGTTTCAATGGGCGTTGCCTGGAATGATCTGGAACTGTGGTCTGCTGTAGGCGGTGATTAATCACGGTTCAGTTGTTTTTTCCTTCTAATTTCCGACTGAAGCAAAAGATGGGAGAGGAAAGAGGAAGCAGGGATTAAACCGAATGTAGAGCTAGAACCATTTCCCTCTGTGCCTGTTTTACCGTGTGGCTGTTTAACTAGGTTTATTGCCACCATGCCCACGCTGCCTTCACTCACCCAGGAAATATGGGGGCCAGCCACCAGATGATGGGTGTAGACTTCACCAAACCCGATAAGAGAAACATGGATCCTAAAGTCTGAAAGCCTCCACCCTTACACGAGTGCCAGGAAAGGCGTATTGTTGTGTGTCTTTCTAAGGTAGGAGCCAGAATTCCTCAAGCTGTGGCTCCCTCCCCAAGAGAGGAGAGGGGCGAATCAAGATCACTCAGATGCTAGGGGACCTCGACAGGATGCTGGAAGCCAAGAGCATTTTCTCTTTTTGTCACTTCTCTTTTCTTCTCCTCCTCCTCCCCCTTCTCCCTCTCATCGTCCTCACCATTCTTCCTCAACTCCTCCTCCTCCTCCTCTTCTCCTTCTGCCCCTCCTCCTCCTCCTTCTTTTTCTTCTGCTTCTTCTTTCTCCTCATGTCTCCCCTCTCCTCTTTCACCCCCACCCCTTCCAGACATTCACACAGATAGTTTATCTCCACAGTGGACATGCTTCTTTCTCCTCCCCTCAGCAGGAGGAGACTCATCGATGCCTCCCTCTACGTCCCCACCTGCTTTCTCATAGCACCATCGCCTATGATATGAGAAACAGAATCCATGGGAAAGCCCCAAGAGTTTCCTGAGATCCTTGTATCAGGGGGGAGAGTTCCCGGGGATTCAGAGACCAGTTCCCCTTTAACGGATTTCGGGTGCAGATATCCCAATTCCCAGCATGGCCTCAAAGGAGGTGGGAGCAGCTGTAACTGGCTTTGCTCCAGGCACACCCTGCCGTCTCCCCATCTCTCTGCATGACCACCTTTCCCATGGCTTCGGACTCTGGACAGGATTCTGGAACTTAGCAGCAGGTCAAGTCACAACTCGTTACCTGAGAAGAACCCATCATCTTAGAAACATCAGCACATCCCTTTTGCTCACGTCTCAGTTTGAGGCAGTGAGCAGGGCTCTTCGCCTTTGAGTTTGGAGTTTTTTCCTTGAACCTGGCCCATTACCTGCATGTGGGATTGTCTGAGCCTCTCGGTGCATCTCCAAGACCCTTGTTTTCATCCTCCCCAGCTAACTCCACTCTCCACTCTCATCGCTCATCTTTAGCTCGCTCACTGAAGCCCAACAAAAGTGTACAAAGGTCCCCACCCTTGACATTTTTGCATCAATCTGAACGTTGAATGATGAAGGCAATGATGATGTGAAGATGATGATAGTGGTGGTGATGATAATGATGGTGATGATGATGATGATGATGGTGATGATGATGATGGTGAGAGTGAGGAAAGTTTAGGATGATATCATGATAGTAATGATAGTGATGGTGATGGTGATGGTGATGATGAGGGCAATGATGATAGTGGTGATGATAGTGGTGAGGATAATGATGTTGATGATGATAATCATTGTAATGGTGATGAAAAGGCTGGTGGTGATGATGTATATACCTATGTTGACAATGATGGTTGTAATGGTGAAGATAATGATGGAGATGATGGTGATGAACGGGGTGACAATGGTGATGGTGATGATGATAATAGTTATGGTGATGGTGTTTGTGGTGATGGGGATCATGATGATTATGATAGTGATAATGATGCTAATGATACTGATAATAATTATGATGATGATTATGGTAATGATAATGGTGATGGTTGTAATGATTTTAGTGATGATTACAGTGATGATGATGATGGTGATGATGATAATCATAGTAATGGTGATGATAATCATAATGTAATAGTGTTGATGATAATCATTGTGATGTTGATGAAAAGGGTTATGGTGATGATGACTATAGCTATGGTGACAATGATAGTGGTAACAGTGATGGTGATGATGGAGATGATCATGGTGATGATGGTGATGGTGATGATGGTCATAGTTATGGTGATGACTATGATGATGATGATGATGATTATAGTAATGATGGTGGTAATGGTGATGCTCATAATGGTTATAGTGATGGGGATGGTGATAATGATGTGCTCGTGATCATGAACGTCATGATGATGATGATGATGATCATTTCTGAAAATCACTCTCTCTAAAACAGAAAATTCCCCACATTGGCAGAAACAATTGTACAATTGCCAGTAGTGTGTGAGATGCTCCTTGCTCCATCCTCTCTCTAGCAGTTAATATGAAAACAAACAGCAACAACAAACAAGCATGTGTTTATTGTCCTACAATTCACAATCTCATTTCATTGGCAGCACAGCCACGAAGGAGTCATCATCACTACCAGCTTCACAGGAAGACAAGAGAGGCTCACAGACAGGCTGTCCCTTGCATGAGACCACACAGGAGAGTGTGGATTCCAAGCGCTGATGTTGTGGGAGGAGCCACACAAGAAGCACCAAGTGAAGAGAAAGGAACCAGACAGGGTCCTGGGGTGGCATTCTCAGTGTGCTCCCTCCGGGCTGGATGTGAATATTAGTTCATTCATTTAGTTCCTCAACCACGTTGCCCGAGTCTCTGCACTTAGAGCTCAAGGCACAGAGCAACTCACACCAGGGAATGTAGGTGTCATAAAGACGACATGTGCAATACAGTGTAGAAACAAGCATGAGACAGAGTGGAGTTATGAACATAATCTCTTCATGTTGACGTAGCATTGGGTCGTTGAGATGGGGGATAAGAGCAGCCAAACATTGAGGAGAGGGCAATGCAAGGGCAAGGGACATGGTGGAGGAGTCTCCAATGAGGAACACTCCCAGCCACTGTCCTCACCTCCAGCACTAACAGCACTGTTTCCTTTCCTGTAGATCCTCAGCACAGAGTTCACACCGCTTGTGGCTCCAGCTTCCAGGACCTTCTTTGCCATCACAACCTTGCCTCTGTCATTTGGGTCTGAGGTTGTGTCACAATTCCCAGGAATGGGTGCATTCCACCTTCAGTTTATCCGTGGGGACCCTCTCTCGCTGTACCACGCATGAAACACGAACACACCTAGCACGCCCAGGATCAATCCAGACAGGCCCATGGCAATGAGATTCTCCACTGTATAATCTGGGACCTCGGGTCCTGGGGACAATGAGAGAAAGTGGTCTTGGAGGATATGGCGAGTCACACTCAAATCGGCACCCAGATCAGAGGTGTAGCCCTCCCCTACCCCCACCCGCCGCCCATCCATGGAACTTCCCAGTCCCCAAGGTAAACACGTGTGGTTACTTACCACTCGTGGAATTTGGGGTCTGCACTGATGGGGTGATATTAACAGGATCCCCTGAGAATCAGAAAACCAGAGAGGGTGAGGAGCTGGAAGCCTTTCAGCCCAGCATGGACTCAGGGTCTACCTTATTGTATATCCCTACTCACAAACATGTTTTATCTACATTCACAATGATGCCTTGTACAACTATAGTTGAAGGGGCAACCCTAGTGTCTCTGATTTCCTCTCACTTAGACTTAGGTTTGGGGTCTTTAAAAAAAGGAGGGTGGGATTTGGCCACACCATATGCCACAGGCTTAGACTGAACATGTTTAAAAACTGTTGAAGTTTAGCTTTTTCTTGGTCTCTTATCTGTCTGGAGCAATAGCCCAAGCTAAACTTGATCTCCTGAACATTGGAGTTCATCCTTAGATGAAGGTCCTGGATCCATGGGTGAGAGGTGGGTGTCCAGGGGTTCCTGAGGGTCAGAAATAAACCAGTCTTTGTCCAACCTCAATCAGTTCACCTTAATCCTGAGTCTGCAGTGATTTTCTTTAGTTATTTCATGCATTAATTCATTCTCCAAGTAGTTGTGGACTTTGTAGAAATAGATTTATGTATGGATGTATATACATTTACGTGTGCTATGTGTATCACATATGCATTTACATGGGATATATTATATATTTATATGTAAATATATAAATAATATGTGTATAATGGACATATATGTATACAATATATAGTACATACATTATATAAAATATATAAATGTAAGGAGACATGTATAAAAACTTATACATGGGTGTGTGTGCACATACCTACCTACATGTGTCTTGGTAAAAAAGATAAAGTATAATTAATATTATTAAGTAAAATATGTAGCAGATAAGTTAGATCTGTAACAAGAAAAACATACAATACAGTTAGGATTGGTCAGACACTTTAAAAATTATGAAAGGTGTTATAAGGACAGGGTCTATTTGAATAGGGTCACCAGCCAAGGTTTTATCTGGAGAAAAATTTTTCAATCACAACCTGAGGGGTAAAAAGGAGTGAGCCATAGGAAGAAATTATGAATCTTTATCATATAGTAAGTGTCCATATCCTCCGCCTAAGCTATTTCATTCTAAAAATGTAACCATGATGTAAGGAATTGTTGTCTCCACCTACATCTGTGCTTTAGGTATGTATGGGGATACTCATTGAAGAGTGGTTTGAAATATAAAATGGTTGGAAACAACCAAAATACCAAATTTTAGGGTGGTGGATAATGGTGATAGCTTCAAGCACGGGAGTACTATACAGCCATTAAAAAGTCTACAGTGGATTCATATGTACTGATACCAGATCATTCTTTAGAACTCATTGATTCATTTTTTAAATGTAGACCAGTTTATGCCCTGGCCAGTGTTCTTCAGTGGTTGGAGAATTGGCTCACACACCAAAGAGTTGGGTGTTCACTTCTGGGCTCTGGTTGGGGTGTATGCAGGAGGGAGCCAATCTATGTGTCTCTCTCACATCCATGTGTGTCTCTCTTCCCCTCCCTCCTTTCTATTTTCTCTAAAAGTCAATGTGCTTCTCTCACATAGATGTTTCTCTCTGTCTTTCCCTCTCTCTTCCACTCTCTCCAAAAGATCAGTGGAAAAATATCCTTGGGTGAGGATTAACTAAAAAAGAAGTAGAAGGGGAAGGAGAAGAAGTAGAAGGAGAACAAGAGGAACGAGAAGAAGAAGAACAAGAAAAAGAAGAGATAAAAGAAGAGGGGGGAAAAAAGACCTCTTTGTCTTTTCTGATGCGGGAATGAAAGCCCAGTCAGAGACAGTGGTGCCTGGACTCAGAGGAGGGCAGAGGAGGGAAAGACAGACAGATGTGGTTCATTGGGGGAGGTGGTCCAGACACTGGGATGGATGGAATGGGGTGGGAAGGAAAGAAGACACCACGGACAGCTCCTCACCTTCCATCTTGAGCTCCAAGGGGTTGCTGGGACGCGACAACTGGACCAGAGTGCCGCTGAGTGACCCATAGCACCTGTAAGTGCCCCTGTGGTCCAAGGTCATGGGACTCATGGGGAAGTCTGCCTGAAACACCCCATCTTGGTACTGGGACCTGAGGTGCAGAGGGGGACTGACATCCCCCTCCTTGAACAGGAGGAACATATCGAACCAACTCGCAGTCTGACACCGCAGGGTCACATTCTCTCCTGGGGCCACGGTGGGGCCTGGGTGGGCTGACAGAGTGGGCAGTGTGTCCTGAGGGAGTAAGGCTGGGAGAGATACATCCACAGTGTTAGTGCAAACTCCTTCCTCATTCCCCCTTCCCTTGACCTCAGCAGAGATGCCACGTGGGGCCTCTACTCAAGGGTGTTTCATTGCTCCTCCTGTTCCCATTGTTCTAAGATCTTCCCATCCCTCATCCCATCTCTTCTTGTCTGTGCTCGCTGCCCTCCATTGCCAACAGGATGCCAAGTCTGCGTGTGAGCTGGGGACGGGCGCCTTACCTGTCACCTGGATGTCCACAGGGTCACTGGGGGTTGACCACCCAGAGGAGAGGTTGTATCCACCGTAGCATCTGTACCGGCCCCCGTGGGAGATGCTTACCCGGCCCAGGGAGAAGTCTGCCTGAGAGAGCCCAGCCTGGGGCTGCTGGCCAAGTTGCTGGGGGAGGTCATGTTCCCCCATTTTGAAGAGAGCGAATCTGTCGTAGTTGACATCAGACTGACATCGTAGGGTCAGGATGTCTCCAGAGGCCACCACGGGGCCTGGCAGGACTGAGAGGGACGGTTTCCTAGAAACACCTGGGGGGAAAAAAAGGTGGTCGTATTTGTAAGAGGATTAGGCTCTCTGCACTCCCCTCTGCCCTGGGCCTCTCCACCACAGCGTCTTCTGTGTCGCAGGCTCGTGGATCCCTGAGTTTTCTCGCTCCAACCTCATCCAACCTGGTGCTCCACCTGAGACCAGACTCCTCCCCACCTGCCTGGAGACCCAGGGGATTCCGGGGCAAGGCCGAGACTTTCTCACCCGAGATCAGAAGCTCCACGAGGCCGCTTGAGGAAGACCACACATGAGGAGAACCTGAGAAGACACCGTAGCACCTGTAGGTCCACCAGTGAGTGGGTCTCACGGGGCCCACGGTAAAGAGGGCCCGGAACCACCCGTCATCTTGGCGCTGTGAGTCCAGACGTTGGCGGTGGCCATCCCGTCCTTCGTCACACAGATAGAACAAGTCAAAGCCCTGCCGTGAGCCACACTGCAGGGTCACGGTCCCTCCGGAGGTCACGATGGGTCTCGGCAAGGCAGAGAGGGTGGGCGGGTCAAACATTCCTGGAAAAGAACAAGAGGGAACTGTTCAAAGAGGAGAGGGTGCTGCCCTCGCTGTTTTTGGATCAGTGGATAGTGCAGAAGGCTGAGGACTGAAGGGTCTTGGGTTTGATGCCTGTCATGGGCACAGGCCTGGGTTGTGGGCTCCACCCCCAGTAGGGGGCTTGGAGGAGGCAGCCGATCAATGATGCTCTCTCATCACTGATGTTTCGATCTTTCTCTCTCTCTGTCTGTCTCTCTGTCTCCCTTCCTCTCTGAAATTAAAAAAAGGAGACGGTGCTTGAGGACATTATACTAAGTGACATGGGGCCAGTGACAGAAGGACAGATGCTGCATGATCCCACTGCTATGATGCATCCAAAGAGTGAAGCGTACCCTAGCCAGTGTGGCTCAGTGGAGAGAGTGTCGGCCTGTGGACTGAAGGGTCCTGAGTTTGATTCCGGTCAAGGGCACGTGCCCGAGTTGTGGGCTCAATCCCCAGTAGGGGCCATGTAGGAGGTAGTCCATCAATGATTCCCTCTCATCCTTTTGATGTTTCTCTTTTTTAAAATATATTTCTTTATTGATTTCAGAGAGGAAGGGAGAAGGAGAGAGAGAAACATCAATGATGAGAGAGAATCATTGATCGGCTGCCTCCTGCATGCCCCCTACTGGGGATCGAGCCCACAACCCAGGCATGTGCCCCTGGCTGGAATCGAACCCAGGACGGTTCAGTCCGCAGGCTGGTGCTCTATCCACTGAGCAAAACTGGCTAAGGCTCATCATGTTTGAGCTAGGGCTCATGATGTTTCTATCTCTCTCTCTCCCTCTCCCTTCCTCCCTGAAATCAATACAAATATTACACACACACACACACACACACACACACACACACACACACACTCACAGGAGTTCTCCCATGCCATTCCTTTACCCCTGTCCTTCCCACACAGGCACGTATCTCCTAAACGGCAAGGGACCGCCCCCCCCCCCCAAGACTTGCAGCCAGAGGAGCAACAGGCAGTGGCAGCTCATCCCAGGCTCACCCCCGGAACCCCGGGGCCCCTTTTCTCTGACTTCCCAGTGAGCCAAGGCAGCCCAGCCTGGGCTCTCCTGCTGCTTCTTCTATGCCCTTCCCTGTTTCACTGTCCTAAGCGTGTGGCCAATAAATGCCCACTTGCTTTCCTAAGACAACAACAACTACGGAAGGAGAGGAGCAACGCCCTCACATGGTCCGCAAGGCTTGGCCGTGGGAAGAGCGGGGCCCCCCTGGGCACCGCCCCTTCACCTGTGCCCGAGGAAGTGTCTGCTCACCTGTGACCACCAGGTCCAGCGGCTCGCTGGGGGCGGACGAGGCTCTTCGGCTGTCATACGTGCAGTGGTACCTCCCAGCAAGGCCGTGGGCCATGAGTGGGATGGGGAACTCGGCCTTGTCTCTGGGTCCCTGTGGGAATGCGGTTCTCCAGGGCCCTGGAGCCCAACTCTGGTGCAGGTGGTACCGGTCCGCCTCCCGAGACCCGTGACACCAGATGCTCACGGGCCTCCCCATGGTGATGACAGCGCTCGGCGCCGCCCGGATGGCAGGTTTGGGCAGAGCCTCTAGAAGACAGTCAGGGGCTGTGGTCCCCTTATTCTCCGTGCCTCAGTTTCCCCTAACAAGCAGCCTCCCATGTGCCCTGTTCATCAGCTCGGAATTCCACTCCTCCCTCCATCCCCCAGATGCCCTGGGAGGGGTCCCGCTTTGTCCCCGGGGAGGAGGCAGGACCTGGGACCCCAGGGGGTGGGCTTACCTCTATTCCAGTAGACCTTCCGGCCCAGACACAGGCCTGAAAGAGAGAACCCGGTAGGACCGCTGATTCCTGAGCAGAAGCCCCTTCCCCGAGCCTTCCAGCTCATGGGACCTTTTTTTAAATCCTCACCCGAGGATATTTTTCCATTGATTTTTAGAGCGTGGCAAAGAGAGGGAGAGACAGACAGAAGCATCGATGTGAGAGGAACACATCGGTTGGTTGCCTCCTGCAGGAGCCCTGACCAAGGCCTGACCCGGGGAGGAGCCTGCAACTGAGGTACATGCCCTTGACCGGAATTGAACCGGGGACCCTTCATCCACAAGCGGACGCTCTAGCCACTGAGTCAAACGGATAGGGCCAGTTCATGGAATCTTTCAAGAGATCGCCTCCCCCGGGGGTGTTTATCCCTGTTCTCCCCAGAACTCACCAAGGCAGAGAAAGGCCGTCGAGGTGGCAGTCATGGCACCTCCTCCCGCTGGACAAGGTTGTGCAGAGGGACAGAACCAGGCAGCCTGGCAGAGCAGACAGACCCACAGGATGTAGGCAAAGGGCGGCGTTCCCATGCCTGGGCTCCGAGGAGGGTGAGCAGCTCCCTCCCCGTGCGTGCGCCCGAGGGCTCCTGTGTGCCCTGCAGACAATGGAGAGCAGACCCGTGGTGCCCTCCGTCCGGAGCTTGAGCCTGCCAGCCATGACCTCTCCCTGGAGGAGAGCCGGGTTCCGGGTTCCACTCCTGAGTCAGCCTCGTGGGTGTGCGGGGAGGGGGGGGGGTGGGGGGAGGGGAGACACCACTTCCCATTTCTCAGAACTGCCTAGATGGGAACGCCTTTCTTTCCGTCAGCCGTCTAGCCAATGTCTCTTTGAGTTCTGGGATGTTTGCTGGGCGCGGGACGTCCATCTGTGAATCAGACAGATGGCGTCAGAGTGTTGGCCAAGGTCGGGTCATCAGAAGGCGGATGGTCAGTAGCTCATTGCACAGTGCATTGCTCGTTCAAAAAAAAAAAAAAAGAGGAATACACAAAAATATAAAAATGTATGACACACAGCCTTGGCCGGTTGCTCAGTGGTTAGAGTATTGGCCTGCGCACCGAGGAGGTGTGAGTCTGATTCCCCGTCAAGGGCACATACCTGGATTACAGGTAGCTCTCCACCCTGGTTGGGGCATGTGCAGGAGGCAACCAATCGATGTGCCTCTCTCACATAGATGTCTCTCTCTCTCTCTCTCTCTCTCTTTCTCCCCCTTCTTCCCCCCTCCCTCCCTCTCTTCCACCTTCCCTTTCCCCTTCCACCCTCTCTAAAAATCAAGGGAAAAAATATCCTCAGGTGAGCATTAACAAAAAAACAAACAAAAAGAAGATGGAAGTAGGAGCTGTATATTACGAAAAATAAATTATTTTCTCTCATTGTTGATGTTTCTATCTCTCTCTCCCTTTCCCTTCCTCTCTGAAATCCATAAAGATACATTTTATAAAAATTAAAAAATATTAAAATGGATTGTGAAGATGCCACACAGGTCTGCAAATGTAGTAAAAACAAAACAAACAAACAAACAAAAAACACATTGAATTCTACACCTTGAAATGGGTGAATTGTATGGCACGGGCACTATGCCTCAATAAAGCCATGACCAAAACGACAATGCGATACCATCTCACACCTGTCAGAATGGCTATCATCAACAAATCAACAAACGACAAGTGCTGGCGAGGATGCGGAGAAAAAGGGACCCTCGTGCACTGCTGGTGGGGATGCAGACTGGTGCAGCCGCTGTGGAGGACAGTATGGCGTTTCCTCAAAAAGTTAAAAATGGAACTCCCATTTGACCTAGTAATTCCATTTCTAGGAATGAATATATCCCAAGAAACCAGAAACACCAATCAGAAAGGATATATGCACCCCTATGTTCATAGCAGCACAATTCACCATAGCTAAGATTTGGAAACAGCCTAGGTGCCCATCAGCAGATGAGAGGATTAGAAAACTGTGGTACATCTGCACAATGGAATACTACACCGCCATAAAAAAAGGGAAAAAAAGCAATTTTTACCATTTGCAACAGCATGGATGGAACTGGAGAGCATTAAGCTAAGGCAGTGGTCAGCAAACTCATCAGTCAACAGAGCCAAATATCAACAGTACAACGACTGAAATTTCTTTTGAGAGCCGAAAACCGACTTCTGCGCATGGGCCACAAAGTTCCAATCGCACTGTACGTGCGCGCCCGCGCATGGTATTTTGTGGAAGAGCCACACTCAAGGGGCCAAAGAGCCGCATGTGGCTCATGAGCCGCAGTTTGCTGACCACTGTGCTAAGGGAAATAAGCCAGTCGGAGAAAGCTAAATATCACGTGATCTCACTTGTATCCTATATAATAAAGAGGTAATATGCAAATTGACTGTCACTCCAACACACAAGATGGCTGCCCCCACGTGGACATAAGATGGCCGCCACAAGATGGCCAGCAGGGGAAGGCAGTTGTGGGTGATCAGGCCAGCAGGGGAGGGACCAGGCCTGCAAGGAAGGTCAGTTGGGGGGGACCAGGCCTGCAGGGGAGGGCAGTTGGGGGCCACCAGGCCAGCAGGGGAGGGCAGTTAGGGGTGACCAGACTGGCTAGGAGGACAATTATGGGCAATCGAGCCAGCAGGGGAGCAGTTAAGCTGGCAGGGGAGTGAGTAGGGGGTTATCACCCTGGCAGGCAGAAGTGGTTAGGGGCAATCAGGCAGGCAGGCAGGCGAGTGGTTGGGAGCCAACAGTCCTGGATTGTGAGCGGGATCCTAGATTAAAGAGGGTGCAGTCTGGGTTAAGGGACACCCCCCACCCCCATGCACGAATTTCATGCACCGGGCCTCTAGTGTGGGATATAATGATTTGATGAACAAGAATAGTTCCAGAAACAAATGGCTGGGGAGGCGGGGTTAGAGAGCAATCAAAGGACTTGTATGCATGCCTATAAGCATAACCAATGGACACAGACAACTGGGGCAGCGGGGGGAGGGGGGTGCCCAGGGTGGGAATGGCTGGGGGGAGGGGTTAATTGGGGGAAAAGGAGACATATGTAAAACTTTAGACAAAAAAGAAAGGCCACGTGAGGACACAGGGAGAAGGCAGCTGTTTATAAGCCAGAAGGGGAGCTCTCACCAGAAACTACAACTCTCACTGACACCTTGAACTTGCACTCCTAGCCTCCAGAACTGTCAGAAAATAAATATTTGTCGTTGGAAAAAATAAAATAATAAAAAATAAATCCGTGACCGAGGACACAATGTGAGGCAAAGGAGGAGATACGAACCCCCAGTTCGCAGCAACCGTGTAACCAGATGCGCCATCCAGCCGTGACACGAGCCAGCCTGTCGCAAGCCGCAGGCGAGACCTGTGTGCGACCTATCAGATCGGGGCGCTTCCGACTGCGGCCACAAAGGCAGCCGGGGAGGATGTGGGGAAGCCATCGCTCATGTGGCAGGAAGGACTGAAATGAGAAGGATGACGGTTTCGCCCAACCCGCTGGATTGCATAATGAGTCAACTCTCTCTTGAGGAATCCACCTTGAAGACACACGACCGCAAAGACGAAGTGACATCGACCCCGCGTTTGTGGCCAGAGTTCTATTTTTAAGACAGTGTGGGAGGTGACATCAGAGGAATGGCAGGCTCCCTTCGCCCCTCGCCTAGAAGTTACAGCCATCTGCACAGCCATATCTCCACAGCGGGGTCCCCGCTCAGCACGCGGAGATGCCTGAGAGACCCACGCGTGGACACATCTCAAGGTGGGCGAGTGGGCCCGGCAAGTGTGGCTCCGTGGTTGAGAGTCGTGGACCCATGAACCAAGAGGTCAAGGTGTGATTCCAGGTCAGGGCACAGGCCTGGGGTTGCGGGCTCGATCCCCGGTAGGGGGGCGTGCAGGAGGCAGCCGATCAATGAATCTCTCTCATCATTGATGTTTCTCTCTCTCTCTCTCCCTTCCTCTCTGAAATCAATAAAAATATTTTTTAAAATCTTTTAAAAAATAATAATAAATAAAGGTGGGCCCTCGCCAGTTTGGCTCAATAGATAGAGCACCAGTTTGCAGACTTAAGGGTTCCGGGTTCGATTCCCGTCAAGGACACATGCCCAGGTTGCGGGCTCCACCCCCAGTGAAGGACGTGCAGGGGGCAGCCAATCAATGATTCTCTCTCATCATTGATGTTTCTATCTCTCTCTCCCTCTCCCTTCCTCTCTGAAATCAATAAAATATATTTTAATAAAATAAAAAGGTGGGCAAGTGCATCAAAAGGGGGCGGTGAAAAGGGCGTGGGGGGATCCGAGCCAGCCAGAAACGCAGGGGGGCGGCGGGGAGGGCGTGCGAGGCTCAGCCCGGGGTTGGGGGCGGGGGTGGAATCTGGTTGTTGCTGACACCCCCTTCCGCCTGGAGGAACGGAGGGACGGCAGCAATCGCTACAGCCGAGCCCAGAGAGCTGGACAGGAGCACAGGAGGAGAGAGCGGCTGTAGCAACTCAGTGAAAAAAGCCACGCAGCCTGGCCACCGCCCGTTAGCCTCCCAGAGGTCACCTCCCTTCGCCCGCGATGTGGGCTGTGGGTCCCATGCACTGGGTGCCCAAGGACACGCGCCCAGCAGCTAATACTGCGGGATCACATCTCTCCCCGGGGCAAAGGGTACACACTCTGCGGCGGGAACACAGGGGGCACCGGGGCAGAGGGCCAAGGACACCCTTACCCAGCCTAAAACAGCAAAAAACCTGGAGGAATTCACCCCCACCCGCGCGAGAGAGACAGCGCTGCGAGCTCACTGAGCTAAAAAAAAAAAAAAAAAAAATCACCTTGTGATCCAGCGCCACCTACTGGAGAATATTAGAAAGACATCTTCCTGTTTGTCGGCTAGAGAAGGGCAACCCACACCTGGATGCCCAGAGAAGAAATAACATCAAATACCCCGAGTAACAAGGTAGTGAGGCAGCTCGAAAAAGACAATGAAAATTCCCCAGAAAACACACTTGAAGACATGGAAATCGGCGACACGAATGACAGAGAAGTCAAGGCTGCGGTTCGGACAATGCTCGAGGAGGTGTGAGAACATAGGGGCAGGCAATTCAGCTAGCGAGCTCAGAGAACAGTGGACAGCAGCAGACGAGCGGATGAGAAAACGGTGGCGCATCTGCACAATGGAATACGGTAAAAAAGAAGGCATGCTTACCATTTGCAACGGCATGGATGGACCTGGAGAGCGTTAGGCTAAGCGAAATAAGCCAGTCGGAGAAAGATAAATATCACACGATCCCACTCATTTGTGGATCATAAAGAACATTTTAACCTGGTGAACAAAAATAGATACAGAGGCAGAGAAGCATCCAACAGACGGCCAAACGACAGCGGGAACGCTGGGGCGTGCTGGGGAGGGGCGGTAATAGATCAACCCAAGGACTTGTACGCATGCATATAAGCACAACCAATGGACCCAAGACACTGGGAGCGGGGTGAGGGCTTGTGCCGGGGGTAGGGGAAGCTGGGGGAAGGTCAGTTGGGGGGGGGGGAAGGAGACATATGTACAACTATTTGTAATACTTTAAACAATAAAAAAAAGAAAAAAGAACTCCAAAAAGTGGACAACATGAGAACTTCACCAGAGACATTGAAACTTTACAAAGGAACCCAACAGCCCTAGTCTGCTTGGGGAGGACTGAAGGGTGGGGCGGAGGGGAGTGGAGGGGGAAGGTTGTTTTTTTTTTATTTTTATTTTTGGTAATCCTCACCTGAGGATATTTTTCCATTGATTTTTTTAGAGAGAGTGGAAGAGAGAGAAACATCGATGTGAGAGAAACACACCGATTGGTTGCCTCCTGCACGCGCCCCGACCAGGGCCCCAGCCAGGGAGGAGCCCGCAACCAAGGTACGTGCCCTTGACCGGAATCGAACCTGGGGCGCTTTGGTCTGCAGGCTGATGCTCTATCCACTGAGCCAAACAGGCTAGGACGGGTGCAGGGGGTGGTTCTGGTCAAGGTCTGGCTTATTTTGCTTAGCATAACCGTCTCCAGGTTCCTCGATGTTGTCTCAAATGGCAAGGTTTCCTTCTCTTTCACAGCTGCGTAGTATTTTTAAAATATTTTTTACTGATTTCAGAGAGGAAGGAAGAGGAAGGGGGAGAGAGAGAGAGAGAGAGAAGCATCAATGATGAAAGAATTATTGGCTGGCTGCCTCCTGCACGTCCCTTAATGGGGGATTGAGCCCACAACCCACGCATGTGCCCTTGACCAGAATCAAGCCCAAGACCCTTTAGTCTGCAGGCCAATGCCCTACCCACGGAGCCAAACTGGCTCGGGCTGCATAGTATTTTGTATCCACTCCCCTACCGATGGGCACGTGGGCTGTTTCCCGAGCTTGGCTTTTGTAAACAATGCTTCGGATGGATGTTCCAGCATTCTTAGGCTATCTTCCCGGAAGTGGGATGCCTGGGTCCAATGACTGTCCCGTTGTGTGTGTGTGTGTGTGTGTGTGTGTGTGTGTGTTGTTTTGTTTTTTGAGGAAACTCCAGGAAACTCCATACTGTTTTCCACCGCGGCTGCACCCAGTCTGCACTCCCATCGACACGTGCTGGCGAGGATGTGGAGAAAAGGGAACGCTCGGTGCACGGAATAGTACACTTTTCCATGGTAAACACTGTGATTTGCAAACTTCCCTGCAATCGGGACGGGGTCGGGGGAGCGGGGAGGAGAGTGATGTAATGTTTGTAAAGCAGGCGGCGCGGCACACCCATGGCGCATGCATGGAAGATGACGTTGTGGCCAAGCCCAGGCTGCTCCCACTTTCGCTTCCTGTCTGCCTGGCCCAGTGCTGAGCAGACAAGGAAGTGCCTTCTCTGGGTGACAGCGCTCTGTGGTCGCACTGGCCCTCATCCGCTGCGTTGAGCTTCCCTGCCTCCTGCAACATTCGGCTCCTTCTCTGGGTGACTCCAGCAACTCTAGACCTGTCTCTAGACACCATCCCGAATTCTTTTTTAAAATATATTTTGACTAAAGGCCCAGTGCACGAAATTCGTGCGTGGGGGGTGGGGGCAGTCCCCCAGCCTGGCGCGCACCCTCTCCAATCAGGGAACCCTCAGGGGATGTCCAACAGGGATTGGGCCTAAACTGGCAATCGGACATCCCTTTCACAATCTGGGACCACTGGCTCCTAACTGCTCACCTGCCTGATCACCCCTAACCACTCTGCCTGCCTGCCTGATCGCCCTAACTGCTCCTGGTCGCCCCTAACTGCCCACCCCTGCCAGCCTGGTCACCCTTAACTGCTCTCCCCTGCCAGCCTGGTCGCCCCTAACTGCCCTCCCCTGCTGGCCTGATCGCCCCTAACCACCTTTGCCTCGGCCCCCATCACCATGGCTTTGTCCAGAAGGACATCTGGATGGATGTCCAGAAGATGCCCGGTCTAATTAGCATATTACCCTTTTATTAGTATAGATTGTTGATAGTATTAGAGATATCTCCCGTTTTCTCCTTATTTCCCCCTCTCCTCCCAGCCCCTACCCACCCACCCCCAGGTCTTCACCACCCTATTGCTATGTCCATGGGCTGTGCATATAAGTACATAAGTTCTTTGGTTTATCTCTTCTTGTCCCCTCAAGCCCACATCAAGGTAGGTCAGTCCGTTCCATGCCTCTCGTGCTTCGGGTCTTACTGTGTTGGTCAATTCATTTTGTTCATTCGATTCCACAAATAAGTGAGGTCATGTGATATTTGTCTTCCTCAGTTTGGCTTATTTCACTTAGCATCGTACTTTCCAGGCTCACCCATGCTGCCCCAAAGCGTAGGAGACCCCTCTTTCTTACTGCTGCGTAGTATTCCATGGTGTAAATGACCCACAGCTTTTTTACCCGTTCATCTACTGATGCGCCCCTGAGTTGTTTCCAAACCTTAGCTATTGTGAATAAGGCTGCTATGAACATATGGGGGTGCATATATTCTTTCTGACTGGTGTTTGGGGGTCACCTTCCCGAATTGGACCATCAAGACCCATCCCCAGGAAGGGAGGCGGGTTCTGCGGCTGCTGTCCATGGAACTGACTGTGATTGCTCCGTAGTGGTCTAGTTTCAGCACCATGGTCAGGGTCTATGGCAGTTTTGCATTTGCTGAGCCCTTGGGTTTGGTCTTCTATATGGCCTTTATGCAGGAGTCAAATCCTATATTAATAACGAGGTGATATGCAAATTGGCCGTCACACCCTCACACAAGATGGCCGCCCCCATGTTGTCACAAGATGGCCACCACAAAATGGCTGGCAAGGGAGGGCAGTTGGGGGTGACCAGGCCTGCAGGGAAGGGCAATTGGGGGCAAGCGGGCTGGCAGGGGAGCAGTTAGGCATCAATCAGGCCAGCAAGGGAGTGGTTAGCCGGTGATCAGGCTGGCAGGCAGAAGCTGTTAGGGGCAATCAGGCAGGCAGGCTGGTGGTTGGGAGCCGGATTGTGAGAGGAATGTCCGACTGCCGGTTTAAGCCTGATCCTTGGGCCTAAACAGGCATTCGGATATCCCCCAAGGGGGTCCCAGGTTGGAGAGGGTGCAGGCTGGACTGAGGGACACCGCTGCCCCCGTCTCCCCTCCCCCATGCACGAATTTTGTTCACTGGGCCTCTAGTCTATATATATAAAAGACTAATATGCAAATGGTCTGCTCGGGAGTTCAACTGGAAGAGCAGGAGATTGATCACTCACTATGACGTGTGCCGACCACTAGGCGGCAGTGTAGAGCATGGCGGGCAACCAGAGGTGGTGGTGGGGTGCTGAGGGAGCGAAGGAAGGAGGAAGCGGGGAGGTGGGGAGGCCAGCCCCAGGGACCCTACCCTGCACAAGTTTCGTGCACCAGGCCTCTAGTGTAAGATATTTGGTCAGAGCAGGAAGCTATGGGGAAAGTACCAGGAGATGACAGTAGCTGACATTGACCTAGACTCCCCTCACAATCCATAGAATCTTGAACAGGGATAGGGTTCAGAAGCTTGCGGCGTGGGCCCCAAACTCAGCAGCACAACCTCCGAAGCCGCCCAGGTTGCCCCACAAAAGTGAGTTCTGCCCTGTTTACACCCGAAGGACTCCTCCTGGGCCCGGTCTGGGATGCCAGCAACTGGGGGAGATGACAACTTAACACACTGGGCCCTGGACAGGGGCATCCATTGGTTGGAGCATCATCCCGTACACCAAGAAGACGCGGGTTCTATCTTCACAAGTTCGATCCCTGGTAGGGGCACTTATGGGAGGCAGCCATCTTTCACATCGATGTTTCTCTTTCTTTCTTCCCCTTCCTTTCTCTAAAATAATAGTAATAATTAATAATAATAATAATAATCCTATCTAATAAAGAGGGAATATGCTAATTGACCCTCATGCCATCGCAAAGATGGTGGTGCCCGCAGCCAATAAGGAGGGAATACGCCAACTGACTGCCCTGCCCTCAAAGATGGCGGCACCCGCAGCCACAAGATGGCATCGCCCAGTCCCCTCAGTCCTGCCGGGGCGGCAGGCATGCACCTGCCTCCGAAGTCCCCCCGTCCCCTCAGCCCCCCAGCTGCCCAGGGCCAGCCCGAGGTGCAGGCAAGCCTCAGCTGGCAGCTGCCCAGCTGCCCAGGGCTGCCTGAGGCTCAGGTAACCAGGACCGGCTGAGGCTTGTGCTGCCGGCAGTGGCAGCAGCAGAGGTGTGATGGGGACGTCACCTTCCCCTGATCGCCAGGTCGCCTCCTGCCCCTGAGGGCTCCCGGACTCCCAGACTGTGAGAGGGGGCAGGCCGGGCTGAGGGACCCTCTTCCAGTGCATGAATTTTCATGCACCGGGCCTCTAGTCTATATATATAAAAGGCTAAGTGACCAACCATCCATCCGACCGTCTGACCATCTGACCGACCAACCGGCTGGTACATATGATGTGCACTGGCAATTTAAAAATAAACGTTGACTTGTGCATGTACAATACATATTAAGCTCTCCCTGGCACCAATTGCACACGTGTGTTTCAACCTCTCATTATCCATCATGAATTTGGGTTTTTTTGGTTGAAAGAAAGCGTCGTTGTTGACAGAATTTGTCTGAAGGCCAGCTATTGGCACTACGTACCCCTGAAGTGGAAAGAAGCCAGCTTTGATCAATTTAATCAATTTACATATTATTTTCATGTACATTTTACCAATTTTCTTTCATCTCTGACACTTCTATTACAGAGGAAGGGCGCATAGTGATACTAAAATATTTCTTCTAATTAATTTCCTTTCAATGTGCAGGAATCCATGCACCGGGCCACCAGTAATAATAATAAAACCCATAAAGACATATCCTCCGGTGAGGATGTTGTTAAAATTGAAAAACACCCTGGTTTGTGAGGGACAGTGGGCTGGAGCATCGTCCAGTGACCAGAAGGCTAGTGGTTTCATTCCAGGTCGGAGCACATACCTGGGTGGTCCAGTCCCCTGTTGGGGCTCTTACAGACGGCAATGGACCAATGTTATCCCTCTCTCTCTCTCTCCCTTACCCCCTCTCTGATTTTCTGCCCCTCTTACTGTTTGGGGTCTGGGTCTCTAGGTCTCTCTGTCTTTGGAAGCCCTGGTTGCTCTCTGTGTTTTTAAATTTTTTTTTACTTTATTTTTTTTCTTTTTCACTTTTTATTATTTTCTTTTCAATTTTTTAATTAAAATATAGTTGGCATACAATATTAGTTTTAGATATACAACATAGTGATTCAACATTTATATACCTTACAATGTGCTTACCACAGTAAATCTAGTAACCATCTGTCACCATGCAAAGTTATTACAATATTTTTTTCATTTTATTTTTTCCTTATCTCTCCATTACCCCCCCACCCTCACCCCTAACCCCCACTCATGCCCTCAGCCCCTGGTGTCTGTGTCCACTGGTTAGGCTTCTATGCATGCATACAAGTCCTTTGGTTGATCTCTCCCCCTTACCCTCACCCTCCCTCTGAGGTTTGACGGTCTGATCGATGCTTCTCTGTCTCTGGATCTGCTTTTGTTCATCAGTTTATGTTGTTCATTATATCCCACAAATGAGTGAGATCATGTGATATTTATGCTTTATTTTTATTGTTGACACTATTGCAGATGTCCCCCATTTTCCCCTGCTTTGCCCCCCCCCCTTCCCCTCTGGCCCTCACCACATTGCTGTCTGTGCCCACAGGCTATGCTACTCTCTTCACCTTCTCTCACCCAGTCCCTCTCATCCTGCCCGCCCCCCACCACCCGGAGACCTGTCGGTCTGCTTCATGCATCCATGCCTCTGGTTCTATTTTGTCTGTCAGTGTGCTTTGTTCTTTAGATTCCACATATGCGTGAGATCATGTGATACTTGTCTTTCTCTGACTGGCTTATTTCGCTCAGCATAATCGTCTCCAGGTCCCTTCATGCTGCCCACAAAGGGTAAGAGATCCTTCTTTTTTAACAGCTGCGTAGCATTCCCAGCTTTATTATTTTATTTTATTTACTTTATTTTATTTTACTTTATTTTATTTTATCTTTTGTCTAAAGTTTATGTATGTCTCCTTTTCCCCCAAAGCCACGAAGCCATTCCCACCCCGGGCAAGCCCCCACCGCCCCAGTGTCTGTGTCCATTGGTTGCGCTCATAGGCATGCGTACAGGTCCTTTGGTTGCTCTCTGACCGCCCCCCTCCCCCAACCACTGTCTCTGGATCTGTTTTACTTCATCAGTTTATGTTGAACGTTATATCCCACCTATGCGTGAGATCAGGTGGTACTTACCTTTCTCCGACGGGCGTATTTCACTTAGCATAACGCTCTCCATCTCCATCCGTGCTGTTGCAAACGGTAAGCATTCCTTCTTCTTTTCCGCAGCGTAGTGTTCCAGTGTGCAGATGGACCACAGCTTTCTAGTCCACTCATCCGCTGATGGGCACTCAGGCTGTTTCCAAATCTTAGCTAGGGTGAATTGTGCTGCTATGAACGTAAGGGCGCCTATGTCCTTCCTGATTGGTGTTTCCGGTTTCTTGGGATATATTCCTAGAAGTACCACAGCTTGTTTTTAAGTCTAATGTCTAATCACACTACCCACTGCCCTCCCCACTCTATACACTGCCCACTGCCCTCCCCGTTCCACACACTGCCCACTGCTCTCCCCGTTCCACACACTGCCCACTGCCCTCCCCGTTCCACACACTGCCCACTGCCCTCCCCGTTCCACACACTGCCCACTGCCCTCCCCGTTCCACACACTGCCCACTGCCCTCCCCGTTCCACACACTGCCCACTGCCCTCCCCGTTCCACACACTGCCCACTGCCCTCCCCGTTCCACACACTGCCCACTGCCCTCCCCGTTCCACACACTGCCCACTGCCCTCCCCGTTCCATACACTGCCCACTGCCCTCCCTCGTGCCATGGCCGTCTTTCTTTTTTTTTTTTTTTCTGCCTCTCCATCCCTGTGTTGTTGTGTCTCCATCTCTCTGTCCCGGCTCTTCCCTCGGAGTGTGGCTCTCCTTCTTGCTCTGGGTGTAGCTCTGTCTGCCTCTAAGGTCACTCCCTCTCCATCGCTGCCCACTCCTTGCTCTCTCCTCTCCCTCTGAACCCAGATGGGCTTTTTCAAAGTCCTTTTGGGCCCTGACCGGTGTGGCTCAGTGGATGGAGCGTCGGCCTGTGGCCTGAGGGGTCTCGGGTTCTATTCTGGTCAAGGGCATGTACCTTGGTTGTGGGCACATCCCCAATGGAGAGTGTGCAGGAGGCAGCTGATGGATGTTTCTCTCTCATCGATGTTTCTAGCTCTCTATCCCTCTCCCTTCCTCTCTGTAAAAAATCAATAAAATATATATATATTTTTAAAAAGTCCTTTTGGTTGTTGGAAATCCTTCCTGATGGCAAAACCCCAACTCTGGGTAACCCCCCAGCCCATCGGCCTTCTCCACATGCACCCTGAGCGGCGGGAGAAATGCCCACAGCCCCCGCTCCCTGCACGCTTATGGCCTCTGACTTGCTTTGGGAGAGACCCTCCCACGCTGGCTCAGTTTTCCCATCTGCTCACTGGGCATAAGAATAGGACGGGCTGATGGGAGATTTAAGTGAGGCGATGTGTTAGAATGGCTTGGTACACAGCAAGTGCTCAGTAGATGTTTTCTCCTGCGTTCAGACCCCCTTCCATCCTATGCCCCCTAGCCCAGGCTGCTGTCTCCGCTCCACTCACTCTTCCTCCTGCCCCTCCCACCGGCAGCCACCCCTCCCCCCCTCCCGTCCTGAGCCAACGCCCCCTCAAGTGCTCCGGACGGGCTGCCCAGTACCAGGCCATGAGCCACTCGTGCTATCTCCACTTTCAGTCCATGAAAACTCCACAAAAGTGGAGCCCTCGCCGGTGTGGCGCAGTGGACAGAGCGTCAGCCTGCGGGCTGAAGGGTCCCGGGTTCGATTCCGGACAAGGGCACGTGCCTGGGTGGTGGGCACATCCCCAGCGGGGGGCGTGCAGGAGGCTGCCAATCAATGATTCTCTCATCATGGATGTTTCTCTCTCTCTCTTTCCCTCTCCCTTCCTCTCTGAAATCAATAAAAACATATTTTTTAAATTTAATAAATCTTTATTCAGATTATTACAATTGTTTCTCCTTTTTCCCTCCATAGCTCCCCTCCACCCGGTTCCCACCCCACCCTCTGCCCTTACCTCCCCCCCCCCCCCCCCCCCCGCCACTGTCCTCATCCAGAGGTAATAAAAACATATTTAAACAAACAAACATGTGCTAAGAGGTGGATGAACCTTAAAGGACCACACATCAGAGGAGCCCGAGGATAGGAAGTGTCCAGAACCAGCAAATCCAGAGAGATGGAAAACAGAGCAACAGCCATGGGGGGGGAGGGGCGGGGGGCCGGGAGTAACTGCTGATGGGTATGGAGCTTCCTTTGGGGGTGAGGAGAACTGGATAGGGGTGGTGGTTGCACAGCACTGGGAATGCCCCACACCCCACCTTTTTTTTTTTTAAATATATTTTATTGGTTTTTTACAGAGAGGAAGGGAGAGGGATAGAGAGTTAGAAACATCGATGAAAGAGAAAGACCAATCAGCTGCCTCCTGCACACCCCCTATTAGGGATGTGCCCGCAACCAAGGCACATGCCCCTGACCAGAATCGAACCTGGGACCCTTCAGTCCACAGGCCGACGCTCTATCCACTGGGCCACACCGGCTAGGGCTCACACTCCACCTTTAAATGGTTTTTATGGTAGGTGACTGTATCATCAATAAAAACAGTTCATACAGATCTGTGACTTAAACATATTAGGTATCTCGGCTGCTCAGTTTTGGGCGACCCCCCCACCCCCACACCCCCACCTTAAAGTTTGCCCTGGTTGTAACTCCCAAACTCCCAACCCTGCTTCCGTCCATCCCCCACACGGAACCCGGAGGGAACTTCCCACCTGGATCTGGCCGCCTGAACCCCATTCCCGTTGCACCCCCTGCCCTGGCCTGTCCCACAGCCTCCTGGACAGTCTCCGTGGCTCTGGGGCTGAGCTCTCCAGGCGAACCAGGCAAAGGGGACTCCACCCCAGCCTCCCAGCGGCTCTGAGCGCTCTTCCTCCTCTCCGGTCTTCATCATCCTTCCAGAGTGGGCTCACCGCACCCCCTTGCTGTCCTCCAACTGCCTCTCTCTTCCCAAGCCTCGCAACCCCAGCCCCAGCTCACACCTGAGCCGGCCTCCCCGCAGCCCCTGCCTCCCTCTCCCACGGAGCCGGCCTCCCCCCTGGGGCCCCTGCGGGCCTCCAGGTCAGCCCCCCCCCACCCGCCCCTCACACTGGCCCCTGAGGGCTCGTCCTCACGCCCAGATCTGACCCTCTGCGGTCAGCTCTCCCCGCAGGCACGCTGGGTGACACAGGGCCTGTCTATGGTGATGGGCAGTTTAGGGCTGGATGTTCTGGCGGGAAAGTCCCCACCACAGGGTCCCAGCTGCCCCTGGAAAACCGCCTCCACCGCCTGGGTCTCGCTGCCTGGCCTCCTCTCTCTCTCTCTCTCTCTCTCTCTCTCTCTCTCTCTCTCTCTCTCTCTCTCTCTCTCTCTCTTTCTCTCTCTCTCTCTCTCCCCTCTCCAGCAGCTGCAATCTGGAAGAAATTACTGGCCCCACAGCCAGACTTCCCCAGTTTCAGGAAATTCCAGGCTGCGCGGGCGGGGGGGTGGGGGGGGCGGGCTGGGGGCGCGTCCTGCGCATCCCCCACCCCCTTGGCGTGTCCTCGGCGCACACCCAGGCCCGGCCCCGTCCTGCCCCCACACTCAGCCCCGAGGGGCCTCCGCGTCTCTACCGCCGCTTTCTAGTCCTTTAAATCCTTGAGGCAAACTTTGGGGGCGGGGGGGGGGGGAAGCAGGAAGGCTGGGCGGGGCCTGCGCCTTAACCCTGTGCGCCCCAGGCGGACGCAGCTGGGCTGGGCGGCCACTCGCGCCCGTTTGGGCTCCAACCATGGCCCCCGAGAGGGGCTGACCCTTCCGCCCGGGTGCAGGTAAGAGGGGACCGAGGCCAGGGGTGGGGCCCGGACTACTGGGGACATGAGGGGGCCTGGCACCCCCGACTTCTGGGCTGAGGGGGAAGCGCTGGGAGCCAAGACTCCTGGACCTGGGGCCTGCGGAGGTGGCCCGGGGGCGGGGGCGGGGGGCCGGACGCCTCCCTGGCTCCGAACCTCCTTCCAGGTTCCGCCTGACACTCCCTTCGGCAGGTGAGGCCCGGCCCGGAGGAAGGAGGAAGAAGGCGCGGGCCCGGGACCCAGAGGCCGAGGCGGGCTCCGAACCCCGGACGGGGCGTCCCAGCCTGAACCGAGCCCGAGCGCGGACCACGAGGTAAGTGGGGGGCAGTGGGTTCCGGGTCAGGGCCGGAGTAGGACGCGCCCGACAGCCGGGGAGACGGCGGCGGAGCGTCCGGGCCTCAGCCACGTGGCCCCGGGAAGCGCGCCCCGCGGCCCCGAGGAGCGGGGTCTGTCCCTCCGGGTCCCCCCGCCGCGCGCGCCGCCTCTCCCACGGGGCTGGGAACCAGTCGGGCCGGATCCGGAGCGGGTTCTTATTTCCGTCCCGTTGGAGCGGGGCCGGAGGGGACCGAGGGGAACCAGCTGTGCGCTCCCCCTCCCTTCTCCCCCCACCTCCCGCCTCCGCAGCTGGAGCGCAGGGAGGGGAGGGGGCGCGCGGGCGGGTCCCATCCTGGCTCCTGCCACTCTGGCCGCGTCACGTTTGCCCCAAACAACGGCCCCTCTGTGGGAGCCTTGGCCGAGGAGGGACAGACTTTTTAGGATCCTCACCTCACGGCCTGCAGCGCAGAACTTTGCTGCAGGGCGGGTGTCTGAGAGCAGGGGAGCCCTGGCCGGGGGCTCGGTGGGTTAGAGGGTCCTCCACTTCCGCCCCCATCGCAGCTGGTTCTCCGGTGAGGCACAGACCAGCATCCACCAATAATGCATCGGTAAATGGAACAGCGAATCAATGTTTCTCTCTCGTTCTCTTCCTCTCTCCAATCAATCAATAAAAACATTTTTTTTTAGGAAAGCGGACAGGAGGCTCAGAGAAGGGGAGGGACTTAACCCGGAGGTTTCCGAGCTGGTAGGAGGAGGAGAGGTGGCATTAAAAACCCAACACAGCCCTAGCCGGTGTGGCTCAGTGGATAGAGCACCGGCCTTTGGACAGAAGGGTCCGGGGTTCAATTCTAAGTCAAGGGCACGCACCTGGGTTACAGGCTTGATGCCGGTAACACATGGATGTTTTTCTCTGTCTCTCCCCTTCCCTCCCACTCTCTCTGAAAATAAAAAAATAATAAAATTTTAAAAAGCAAGGGAGGCAATAGCCTCGGGTGAGGATTAACAAAAAAGAACAAAACACCCATAAAAGCCATTTCTGTGATGGTTCTCATCTGGAATGGGAAAGGAAAAAAAGGGAACCAAACAACCATGGTCGAGGGTATAGGAAATCCCTGGCCTTTATATCAAATCAAAACATCATTTTTTCCACGGGGAAGCTCGCAGCCCGCCCTATTCTATGGGGGGCGGGGGGGGCGGCTGTCGGCAATCTCTTATCACCCTTAGACCTGCAGTCCGCCTGCTGGCATCCAAACCCGGCCCTCGGCATTGCTGCTGAGTGACCCGAGGCCACGCCCCCCGCCCCCCCCTCCCCCCCCCTCAAGCCTCGGCCAGCACCGCTGTAAAGCAGACAAGATAACAGTGGTCTCCCCCCAGGGTGGGATGGTGGGAGGATTACAGGACTTCGTCCATCTGTGGGGCCCTCCTGGCCCAGAGTAAGTGCTTGGGGAAGAAATGGCCAGAGAGTACCTTCGACCACCCCTTGCATTCTGCTCGTCTTTCGGCTGAGTCGACGGAGGTTTGTGGTTGGGGAAGTGGGTTCAGAGTCCCACAGACAGGAAATAGCAGCCCAGGTTGTGTTTGTGGTCAGAAAGGAAGACCTTGGAAAAATGGTGGTGATGGGGCCATAGGAGGGTGGGGTGAGGGGCCAGCTAGGGCCGGGCAGGGAGAAGCAGTGGCCGTGAGCTGCCCAGGGGGGGCATCGGAGCAAGGGGCTGGAGGCGGTCGAGGCGGTACCTCTGGACTCTGGAGCTGGCTTTGTTATCTTGGGCAAATCACATACTCTCTCTCTGAGGCCTGTCTGCTTTCTGGTCTGGGGCAGGGCGCGATGACCCTGAGCACATACCGAGCATGCGCTTTGTGCCGGGCACGGGCTTAAGTTCATGGCCCACATCTCGCCTGTCCTTGCAAAGAGACTCTGAGGTATCATGTGCGTATCATTCCATTTTCAAGATGAGGAAATGAAGTCAGAGAGGTTAAGTCACTTGCCTAAAGCCACACAGCAAAGGGCACAGGCGGATCGAAACCGGGACCGTGGGCTTTCTGCGTAATAATGGGCACCCAGAGAGGATTTTTAAACATCGATTTTAGAGAGAGGAAGAGAGACAGACCGAGAGGGAGAGGAAACATTGATGGGAGAGAGAAACGCCGGTTGCTTTGCATGCACCCCGACTGGGGGTGGAACCCACAACCTAGGTATGTGCCCTGCCTGGGAATCGAACCGGCCACCTCTTGGTGTACAGGATGATGCTCCAACCAGCTGAGCCACCTGGCCAGGGCAGGGATTATGCCTTTTAAACTGAATTGAGATTCATTTGTGAGCAGAGGTCAGCATTAAAAAAAAAAAAAAAAAAAGGTTAGAATTGAAAACATTCAAGTGCTTAGCATGTTTTAACAGTAAATCTTGTTTTGCACTTTTTTCCACTTACGCAGAGGACAGAGGGGCGGGGAGGGGGGTGATTGTTTGCACAGGTTGCAATAAAAATGTTTATTCGTCTAGATTGAGGCCAGAGAAGTCTGAGAAACACAGCTGAGGTGGCGAATCAAGACTGGTTCTCCCAGAGAAATAAATGTAGAGCGTGTGTGTGTGTGTGTGTGTGTGTGTGTGTGTGTGTGGCGGAGGGCAGTTCTCACGCACGTCCATCTACCACAATTTCACGTTCTTCCGGCCTTACTGTTCCTCCAGCTGATCGCTGGTCTTCCCCAGGATGCTCGTTGCTGAAAGAACAATGCTGGCTTCTTTGCCTTCCTCAAAGGATTCGATCAGACCTATAAATCTTGTTCCTCCGTGATTGCTGGGGACGCGTACCTGGCCCCCAACGCGAGCGCTGCCAATGGGCCGGCATGCTTACAAAGGCAGTTTTCCATGTCGTGTTCTGTGAGGTTTTTCCTTGTGCCCTGGGAGGGAGCTGGTGATGTTTTATCCATTTTACAGAGAGGAAACCCAGAGAGCTCAGACCTGCAGCTGGCAAAGGGTGGGGCCTCCGTTCAAATAGAGCCTTCGTCATAACCGACTGTTAGCACAAAGGCCAAGGTCATCAAAGGCCCTCCCAGAAGTCTCCTAAAAGCAGCCCGGTTGCAGGATGTGGGCAAAGGTTGGCAGGCATTTCCCTGTAACCTGAACCCTGTGGGTCCACGTGGCCAGGAGGACACCTCGCTTACAGGGTATGAGCTGCCCGCCTCTGATGCATGCCCTTTGGCCAATCTTGTAACGCAGAGAAGTTTGCTTTATCATCATCATCATCTTACAGAAACTGAGACATTAAATCGTCTCTTTCAAAATCCAATCATTCTCATGAGGACACGCTGGGCCTCGATGCAGATTCCCGGGCCCGCCCCAAAAAGGTTAGCATTCCCGGTTAGCATCTTCAGGCAGGCCCTTCCTTAGAGATGAACTGGTATTTTGCGACTGCCTTGGTATAAACACAAATATAATCCAGACATTTTAAAAATAAATAAAATAGGTCAGCATTTTCCCCGGCCTCCCTCCGGAAGTGTGTGGGCCCCGGGCTCCGTGCCTGCTGCCCCCACGGGCGCCGGCAGCCCTGGGTTCAGGGATCCCCCTGTGTGAGGAGCTGGGGGTTTTGCCCAGTTTGGGGAGCACCCCTCTCGAGGGTGGCTCATTGCCTGGCCTCTAGGCACCTCACATGTTAGTTCTTACTGGAATCAGCACCGCGTAGTGGTCACGGGCAGACCCAGAGCTGAGTGAGATGTGACTCAAGCAGCTGCGACCTCGGGCCTCGCGGAGCCTCAGTTCTCCCCACCTGTAAAATGGGAGTAATCCCCGCACCATCATCCTGTCTCTATGGAAGGCATCCTGGGAGCGGCTGGCTAGACCCAGGGCTGGGGTTGCGGCTCCTACAGGGGAGGCCCCGCTGACCCACCCCTCCCCCGCAGATGCCGGTGCTGAAGCAGCTGGGCCCCGCGCAGCCCAAGAAGCGGCCAGAGCGCGGCGCCCTCTCCATCTCCGCGCCGCTGGGCGACTTCCGGCACACGCTGCACGTGGGGCGCGGCGGCGACGCCTTCGGGGACACCTCGTTCCTGAGCCGCCACGGCGGGGGACCGCCCCCCGAGCCCCGCGCGCCTCCCGCGGGGGCCCCGCGCTCCGCGCCGCCGCCCGCTGTGCCCCAGCCCCCGCCGCCAGCCCTCCGCGCGCCCGCGCCCGCCGACCCACTGCTGTCCTTCCACCTGGATCTGGGCCCCTCGATGCTGGACGCGGTGCTGGGCGTCATGGACGCGGAGCGTCCGGGGGCCGCTGCCGCCAAGCCTGACGCGGACCCCGGCTCGGGGGCGCAGCACCCCAGGGCTCGCTGCCGCCCCAACGCGGACCTCGAGCTGGACGACGTCATTGGCCTGTAGTCTCCCGGCTCCCCGCGCCCTTGCCTTCCCGCACCCCACTTCTTTATACATAAACGACTAAGGTCTGTGCCCGCTTCTGTCTCTTCACTGTGCACGTGAGAAGAGGGTGATGGGGTCCCGGTGCCTTTAAGAGTCAGGTGTGTCGCCTGCAGCTCTGGTACCGTAGAGACTGGACCAGTCAAATTGACGTGGCCGCGCCCTCAGGCCCATTCATTCGTCCTGTTGACAGCGCCACTGGCCCGAGGCGGCCTGACTCGCTCCCGCTGCGGGGCGGGGTGCAGTGGACCCTGCCCGGCGAGCCGCCGGGAAAACGGCGTGGTCCCTGGAGGAGGGCCCCTTGTCCTCCCAAGGTGTGTGGGCTCAAATGCGAGGACGGCAGCGGCGTCCAATCTGAGCTATGAAGCTCGGTTTGATCTTGCAGACACCGGGTGGTCCCTGCTCGCGCGGAGGACGCGACCGGAGGGCGGGCAGCACAGGCAGATCCCGAGGCGAGGCCGGAGCAGGCTCCCTAAGCACGGCCCGGAGGCGGGAGGGCACATGCACTCGTTAAACGGGGCGCAGTCGGGCCCACTAAGGACTTAGAGAGGCGGAGCCGTGCAGGTAAACCACTAGCCGGGGGCCAGGCCAGCTCGCCGCGGGCTGGGGCGGGAGGTGCTGCACAGGTAAAAGGTTGGGACGGGGGGCGGGGCCACAATTGTAAACCGCGGAGTGGGTGGGGACAGACTCGCCGATGACACCGAGGAGCGGATCCACGTGGGCCTGAGTCAGAGTCCCTGCAAGCGCGAGGGCGTGCTTCCCGGATCGGGGCGCGGTCGGAGCGACCGCCGCTGACGACACAGTCGGGTCACCACCCGGGTTCCTATGGCGGCGATCGGAGAGCCCGCATCGACACTGGAGTCTCCCGCCGCGGAGACGCCGCCGCCGCCGGCCTGCAGCTTCTTCCTAGAGGGCCGTTGCCGCTTCGGCGCCCGATGCCGCCAGCCCCACCCTGGGGATCCGACGCCGGCGCAGCCTAGAGGCGGGGCGGGGGCCGAGGCCGGGGTCGGGATCAAAAAGCCGCCACTGCGCACCGCCGCGGCCGTCATCCAGCGCATCCGCTGGGACCCGCGCCTGGACCCCGCCGACTTCGCGGTGGGCTACACCGACCGCTTCCTGGGCGTGGTAGAGGAGCCCTTCGGCGCCTTCTGCTGGGACGAGCCGCTGGCGGCGCTCGGGCCCGGCTCGCTGGCCGTGCCGCAGCACCGCATCCGCTACTTCCGCTTCCGCGGCCGCATCGTGTGGGATCGCGACTCGCGCACTGACCATGTCTTTGGCTCCGGCTCCGCGGAGGGCCGCGGGCCCACCATCCTGGACGCACTCGACGTTCTTGGAGAAGTGCAGGATGACATGGACGCGCTCCACGCCGGAAACGCGCATGACGACGAGCACGCGCCCGGAACCAGAGAAGCGCTTGACAGCGGTGATGAGCATGGGGTCGAGGACACATCTGGGACCCGGGAAGCACAGGACTGCGCAGCTGCGCCTCCCTCTGGCACCCTAGCAGGAGGGCTCGGACAGCCGCCTGGGACAGGCCCGGAAGCCGGGAGCCTGGTGCTGGCGGGGACTTCGGTGAAGGCCCAGGAGCTGGGTGGGGCCAGCAGCCCGGCTTCCCCACCGATGGAGCCAGAAAGGGCGCTGAAGCTGGCCGCCAAAGCCAGGACCAGAGAGGCGCTGACCGTGGCGGCCCCAGGGCAGCCCCTGGATGACTTCTCTGAGACGAGAGAGGGGTGTCGAGTGGAGTGGGGTACTGAGACCTGGCCCGAAGCTGGCGGAGAGGCCAACGCGGCCAGGGCCACAGCCCCTCGCCAGCCTCGCCCTACGCACTTTGTGGCCCTCATGGTGACAGAGCCCAGGCTGCAGGCGGGAGTGGCCAAGGCCCAGGAAGAGCTGGTCCGAGCTGCGCCCTCGTGCGCTGCTTTCCTGGTGCCCCCCCATGCCCTGCACCTGACGCTGGCCCTGCTGAGGCTGGGGGGGGCCGGGGAGATAGCGGCTGCTATCAGTGCGCTCAAACGCGCCTTCTCTGATCCGGGACTTCAGGTACCTCCGCAGGTGATGTTTAGGCAGCTGGTGCTCCTGGGCCCCCATGTGCTCTGTGCACCACCCTCCCCCTCCCTGGAAAACATGGCCCAAGTGCTGAGCCAGAGGCTGGAGGCTGAAGGGCTCAGAGTGCTACAGCCCCTAGGGGGGCTGCATCCCCACCTCACACTGGCCAAGGTCCCCCGGGGCTCTCAAGGCCACCTCCCCATGCCTGAGTCCAGCCCAGGGCAGGAGCTGGGGAGCCAGCTCCTGAGACAGCTCTGGCTATGCCGCATGGGGAGGGCAGGGGACACCTACCAGCCCCTGGCTGAGATCCCCCTGGGATGACAGCCCCAAACCTCTCTGGGTAGACAAATCGGATCTCAGTGCCAAACACGGGAGGAGATCCAGTCCAAGCAGGAGGGACAAAGCACACGCTCGCTCTCTCTCTTTAATTGTGGTTTCTCTCAAGCTTCCAAACGTGCTCAGTGATCCAAAGAAAGAATGAAGGAAAGAAGGGAGAGGAGGGGAGGGGAGGCAGAGAAGGAATATCTGGAAAAAAAGCAGCCTGACAGTCCAGCTGTTTGCAAACTCATTGCACAACCTCCAATTACATGGCAGAAGAGGGAGGGAGGGGAAAAGAAAAGGGGAGGAAGAAGGGAAAATAACTTAAATAAACACACAAAAAGAAACGAGAAGGAAATGTGACGTGAGCTGGTGATCCATGAAGGCGGGGAGGGGAACCGTTTACCTGTGCTGAACCAAGGGAGGAGGGAGCAGGAGAGGGGAGAGGGAGGGAAGGGGAAAAAAAACTAGAAGAAACACTGGGGTGGCGGGAGGAGGGGACACGAGACAACTTAATACAACTGCAGACGAGGCGGCCCGGCCAGTGAGGTCCCGCGATGGCCTCCGGAGTCTTCGGTACAGGTGGCAACGTGGATCTGCTGGTGGCCTGGTGTGGCGGTGGCATTTCTGGGGCGGGAGCCGAGGGCAAGACACAGTCTCTACGGCTCCCCACGCCCCGAGCACTGAGGCCCCGGAGGGCTGGGCAACAAGAGTCTCTGGTGAGGTAGGCAGATGGGCGACGAGCGTTGAGCGGCGGGCAGCGTGCTGATGCCCCCGCCGCAGCGGGCACGGGCGGAGCGGCCTGTCTTCTTCTGCTGGCCCCCTGGCATGAGATGGGCCAGGGTGCCGAGTTGGTACCGGAGTACGAGCTCGAGAGAGAGAGAGAGAAAACACTGAGACAGCATTAGTAGAGGTGCAGGGTGGACAGACCAAGCCCCCAACCCTCGGCTGCCCGCCCTCCTCCCCGCCCCGTCCCTCTGAGGCAAAAATAAAAACGTAGAAAAAATCTCTGTACAGACTCCCCGGTAGGAAAACGGGGCAGGGAGGGTGGCTCTTCCTGGAGCTCACTCCCACAATTAATTTACAACCCAAGTCCATGGCTCAAAAACAAAATCTGCAGAGGTGGCGTGGGGGCCGCAGCCCTGCCCCCCACCCCCTTGGCGCGGTGCTCAGAAGGCGGACAGCTGCGCCAGGCTGAGGCGGCAGTCGATGCTGGCGTTGTCCGGGCCCGTGTAGGCCAGGCCCAGGGGCTCTAGGAAGGCCCGGCAGGCGGCCTCGCCCTCGAAGGCCAGCTCGGCCTGCAGGTAGGAGACAGGCAGCGCAGGGCGGAAGCTATGGAAACAAGAGGAGAATGTGATGAGGCGGGCGGCGGGCAGGGGCCCCACGAACAGGGAGTGGGTGCCCCCCTTCCGACACCCCAAAGGGTTTCCTCAGCACATTACCTGCTGACCTCGCTACCCACCCCTCACCCCCACCACCCCACCTCTGGAGCTTGGGGGGCCCTCAGATGGGGCTGATAGCCCCAACGCCAGTTGTGCCCCCTTTACCCTCCTCACTTACCTGTGCGGGAGGCCAGGAAGGAGGGGGAGGGAAGGGCCCCACCGGCTCTTCCACTGCTCCCTGGCCGGAGCAGTCCCTCAGAAGAGGGCCACTGTGGCCAAGGGCAGGGGCCAGGCAGATGGCCCACAGGGACAGGCACAGAACGGGAAGGCTACTACTCTGGGGGCCCGGCCCTCACGGGACCCCAACCCTGGGTCTGAGCGCCTCAGGGATGCCCTGGGCACAGGCGTCAGCCAGCACTTCCTACACTTCCCACAGGAAATTCTGGTTGTCAACAAGAGACACTACTTGAGCACTGGGCCCGTGCCGGAAGCAGCTGTCCCAAGTGCTCAGTGCCTGAGCGAACCCTCGCCTGTAGGCTGTCATCTACCCTCACCAACAACCCCAGGGAACTGCAGGGCCAGGGCACAGCCACTGCCTGTCACCTAGGAAAGGAAGCTGGTGGCTCAAAGTACTCGGAACCGGCCCTGCCCCAAGCCCATGTGTGGCCCCAGCTCTGCTGTCCATGGAGCCAGGAGAGCCTGCTGCCCCCACCTGAACTGGCCTCCTGGCCACCCTGCAGGGACCTGTCTGCCAAGGAAAGGCAGTGCCAGTGCCAGGCCAGGCCAGGCCCCTCCCACAGGCACCAGCCATCTGTCCTCACCGAGGCCGAGCACACACACTAACAAGGAAGCGTCGCCGGCCCAGCTACCTGAGCTGGAGGAAGCTTGGGAGCTCCCCCGCAGGACCCTGTCAGGCTGCAGAGGGTGCCGGCCAGTTAGCAGCTCCTGTGTCTCCTCACCCCACGTTTCTAACCATGTTCCCTCTACTTCTGTGGCCCCAGAGTGTCCCTAACCTTCAGTTTGTCCTTTCCCAGGCTCCAAACCATCCACTTGGATCGAAAGCCAACAGACATGGCGTTGAAGGCCTCGTACCACCAACCCGAGCAGGAGCTCTCACCCTCGGAGAGGCTGACAGTGGGCCCCATTAGTGCTGTGGGCGCCATGCGCTGTAGGCTGCTCAGCAGCATCCCCGGTCTCTACCCTCCACAGGCCAGGAGCAGCCCCGGCTGTGACAACTGACAACAAAAGGCCCCTCCTGACACGTCCCTGTCCCCGGGGAGACTCACTGCCCTAAGAGCACGAGTCCCCGCGCTCTCGAGCACATGGCGGGCACACTCACTGTGAGGGGAACAGGCCCAGCATGCCTGGCATCTCACCCGTTTCCCTAACATGCGGCACCCTCAAAAGACCCAAGTAGGAAGGGGGCCCTGGCCCGTCAGGCCAGAAGCTGCCAGAGCAGGGCCGCGTTTTCTCGTTTGTCTCCAGAGCAAGAGCTGTGGCAGGAGCGCCACGAGAGAAAGGCAGGCACAGGCCTCGAAAGCAGGGAGCCCTGAGCAGAGCAGCCAGGGTCCCAGGTGATGTGAGTGGGAGGACGATCAGCAGGGGGTGGAGGGACCCGGAACCGGAAGAAAGAATGGCAGAAGATGCCAGAGGGAGGGCTGAGCAAAGGGGAGCAGGAGGGACAGCAGGGAGGACGAGAAAGGGAGAAGGCATGAGAAAGGGAAAGGGGCCAGGTCAGACCGCGACTGGAGCTAGAGGCCTGCTCCCCAGGAGTGGAGGGGGAAAGGGGGGGGCGCGGGGGAGCTCAACTGAACATACGTTTTGATCATGGCCTTGAGGGCGGCTTTGCGCTCCCGGTCCACAAACTTGTCTATGAGGTAGCCCGACATACAGGGCGCGTGGCCGTAGAGCCGGAAGAAGCGGTGGTAGTTGCCCAGAGCCCAGGCTGCCCTCAGTGCCAAGGCATGGGCCACACAGGGGTCCGTCTTCAGCTCCCGCGTCAGGTAGGCCAGCTCGGTGGTGATGTCTCCCGAGTTGTTGGTGAAGATGTAGTAGAGGATGCGGTAGGCGGTGAACTCACCCACGTTGCCGGGCAGGCTCTCCGCGTACAGTGACTTGAGCTGCGTCTGGCACTGGTTGAACTCCTCATGGTCCCCCTGGCAGGGGGCAGGGCATGCAGGGAGAGGAGGAGCAGAGTGAGGCTGCGGAGAAAGCCCAGGAGGAGCCCGGGAGGAGCCCAGCAGCCCACTCACCTTCTCCAAGGCGATGCGGGCGTGCGTCTCGTACACCTCCACCGTGAATTCAGTGCGCACGCCTTGCACCTGGGCAGCAAGGAGAGGAGTCAGGCCAGAGCAGGACGGGACGCACATCCCCACGCCACCCCCGGCCACCGGGCCCAGCCCCTCACCGTCAGGTCCTGCCGGATGGACTTCATCTGCTCGCAGGCGAAGGCATAGTCCTGCTTCTCTTTCCACTGGGACTTGACCATGCACAGCGACTTCTTCAAAACCTGGAAGGCGTCACATGGAGCTCAGTGACAGGCAGGCAGAGCAGGGACACCCCAAGCCCCGTTAAGCCCCGCTAACTCAGTGTCTGAAATGAAGGCTGAAGCATCAAACCCCCTTAGTGGCCCACCCGTGAGGAAGAACCCACAGACTGCGGGAGAGCTCCCGAGCCCAGTCCCGAGTCAGAGCCCGGCCTGCGTGCACCTGGGACACGAACACTCATGCCTTGTCCCAATCAGGACACTGGGGTCCTTTGTCCCATTTCAAGTAGGACCCGGAGGCCCCGAGGCCTAGCAAGGCCCCCGACAAAGCGGTGTGCTTGGGACTCAGGGCTCGGAGGCACAAGCTGTGCTCAGTTCCCCCTCCGAGTGCCCACCCGGCCAGCCAGGCCCTGCCCTTCCCAGCACTTACCGCCACAGGGCGCACCGTGGACGGGTCGGGGGCGCAGGTGAGACGCAGGTAGTGCTTGGTGATGTCAGGGCAGGTGCCCACGATCTGCAGCTCCTGCCAGTCAGGGTCACCCCCGCTGCTCTCCAGGCCGCCCACCTGCAGCACCAGGGGCTCGAGGCGCAGGCGGCGGGAATGTCCATGCTGGAAGCGGGCCGCCCGCTTCTGCTTCTTCAGCTCGCGCTCAGGGTCCTCACACTCCAGCGCCGCCATCCTCTTGCGGTTGCGCTTGGTGGGCGCTAGATCATGCCTTGGGGGGAGGGAGGAGGGTCGGTGAAAAAGACAAGCATCGAGCACCACCAGGCCTCTGCTATACCGCCCAAGGGCACAGCACCCTCCCTGGTCACCCAAAGGCTCACCTCTTCCCTCGCTGAGCCCTGCCACGGCCCCGATCCATGTGGGCCCCCCGACCTCCCCGGCCCTTGGGGGGTGGGTTCCTGCGACCCACAGGTTGACACTCATTCCCTGAGTAGGAACTGTCCGAGTCCGAATGGGAGTCACTGTGTGGAAGAAGCAGGAAGGTGAGGCCCGAGCTGGCTCCCCCGCAGGCCAGGCCCACCCCTGGCTGGAGCCTGCACCCACCTGCGCCGGAAGTGGCGGGTCGGGGACCTGGAGGAGGAGCGGGAACGGGATTCTGTGCTCGAGGAGGAGCTGTGGTCCTTCATGAAGACATTGCGGTTGCCGAACTTGGCAAAGCTGCCGCCTCGCGCTCGGCCAGCACCCCCAGCCCCCGGCGTCCCTCGCTGTGACTGGGCACCCCCGCCCCTGGTTGTGGTGCCTGCCCCCCTGGGAGGGTGAAGGCTGCTGGGGGCCTCCCACCGCTTCTTCTTAGGGCTCTCTGCCACAGTGTCCCGAGTAAGCCTGAGGACAGAGCAGGACATCACCAACCCACGCCCTCCCACCCAACCTGCCATCTGCCCCAGGGACACTCCACCCGGATGCTTCACCCACCTGCATCCATGGGCTCAGCTCCGCCCCCTGGCCCCACCTGGCACGCAGGCAGCCCCGGCCTCATCTCCAGGCTGGACTCACCCGGGCAGAGGCTCCCGGCTCCAGTCGATGGTGTAGGCGGAGCCATCCTGGAGCCGGGCCTGCAGCACCTCCTTGAGCAGCTTCTCCGTGCGGTCCTTGTCCTCCTCCGACTCACAGGCCGTGAAGCAGCGCTCCACATACTCCTTCATGTCCTGCGGCCAGTCGTCCGGCTTCCCCGACAGGCTCCCCCTGCACAAGGGCAGAAGTGGGGACTCAGATGGGAGCACCCGCTCCGGCAAAGCCTGTCACTACCGCCGCTCCGTGAGCTGACGCACAGGCAGGCATGACTCCAGCGTTTCCTTCCCTCCCGTTTAACGCTCACAGCAACCCGAGGGAGCTACCCCGCCCTCTGGAGCAGCAGAACCTGCATGGGTGTCCTCGATGCTGAGGACCGGGCCAGGGCCATCACCTGTGGTTCTGGGCCTTCTCAGGGTTGGGCTGGGGGCCGAAGCCGCTGTGCTGGCCCTCCGAGGTGGAGCTGAAGTTCTGGCTGGTGACAGCGAAGGGCCGTTTCGGAATGTTGAACTTGAGACCACCAGTCCCAGGGGCCGCTGGGGGTGGGGAGCAGCGAAAGCTGGAGTTAGGCCTACTCCAGGCCCCTGGGACTGGCAGGCCCAACTCCAGGCAGCCACCCTGAGGCCTTGGGACAACCCCTGCACCCTGTGCCTCCTGCCAAGGCTGATGTCCAGCCCAGGCCCTGGCTTCTCTGCACTGCCCACTTACGCTTCATGCGGTTCCACAGCTGCTGGCCCTTCTTGGGCTTGGCTGGCTCGGTGTAGGTGTGCTGCCCGTAGGCCTGGCCCGAGGTGGGCCCCGCCTGGCTGTGCTGTGTGGCGGGCGTTGTCCCAGGCTGGGGGCCGCTGTTCAGAGCGTGAGCCCCATGCGAGGGGTTGGAGGGCTGAGGGGGCTGAGCTGCTGGCAGCTGCTGGGGAGGGGCCTGGTAGGACATGCCGTCATCCATGCCGGGGACGGGGGGCTGTCAGAGGAAGTGGCACTGAGGGCGGGAGCAGAGTCTCCGGCTGCTCTCACACTCATGTCACATCACTCAGCTTTCAGCACGGCCATGACCCTCCCCTGGGGAACAGGGTCTCCTAACCACCCTTCCACGGCTGAGAAGATGGGCTCAGCCAGGCACCCCTTTCCCATGGCCCCAGCTGGTAAGTGGCAGCAGCCACCCCCCGGCCCCCAGTGGTTATGGTCGGAGCACGTGTCCCGTATCAGCCATGGCGCACACATGATTACACACTCGCAGCAGCTCTGTAACAACGCAGTCACCATTCCCACTGAGCAGCAGGTCACAGGACTTGTACTCACACCCCAGAGGGGGTGCTGGGATTCGAACCCAGGTCCCTCGTCTCCCTGCACTAGCTCCACCACCCCGCCAAGGTACATGTACGTGCAAGGCCAGATCATGTGTGCAGCTGTGCATGAGTGCACATGCGGGGGGAACGCACAGACAAGCTGCCGCACTACAGGCTGCCCCGCCATCCCCCACAGCCCAGGTCCGGGCCCTGCCAAGCCCCAAACCCATCCTGGTTTCAAACCTCTGCCCTGCCCTCTTCGTTCTCCAAGCAGCACTTGCTTGGCAGGAGGCGGGCGGCTCAACAACACTCACAAACTACATCCCCAGCCGGAACCGGACGCAGACACGGACTGGGCATTACCTGGTTCAGAGTGCCTTGGTGCTGGGGGGCTGCTGGCTGTTGGGGTGTGGCTGAGCCGTAGGAGCCGGCCATCCCGTACTGGGAGGGGGAGCCGTAGCCCTGGTACATGCTCTGCACAGGCAGGGAGGGAGGAGGGTGAGTGGCAGGCCAGCTCCCCTCCTCCTGCTGCTCAGCAGCCAACGTGGTCCTGACCCGCCCCTCATCGCTCAACCCTCTGCTTCTCTCTACCACATAAATGCACCAAATCTCTTACATTAAGAAAAGTATTAAATAAAATTAAAACCTCTATCAAGGCTATATCCCATTTATGTTCGTTCTCAGAATTCTTTCCCTATCCCACAAATATCTGGTGTGTGCCAGCTCTTCTAAGCATCACAAGAGAACAAAATTAAAAGGTGACAACCCACGCCCGAATGAAGCTGGCACTCAAAATACACGCAGCAGCAGACACACGTAACCCGTCCAGCAGTAAGTGCTGTCAAAGAAAAGGCCAAGAAGAGAAGCCGAGTGGAGGGCAGGGGGGGACGCCCTTAAACAACAAAGCTCCTCGGAGAAAGGCGCCCTCCGGGAGGCGAGGGGGACAGAGCGAGGCTGGGCCCACAGGAAGCACAGTGGCCGCAGAGCACACGTGGCCGTGGTGTGGCAGATGGAGGTCCGTGTGCAACAAGCACGGGGAGAGAGGGGGGCCAGGGCCGGGACCTCGAGTGCCACGGGAGACGGGGAAGGGTGCACTCACCACAGGGTAGTAGTAGCTGTAGGGGTAGGCGTAGCTGTACTGCTGGTACCACTGGTAGTACTGCTGCTGCTGCTGCAGGGCCGAGGCTTCCGCCTGAGACACATACTGTGGGAGAGGCCCACATGCCATCAGTGTGGGCAGCAAGCGCCTCTGCCCTCAGACCCAGGCACCTCCGGGACGGGGACACGTGGCCCCTGGATGCTTCGAGGACAGTCCTTGCCTCCCCCACTCTAGGAGCACTAGAGGTGACACGAGAGGATACCAAGCGTGTCCCTCCCCCAGCGGCCCCCCGCCAGGTGCCCAGGCCATGTGGCCTCCTCACCTGTGAGCTGGCCACAGGCCCGTTGCTGCTGGCCTTGGAGCTGCCGGCAGCGCCCGCCTTGCTGATGCTGGCCAGGGCCTGGCGGGCCTTCTCCCACTCCGGGTTCTCGTGCATGGGCGTCTCCATGCCATTCTCCCTGGCCGCCCCGGCCACCATGCCGTACTGGGAGGACCTGAGGAGAGCACAGAGTCGGCTGCTGTCCCGACTGCGTGTGGGCGAGGTGGGAAAGGCCACCACCCTGCGGGATCACAGGTCCCCTCTGTCTACTGCAGCCTAACTTCTCCAACCTAGGACGTGCTGACAGCCAGTTTGTCTCGGTTTTCTGTATGGAATCAATGAGATCACCTACCTAAGGGACCTGTGCAGGGGCCTGGTGCCAAGCAGTTGTTAAATATAAAGCAAACAAAGCAACTGCAATACCTGCAGAACTTAACACAGGAGCTGGTGCCTCGCAGGTCTAAGTGGTCTAGGAACTATGAATTCCGTCCGACACCACCCCACTCAGCAGATTTTAATCACACTGTTTTTGAAAAAATAAGGAATTCTTTCTGACAACACGCCAGCCAGCAGGTTATAATCACAGTTTTAGAAAAAAATAATTAACAAAAAGATAAACGGCCATGTTGGAGGTTGCCCCCCTATGGCGGTTCACTGAATGAAGCATTCGATTTTGCAAACCAGCACTGCACTGTGCAAAGTGAGGGCTCAGAAGGCTTGACGCCCCCACATTGCAGCCCATGCTCCCTCACTCTGCCACCAGGGGGCCAGCCCTGCCCTGACCCCGTCCAAGGCCCTACCCCAAGGAGGAGGAGGAGGAGGAGGAGGAGGCAGGGGCTTGCTCCTCTTGCCACCCCTCCGGCCTCTGTCCCTCTGCCCACTAACCAGTCTGTGCCGCGTTGATCACCCACATTGGCCGCCATCTGGACCCTGGGGTGTAAGGGGTGGACCTCGGGAGCCAGACTGCTTTTTCACTGTCTGCGAGAAAAGGGATCAATTAGGGAGACTCAAGAAGCAGCAAAAGAAATGTCACAAAGTGGGAGCGAGAAGCAGATAGGCTGACGAGAAGCCAGGCAGCAAAGGGGAGTGTGGTAGCGTCTGAAGGGGGGGGGGGAAGGGGGAGGGAGGGGGAGGGCAGGGGAGGGATGGGCCTGGCCTCCCACAGTGCCCTGGGTGGAAAACTAAAGACATGAAACAGAAGGAAGTCTGCGGGATTTCCCCGAAGGATCTGAAACCCATTATGAAAGGGAAGGACTGGGGGGAAACCGAGACAGGGGGAGGTGAGAGGGCGGGGTGGGGACATCTGCCGAGGGTGAGGAGTCTGACCTCCTGAGAAGCAGCAGGAGAGAGAAGGGACGCTCTAATGAGCCTGAGTGGACCCTCAGGGCTGGGAGAACTCGGTAAAGAAGGAAGAGTCTGACCCAGCCTTGAGCAAAAAAACAGAGGGGAAAACAAAACAAAACAAAGAAAAGGGGGTTTCTGGAGAAGCCGAGGGTGCCCAAGGAGAATGTCAGTGTGAAGCAACGGCTTCCTAGACAGCGCTTAGGACAGGGTTGGGGAACCTTCTTCCTGCCAAGGGACATGTGGGTATTTGTGACAACAGTCGAGGCCATACAAAACTATCAACTGAAAAACCGGTCTGCTCTATTTGGTCAGACATTTCACTTAACACACCCCCTAATGCCTTGGCAGGGCCAGACCAAATGATGTCGAGGGCCCTCGGACCGGATGCTCCCCACCCCTGTCTTAAGAGAACTATTTCAGGGAGGGGGAGAGAGAGAGAGAGAGAGAGATGGAGAGAGGGAGGGAGGGAGGGAGGGGACACCACTTCAGAAAGGTTCCCTAAGGCGAAGAACTCTGCTCCTAGAGGGAGGGGTAGGCCTGCAGGAGAGAGGGGGCGACCGCCCGGGGGGGAGGTAAGCAGAGAAAGCTTCGGGGTGCCTGAACCCTTTCAGAAGGTAAGAGTGGGGTGGGGAGGACACAAGAAAGTGAATGGGTGTCTGGGGACAAGGACTAGGGGGGCGAGGGAGGGGGGTGTCTAAACCTGAAGGAATAATGACAAGTATGGGTGAGCTCAAAGGCGAATCCTGCTGGGGAACCCGGAAATCCTACAAGAAGGGAGGGGACAGGAACAGGTGCCTGGAGCTGGGAACGGCCCTAGGAAAAGTCTTAAAGAGGAATCATTAGGGGGGCTGGGGGGGGGGGGGAGGCGGCCCCGGAAGGAGGCCTGGGAAAGGCTGGCGGGGTCCGGAGGGAGGGTCCTGGGCAGGTGTAAAAGGCGGAAGCACCTGGCAGCGGGGCGTCCGGCAGGCAGAATCGGAGGGTGAGGGGCTGGTGCCCGACCCCCGCACCTGGCCCTCGAGCCACCGCCCCGGCCGCGCAGCGCGTGCGCACCGCGTTCCCGGGAAGCCGCCGGCCGCCAGGGCCCCCCGTCGCCCGGGACAACGCTGTCGTCTCCGTGGAACCACCCAGCCAACAGGAGATAAGGGGCGCCGGGGGCCCAGAAATTCCAAGGGACCAGCGGGCAGCGGCGAGCGACAGCTCTGGCTGTGGGGTGAGCGGCCGCGCGCCCCACCCGTCGGCGCAGGCGCAGTGCCGCCCGCGCCGCCACACCCTGTGGACGCTCGCGCGCCGCGTCCGTTGAGGTGACAACCACCAAGGCCTCAGGGCCCGCGGGGCGTGAGGCCGGAAGCAGGCGCCGCGCCGACCCGCCAGCCGGCTCTCCGCCCGCCGGCTCCCCGCCCCTCACACCCACCTCCGCCTTTCGCCCCGGGGACTCGGTAGCTGCGGGCCAAGGCGACAACAGCACCGCCGACGGGAGGCTCGCGAGCTGGCTGACTCCGGTCTTCCTTCGGCTTCGACGCTCGGAGCGCAGCGTCCTGACGTCAGCCGCAGGCCTCGCCCCGCCCCCCCCGGCGACCCTTCTCAGCCAATGGGAGTCGCGATCTGGGCTTTGAGTTCACCCTCCCGTTCGCACTCCGCGGGCGGGCGCTCCTGACAAACAGGAAGACAGGGTGGGACGGTGGCCCCGAGGGGACACGCGCGACCGAGTTGGGCGTTGCGTTCGTCCTTTAGCCGAGTTTTGGCTGAGTTCGTGGTAGCCATTTATTATTCCGATTGTAGACATAAACCAGGGTGATGCGACTTGTGGGACTGCCCGCCGTCCAGGGATGGGGGGGGCCTGGGGAAGGGAATGATGAACGCAAAGAAAAGGGGTGAACACAGGCCCCGCCGGAAATGGAAGCTGTCTTAGTCCCTGAAACGGAACGAGGCGTCCGGTGGAGGGCACGGCGGGTGCCAACGCTTGGAGACAAGCCCCGCTTGGGGGGAGGGGGCAGAGATGGGGGACGGCAAAATACAGGTGTGGGGTCCTGCTGAAGAGGCAGGTCCGTAGAGGCGGGCAGGGAGCTGGTCCTGCGAGGCCGCTGATGTAGGCTGAGGAGTGTTTGCACCATCCCTGTAAACAGGCCTATTTTTTTTTTTTTTTAACTTCTCGTAACGAAACTTGCAAGTGTCTCCCTCCAGGACCCGGATAAAATCATCCAGTCCGGGTGCGGGACGGGTCGCGGCGGCGGCAGCAGCAGCAGGTGGCGGAGCAGCATTCGCAGGCGGCTTCCTCCCCGGTTTCTGCGGTTACACACGTTCCCGTGGATCGCTGCGTCTCCTGCTGTTGCCCTTAGAGTAACTAGATTCGAAGACAGGCTGCGGGGGCGTGCAGGGCCCCGCATACCCTCCACCCAGGGTCCCCGATGCCCTCACCTCCCGTGACTGTAAGATCTGTGAGAACCAAGAACCCACGTTGGCACTTGGCTAACTAGACGGCAGGCTTAACGTCGCCACTTTTCCCACTAATGTCGATGAGCACCATCCAAGGTACCACGGCGTAGTCGGTATTTAGGGTCCCTTTGTTTACCCCCTGTATTTAAGGTGGGTTCTTGTCCCCAGCATTTGGTTGGAGCTTTCTTTTACCTGCCCCCTCCCCCCCCCAATCCTGCAACCTCCGCCTTTTAAAAGCAGTGTTTGTCACTCTTCTTTAACGTGATCCTTGGTATGGTGACGTTTAAACCGATCGACTTGCTAAGGATTTCTATGGGTCCATGTTTCTTTTTTCTTTTCTTTTTTTTTTAGAGTTTAAAGTGAGATAGTTTATTTGTGAAGCAGTGAGACAGAGTGAGCTACTCCACAGAGCAGCTGTCCACCTTCCTTTGCTCCCCTTTCCTCTTTTTATTTTATTTTTTTAATGTATTTTATTGATTTTTTTTTTTTTTTACAGAGAGGAAGGGAGAGGGATAGAGAGTTGGAAACATCGATCAGGCTGCCTCTTGCACACCTCTTACTGGGGATGTGCCCGCAACCAAGGTACATGCCCTTGACCGGAATCGAACCTTCAGTCCCCAGATCGACGCTCTATCCACTGAGCCAAACCAGTTAGGGCTGTTTGTTTTTTAAGTTTTTTTTTTGGTTTTTTTTAAAGAGAGAGGGAGGGAGAGGGGAGAGAGAAACATTAATGATGAGAAAGAATCATCCATCGGCTGCCTCCTGCACACCCCCTCCTGAGGGTGGAGCCCGCAACCCTGGGCGTGTGCCCTGACCGGGAATCGGACCGTGACCTCCTGGTTCCTAGGTCGACCCTCAGCCGCTGAGCCCCGCCAGCCGGCGCCTTCTCCTCTTTTCCTGCCTTCTTTTGGCTTGAGCGTTTCTAAAAAGCAAGACGTTGTTTAGAGCAGTTTTCGCGGGCCTTTGGAGGTGCTGTGGCTCAGGTCCCCTCCCAAGTCCTTGGCGGGACACGGTCTGATGGCAGGGGCTTTGGCGATTTCAGGGCTCAGCTGGGCGTTTCCCATCTCTCCGGGGTCTCTCTCCGCCCTGGGCTGATGCCCGGAGTCTTGAGCACCGTCACTGTTGCACATATTTCGTCTGGTTTTGAGGCTGTTTCAGGAAGGAGGGCAAATCCAAGTCCTTGTTCCTCCATCTTGCTTGGCAGTGAAACTGCTCATATGTTATCCTCCTATATAATAAAACCCTAATATGCAAAGCAACCGACCGGTGGAGTGACTGGTCGCTATGAACTGACCCCCAGGGGGCAGATGCTCAACATAGGAGCTGTCCACTGGTGGTCAGTGCGCTCCCACGGGAACCTCCGCGGCAGCACTAAGGAGCAGCAAGCCAGTGGGCGGTAAGGAGCAAGGGGTCCCGGGCTGTGAGAGTGCACAGGCCGGGCTGAGGGACCCCACCCCCAGTGCACAAATTCCATGCACCGGGCCTCTAGTTTTAAAATAAAAAGATTTCCTTTTTTAAAATATACTTTTATTGATTTTAGAGAGAAAAGGACAGGGAGAGAAACATCAATGGTCAGAGAGAATCATTGATCAGCTGCCTCCTGCACGCCCCACATTGGGGATCCAGCCTGCAAACCCGGGCCTGTGCCCTGACCAGGAATGGGACCATGACCTCCTGGTTCATAGGTCGACACTCAACCACAGAGCCATGCCTACCAGGCAAAAGATTTACTTTTTGTAAAAGGTTGGGCCAGTGTCCTTCCCGGGTAAAGATCACCGGCAGGCTCATTGGCAGGAAGTCAGGAGGCCTGAATCGCAGGGTAGTTTGCAAGCATCCCGCCAACATCAGTCAGCACACACTTCCGCTTCAGGACCCGGTCTCAGCCACTAGGGGGCGGTGTTGGAGAGCAGAGCAGCCCCAATAGCACAGGGCACAGTCACAGGAAGGAAGTCCATACAGGTAGCCCCCAGGTCCCCCCTGCCCCTGCCCCCGCCCCCGAAATCATAGTGGGTTTCTCTTTCCCAGCTTCAGGCCCTCACATCGAAAGCTGCCTTGACCATCCCTTGCAGTTTGCAAACTAGAAATAATCGGGGGGCATGGAGCAGCCCCGATGGCATGTGGCACTCGGGACCAGCAAGCCCTGACCCGAAACCCCCGGGGAACGCCCACGTGTGCGTGTTGGGATTCGGGGTTTTCCAGTTTCGAGAGGCAACGCGGGGTGTATAGTCCACGCGGCACCTCGTCCCCTCAGGACCCTGCAGGACGCGTGCAAGCGTCCCCATCCGTGTTCCTGCAGGAAGCAGATGAACATGGCCACCTGGTGGGGACGTGGTCTCTGAGTGACCCGTGCCAGGGCGGCTCAGGGGAGGACCTCTGATCTAACCACTCTTTGGATTTCAGAAATTTCTTTTTTTTTTTTTTAAAGAATATGTTTTTGTTTGTTTGTTTTAGAGAACAAGGGAGAGGGGGAAACATCCATGAGAGAGAACCATCATCAGCTGCCAGGGATCGGGCCCCGTAACCCAGGCCGGCGCCCCGACCAGACGTCAAAGCTGGCGACCTCTCACTGCCCAGGACGAGGCTCCAGCCAAGGGAGCCGCACCGGCCAGGGCCGGTTTCAGGATTGAGAGGAAGGACCGACCGAGGAGCTGTCCGCGGCGACACCACCCGCCCGGCAGATAAGGCAGCCTCCCTTAGCCACGGCTTCATCGGCTTTTGTCCACTCCCCTGCCCGTCTGTCACACCCACCTCAAGTCTTTCTCTGACCTTTTTTTTTTTGTTCCTCCTAAAATCCCAAACCCAGCCGAGCGGCTGTCATGTTTCGGATAACCCCACGCACGGTACAGTCACTTGATGGATTCGTCCTCTCTCGGTGGACTTTGGTTTCTGGAGTGCAGCCGGTCGACGTTTTGTTGCAGCCAACAGCCCTCAGTGTGTGTACTGAGTTAGCTACCTCTGCTTTGTTTTCATCAACTGACTCCCAAAAGCGGGGGTGGGGGCAGCTCACAGGGTCTGCATAGTGCTTTTAAATAGATTTTTACTGCTTTCGGAGAGGAAGGGAGAGGGAGACAGAGCTAGAAACATCCATGATGAGAGAGAATCATGGATCGGCCGCCTCCCGCACGCCCCCTACTGGGGATGGAGCCCGCAACCCAGGCATGTGCCCTTGACTGGAATCGACCCCGGGACCCCTCAGTCTGCAGGCCGACGCTCCATCCACATAAGATGATATTTTTCGTAGGATTGCAATTCACAGGCTCTGGAACAGCGTGTTTGCGCAATCTCCTGCCCCCCACACCCCTGCCAGCACAGAATGTTAGCACTCTTTAATTTTATGAGAACGGGGAGGGGGGCGGGGGCATTGTTTCAGATTGCACTTCCTAATATGCAGGGTTGGGATGGATTTTTGTCTGTTCACTGGTGTTGGGATGATCACCTCATTGCAAGTTCAACTTGCTTGTTTTGAAGTTGGGTGGCCTTTTTCTCCGTGGAAGCTTTGTAGATTACATTCATGGAGTAAGAATTATATATATATATTTGCCACATGTATTTTTTAAAAGAATATCACAGTTTCCCCCAGACTTGCCCCTTTGTGGGTTTTTTTTTTTAATTCCATGATTTATCAAGTAGATTACCTTCCCTTTCTGGCTTTAGGATATCTTTTTTAAAATCCACCCCAGCCCTGTCCGGTGTGGCTCAGGTGGGCATCTTCCCAAGCACCAAAAGGTTGTGGGTTCGATTCCCAGTCAGGGCACATGCCTGGGTTGCGGTCTTGATCCCCAGTAGGGGGCGTGCAGGAGGCAGCCGATCAATGTTTCCCTCTCACAACGATGTCTCTCTCTCTCTCTCCCTCTCCCTTCCTCTCTCTCTCTAAATATATTTTTTACTGATTTCAGAGAGGAAAGGAGAGGGAGAGAGATAGAAACATCAATGATGAGAGAGGATCATTGATTGGCTGCCTCCTGCACGCCCCACACTGGGGAACGAATCCACAACCAGGCACATGCCCTGACCTCAAATCAAACTGTGACCTCCTGGTTCATAGGTTGATGCTCAACCACTGAGCCATGCTGGCCAAGCTTCTCTCTCTCTCATCCTCCCCCTAGGATATTTTCCCATTGATGTTTAGAGAGAGTGGGAGGGGGAGAGACAGAGAGAAGCATGGATGTGAGAGCCATACATCGACTGGTTGCCTCCTGCACCGGGAGGCGCCTCCGGGCTGGGGAGGAGCCTACAACCAAGGTTCGTGCCCTTGACCGGGACTGAACCTGGGACCCTTCAGTCCACAGGCCGACACTCCTCTCTCTGTTACAAAAAAAAAAAAAAAAAAAAAATCTTTAAAATCCACCCCACCCAAGCAAGCTACACAGAACCCACCTTCCCCTTGCAGGCGCCGCCCCTGGTCTGCATTTAGATGTGTCACCCCTCTTGCATGTGGAGTGTTTTCTGCCAGATGGAGACCCCATCGTGTTAGCGGCCGGCGCCGTGGCACCAGCCGGTCCTTCCCACCTGCCTTGGAAGCTGCCTTCTGCCACCTTCGCACTCCCCGAGGCCTATTTCTAGGCTGTCTTTTCCGGCCCAGGGATGGCTGTCTTCCTGTGCCAGGACACGTGCGCTGCTTTTAGAATCAGGGGGAGTGGTGTGTGTGTGTGTGTGTGTGTGTGTGTGTGTGTTTGTGTGTGCGCGCGCAAATAGCAATCCCTTCGGAACCCCTGCAGAGCCTGGCCAGGGACAGAAACGCCAGGAGGCCAAGCTGAAGGGGCAGGTCTCCCCCACCCAACCAGGAGGCCAGATCGGGGAAGGGAGAGAGAGGAAGGGGAGAGCGCTGCTTGTAAAATAAAGTCTTCCCTTTTATTTCAAATCAACCCATTCCCAAGTTAGTGCCGCGAGTTGAGATCAGAGACCCTACGCCCACCGGGGCGAGGTGGGGGTGGGGGTGGGGGTGGTGCTCATGTCCTTCAGGGCTGGCCCTGGTGGCCAAGGAGGAGGGGCCCTGGCCAGCCCCAGGTCCTGGCCTTCTCTTGGGCTACGGGCTATGGGCACGAGGGTGAGGCGGGCCGGGAGGCAGTCCTGTCTGGGGTGGCCGTGGCCAGGGCCGTTGTTAGCGGTGGGAGCCCCGTCAGGCTGGGTTAGTGGGGTCTTCTCCGGCAGCCCGGGAAGGAACTGCAGAGAGAGACAGAGTCGACGCTGGGGCTGATGGGAAGGCCACCCATGCCAAGCGTGGGGGGGAGGGCGGGCTGGCTCCCAGACCCGGGGTCACTCTCTTGCTCACCGGGGAGGGGGCACAGGCTCCCGTCTGGCATGGAGAAGAGGCTCAGATAGATGACTGCCACTGCACGAAGCGCTTGGATTCCTGGAGGTTTGGGGTCAGAGGAGGGCATGACATGGGAATCTGGTTTGTAGTGTGGGCCCCAGCCTCCTCAGACCAGGAGTCCAGGCCCCCAGCCTCCTCCCTCAGACCCAGGAGTCCAGGCCCCCAGCGCCTCCTCCCTCAGACCCAGGAGCCCAGGCCCCCAGCCTCCTCCCTCAGACCAGGAGTCCAGGCCCCCAGCCCTCCTCCCTCAGACCCAGGAGTCCAGGCCCCCTGCCCTCCTCCCTCAGACCCAGGAGTCCAGGCCCCCAGCCCCTCCTCCCTCAGACCCAAGAGTCTAGGCCCCCAGCCTCCTCCCTCAGACCCAGGAGTCCAGGCCCCAGCCTCTCCTCCCTCGGACCCAGGAGCCCAGGCCCCCAGCCTCCTCCCTCAGACCCAGGAGTCCAGGCCCCCAGCCTCCTCCCTCAGACCCAGGAGTCCAGGCCCCCAGCCTCCTCCCTCAGACCCAGGAGTCCAGGCCCCCAGCCTCCTCCCTCAGACCCAGGAGTCCAGGCCCCCAGCCCCTCCTCCCTCAGACCCAAGAGTCCAGGCCCCCGCCTCTCCTCCCTCAGACCCAGGAGTCCAGGCCCCCAGCCCTCCTCCCTCAGACCCAGGAGTCCAGGCCCCAGCCTCTCCTCCCTCGGACCCAGGAGTCCAGGCCCCAGCCTCTCCTCCCTCGGACCCAGGAGTCCAGGCCCCCAACCTCCTCCCTCAGACCCAGGAGCCCAGGCCCCCAGCCCCTCCTCCCTCAGACCCAGGAGTCCAGGCCCCAGCCTCTCCTCCCTCGGACCCAGGAGTCCAGGCCCCCACCCTCCTCCCTCAGACCCAGGAGCCCAGGCCCCCAGCCCCTCCTCCCTCAGACCCAGGAGTCCAGGCCCCAGCCTCTCCTCCCTCGGACCCAGGAGTCCAGGCCCCCACCCTCCTCCCTCGGACCCAGGAGCCCAGGCCCCCAGCCTCTCCTCCCTCAGACCCAGGAGTCCAGGCCCCCAGCCCCTCCTCCCTCAGACCCAGGAGTCCAGGCCCCCAGCCTCTCCTCCCTCAGACCCAGGAGTCCAGGCTCCCAGCCCCTCCTCCCTCAGACCCAGGAGTCCAGGCCCCAGCCTCTCCTCCCTCGGACCCAGGAGTCCAGGCCCCCACCCTCCTCCCTCAGACCCAGGAGCCCAGGCCCCCAGCCTCTCCTCCCTCAGACCCAGGAGTCCAGGCCCCCAGCCTCCTCCCTCAGACCCAGGAGCCCAGGCCCCCAGCCCCTCCTCCCTCAGACCCAGGAGTCCAGGCCCCAGCCTCTCCTCCCTCGGACCCAGGAGTCCAGGCCCCCACCCTCCTCCCTCAGACCCAGGAGCCCAGGCCCCCAGCCTCTCCTCCCTCAGACCCAGGAGCCCAGGCCCCCAGCCTCCTCCCTCAGACCCAGGAGTCCAGTACCTGAGGGTTGAAAGGATCGTCATCGTCTGTGTCATCATAGTCGTCACTGGGGGGTGGGGGGGGGAGCGGCAGAGGAGGAGGATGGGTAATGCATCAGGAGGCTGTCCCCCCAACAGGACACCCCCACCCTCCACCTGTGTCCTCCTCCCACCTCCTCTGTCCCCCCCTGACCTGGGTGGAAACAGGGCCCAGGCCCGGGGCAGGCTGCAGAGGGCAGTGGCCAGGGCCCCGGCTGACAGGAGGGAGAAGAGCAGCAGGAAGAGCAGGCCCTCCAGGGCGTCTTCACACAGGCCCCGCAGGGCGGCGCTGTAGTCCTGGGGGGGGGGGGGTAAGCCATCAGCAGGCAGGGCCCCTTCTCCCCCCACACATACCGCTCAGACTGCCCCCACGCCGGCTGTGCCATGCTGGACAAGTCCCTCAGGCTCTCTGTGCCTCAGTTTCTTCCCCGTCCTACGTGCTCAGCACAGAGCCTGGCACACGGGAAGCGTTTGGCGCACAGTAGGGGCTGCAGTCACTGTCATTATCGCACCCACAGGTAGGACCTCGAATCTGGGCCTCAGTCGGAGAACCCTCTTCCACCCCACCCCCCACCCACTAGATGCCAGTAGCACCGCCCCAGTTGTGACAACGAAACACGCCCCATGCCCTGCCTATTAATTACCACGCCCCACCCGCAGCCACGCCCACAGACCCGCCCTTTCAGCGGGCCCCGCCCACAGTTCAGGACCACGCCCGCCGACCGACCCTCCTGGCCCCGCCCACATCCTGACCACGCCCCACCAAACACGCGTCCCCTGGGCCAAGTGGCTGGCCTGAGCCGCAGCAGAGCCCTGGGGTTGGAGGCCGGGGTGACAGTGGATGAACATTCAAGAGGCAGAAGTGCAAGACCAGGGACCGCCTGGCTAGGGGGCTATGGGAATGGGGAACGAGAGGGGCAAGGGCCTGGTGCCAGGTCCCTGCCTCCGTGGAGTGCAGGGGCCCGCTGTGCGACCTCGGGTGACCCAGCCCTGTGCACCTTATCATCCAAGTCTGCAAGACAGACAGTAACAGCAGTTTCTTCTTTATGGCATGATTAGCGAGGGCTCCAGGGCCCGGTGAGTCACCACCCCTAAAATAGCCTGGAACCCCGACTTAGCGAAGCCCACGGGCATGCGGGGGACGGCTGATTTTCTCCTGAACCCTCACACCACCGGGCCAAACGGGTCCAGACGCCCTCATTTCACAGGTGAGGAGGCGGAGATTCAGGGGGTGCACCTGCCCGGGCCACACCGCCCGCATCGAAGCCCAGACTGGAAGGAGTCTGGGACCCCTGGGCTCCCTTTCTCCTGGGTGTCCTGCCCGTCCCTGCCTCGACAGGATGACAGCATGCGCCACACGAGAGCTTGGCAGGCATTCACCCCTGAATCCCGGCCCTATAAGTGCGGAAACTGAGGCACAGAGAAGTCGGTGACTTGCCTGAGGTCCAGAGCTAGGGCTGGAGCCAAGGCGGCCTCCCTCCAGAACTCACTAAGTGCACAGCCTTTAGGAGGCAGATGGGGAGACAGGGAGGGCGGGCGGGAGGGAGAGGAGGACTGGGAGGAGAGTGTGTGGGCTGGAGGGGGAAGTGGGAGATAAGGACAGAGCTGGGATGAGGGGTGGGGGGAGAGGGAGGAGGGCAGGAAATAGGGAGGATTCTAGACAGATGGACAGATGGCTAATGGGTAGCGAATAGTATATGATATATAAACAATAGTTTAAGACAGATAAGTGGATTTCTCGGGGTGGGGGAGGGGTGGGGTAGGCAATGGGAAAAGACTAGCAGGGTGGAGAGAGGGAGGAGGTCTTCAGGGTCCAGGCAGAGAATGAGGTGGGGCGGGGTCAGGCATCACCTTGTGCAAGCCTCGACAGTGCAGTAGTGCCACCAACTGGTGGAAGTTTCCCTCCGTCACATTCAACGTCTCCTCCAGGGACAGCAGAGGTTTCTGCGGTGGGAAGGGGTCCTTATCCCACCTGGGACCTGTCCTTGGCCGGGGCCCCGCCCATCTCGTCCGACACCGCCCCCACACACAGGCCACGCCCCTTTATTAAGGTCATGCCCACCGACCCAACCCTCCGGGTCCCGCCCACACCGCAAGGCCACGCCCAGACCTATTAATTACCACGCCCCACCCACAAAACCACGCCCACCGACCCGCCCTTTCAGCCGGCCTCGCCCACAGTTCAGGACCACGCCCGCCGACCGACCCTCCTGGCCCCACCCACATTCTGACCACGCCCCACTAAACACGCCCTTGCGGTGCCCGCGTCCTTTCGGTGGCCCCGCCCATATCTCAGGGCCACGCCCACTGACCCGTTCTTTCGGTGAGCCCCGCCCGCACCCACAGATCTGGGCCCGCCCTTTCCCTGGGAGCCGGTTGTAGGAGCAGCGCCGACCTGAGCGGAAGGGAACTGGGGCACAGCTTCTCGCTCCAGGCCCTGCAGCTGGGAGTGGATGTTGGCCAGAGCTCGCTGGGACAGGGTCAGCCTCTGAGGGAACACAGGGAGAGAGGGCGGAGGATCCCGTGGTCCACGCCCCCAGCCCACTCCTCCCTCGGGACACAGGACTGGAGGCCCTGGCGCCTTCATCCTCCCCCAGGACCCCAAAGTCCAGGCCCCAGGCCCTCCCCCTCCACCCGGTTCCCTGGCCGCAGCCCTAACCTGTTGAAAGGGGTTGGAGATGGCCTGATTGCAGAGAAAATAATAGCTCAGGATGTCTGAGGCGGGAGGGAAGAGGGGGAGGCCGTGAGCCGGTTGGGGCCCCTCCCCCCTCCCCAGCTCAGGACACCCCTGAGCTCCCAGGGGCCTCGCATTCGGAGACCGGCCGCTCGCCCAGTCCCTAAAAGCTTCTGCTGGGGCCAGAGCCAGAAACACGCTGGTCTCCACACTCCACCTGCTTCTGAGGCCTGGCTGGACCACACTGTGCGCCCCCACTTTCTCCGAGTGGCCAGATCCTCAATCTCTCAGGCCCCGCCGCCCCCCCCCCCCCGCCCCTCCTGAGCCCAGCATCTTCATCCCTCCGTCTTCTCCAGCCCACCCGGAGGTGCTGAGAGCTTCAGGAACCGGAGGGGCCCGGCTGACAGCGTGGCACCCCCCACCCCCCACCCCCAACCCCAGGCAGGATGGGTCACAGAGGCCTGAGCATCCAGGGGTTGCACCGGACCACTGGGGTCACCTGAGTCGAGCCCAGTCTCTTCTTGAGTCAGGTTCAGGATGTAGGTGTCGGGACTAGAGCAGAAGTCACTGAGGCCCTGAGAGAGGCAGCAGGAAAGGGGGCTCAGACCAGAAGCTGCCCCAGTGCCACACCCCCATGGACTCAGTGACCCCAGCCTCCTCCCTCAGACCCAGGAGTCCAGGCCCCCAGCCCCTCCTCCCTCAGACCCAGGAGCCCAGGTCCCCAGCCCCTCCTCCTCAGACCCAGGGGCCCAGGTCCCCAGCCCCTCCTCCCTCAGACCCAGGAGTCCAGGCCCCCAGCCCCTCCTCCCTCAGACCCAGGAGCCCAGGTCCCCAGCCCCTCCTCCCTCAGACCCAGGAGTCCAGGCCCCCAGCCTCCTCCCTCAGACCCAGGAATGCAGGCCCCCAGCCCTCCTCCCTCAGATCCAGGAGTCCAGGCCCCCAGCCCCTCCTCCCTCAGACCCAGGCCCCCAGCCCTCCTTCCTCAGACCCAGGAGTCCAGGCCTTCTGGACCTAGAAAGCTAGCCTCTTAACCTCAGAACCTGTGACCCTGGCCCCCACCTGCCCCCGGATCCGGGAGCCCAGCCTCTGACTCACCACGGCGGTAGCTGCCTCCAGGCCCAGGGAGCCCCAGCTGAGGACAAGGACCACGAGGCTCATCACCGTCATCCTGGGGGGCGGGGAGGAATTGGACTTGGGGTTCTGAATCTCTCCACCTGGCCTCTTCCCTTTCCCCACCCCAAATCCCATCACAGCTCTACCCCTGACCTCTGGAGCCTGGATCGTCAGAATTAGGGGCAGAGAAGTTGGAGGGGTGGGTGGACCTGAGGTGGCTGATGTCAGACTGAACATCTGGTCCCTGACCAGGAGGCGGGTGGCAGTGGGAAAAGCCCTGGCCCAGCAGGACCCAGCCCAGCTCTGCCCCATCCTCTGGGACCCTGAGGGGACTCCTGCCCACTGCTGGGCCCCATATCCCGGCTCCCTGTCCCCAAGCGCACCCCCAGGCTCTCCCTCGGGTAGCCACCTGCCCCCCAGACAGCTCCTCCCAGGAGTGGAGATTGCTCCAGGGCTGAAATTGCCTCCCAGTTTCTCTCTGGGGATGGGGTTTGCGGGGAGGGGGGGGGGTGTTAGTACTGGAGGGTGGGCAGCAGGCATGATGGGCATCTGGGGGGCCCAATCCATGCCCTGACCGACCAGGGCCAGGTTTTACCATCTCCAAGCCTCTGGGGGAGAGTGGAAACCACAGCCCCCTCCCCACTCGGGACAGCAGCCCAGGGGCAGGCAGGAGGCAAGGGCTCCTCCAAATGGGACTGGCTGGCCGAGCAAGTGGACCCCAGCGCCAGCACTGCCTGGCTGGGCAGCCTTGGGCAAGTGGATCAACCTCTCTGAGCCCGAATCCCCCCAACCCCACCCCGCCTTCAATGGAAGGAAAGTGCTTCCTCCTGGGGTAGGTGTGAGGGTTCCAGAAGAGCGTGGGGCACATAGAATGAGCCCGAAAGCCACGTCAAGGCCACGCAGCCTCATGTGTGGTCACGTGCCGGCGGGCTCCCGACAGCTTCCCCTTCCCAGGCTGTTGTGACAGCCGAAGGAGCCAGGTGCTTGCGCGGCTCTCAGGGGATGTCAGCCATCGCCGCCATCCTCAGCGCCAGCCAGCATCACTGGCATCCACACTAGGGCTTCCGCGCTTCCCCCCCAAGGCGGCCTGTTGGCAGGTCGGCAGCCCCTCCTGATGGCCCCAGGTCTGGTTTCTGTCCCTGTGCCGGCTGCCCCGCCTGGGAACTCCATGGAGGTCATGGAGGCTCACAGGATGCAGGAAGGAGCCAGTGGGAACCCGGGAGGAGGCCGGGGTCCCTCACTCAAGAGCACAGAGGGATGGAGCTCTGCCCCCGGCGCTGGGACAGGAGCCCGCGAGGGCGCCCGGACTGACTCACACGATCACCAGCCACTTGCTCTGCTTCGCCAGGCCCAGGAGCGTGAAGAGGCAGACCAGCAACTCCAGCAGCAGCAGGAGGACGTAGGCCAGCCACCTGGGGAGGAGAAGGGGAGGGGCGTGCAGCTAGGAAGCAAATCCAGCCTTTCCGCCCCGGGCCCCAGACCCGGCATGAGGCCATGCCCCCCCACGCCACCACCAGGTCTCCAGGCCACTGCCCAGCTCATCCTTGAAATGGGTGCCCGGGAGGCGGGCCACCCTCGCCTTCTCTCCAGAGCACAGGTCCCCGGGGTCAGGGCACCTGGGACCATGACCTGAGTGGACCACACAGGAGGTCTTGTGACCTGTGACCTTGCGTGTGACCTGGCCTCAGAGGCCCAGCCCCCACCCCGCCTCCTGTTTATGGCACAGCCTAAGGGCATTTTGTCTGGGGCAGCCTGCCCGGCCTCCACTTCTTAGCTGTGTGCGATGTGGTCTCAGTAACTCTGCCTCAGTTTCCCCGCCTGGAACTGGGCAAGAGAGACAACACCTACTTCCAAGGATCCCATGAGCCCGGCCGGTGTGGCTCAGTGGTTGAGCATCAACCTGTGAACCAGGAGGTCAAGGTTCGATTCCGGTCAGGGCACTTGCCTGGGCTCGATCCCCAGGGAGGGGTGTGCAGGAGGCAGCGGATCCATGATTCTCTCTCATCATTGATGTTTCTATCTCTCTCCCCCTGTCCCTCTCTGAAATCAATAAAAAACATATTTACATATATATTTTTTATTAATTTTTTACCGAAAGGGAAAGGGATAGAGAGTTAGAAATACTGATGAGAGAGAAACATCGATCAGCTGCCTCCTGCACGCCTCCTACCGGGGATGTGCCTGCAACCAACATACATGCCCTTGACCGGAATCGAACTTGGGACCTTTCAGTCCGCAGACCGACGCTCTACCCACTGAGCCAAACCGGTTAGGACGATAAACATATATTTTAAAAAAAAGGTTGCGTGAGGCTAATGAGTGAGCACCCGTAAATCGCTCAGAAGAGGGCCCGGCACGTGGACACAGCTAAGTATCAGCTTGCACGTGGATAAGGGACCTCTAGATATTACCTAATAACTCCGTGTCAGCCAATACTAATTCACAGACGAGAGGAGAACGCACGTGAGGCCAGGGCACAGAGCCTGGCACGTGGCAGGTGCTGGATAAACCGTATGTTCTCAGTGCCCCCCGCCCGCCCCCCCAAAGCTGTGCAGGGGCTGGGGTGCCCGAGTGGCCCAGGTGACCACAGGCCTTCACTCTCCACGTCCCCGATGCCAGCGCCTGCCACCAGCCCCGCTCCCCCTTCCTCCGTGGGCAGGTGGCCTCGGTGCGCGCTCAGCGGTTGGTCGGAGCACCTGCTGTAAGCCTCCGAGAACTCCGAGAGCACCGCCCGCAAACCTCCCCCATCCAGGCCCACATCCTTCCAGGAAACGGACGGAAGTGCCAGGCACTCGGGTTGCTGCCTCCAGAAGGTATTTCTGTGCTGGTGGGTCCGCCTCTCCCTGTGCTGTGTGCAGGGCCGCCCCCAGGCACCTGGAAGGGGCTAAGGCCAGCCTGTGCGGCCCCTGGCTCACCCACCACGCAGGGCCTGGACTCACGGGACCCCGGCCTGTCCCATGGCCCACGGGGTGTCCTCCCCTGGGCCCGCTCCCGCCCCGGGTACCTCCACCCGCAGCACAGAACCCGGGACCCAGTCTCCCATCTCTGCCCGCACACCTGGGCCTGGTCCCCAGAGTGTGTCTTCTTTTAAAAAACATCTGTTTTTTAAAAATTGATTTCAGAGAGGAAGGGAGAGGGAGAGAAACATCAATGATGAGAGGGAATCATGGATCCGCTGCCTCCTGCACACCCCACCCTGGGGATCGAGCTCACAACCCGGGCATGTGCCCTGACCGGGAATCAAACCGTGACCTCCTGGTTCATAGGTCAGCGCTCACCCACTGAGCCACGCCGGCCGGGCGAGGGTGTCTTTTCAGATGAATGAAAGAAATAACTCTCAGTGGACCAGGTAACTTGCGCTTCACCGTGGGGGCTGCTGGGGAGGGTGTCGGCCTAACCTGTTCCCTCCTCCCCTTCAAAATGTCACCTCCTCAGCGAGGCCTTCCAGGTCTCCCCTTTCAGACGGTCAGCTGGAGTCCCTCAGCCCGCCTCCTCGCTTGCTCAGTTTCTTCCAGAGCTCTTCCTGCCCACCAGTTACTGGGAGAGACAGCTGGAATCCCTCTCTGCTTTCTTCATTGTTCCATCTTACAAAGACCCACACTTGACAAACACCTGCGTAGCGTGTGTTCGTGGCTGCTGTAAGCACTTGACCGATGCCAACTCGTTTGATCCTCAGCAATCCAACAAGGGGGGAGGGGCACTATTCATCATTCCCATTTCACAGATGCGGACACTGAGGCACAGGGCTGGAGAGTTCTGGCTTAAGGTCCCGTGGTTAGGGAGTGGCCGTCTGGCTTCGAGCACAGGTTCCTTAACCACATGGGCTGCCCTCTCTCTCACCAGAAGGTGCTGAATCGGTATTGGTTGAATGGATACGGGTGTCAGGTGGGTGGCTGAGGGAGGGAACTAGTAAATGGGCTGGTCCGGAAAGGAGCGGGAGCAACAGTGAATTAATGAATAGGGGAGTGAAGCAATGAAGGAATGAGTGAGTAAATGGAGGGACTGGCCCTAGCCGGTGTGGCTCAGTGGATAGAGTGTCGGCCTGTGGACTCAAGGGTCCCGGGTTTGATTCTGGTCAAGGGCACATGCCCAGGTGGTGGGCTCCATCCCCATTAGGGGGCGTGCAGGAGACAGCTGACCAAGTATTCACTCTCATCATTGATGTTTCTCTCTCTCCCTCTCCCTTCCTCTCTGAAATCAATAAAAAAAATACATTAAAAAATAAATGGAAGGACTGGTAAATGGGTGAATACTTGGGCACACGTGTGGGCATCCCTTATTCTGTCTCTCCACAGCCGTTCTCACCTTGTCACTGCTGACAGGGGACGGATCGCCCCGTCTGTGGACCCTCCTGCGCATGGTGGGATGTTAAGCAAGCAGCATCCCGGACCTCCACCCGCCAGATGCCCACTTGTGCCCACCAACCGTGTCTCCAGACAGTGCCCGCTGCCCGCTGGGGCACTAGCACCAGGGGAGAGCCCTGCCACCCACCTGTACTCCTCCACGAAGGACACGTCCTCGGCCACCTGCAGGGGGCTCAGGGGCACCCCCTGCCAGAAGGCCAGCCCCTGGAGCTGCTGGGCCACGGCCTCCGCCTGCCGCCGAGCCCCCCGGGTGGTGGCCACCAGCTCCGTGCGCTGCGTGAACACCTCTTCCAGGGTGGTCAGCTCTGTCCGCACCGCCTCGCCCAGCCTCTCCACCGTCTCTGACACCTGGGGGCAGGGGTGGGGCTGGGTGAGGGGAGGGCGTGGTCAGGGGGCCTAGGGGAGGGGGACAGGGATTCGAAGGAGGCATGCGAACGTGGGGTCCTCAGTGTTGAGCCCCAGGGACCCGATCAGGGATAAGCAGTGGCTGGTGTCTGGGATCTGGGGCGGCTGTGACTGAGGAAGGGGCTCTCCTGTATGTTCATGGAACTCTGTGGCCTTGGTGGGTGGGTCGGGAGCTCTGGGGGGCCATGGCTTGAGCCCCGGGCCCAGAAGGAGAAGTCAGTGTGGGGTCCCAGGTGTGACGTTCACGCCTGCCTCCCTGAGTCTGCTGTCCCATCTGGGTTCTGTGGTCCAGGGTCTGCCTGGGGCAGGAATCTGAGGGGTTGAGGTCAGGCTGGTCTCATCCTAGGGCTGGGCCGGGAGTGGGGCCCCTGGTCTGGTCCCTGGGCTCACCACTGGGCTTCCTAAGTTGAGAATCAGGTCTGGATTTGGCGGTGGGGGCGGAGGGGGGGAAGGAGGAGGGGTCCCTGGTGTTTGGTCGCTGGTTTGGGCTCTGAATTGAAGCCTGGGGCCTGGGCCGGGCGTGTGTGTGGGGTCGAGTTTGTGGTTCCCAAGGAGTCCCGTGTGAGGCCCCGATGTGCACAGTCAGGGTGGGCTGGCCGTACAATTGGATTCTGAAATTCTGAGCCCGGAGCCCTACATGTCAGTCAGGTCTTGGTCTAGGTTCTGAGTTTGCATCCCGCTGCCTGGCCCCTCACCAGGTAGTCCACGGCGCTGAGCGTGTGGTTGGCCTGCAACAGTGCGGAGCTGAGCTGGGCCACCCCATCACTGGTCTCGCTGTTGCCATAGAAACCGATGCCAATGCCCGCGCTGTGAGAAGGAGGGATGGGAAATCACAACGGGTCCTGGGACCCGAGGGACCGCGGCCACCCCCCCTCCACGTCCTCACACACCCAATCCCGCTCCCTCCTCCCCCACCGATTGGTCCAGCCCATCGTGGGAAAAGAACGTCTCCAGCCCGGTTGCCACGGCAACGGGAAGGCTTCCCACCCCCGGCCCGAGGGACGTCATTGTGATGCTAATGGTAGGTGGGGTGGCGAGGGGAGAGGGCCCCAGATTTTAACTTGCACGGCCCCGGCACCGGAGCGGAACCCCGTCACGCCCAGCTCCCCCTCCCCCCACCACACACACCCGTGACAGCTGCCCACCCCCACCCTCTCCATCCTTTCCCACGCACCCTGGGTCCTCAGCACCTGTCCCTCCGCCGTCCAGCCGGCCCCTCCCCTACAGCCTGGGGTTTCCTGGGGGACCCGAGCCTGGAGCTCCCACCAGGCCACCCCCCGTCCCGGGACCCAAGCTTCTGGCCAGCTGGGAGCCAAGCGAGGGAATGTGGGCCGCCGGGCCGGGCGCCCCCGCCCCTCCGCGGCCAACACAGAGCCCCATTGTGGGCCGGCCTCGGGGCCCATCCCCCGCACCCCAGAGTCCCTCCACGGCGGGCCAGGGCCAGACCGAGGCGAGGCGGGGGAGCCGGCGCCCTCCCACTTCCCAGGCTCGCAGCCCAGGCCCCCCCAACCCCCCGCCCTCGGACCTCCCGCCCCCTTGCGCGCAGGCCCACCCCACCCCGCCTCCGCCCATTGTTCCCGTCCCACAAAGCTGCCCTTGTTCCCGGGCCGGGGGCCGGCCGTGTCTCTCCCCCACCGGGCCTTTGTCCGCCTCCCCGTCTCAGGAGAGCCCCCAGAGCTTGGACGCAGGCCACCCAGCCGCCTCCTCCACATCCCCCCCCTCCCCCCCCCCCGCCCCCAAACACATACTCTGTCCCTGCTCCATGGAGAGGCAGAACCAGGCCAGGGACAGGGGTGGGAGTCCGGCTTCCGGGCCCCTCCCCCGGATCCGGGCTTGTCTCCCGAGCCCTAATCTGGGGAACAGGACAGCTGTCCGGCCCCAGTGGGGGTGGCCCTGCCGCAGGCTGTGCGCCCGGCTGGCCCCTGGGGTATATGGGGTGTCAAGCGCTCTCCTGCTCGCTCCCCTGGGGCTGTCCCTGAAGAAGGCCCGGACTCCCCAGGGTTTTCGGGCCTGGACCTCGGCTCTGCCGCTTGGCCCACGTGGCCCTGAAATGTGGCCTGGTCCTTCCTCTTTCTTTCTTTCTTTTTTTAAAATTAAATCCTCACCCGCGGATATTTTTCCATTGATTTTTAAAGCGAGTGGGAGAGGAACACACCGATTGGCTGCCTCCTGCAGGCGTGGGACCAGGGTCCGGGGCCAGGGAGGAGCCTGCCCTTGACCGGAATGGAACCCCGGGACCCTTTGGCCCGCAGGCCCACGCTCTATCCACTGAGCCACACTGGCCAGGGCTGAGCCTTCCTCTTTCAGAACTGGGGGTAACATCCCGGAGTCCAGCAGGGTTACTGGGGGGACCGGCTCGGGTCTGGGCCAGGAGGGGGTGGTCTGTCTCTGGGACCAGAGCATCAGCCCCATGAGGGCAGCGACCTGGCCAGGCTTGCTCAGCATCTCCTGGCACGTAGTAGGTCCTCAAGGAGAGGTGGCTGAATGAATGAGTTCATGAATGACGTCCCTGGTGAACAGTAACCGAGTGCAGCTGTGAGCCGGGCGCTGTGCCTTCTCCCATTCACCATTACCACCGGGGCGGGGGCAGGGGTGTTGCCATGATACCCATTTTAGAGGTGTGGAAACTGAGGCCAGGAGGGGCTCGCTCACTCCCCCAGGAGGCACAGCCATGAAGGGGCAGAGCCGCCAAACCCAGGCGGTCTGACCGCCCAGCTCTGATCCCCGCGACCTCATCCTGCCAGGCCAGCTGCCCTGGGAATAGCGCGGCTCCTGAGCCTCAGTCTCTCCATCCATCCAACGGGGACAGTGCTGCCTGCCGCTGGGGTGGGGTTGGAGGTCGCCAGCGGAAGCCTGGCAGAGAGCTTGGGGAGCCCCGTGCCCACTCCCACCCGCCCTGGGGCCCCATTACCAGCTGACGAGAAGGGCAGCTACGCAGCTCCAGGTGACGCAGCCTCCCCCGGGCGGGGGGCTCTTGGCGCCGGGGGGCTCGGGGGGCCGGCAGCAGCAGACACGGATGAGGTAGGCAGCGATGAGGATGAGGCTGAGGCCCAGACCCAGGCCGGCCAAGGCCACCACCAGCAGCAGGGCCTGGGGAAGGGGCGACGTCAGTGGAGGAGGAAGGCACCCTGGCTACCTGGGGGCCTGGCCCAGCCTGTGGTGTTCAGGTTGGTGGGGAACGATGGGGTCCCCAGTCCCCCAGGTTGGCAGCTGGGCTCTGTCATTGGGGAACTGGGGCCCTGGAGGGAGGCCCACATGCTGGGTTCCAGGGCTGCTCTGCCCACCAAGGCTGTGTGAGGTTGGACGGAGACCTCCCCTCCCCTCCCCTCCCTCCCCTCCCCTCCCCTCCCCTCTTTGAGCCTCAGGTCCCTCCTCGACCAGGTAGTTGAATGTAGCATCTCCCAGGGACGGTGGGATGGGGGGCGGGGGGGTGCCTGTTCCTGGAGATAAGTGAGGCTGGGGGGGGGCTTTCTCCTCCCTCCTCCCTGCTGGTCCTCTCCACTCAGGGCTCGCTCTCTGTAGCCTGCTGCTGAGCTCCACACACCCGCCACGCGTGAGTCTGTCACCCAGGGAGCGCGTGTGTGTGCAAGACTCAGAGGCAGGCTGGGAAACCAGAGTGAAGACAGAGCAGGGAGCAGGGGGCAGGCCAACTCAGGGATAGAGAGAGAGAGAGAGAGGGAGAGAAGTAGAGACTCAGAGACGGGGAGACTGCGCCCAGGCTGGAGCAGAGGCAGGGCGGGAAGCCTGTGTGTGGTGGGAAAGCCCGCAGAGGAATGGGCTGCTCCACGGGGCGGGGTTCTGGGGCGGAGGCTCTGCAGTCCTGTCACTGTCACAGATGCCCAGGGTGGGGCAGGGGTTCGCCGGGGGCCACACAGCACAGGGGGGACCCCACCGGGAGCAGAGTCAGGCTTCTGGGCTCAGTGCTGCTGCTCCCCCCGAAGCAGGCCTCTGCCTTTGTCCTCGCCGCGTGTGCATGCATGTGCGTACGTGTGTGCGTACGTGTGTGCGTGTGTGGCAGTGTGGGGCGTGCTTGTGTTTCTGACTGTTATGGATGTGTTATCTCTGACTGAGCTGGTCTGTCACGAAGCTAATGATACACCTAAGTGTGCGTGTGTGTGTGTGGGGTGAGAGTGTGTGCGTACCTTCAGGTGTGAGAGTGATCTGTGGGCGTCCCTGTGTTGCTGGCACAATTCCTTGAGTGTAAGTGGGTCTCTGGCGGAGTGTGTGTGAGAGAGAAAAAGAGTGTGTGTGAGTAGGGGGAATGTGATGTGTAAATATGAACTTGAGTGTGCGAATGCATGTGTGAGCGTGTGTGTAAACAAGTGTGTGCGACTGAGTACAAGAATGTGTGGGTATGTGTGTGTGAGTGGATATGTGTGTACACATAAGTGTGGGTACGGGCATGTATAGGTGTGTAAGTATGTAGGTGTGGGTGCATGGGAGTGCATGCATGTAAACGTGTGTGGGTGTGTCAGTGTGTACATGTAAGCGTGAAAACGTTTGTGCATGTAGGAGTGTGTGCATCTGCGTGAGTGTGAGCGAACATCTGTGTGTATGTGTGTGTCTGAGTGTGTGTGTCTGAGTGTATGTGTGTATGTGTGTGTCTGAGTGTGTGTCTGAGTGTATGTGTGTGTGTCTGAGTGTGTCTTAATGTATGTGTGTATGTGTGTGTCTGAGTGTATGTGTGTGTGTGTCTGAGTGTGTCTTAATGTATGTGTGTATGTGTGTGTGTCTGAGTGTATGTGTGTGTGTGTCTTAATGTATGTGAGTGTGTCTTAATGTATGTGTGTATGTGTGTGTCTGAGTGTATGTGTGTGTGTGTCTGAGTGTGTCTTAATGTATGTGTGTATGTGTGTGTGTCTGAGTGTATGTGTGTGTGTGTCTTAATGTATGTGAGTGTGTCTTAATGTATGTGTGTATGTGTGTGTCTGAGTGTATGTGTGTGTGTGTGTCTGAGTGTGTGTCTTAATGTATGTGTGTGAGTCTGAGTGTGTGTGTCTGAGTGTGTGTGTCTGAGTGTGTGTGTGTGTGTGTGTGTGTCCCCAGCTCGGTGTCACCCAGTCCCTGACTGTGTCCCAGCCATGCCATTGCGATGACCTCCCTGGAGGCAGTGCCCCCCCCCCCCCCCCGTGTGAGTCTGTGCCTGGGTCCCAGAGCGTCCCCCGCTGTGTGGGGGGGTGGGGTGGGGTGAACCTGCTGAGTGTGTCAGGCGATAATGGTCCACCCGCGCCTGGCTGTGTGGGCACCGCGGGGGAAGGTCTCCGTGGCCGAGAGCAGCACGGGGAGAGCTGGCGGTTGCGATTGTGTAACCGTGTAACCGGAGGCAGTGGGAGAGGGGCTGGCCTCCGGTTCGGTTCGGTGGGGAGAGGGCGCGAGCGCATGGGGAGGAGCCGCTCCGGCTGGCCCAGCCCTGACCCAAATAGCTCGGAGCACAGCACAGCCTCCTCTCCGCGTCCTGGGACCCCCACCCCCACCTAAGCGCTCCAGCTCCCAACCCAAGTCCCAGGAGCTTCCCGGAACAGAACCCGGGGGTCTGGACCCAACGCTCAGGGCCCAGGACCCATCCCGCCCCGCCAGCCCCCACCCACCGCCTGCGGCTCAGCCAAGCTTGCTGTTAATCTCAAAGTCAAGGACTTGACTGAAACTGGGTCAGGGGACAGTTCTGGGGCCCCCACAGGCGCGGGGCCACGCTGGGCCCCCTTTCCCAGGGACCTGAGGTTCCCTAAGCTTCCCACCCCAGCCACCCTCCGGCCCGTGTCTGTCCTCCTTTGCTCCCCAAACCACACTCACCCCAGCTCACCCACCCGCGCCCCTCCAGCGCCCTGACCGCCCCTCCCAGCTTCCTCTTCCAACACCCCCACCTCATTGCCCAGTCCAGCCCTCACCCCCTCACCCCCTTCCCCATTTCAGGTCTCAGTCCTGTCCCCCAACCAGAACCGGGCACCCCAGCCTCTCCCCTCCCTACCATCATCAGCTCCCTCTCCCGGCCCCATCTTCACGACTGTCCATCCCAGGAGGGAGGGGTCACTTTTAGGGCGCCTGCCCCCCCGGATGGCCCTGGCCGTCGGCCCCCCCAGGCAGTCCCCAGACTCTGGAGTCTCAGGACCCCCAGTCCCCTTTCTTCTCGGGGACTCAGGAGTCCGGACCCCAAGACCCCCCTTATGTAAGCATCAGGGGGTCTGGTCCCCCAGCGCCTGTCCCAGGGGAGCCTCCAGGAATTGGGGCTCCACACGCCTCCTCCCTCAGACACCCCAAAGTCGGGGCCCAGCCCTCACCGCCCGAGAGCCCAGGGGTCTGTCTCCCCGGACCCTTCGCCCCCAGGACCCCACCAGCTGGCCCCCCGCGCGCCCCCCGCCCGCAGCTCCCACCTGCTGGTATCCCTGCTCTCGCGGCGCGAAGTCGCTGGACACGGCGCGGAGCTGGAAGTCGGCGCGGGGCAGCTGGTGGAGCAGATGCACCCAGGCCGAGGGTCGGTAGCCCGGGGGCTCCCCCATGGCCCCCGGCGGGCGTGCAGGGCTGAGGCCGGGCCGCGGGAGCCTCGCAGGCGGAGCGGGGCGCGGGCGGAGCGGGGTCTGGCGGGGCTCAGGGGAGCGGGGCCCGGAGGAGGGAGGGGGCGGGGGGCGGGGATTGGGGGGAGGAGAGGCGCGCCGGGCGGGCTCGGTGCTGCCCCTGGCGGCCGAGGGGGGCACTGCGGCGCCGTGGGAGGTCCCCAGCTTTCCGTCCCCTCCGCGAGGGCGCCCACCTCCGGCTGAGCAGGTACGGCCACATCCCTGTCCCTAGAAGGCCACCCCTGCTATTGTGTCAGCTTACAACAGGAGGGTTCCATTATCTTTTTCTTTTTTTAGAAGTTCTCTCTCTCTTTTTTAAATCCTCACCTGAGGATATTTTTCCATTGATTTTTAAAAATATATATTTTATTGATTTTTTTTTACAGAGAGGAAGGGAGAGAGATAGTTAGAAACATCAATGAGAGAGAAACATCGATCAGCTGCCTCCTGCACACCTCCCTACTGGGGATGTGCCTGCAACCCAGGTACATGCCCTCGACCAGGATCGAACCCGGGACTCTGGAGTCCGCAGGGCAACGCTCTACCCACTGAGCCAAACCGGTTAGGGCGTCATTGATTTTTAGAGAAAATGGAAGGGAAGGGGGAGGAGGGCAGGAGGGAGAGAGACAGAGAGAAATACATCGATGTGAGAGAGACACAGGGATTGGTTGCCTCCTGCACCAGCTCCGACCAGGTCCAGAACCAGGGAGGAGTCTGCAACTCAGGTAGGTGCCCTAGACCGGAATCGAACCCGGGGCCCTTCAGTCCACAGGCCGGCACTCTATCCACTGAGCCACACCGGCCAGGGCCCACGCTCCATCTCCATAAGGTCCCTCCCAGGTGCTGAAGAACCTCTCCAAAGAATGACTCCGCCTATACAGGGATCGCCCCGCCCCTCGCCACTTAGGTTTCGGTTTATAGCCACTGCTTAGGCTCCAGTGGTCGGCAAACTCATTAGTCAACAGAGCCAAACATCAACAGGACAACGATGGAAATTTCTTTGGAGAGCCAAAATTTCTAAACTTAAACTTCTTCTAACGCCGCTTCTTCAAAACAGACTCGCCCAGGCCATGGTATTTTGTGGAAGAGCCACACTCAAGGGGCCAAAGAGCCGCGTGGCTCACGAGCTGCAGTTTGCCGACCACGGGCCTAGGCAACCTCACAGGATCCCACCGAGGCCACACTGGTCCATGCGGAAACAGAGACCCTTGGAGGGGAACCTGCAGCTTTGATGTCATCACCCGGGTAGTCACAGTTGGAGCTAAAACGAAGGTCCCCAGAAATCTGCCCCAGGGATCTACCCCCTCAACCCCACCCCCAGGGAGCAGGGCTAGACTTTGCACTTGAGGTCCCCATGCCAGGTGTCCCTTGTGGGGAACAAGAGGGGTGAGAGGAAGAAGGGGAGGTTCGTACCCCACCTGTTTCATTCCAATATTTTGTCCCAGATTGGTGAGAAGAGCTGGGGGGTGTTGTGTTGCCCGTGCCATTACTAGAGAGAAAAATGGTGGTGGTGATGGTGGTAGTGGTGATGGTGATGGTGGTAGTGGTGATGGTGATGGTGAGAATGATGATGGGGATGGGGATGATGATGGTGATGTTGGTGATGATGGGGATGCTGATGATGGGGATAATGGTAATGTTGATAATGATGTGATGATGGTCATGATGATGGTGATGATGGTGATAATGGGGATGATGATGGTGGTGATAATGATGATGTTATGATGGTGATGGTGAGGATGGTGATGTTGGTGATGATGACGGTGATGATGGTGATGTTGGTGATGACAATGGTAGTGGAGATGATAATAATGATGTTATGATAGTGATGGTGAGGATGGTGATGTTGGTGATGATGGTGATGGTGAGGATAGTGAGGGTGGTGATAATGGGGATGATGATGTTGGTGATGATGACGGTGATGATGGTGATGGTGAGGATGGTGATGTTGGTGAGGATGGTGATGGTGATGATGGTGATGGTGAGGATAGTGAGGGTGGTGATAATGGGGATGATGATGTTGGTGATACTGGTGGTGATGATGGTGATGGTGATGATGGTGATGGTGAGGATAGTGAGGGTGGTGATAATGGGGATGATGATGTTGGTGATACTGGTGGTGATGATGGTGATGGTGAGGATGGTGATGTTGGTGATGATGGTGATGGTGATGGTGAGGATAGTGAGGGTGGTGATAATGGGGATGATGATGTTGGTGATACTGGTGGTGATGATGGTGATGGTGAGGATGGTGATGTTGGTGATGATGATGATGATGGTGATGATGATGATGATGATGACGTTGGTGATGATAATGGTGGTGGTGATGATAACAATGATGTTATGATAGTGATGGTGAGGATGGTGATGTTGGTGATGATGATGATGATGATGTTGGTGATGATAATGGTGGTGGTGATGATGATAATAATGATGTTATGATAGTGATGGTGAGGATGGTGATGGTGAGGATGGTAAGGGTGGTGATAATGGGGATGATGATGTTGGTGATACTGGTGGTGATGATGGTGATAATAATGATGAGGATGATGATGGTGGTGGTGATGGTGATGATGAAGACATGTGCCCTGACTGGGAATCACACCAGTGACCTCCAGCCTCATTGGTAAGTGCTTAAGCACTGAGCCAAGCTGGCCAGATTGAAATTAAAACTTTTTTTAACCAAAAAAGTGAGGATACCTGCCTCTCTCTCTCTCTCTCTCTCTCTCTCTCACCTCCCTTTCACTCCCCTCAGAAAAAGGCTTGCATTGACTGAATGCTCGCTCGCTCTCTCTCTCTCTCTCTCTCTCTCTCTCCCTCCCTCCCCTTCACTCAAGCTTTTTCTCTCATGCCCAGCTCTCTGTCTCTCACACAGGGTCTGGGTCCCAGATGCCTGTAGCCTGGTGTTTCTAGACAATTGCTTTGTCTTGCATTGTGTAAGCCCAAGACATCCATCCTCATACATGGGAGACCCGAGACGCTGCCTGATCGAAATGTGCTGCCTCGACCTTCTCCTGCCCTTCTTCCCTGGACCGGTTTCTCCTGGGGAAGACAGATGGTTATTCCAAGGTGGTCTTCAAGCATTCATTCCTAGGGGTTTCCCTGAATACCCTCCCAACACCATCTCAAACTCTATGGGTGTTCATTCAGGATGTGGGTGCCCGAGAACCCCCCCGGGGAGGATGGCTCCAAGCACACGGCGGCTGCTATTTAATCCTAGCCAAGGCTCGCCATATGGAGAGAGGGACACAGCCTCGCCAGATGTTCCCATTTTCCAAGAGAAGGCAGAAACCTGGATATTTTTAAAAGCAAAATCCCCCAGCTTTCAAATGTTAAAACTAATTCGAATGAAAAAAATGCTATGTGGGCCAAATAAAGCCTGCCCGTGGGCTGGGGCTGGCTGGGTTGTAAGCTCTGGTCCAACCAGACGCCGAGCGGCACCAACATGGAAGGGGCAAGCGGAGGGGAGGGGAGCCCCAAAGAGCCTGAGAAGGAGCAGTCGGGGAGGTGGGAAGGGAGCCAGAGAGGGGCAGCAATGCCACCACCTCCAGGCAGGCAACCTGGCCAGCCGCTCTGGACACAAGACAGGGGCAGGTCCTGGCTCAAGGGCTCGGCATGGTCTCCCACGATGTGAACCCTGGCTTCGTGAAGAGGCTGTGAGTGCATGGATTAGGAGCACATTTAGATACCATTCTAGAACATACAGAACTAATCTATGGCGGCGACTTCCGTAGAGCAGTGGTTCCACCTGGGACGATGGGGACAGGGCTGAGTGGGGAGGGGGCTGAGGTGACTTTTGGGGTGATGGTGTTTGTTGTTCTGTATTTTTTTAAGAATGTAGTTTATTGATTTTTTTTCAGAGAGGAAGGGAGAGGGAGAGAGAGTTAGAAACATCGATTCAGCTGCCTCCTGCACGCCCCCTACTGGGGATGTGTCTGCAACCAAGGTACGTGACCTTGACCGGAATCGAACCTGGGACCCTTCAGTCCATAGGCCATCGCTCTATCCACTGAGCCAAACCGGTTAGGGCTATTCTGCATTGTTTTGTTTTTTTTAGAAATATATTTTTATTGGCTTCAGAGGTACACATGGGGTCTGCCTTTAGAGTAAGTAACGGTCCCACATCCCGCGTGGTTCAGGGTTCAGACTCTGGAAGAGGGGCCGCACGCAAATGAAAGAGACGAGACAAGAAACAATAATTTGGAAATATTGGGGGACCCAGCGGGAGCCCAACTCAAGAGGAAGGACTCCATCTGGGCTTCAGCCTTGCCATCCTTTTATTCAGTTTGGGATCCACCTATAGCCCTTAGGCAGGCAATTTCCAGGAACAGGCAGACTATCATATCAGTAAGGATTTACATGACTGTCTGGTGGGGAAGTTGCTTCAGCTACCATTGTCTGGACCGAACAGTGGGTGTACACCATGACCTTTGCCAGGGCTCAAGGTTCACCAGCATTCTGGGCTCCTTGTCCACACCTGTCTGCTAGTGAAGACGATGGGCGGCTTCCTGCAATAGTACACTTCAGATGTGTGCATTTCATGGCAAATTCAACCTCAAAAGAAAACGAAGAACTCTAGTTCACGGTGTGCATGCTGTGGATGAAAGAGGAACCAGGCTCCCTTAACAAGCTCATTGAAGGCCTGTGTGGCAGCCTTTGCAAACTCAGAGATCTAAAGTAACCACAAAGGGTGGTCTGAAATGAAAGCTTTTTAAAAATATATATTTTTAAATTAATTTTAGAGAGGAAGGGAGAGGAAAAGGGTGGTAGAAACACCAATGATGAGAGAGAATCATGGATCGGCTGCCTCCTGCACACCCCGCACTGGGGATGAAGCCCACAACCTGGGCATGTGCCCTGAGCAGGAATCGAACTGGTGACCTCCTAGTTCATCAGTAGATGCTCAACCACTGAGCCATGCCAGCATGGCTGAAATGAAAACGTTTTAAACCAGACGCAGTTTATGGTGGGTCGCATGTCCTAGGCCAGTATCCTCCCTGACAGAGGTCCATCTTTACCTTAAGGGAGCCTGTCTATTGTCTTTTTGCATCTATGATAACATATTTGGAACATCAAAGTAATTTTCTTTTTCTAGACCCTTCAAAGCACAAGTCACTGCTCTGCGGAGACCCACAAACCCCCCTCATTGTTAATTGTTGACTGTTAACTGTCCTGTACTCATCTAAGTAAAAGGAGCATGTGTCTATCATTTTAGTTTTTATTCAGCCCCAGAGGTTTCGCCGCTTTGCTTTCTTCCCCCTCCCTAATCTATCACCAATGGATTTCATGTAACCCACATGCATCTCCTCTTTGGATTGTAATGTATAAAATAAGGTGCAAAATGGCCATTCTCCGGACGATTATCTCAATCCGATGAGATTTTGCTTCCCGGCACTTGTCAACAGTCTGGCTCAAATAAACTCACAGGTTTGAGTGTTTCTTACGCTGAGAATGCTTAAGTAACTGGGGAGAAGTCTAGTGGTGTCTTTATTTTCCTTTGAAATGGATCAAAAAGTAAAATAGGATGGATTGACAGAGGGATCCATATGTAATCCTATAGAATAAAAGGCTAATATGCAAATGACCAAATGGTGGAATGACCAGTCACTATGATGCACACTGACCACCAGGTGGCAGACACTCAATGCAGGAGCTGCCCCCTGGTGGTCAGTGCACTCTCACAGGGGGAACGCCGCTCAGCCAGAGCTGGGCTCACAGCTGGTGAGCACAGCGGCAGTGGTGGGAGCCTCTCCCGCCTCCGTGGGCAGCGCTAAGGATGTCTGATTGACAGCTTAGTGGGCCTGAGCCGTCAGTCAGACATCCCCCCAGGGCTTACTCCCGGACTGCAAGAGGGCGCAGGCCAGGCTGAGGGACCCCCCCCCCCAAGTGCACGAATTTCGTGCACTGGGCCTCTAGTAAAATATAATATCAAGGGAAGAAATTAACTGAAAAACTTGTATGCATATGTGCATAACCCATGGACAATAGTGTGGGGAAGGTGTAGGGTGGGGTGGGAGCCGGGTGGATGGGGACAAGGGGGGGAAATGGGGGCATCTGTAATACTGACAACAATAAATAACAAGTTAAAAAAGGCATCCAAATTGGAAAGGAAGAGGTAAAACTGTCATGATGCTGATGACCTGGTACTATATAGATAGAGGACCCTAAAGATGCCACCAAAAAGCTACTAGAACTGATCAATGAATTCAGTCAAGTAGCAGGACACAAAATAAATACATCCAGAAATATCAGTTGCATTTCTACACAACAATGATGAACTATCAGGAAGGGAAACTAAGAAAACAATCCCATTTACAACTGCATAAGCCCAGCTGGTGTGGCTTGGTGGTTGAACATCGACCTATGAACCAGGAGGTCATGTGTCAATTCACGGTTAGGGCACATGCCCGGGTTGTGAGCTGCGAGTTCAATCCCCAGTGTGGGGCGTGCAGGAGGCAACTGATTGATGATTCTCTCTCTCCGTTGATGTTTCTATCTCTTTCTCCCTCTCCCTTCCTCTCTGAAATCAATCGTAAATAATAAAAGCCTAATATGCTAAGTGTCCGGTCACCCGTTCAACCAATCAAAGCATAATATGCTAATGATATGCTAAGGCCGCTCAACCGCTCGCTATGATGTGCACTGACCACCAGGGGGCAGACGCTTCGACCAATAAGCTAGCTTGCTGCTGGGGTCTGGCCAATCAGGACTGAGCAAGATGGGCCAGACACGCCCTGGAGCCCCGCTGAGGACCCTCCCCAACTGGCCAACCTCCTGTGTCCCTCCTCGGCCCTGATTGTGCACCGGTGGGGTCCCTCAGCCTGGCCTGTGCCCTCCCACCATCTGGGACCCCTCGGGGGATGTCAGAGAGCCGGTTTCAGCCACATCCTGCAGGCCAGGCCGAGGGACCCACTGGTGCACAAATTCGTGCACTGGGCCTCTAGTAAGAATATATACCTTTAAATTCCTAGGAATAAATTTAACCAGGGATGTAAAAGACCCGTACTCAGAAAATTATAAGACACTGAAGAAAGAAACTGAGGAAGATATAAATAGGTGGAAGCCTATACCTTGTTCATGGGTGGGAAGAATTACCGCCCTTAAAGGGAACAGCACGACAATTTTGGGGCAGAGGGGAGGCGGGAGTAAGCTGACTTCCTCAGCCCGGCGTTGCAGGTCAGCATCCCCGTGGTAAGTCACACTGACTTACACAGAATGTGGTCTCCTGGGTGGGATCCTGGAGCAGAAGGACATCCGGTAAAAACTAAGGAGACCCACATAAATCGTGGACTTCATTATTGCTATTTTTTTTTTCTAATCTTCACCCGAGGATATTTTCCCATTGATGTTTAGGGAGCGTGGAAGAGAGAGGGAGAGACAGAGAGAAATATCGACACGTCGATGGGTTGCCTCTTGCGTGGGCCCCAACCAGGGCCCCGGGCTGGGGAGGAGCCTGCAACCTGAGCACATGCCCTTGACTGGAATCGAACCTGGGACCCTTCCATCTGCGGGCCGGCGCTCTATCCACTGAGCAGCACCAGCCAGGGCTGAAGGGTGGACTTTTTAGCTAACAAAGCCCAATCCACACTGACTCGTGGGTTACAACCCCTGCGCCATGGGAACAGAAGATATTAACAGCAGGGGAAACTGTACTATCTCTACAGCTTCCCTGCAGATTTAAAACTGTTCTAAATTTAAAGCGTACCTAAAAAAAGAAATCCCCCCCCAATTTTTTTTTTTTTTCAAATGACAGACTCAGAAAAAGTCTGCGCTCAGTGGTGCGAGCAGTGTTATCCGATCTCCCTCCGTCTGCCTGGGTCCCCTCCCCTTCTCCTCGGCTGGGTGGGGAGCACGTCTTCCTAACGTTCTTGCACGTTGAGGTTTTCCAATAGCCTGGATTTCAGGGCGCCAGGGGTCCAGCCTAACTTACTGTGGAAACACCCACAGGGCGCCCTGGACAGTGTGGCTCCCTGGTTAGGGCGCTGACCTGCGAAGGGAAGGGTCTCGGGTTCGAGTACCCGTCACAGAGCCCAGGGGCGTGTGCAGGGGGCAACCAGGTGATGTGTCTCTCTCACATTGATGTTTCTCTCTCTCTCTCTCTCTCTAAAAATCCCTGGGTGAGGACCAGGGGGGCTTGGACTAGGCACGGAGGCAGCAGGAATTCGAGGAGGAGGAGGAGGAGGGGGAGGGGTGGGTGACTGTGGCTTGCACAGCGGACTGGATGGGATGTTCGATGAGATGTTTTGAGATGGAGCCCAAAGCCCACAACCCCGGGCATGTGCCCTGACCGGGGTCAAACCGTGACCTCCTGGTTCAGAGGTCAGTGCTCACCTCTATTCTGCACATCCGTGGTCTTTATGTTTTCCTTCCCCCCGGAAGAGACCTGGCCGCCAGGGAAGGCATTTACTAGTATTGCCTCCTCTCCCTGCCGCTGAATGCGTTGGGCCTCTGTGCCATCTGCAGACGTGAGGGACCCAGTTCCCAGCCTTGTCCGCCTCTCCGGCCACCGCACTGGAGTCCCGAATGGCCATGGACGCCCCACCCACCCGGGAACGCCCGAGAGAGAGACACTCCGTGCCAAACCTCTGAAGTGGGGAGTTTTCCATTGCAGGGCCCCCCAAAGCCACCCCTCTGCGCTGCGCTTGTCACTCACAGGTTCTCTCTTGCGGTCCTGCCGTGACCTTGTGACCTTGTGACCTTCCTCATTCCGCTCCCCACGTCACACTCGAGGGCCCCCTCCTCCAGGCAGTCTGCCGGGCTGTCCTCATGGCCAGGCAGCTCCCGCAGTGTCAGGCCTGCTCCTGCCGCGTGCTGGCTGTGACACGGGTGCTCGGCTTTCTGATGCCCCCTCCCAGGCCCCAGGGCCCTCACACGGTGGGGACTCACATCCTCTTCTCTCACCGACTCCAGCGCAGTGCCACGGAGGCACCCAGATGATGTGACATGTAGGTTTTATTATTGTCCTGGTGCGGGGAGATCAACATTTCAGGAAGGAAGTGGTTTGCTGTGCTCACAGGTTCGGGGTTGGATGGGGAACCTCTCTTCCTGCATTGACCATACGTGGGGGAGAGAGAGATAGAGATAGAGATAGAGATAGAGATAGAGAGGGAGAGAGGAGAGGAGAGAAGGGAAGGGAAGGGAAGGGAAGGGAAGGGAAGGGAAGGGAAGGGAAGGGAAGGGAAGGGAAGGGAAGGGAAGGGAAGGGAAGGGAGGGAAAGGGAGGGAAGGGGAGAAGAGAGATGTCTGCAGTCTGCCAAGTATGGCTCAGTGGTTGAGTGTCGACCTCTGAACCAGGAGATCACGGTTCCATCCCCGGTCCAGGGCACATGCCCGGGGTTGCAGGCTCGATCCCCAGTAGGGGGCATGCAAGAGGCAGCCAATCCATGATTCTCTCATCATTGATGTTTCTCTCTCCCTCCTTCTCCCTTCCTCTCTGAAATCAATAATAATAATAATAATAATAATAATAATAATAATAATAATAATAAAAGAGCTTCTATTTAGGCTGTGGGGGGGAGAGGAGTTGAGAACTGATGCAGCTAGCGCAGAGTGGGCGGGACACAGGCGGAGAATGTAAGGGATCTCCACGCACAGCGTGTAGGTTGTGCGCTGCACGATGCTGGATGCCACCGGCTCCATTTCCAACAGAGCCCCCGGAGCCTTGGCGAGGGAGGCGCCTCCTGAGACCTCCAGGCCCGGCAACTGGGGGTGGGGCAGGTTCCCATCTTGAGCAGCCCTGACTCTGAGAAAGGAGGGAGGGAACTGCTGGGGATGGATGTGTGAACGCGGAAGGGGTGGCGCCTCTCCTGCTGTGGGAAGGACCCCGCTTTCTGGTGAAGATGCGTGCCTTTTGTGGGCCCTCGGTCACCGTCTGCATGCGGTGGAAGATCAGTAAATAGTTAACTGCACGCAAAAATGAATTTGTCCCCGGGAAAAAGCATCCTTTCCTTCGGCTTAGAAGAGGCTTTCCCCGTGGAGGCCACTAGGGGGCGCGCGAGACACACGTTCATTCTCTGTGGCCCCAGGTGAGTGGTCCAGGCCCTGAGCCTGTAGGTCAGGGGCCAGGTGACCAGAGGCCAGCACAGACGTTCTCCCCGGTGAGCCTCCGCCTCCCCGTCGGTAGCAAGGAGACGACATGCCTGGAACGCGCTGCCTTGGAGGACGAAGGGGACAAGGCACGCACGTGGACAGAGAATGGATCGGCTGCCTCCCGCACACCCCCTACTGCGTGGGTCCAAACTCACTAGACGGTACACATTAAACATATGCAAGTCTTTTATTTTTTTTAATTTTCATTGATTTTTTAGAGAGAAAGGGAGGGAGAGGGTAAGAGAGATAGAACCTGCAACCGGGGCATGTGCCCTGTCCGGGAATCGAACCAGCGACTTTTTGGTTCATGGGTCGATGCTCAACCACTGAGCCACACCGGCTGAGCGCAGGTCTTAAAATGTGTATTTACTATACCTCAATTTTAAAAAATCCGTTTAAAAGTAAATAAAATGAAGGCCTGGCTGGTGTTGCTCAGTTGGCTGGGCGTCCTCCCAGCCACCAAGGGGCTGCCAATTGGATTTGAGACAGGGCACATACATGCCCAGGTTTCAGGCTCTATCCTAGATCCCCAGTAGGGGGCATGCAGGAGGCAGAAGATGGATGTGTCGCTCTCACATCAGTGTTTTCTCTGTCTCTCTCCCTCTTCCTTCCTCTGTCTTTAAAAATCAATTTAAAATCTTAAATAAATAAACAAATTAAATTAAAAATTACATTGAATGACTAAAAGCCATTAGGCTAGTACAAAAAACGAACACCTCGATTTAATAAGAAAATAAGAAATATTTGTATTTTATTTATTTATTTTTATGTATTTATTGGGGGTGACATTGGTTAATAAAATTATACAGGTTTCAGGTGGACCATTCTATGACACATCACCTGTCTATTGCAAAAAATAAAACCTACTCGTGCCCTCACATCGTGCATAGGAATGTGCTTTAAAAGCACTTCCTGACCAAAGACCTCCTTGTTTGTAGAGAAGGAATCATGCCTATAAAGCTCCATGTGCCCTAGCCAGTTTGGCTCAGTGGATAGAACCTCGGCCTGTGGACTGAAAGGTCCCAGGTTTGATTCCAGTCCAGGGCACATGCCTGGGTTGTGGGCTCCATCCCCAGTAGGGGGCATGCAGGAGGCAGCTGATCAATGATTCTCTCTCTCTCTCTATCTCTCTCTCTCTCTCTCTCTCTCTCTCTCTCTCTCTCTCTCTCCCTCTCCCCTTCTCTCTGAAATCAATAAAAAATATGTATATTTTTTTTATAAGGTCAACGTGTCCTGACCGGTGTGGCTCAGTGGATAGAGCATCAGCCTGCGGACTGAAGGGTCCCAGGTTCGATTCCGGTCAAGGGCATGTACCTGGGTTGTGGCACATCCCCAGTGGGAGGTGTGCAGGAGGCAGCTGATAGGTGTTTCTCTCCCACTGATGTTGCTACTTCTCTATCCCTCTCTCTTTCTCTCTGTAAAAAATCAATAAAATATATATTTTTAAAAATAAAATAAAAAGGTCAACGTGTGGCTAATTGTGTCCAAATAGCAATGAGTATGAAAATACTAAGATGAGCTCCATTAACATGAAGGAGAGCCAGAAAGAAGGAGGAGATAGGGGTTACCTGAGGTCATAAGGATGGGGCCCTGATCTGATAGGATTGGTGTCCTCACAGGAAGAGGGAGAGGCAGCTGTCACCTCTGTGTGTGCGTGAGGAGGGAGGGGGCAGAGAGGGATGGGATGACCTGTGAGGGCAGGGGGACAAAGGGCTGTCTGCAAGTTAAGGGGAGGCCACAAGAAGAACCAGCCCCACCGACACCTTGACCTCGGACGCCCAGCCTCCAGGACCATGAGACAGTACGCGTCTGTTTTTGTTAAATATGTTTTTATTGATTTCAGAGAGGAAGGGAGAGGGAGAGAGAGATAGAAACATCAATGACGAGAATCACTGATCAGCTGCCTTCTGCACGCCCCCTACTGGGGATGGAGCCTGCAACCCGGGCATGTGCCCTTGACGGGAATTGAACCTGGGACCCTTCAGTCCACAGGCCGACGCTCTATCCACTGAGCCAAACTGGCTAGGGCCACATAGATTATTTTAAAATGCACTTTTCCATTATCTTTCAGCAACCGAAGTGGTCGACGAGAAGCCTGATGTGATGGTGATATCTGATACATAAATATAGTTGTCCTTTCTCTCTCTCGGAGGAGCTGTTGGGGTTTTTTCCCCTCCGTTTTTGAAAACGATATCACAGTCGTGATAATAATGTACTTTGGTGAATGCCTTGCTGCGGGGTTCTTTTCCCAGCCTTACGAAGGGTTCAGCGTTCTGGAGAAAGGGGCTGATGCATAGATTCAAGAAAGACTCCATGGACGAAAGATAAATTTGAAAGGCATTGGGGGTCAGAGGATCTTCAGCTGAAGGAGCTGAAGACTCACCTTGTCCAAGGACCCCATGCTATTTATGTAACACAGTTTGTCCTAAGGCACGGTGGAGATAATACACTTCAAAGGGTAAGGTTTCAAAGGGTTTACAGAAGCATTGTCAGTTTGGGGAATAGCCTACAGATGTTCAGGTGTTTGGCCAACAGGCCATAACATGCCCTGAGCTGTCTGGCAGCAGACAGTCCTATTCAGGTTTGGGGGAAGTGCCGTTTAGCCGTTTCCAGCAGGTAAACTACATGTGTGGCTCAGCCGTTGTTGAGCCGCCCAAGCTTCACCACCCTTTTGAGGAAACTCTTGTAATTGTTACATGCTGGAACTGGTTCCCAGCACCTTGCCCCTCACATTCTCTCTCGCTCTCTCACTTCTCTCTTTCCTCTTTTAGCTCCAAAAGTTGCATGCTCAGCAAGTAATTCCCCAAACTTCGCTGTTCCTTTTTTAAAAAAATATTGAGTACTTTAACATTTCCTTCTCAGTATGATGGTTAGTGCATCTAACAAGTTTCCATATGAATCACTCTCTCTGTGCGCATCAAAATATTTCATAACAGCTGTGTTTTGTGTTATTTTTTACTGTCACTCACAAGTTAGGCAGAAATTCTTGGGGTTTCAAAACGTATGTTTTTCACCCGGCCGGTGTGGTTCAGTGGTTGAGCATTGACCTATGAACCAGGGGGTCATGGTTCAATTCCCAGTCGAGGCACATGCCTGGGTTCTGGGCTCAATCCCCAGTGTGGGGCGTGCAGAAGGCAGCCAATGGATGATTCTCTCTCATCACTGATGTTTCTATCTATGTCCCTCTCCCTTCCTCTCTGAAATCAATAAAAACATATCAAAATGTGTGTTTTTACATCTTTTAATTTTTGCTCTCTGATACCATTTCTGGAGTCAGGGAATAGGGTTTGTATTAGAGAAAAATCTATGGACTATTTTGATATATTTTTATTGATTTCAGAGAGGAAAGGAAAGGGAGAGAGAGATAGAAACATCAATGATGACAAGGGAATAATTGATTGGCTCCCTCTTTCACGTCCCTCACTGGGGATCGAGCCCTCAACCCGGGCATGTGGCCTTGACCGGAATCGAACCCGGGACCCTTCAGTCTGCAGGCCGGCGCTCTATCCACTGAGCCAAACCAGCTAGGGCCTATGGACTATTTTGAGATCTCCTTGGTGGATGAACCAGTGGTTGGTTTTTGTAAACACTTTGTTCTTGAAAGAATGTTGAGTCTCTGATAGTGCTGTTTTGTGCATATAAATATAACAGTTCCAGTGATGATAACAATCATACTAGCCATCAGTGTTTGAGCCCTTATTGTATATCAGGCTTGGTTGGTCTGAGCACTTCAAAAAAAAAATTTTTTTTATTGTTTTAAGTATTACAAATAGTAGTACATATGTCTCCTTTTTTTCCCCCCATTGACCTCCCCCCCGACCTCCCCTACCCCCCAGGACATGCCTTCACCTGCCTGCCCTCCCCCCCGCCCCAGTGTCTTGTATCCATTGGTTGTGCTTATATGCATGGGTACAAGTCCTTCGGTTGGTCTCTTACAGCCCCCCGCGCCCAACCTCCCCTATCTTCCCGATGTAGTTTGACAGTCTGTTCAATGCTTCTTTGCCTCTGTATCTTTTTCCCACCATTTCTTTCCTTTAAAAAGTTTTGCCTTTGCAGACTGGAGATAAACATATAATAACAAAACAAGACAAAACAAAAAAACGTTTGAGTCCCAACTTCAATGTCCAACAGTTCGTTATGTGTACACGTCAGCAATGATATCTGGATGGTGGGGGTCTGAGCACTTTTAACATATGGGCTCATTGCATATTCACAGGCATTCTAAAATCTAGCAACTGTTATTTATTATTATTGCTAGAGGCCCAGTGCACGGATTCGTGCACCGGTGGGGTCCCTTGGCCTGGCCTGCACCCTCTCGCAATCTGGGACCCCTCGGGGGATGTCGGACTGCTGGTTTTGGCCCGATCCCTGCAGGCCAGGCTGAGGGACCCCACCGGTGCATGGATCCGTGCACTGAGCCTCTAGGATGCATAGAAGATCATTGGTTAATCTCTTCCCACCCTCCCCTCTCCCCCTTTCCCTCTGAGATTCATCAGTCTGTTCCATGTTTCTAAGCCTGTGCATTGAGCGTCTGTCCCCTGGTGGTCAGTGCGTGTCAGAGCTACCGGTCGGACAGTCACTTAGGCTTTTTATATATATAGATTATTTCCTAGAGGGAGAAGTGGAGGCACAAGGAGATTCCTTCACTTGCCCACAGTTACAGAGCTTGTGGGTGGCAGAGCCAGGGTTCAAATAGAGAAGTCTGGTTTCTAGAATTGTATTGTCACAACCAGAAGCCCGAGGCACGGAATTCGTGTGAGGGGCTTGGCCCTCGCAGCCCTGGCTTCGTCTGGAAGGTTGTCCGGAAGACCATTCGGCCATCCTGTCTAATTAGCGTATGACGCTTTTATTAGTATAGGCAATGCACTAGGCGGCCCTGGCTGGAGTGGCTCAGTGGTTAGAGAGCCAGGTCGCAGGTTCGATTCCTGGTCAGGGACCTGTACCTGGGTTGCTGGTTCGACCCCTGGCCATGGTCAGGGTGTGTGGGTGTGTGCAGGAGGCAACCAATCCATGGTGTCTCTCACATGGATGTCTCTCTGTGTGTGGTGTCACATAATTACAATTTCTTCTTGTGGAGGAACCATTAAGCCTCTTAGCAAGTTCAATGCCTACAGCACAGTGTTGCTGTCTGCGGGTCTCCAGGGTTACTTAGCTACTAGTTGCAACTTTGTATCTTGAAAACAACATCTCCGGGTTCCCTCACTCCGGCCTCTGGCAACCACCATTCTACTCTGTTCCTATGAGTTTGCTGTTTTCTTTCTTTTAATATATTCTTCTTAAAATATATCTTATTGATTTTACAGAGAGGAAAGGAGAGGGATAGAGAGAAACATCCATGAGAGAGAAACTTTGATCAGATGCCTCTTGCACACCCCCTACTGGGAATGGGATGTGCCTGCAACCCAGGTCCATGCCCTTGACCGGAATCGAACCTGGGACCCTTCAGTCCTCAAGCTGACGCTCTATCCACTGAGCCAAACCGGCTATGGCTCTTTTAATATATTTTTATTGATTTCAGAAAGGAAGGGAGAGGGGAAAGAGAGAGAGAAACATCCATGATGAGAGCGAAGCATCATTGGTCGGCTGCCTCCTACGTGACCCCTACTGGGGATCGAGGCTGCAACCCAGGCCTGTGCCCTCGACTGGAATCGAACCCGGGACCCTGCAGTCCGCAGGCTGATGCTCTACCCACGGAGCCACACCGGCGAGGGCTGAGTTTGTCTGTTTTCGATTCCACATGTAAGTGAGGTCACACAGTCCTTCTCTTTCTCCGTCTGACTGATCTCATTTAACGCAAGGCCACAAGGCCCATACACATTGTCGCACGTGGCAGGATTGCATTCTTTCCGTTGGCTGAGTACTTTCCACATATATCACGTCTTGCTTATCGGTTTATCCATCGACCAACGCTTGGGCTGCTCCCATGTCTCGGCTATTGTGAGTGATGCTGCCATGAACATAGGGGCTCATATATCTTCTTGGGTTCGTGTTTTCCTTTTCTTTGGATAAATATCCAGGAAGTAGGGTTGCTGGGTCATGTGACAGTTCTATTTTTATTTATTTTTTTAAAATATGTTTTTATTGATTTCAGAGAGGAAGGGAGAGGAAGAAAGAGATAGAAACATCAATGAGGAGAGAGATTCATTGATTGGCTGCCTCCTGCACACCCCCTACTGGAGATCGAGCCCGCAACCCGGCGTGTGCCTTTGACCGGAATTGAACCTGGGACCTTTCAGTCCACAGGCCAACGCTCTAGCCCCTGAGCCATTCCGGTACGGCTATCTTTAATTTTTTGAGGAATTGTTACCAGGAAACCCCCGGGGTGGGGGGGGGGCTTTGGCTGCCTGCCACTGTGTCCAATAATGAAGGCAGGGTTGGATCATATAGAAGGCCAGCCCACCAAGAAGACAGGGCGCTTACAAGCATCAAGTCCTGCCTTCCAGCAAGGTGCAGGGGGCAGGATTACAGAGGGGAAAGGGCTGGGGTGGGACTGGGAACGGAATCCAGCTACATGCAGGCCTGGGGGTCCACAGACATCAGCTATTGTCCTTAGTTCTCAGGCGAGGAGATGATGCTGATGAGAGGATGTTTTGACTCCTGGTGGGCTGGCCTGACCCTGCTTACCCGTTCTGCTTGATGGATTCACAGCAGAGTCACCTCCCCCATCGCTTCAGACAGGCCTTGGGAAAGGAAACTTAAGAAAAACGTAACCCCCTATCCTATATAATAAAAGCCTAATATGCTAAGTGTCCAACCATTCGCCTGACTGTTCGTTTGACCAGTCGCTATGATGCACACTGACCACCAGGGGGCAGATGCTCCGACTGGTAGGTTCGCTGGCTGCTGGGGTCCCGCCAATGGTGACTGGGCAAGACAGGCTGGACACACCCTGGAGCCCTCCCACAGCCCCAATCCTGCACCGGTGGGGTCCCTCCGCCTGGCCTGTGCCCTCTCGCAATCCAGGACCCCTCGGGGGTGTTGGAGAGCTGGTTTCGACCCTATCCTCACAGGCCAGGCGGAGGGACCCCATCGTTGCACGAATCTGTACACCGGGCCTCTAGTTCACATCTAAGAAACTTAACCCCCTATTCATATCAGTGTTCTGAGATTTAAAATAACACGATTACTTTTCAGACTAATTCGGGTGCTCTAGCTATCTACACTAATAAAAGAGTAAGATGCAAATTGACCATACCTTCGTGACGCCCACCATCCAATCAGGAGTGAGCATGCAAATGAACCCAACAAAGATAGTGGGTTAATTTGCATATGCAGGCACCGAGCGGCCAGGGGCAGGGTAGAACGCTTGTGTCGTCGCAGGTGTTCTGCACTGCCCCAGCTGCTCTGGGCCTCTGGGCAGCATGGGAAGGCAGAAAGGAGGCTCCGGGCCGGAGCGAAAAGGAGGCTCCGGCCAGAGCAAAGGAGGTGCCGGCAGCCAGGGGAAGGAAGGCCCATTCTCGCATGAATCTTCGTGCATCAGGCATCTAGTCAGATCACAAGTCCCCCTATCAAAATGAGAGAGAGATTCCGGTTTTCACGGAAGCATCGACACACATGGACGTGAAGCCAACACCCTCAGGTGAGCTGCCCCTCCCCTCCCGTCCTACCTCTCGGGCATCACCAGGGTGAGCACCTGGGCATCGCCGCTGCACGTCCACTCTGGGGGCTGGAAAGTGGGAGCTGGTTGCATGTGTCTCGGACCTTCCCTCTCAAAGGAAACAGACCGGGGTGCATCCCCTGAAGTTCCGCTCAGCCCTCCCCCATCCCCCGTTCTAACTGCGGGTACAGGTACAGGGACCATTTATCCCGGCAAACACAGCTCTTCTCAATGGAGGCCTGTGCCCAATGTCACGGGCCAAAGAAGACCCCCCCATGGGAGTGGGCTCTTGGGTGGCTTCTCCCAGGTGCCTTTTCTTCTCTTCAGTCATTCTCTGCTTCCTTCTTTTCTTTTTAAAAAAAATATATTTTATTGATTTTTTACAGAGAGGAAGGGAGAGGGACAGAGAGTTAGAAACATCAATGAGAGAGAAACATCGATCAGCTGCCTCCTGCACACCTCCTACTGGGGATGTGCCAGCAACCTAGGTACATGCTCTTGACCGGAATTGAACCTGGGATGCTTGAGTCCGCAGGCTGACGCTCTATCCACTGAGCCACACTGGTTAGGGCTGCCTCCTTCTTGTAAGACCCACCTTCCTCCTTTGACAGAGGAAGAAGAATCCTGTCTGGAGAATCCTTGTCTAGAATGACAGCCATACTCTGGCTGGGTGTTTTTGCTGGTCTAGTATAAGTATTCTCTCTTTGCCCCCACCAGCACAGCTAGAGAGCAGACGAGTCTTGAGTAGGGGTGATGGGGGATTGAGAAAAAGAAAGAGACAGACACAGAGACCGTAGGGAAAGCTGGGGCCAGGTGGGACACTGTTCTCAGACGGAGCAACAGCAACCCAGAGCTGGTGCAGCGCGTTTATTATGGACAGCGTGATACCAGGCGGTTTTACTAGAGTTTACGACAAAGGAAATTATGTGAAAGCATGCTTAAAGATCAAGCTGCATTCTTCATTCTTCTTGGAATCGTCAGGCCTGACTGGACCCTGGTAATTGCATCTGACCCTGGCCCCTGGCTGAACTCAGATAATGACACCCACCCCCTGGCGCCTGAGCTATATATAGGTCAGGACTGACAACATCGCTGCCTTTGGCGAGGTGTGTTTCCAGGACGTGGCTTTGCCGACACCGCTGGACTCAGCCGGTGACCCTTTTCTCAGGCACTCCCTACAGTCTAGATCTGCCCAAACTCCAGAAATGAGTGTTTGCTGGTGC